>CM067171.1:27262348-27379848 GCA_034093135.1 Erigeron breviscapus
CCTTTGCATGACTTGGAGTTGTGACCCTTGTTCTTGCATTTTCCACAAGTAATAGTTCCCCCTCTCTTTGACAGTTCCTGGATTCCTATGTTTCAACTCAAATATATACTCCCTTAGCAATGAAAACTGGTCATGGAAGTCTCCCCTCAATTTCTTGACTGCTTTATCCTTGGCTCTATAAGCTGTCATTCTGGAGATGTTTATTCCAAACTTTTTTGACAATTGATCTTCAATTGCTTCACCAGAGATGTCTGGATTGGATCTCACAATGTCACTCACATGTTCAGATAAAAAAGTGGAGTTGGCTGCACTTAATTTTCTGGATTTTAGGCATGTGTGCTCACTATTAAAAGTCTTGACAGTCCAACGGTCCTTTCCTTCTGGTTTTGACACGTGTAGGGTCCAAGGACAAGTGGGTTTTGGTGAACTCACCTTTTTGCCCTTACTTGACTCCCCTTCATTTTTTGAACCTTCTGTTTTTGAAGCTCCAGTTTGAACCTTCTTCTTTATAGCAGGCTTCTGTCTACCTTGCTGCTTTTTGGCACATGGAACATGGCCATAACATCTAGCTCTAACCCTAAATGAATCATTCTTATAAAACTTAATATTCCTGTTTGTTTCAACTGCATGCTGTTTTACCAAAACCTTCACTTGTTCTCTGTCAGCAAATGATTGTGAAAGATAGAATGGTGGTTTAATGACATTCTCACAAATGGATTTCTGCTCATTTTGAAACTCCTTAATCTGCATTTTTCTTTTGGAAACTGGATCATCACAATCAGAACCTACACCACTGTCATAAGCATCAAAGTCAATCCCAATCACTTCTTCACCCACTTTCAACTCTCCCACACTTGATTCTACTCCTTTTCCTAACCAGTTAACATGAAGGCTGCTAAATGTTCTATCAAACTTAGACATGTCTACATGTACATCATGAACCTTGTCACTCTCATCCACTGGGAAATCTCCCTCATTTTCCACCTCAATATGTTGTTCTGCCTTATAAACATTACCCCCTTCATCTAAACCATCTAAAGCAACTGCATTCACATCTAAAGCAACTGCATTGTCATCTAAAGCAACTGCATTCTCATCTAAAGCAACTGCATTCTCATCATCAAACAATTTCCTACAATGTCTACTAGTTTCACCATGTTCAAAATTATTTCCTATTGATGTTGTACCATGTTCTACGTACATCTCAATAAACCTAGTTCTCCTAGCATGCATTATCATATTTCTTAAATCTTGATGATTGCATATAGGAAAAAGATCCAAATCCAAATCTCCACCAGGTTTCTTATAGTGTAAAAACAGTTGCATATTAGGATCAACCTTCGCATATTCTACAACCACAGTTTTGAAGTCATTTACCTCAAACTCAAAAGTCTCGAAATTCAGCCAGTCTATTATGACCTTCTGACCACCAACATACTTTCTTTCAGGGAAATGCGTAAAATAACCAGCATAATGTATTGCCATTGAGAACATATCTGGGTAATCATCTGATGAAGAAAAACGATTTTTGTTAGTTATCAAAAAATAAATTAATAATAAACACTAAATAATATTAGATATTACTGATAATAATAACAAACACTAAATAATATTAGATATCTGATTGTGATGATCCAGTTTCCAAAAGAAAAAAGCAGATTAATAACAAACACTAAATAATATTAGATATTACTGATACTATTATCAATAATAAACCCTAAAACATACCATATAGTTTCTTGTGCAAAATAATATCGAAATCTTTCTCTCGAGTAATTCCTATTGTGCCTTGATTTTTCTTAGCCATTCTTTTGATCTTTGTCATTTTTTTGATCGGTTAGGGTTAAGTTTGGGGGTGATTTTGGGAAATAAAGGGGGAAATAGGGTGGGGCTGATTATATAGGGAAGAGAGAGACGCGGGAATGATAAAAGTACATATTTGCCCTCACGTGTAACGCACGTGGAAGGGTTAACGTCTGAAATCCAACTCCGTTTGGTCGCGGAGTCTAAAGTGCAAAAACTGACCAACGTTAGGGGTTTTATTGTAATTAATTCACTTTAGGGTCAAAACTGTGAAAATTGACAAGTTGAGGGACGAAAAATGTAATTTTCTCTAAAAGATATATTATTATTCTTTTACTAAACGATAATTCTAAGTTCTATCTCTTCAAAATTCCAAAAAATTTCTAACTCTTTTGCCGCCCCCCACATCTCTCTATCTTTTCTCTCCCCACCTTCCACGGCGATCTTCACCGGCAAAACACACACACACACACAATCATTTCTTCTTGTTTTCAGGTATCATTAAACATTATATTTACTACTTTATTTATTTTAAGTTTTTACATGCAATATTAGATATATATATATATATATAGTGAAAAGTTATTTTAAAATAACCTTTCCTATATATATATATATTTTACAGTTCTTGGTATTTCAACACATGACGGTGGGTGGGTTTGTTTATATTCGAAATTCACCTTTAAAATAAAAAATAAGAAATTATGTTACTTTTAGTAACTTATATTGGTCTAATTTTCAAATTTCAGCCAATTTATTGTTATAAAGGTTAAATCTTTCCTATTTTTTAAGTATATATTTCTTGTTTTTTAAACTTTGAGTTGTTGAAAATTTGTGGGCTATCTATTAAAATTTCATTTTAACCTCTTTTATGTAAAAAGTTGAAACCTTTAATTAACTAGACAATCTCTTAGTCAACAAAAGATTGATAAAGATAATCATGGATTAATATATAATTTTTTTAAGGGGGAATTTGGTAAAAGTTTAAGGGTGAAACCAATAAGTTATGAATGAGAAAGTAATTACATTTTGATATTATAATTATAATTATATTATTATAATATAATAATAATAAAAAGGTTTATGTGACACCACTCATAAATTTATAATTTTTTTCCACTTTTTGGACTGATTAAGAAGTGGGCTCTAGAAATAGCTATAATCTTTTAATTATAACCTACAGTTTGTACTTATAATTTAATTTAATTTTCTTTGTGTTTAAAGAATTATATATTTGTGGTAGTGGTAGTATTTTAGTAATTGGTCTTTATCAACTTATTGAATTTTATGTATAAAAAAAAATGAAAATCTTGAGTAGGGTCAGTGTTGTTTTTTGAGACCCTGAGTATGAATTGATTGAAGTAATTAGTCTCATGTATATGTGAGGTATACTTATTATTCTCTTGTATATTTATATGTATATGATATAAATATATATATATGTATATATCAGTAGACATGTGTGAAATAAGTTCTTGCCAACCTGAACTTTATAGTAATGTCTTTTTCTAGTTTTTTGTTATTGAGTGTAATGATCATCAACTACTTAAGTAGATGAGCTATTTGTATCATCAATTTTTTAGTACTTTAAAAAGTTTTATTTATTTTGAATTTGCAGGTTAGTTTGTTTTTATTGGTGACCAATTTCGAGTTTTTGATGTGTGTATGTGTATGCTTAGTGTATGTTAGGAGGGACTGATCGGAAAGTGTTCATAAAATGGAGAACTACGAAATACTTGAACAGATTGGGAGAGGTTCCTTTGCTTGTGCTTTCCTTGTGAGGCATAAACATGAAAAGAAAAGGTGGGTTTTTTGTTTGTTTGTATTGGGTTATCTTTTGGTATTCTGATTATTGTTGGTTGTATGTATTGATTATTATATAGTTTCATCTTTCCAGGTATGTTTTAAAGAAGATTCGACTTGCCCGGCAGTCTGATAGGACCCGTCGATCTGCTCTCCTTGAGGTTGATATTTCTTTCAATATATTGAATTTTTTTCGCTTCTTATGACTTACGAATATATGCTTTAGTTAGTTCAAATAGTAACCAAGTTTGCATTTGTTGTTAGTTGTATTGATTGCAAATCGTGTAACATAGTTAGGGGTCTAGAGCTGAACTGATTGGAAAACATCATTTGAAGATCCACCTTCTTAGAGTAACATAATTGAGTATGCAAGCTGATATGGTTCTATGTTATGCAGGTGGAACTTATTTCCACCGTACAAAATCCTTATATAGTCGAGTACAAAGATTCATGGGTTGAAAAGGTTTGTGCTCTGTCGCGTATTTTGTGCTTCACTTTAATTTTGATGTTTTGTCTGCATTTATATAAATTTATACTACTTTTTATCTTGTCAGGGTTGCTATGTATGCATTGTCATAGCATACTGTGAAGGAGGAGATATGTAAGTTATATTCTTCACCATTTTAGCACTTGATAGTATGATGGTTCTTTCTCCAAACTATTACAGTTCTAATCATATGTTCAACCAGGGCGGACGCGATAAAGAAAGCAAATGGTGCTCATTTTACAGAAGAGGTTTCAGTTTCTCCTATATTTTGTTGTTTATAAATCTCATTTGTTATGCCTTTTGTTAGGGTCTCGTTAAACTTCACATCACTGACCTTTATTTGAATACCTTTTTTTGTGCGCAGAAACTCTGCAAATGGCTTGTTGAACTACTAGTGGCACTCGATTATCTGCATGTTAATCATATTATTCATCGTGATGTCAAGGTTAGTCACATCTCTAAACAATATGATGGCCATATTTATCTTGTGTATCTAAATATGTATTAATATGCCAAGTTCCCTTTTTGCTTCAGTGTTCAAATATATTCCTAACAAGAGATCAGGATATCCGACTAGGTAACAATTGACCATCTTCTATCTAAATTCTTGAAACCGTAGAGTGATTTTAGTCTGAGTTTCTTTTGTTCTCTTCAGGTGATTTTGGTCTCGCAAAAATGTTGACTTCTGATGATCTTGCATCCTCGGTAATTAACATTCTATCTGCATTTAATTTTCTAGATTGAATGGAGTTTTAAGTCTGAGCAATGGTCGAATATCTCTCTTATAACTTTTTCATTTTCAGGTTGTGGGAACTCCTAGTTATATGTGCCCTGAACTTCTAGCAGATATACCATATGGTTGTAAATCGGATATATGGTCATTAGGTAATTTCTAAAACCTTTAGTTTTTGTTCTTGTGATGGCGTTTAACGTGAATTATACATACAACTTGCGCAGGATGCTGTATGTATGAAATGGCAGCTTTCAAGAATGCATTTAAAGCTTTTGTAAGTTGATCATGTGCTTACTAGAAAGTTGTCTTATTACCATATATAAATTAACATCTTTCTGATGTGTAGGATATGACATGACATATGTGTCATCATTCAGTTACATCTATATGTGAAATAGTCAAATAGTTAATGATCTACTTCTAAACTTCATTTTTGAGCAGGATATGCAATCTTTGATCAACAAAATAAACAAGTCTATAGTGTCTCCGCTTCCAACCATGTATTCTGGCACATTGTGAGTTATTTGATTTTTGTCATTTTGCTTAATTTCCGTCTTTTTCACCAATTGCTAAACTTCAACGTATAATTTCTGTTTGTAGTCGAGGGCTTATTAAGAGCATGCTGCGTAAAAACCCAGAAATGAGACCAAGTGTATGTATAGTCGGTTTTTTTAAGTCCTAAACTCCTAATCCATTTCTTTGAAGAAATCAAACTTTCTGCGACATATACTTTTGTTATTGAAACTTATATGAGACTCAATTTCCAGGCTGCTGATTTGCTTAAACATTCTCATCTTCAACCTTATGTATATAAACTCCAACTTAACTTCAATGGGCCTAGACGCCAAGCACTTCCAGGCCGATGGTCAGATTGCAACTATGAAAAGAAAACGACGTTCATCGAGCCCGAGCCCCGTACTTTTCATCATTACAATGAGAAAAGGCGATCTATTAATAGTGACAGGGCTTTGAATCCTAGTATTTCTGAACATGATCAATACTCTTCTTTCTCTCAAAGCTCAACTAGAAAGCTATCCATTGGTAGTGTTGAAGAATATATACATACCGAGAAATTAGTTGCTGCGAAGATATCAAATGCTGTCAGAACTTCTAGATCGACTCTGGCAAAACCTTCTGTTACTACCCCTAGAAGGCAAATAATCAGACGGAGTTCAAATCGTGATTTGGTATGTTCTTGTTAACCAAATAATATGTTTTTATATTGAAATTAGTAGAAGTGTCAACCAGTAAAGAGGCTGAATAATGGGTCAAAATGGAGACTTTTGGTAAATGCCAAAACGAGTCTTACGGGGTTGGCCTGAAACATTCTTTTTCCAGTTAATTCCAATGGTTTTACTTTTATAAGTAGCTACTATCGAATCCGGCTTTTTGTATAAAACTATGTAGGAGCTTGTATACATTAAGAAAAACCCTTTGGGCAACTTTTGAGTTTTAACCTGTTTGACCCATTTGACAAGTTTCCTTTGCAACTTTAATTTTTCTAAATTGGCCCACTTGACCCGTTGAGGCTAAACATAACCAAAAGCTACCCATTTACAAGTAAATCGGATGAAATCCCCACCTCTTGAAATTTGATTCACATGTAATCTTCTAGATATGGTCCAGACTGCAAAAACAGCTAACTAAACCAGGACCAGACCAAATTGCGACAGAACCGGACACATTCAGTTGGTTATAGATTTTTCAAAATTAGCTTTTATTAGGTTCTAGATTTTATATAAAGTTGGTTTTTGGTTAGCTCTAGTCCAAATCAAAACCTAACTGCTTTTGTTTTCAAACTTGAAATGATGTTAGATTTCACATTAAAACAAACTCATGTTGTCATGCATGCACTTATAGTTCATGTTACTGTTCTAAACCCAAACTAGTCGGATCAATTCAGCTGGTATGGTCTAGTCCATCTTCACGCCCTTAGATACAATTAACTAATCAAGTCACACCCTAGTGGGTTTTCTTTTTCACCCAACTTGGGTGGGAGACAACTCCACCTTCACTTCCCCTATATATAATTGTCATTAAGCTTATTTATGTTATGTGTTCAGCTCCCAGTATCACAATCTCCTGCCAGCCAATCATCACAAACAACTCGTAGGACGTCGCTACCCTTGGCAGCAAGAGCCAGAAATCCCTACTTGGGTTTTGAATCCCCAGACGTATCGGTCAATGCTCCCCGCATGGACAAAATGACAGAGTTTTCTTTAACCTCTACACAAGAACCCTTAATCCTGCCTGTTCGTAGAACTTCTACAACGTCAGCTCAGTGTTCACCCAGTACTTCTCCAACCCCCATCCTGGACCGATCAGTTACAATAGACATGTGTACAGTCAAGACCGTGAACCCCATTCAAAGTCACCAAACATCTGCTAGTGGGGCACATTCTACAAACAACAGGAGTGATGATACATCTTCAGATTCACGGGGGGATAGGCGTAGATTTGACATGTCATCATACAAACAACGTGCCGAAGCATTAGAGGGGTTGTTGGAGTTCAGTGCACAGTTAATGCAACAAGAACGGATAGAAGAATTGGCAGTGCTGTTGAAGCCATTCGGGCCTGAAAAGGTGTCTCCTAGAGAAACTGCTATTTGGTTGTCAAAGAGCTTCAAGGTCACCACAGCTGCAACAGGAAGTGGAGCTAGTGTTGGGAATTCATAGTCCATTTATGTATCCTGCCACGTTTTGGTTCTTGTTTTTGTTGTCGTGTAGACTGTAGAGCGGAGTTGGAGTAACGTTAGTTGTGAACTGCTTGTTCATACAAACTATGCAAACTAGGATGAGACTATGTACGTTGACAATGTCGACCAGTTTACTTGTGAATGAGTCAATTTGGGTCGTCTACTTTTGTTCCCTCTTAAGTTGATCAAATAGACTCTTACAATGAAACTATTGTGCGCGTTAAGCCGTCTAAAATCCAAAACCTATTTTAAAATGCTTCCAAAATCCAAATTCATGAATAGCTTTATTTAAAGATTCAAATCATTGATTAAGAAATAATATTGTTGTAATCATGATTAACATATAAGTTACTCGGAGTATGGTTTTACCTAACCTAACAAACCAATCTAGACACCTAAACATTCATCTCCTTTGAGGTGAGTTTTGATTTTGGTGGAAATATGAAATATCCATGTCAACAAGATTCATTCACCAGAACCTATTGGGCTTGGTTTTGAACCATTCTTTACCCCTTGTGGGCTTGTGGCCCTTGCGAACATCATACGTAACGTTATAATGAAGGTCCCCTAGAGGGTGTAATCTTTTACTTATAACATAAACTGATGAACTGCATCAAAAGGTTTAAGAACCCAAACTCATTTATTTGTTATCAACTTCAAAGGCCGTTTCTTTTTTTAGTCATTAAGTGTTGAGTGTATCAAGTTGTTGAATGAATACAGAATGTCTCTAAATATAGGTAATTGACGGTTATTTTTGTTTATTAAATTAAAAAAGAAGCATGAAATTTGACTGAATGATTAAATTCTTAATTATTAAGTTTATTAAGTAAAAAAGAAATAAGGCCTTAGTCTTATAATCGTACATGTTGATTAGCATAGACGTAATTCACATAATATAAGAATCTGTATCTAATACGGAGTATTTTAAACGCTTTCACCAAGACAAAAACCGATTAAGTGACCCTATCGATTACTGGTTTTAACCAAACTTCCATGAGATTACTAGAAAGATCAACACATTCTTTGCAAATCTCTCAAGGTTATATTGCTTTAATATGTGATTCTTGGGTTGGGTTCAAGTCCGTATTTCAATGAAAAAGTTTCACGCTCCTTTAAATACTTGACAGGTGTTTTGAAAAGTATGATTCGGTTAATTTCAAGGGGATATATAATATATATTCACGTAAAGATAATCAAAGATTTGATGTTGCTGACTACTTGAGTACTAATATTACTCTTACAATACGTATACTGACTTGATTGTTCAATGCTTTATCATTTGTCCATAAGTACCTTATGATTTGATTGATGAAATTGGACAAGTTTTTCTCATTCCTTTTGATAAAGTAATGTCATTTACCCCATGACAAAGTGAAAGGGAAATATGCTTTTGTTAGGGTTCTTTTTTCTCAAACAATTGGAAATTTATTATTATTTGAACTTCTATCACATTTGTGTTGTTTTAAAGTTATCGGGGGCAGACCAAGTGGTCGATTGTCTATTTTATATTATGTTAATTTGCTTTGAATTATAATGTAAAACTAATTCGTTCCCGTATTATTCGGATTTCTCAAAAATGAACCACAATAATTCATATGTAAAAAATCTTGTGTTTGAGATGTTTAATAGAACTTGTATAGTACTCCTACTAAAATAATTGATTGAATACAATTTAGACATGGTCTAGGCATTAAATGACATGTTTCAAACCATCATTTCAAACATAGGTAAATTTTGTTCTCTTTCCAATTTTCAACTACGTAAACAGTTTGCTAAAGTTAAAACCTATGAATTAGGCCAAAAAAATTTATTCAGTCTAATATTATTCAAATTTGAAACTATTCTAACCTTACAAGTTACGCCTTCCGTCCCATTTTAAATGTCCTATTTTGACTTTTCAAGTCTTTTTTCTTTAAACTTTGACCGTAAATATTTTTGTTTGTGTTATATTAGTTGATGAAATTTATATCAATGAAAAGTATATTTAAAACTCAATTCATTCATATATTTTATAGCAAGTGTTATAAGATATAAACGAAAAAAATTACGGTCAAAGTTGAAGGTAGAAGACTTGACAAGTTAAATTTGGACAATTAAAATGGGACGGAAGGAGTACAAGTTAATTTATGAGTAAACTACACAGATATTGTAGTTCACACAAGTTTCACTGATCATTCCTATTTTGAAGAAATTACATCAATTGCCCGTATAGTCACCATTTGGCTTCATAGTTGGTTCCAAATTAGACGCTCGTTAGTTCTGGTCCATTAAGTGCCCACATGAGTGGCATGCAATGGGCATTTTCGTAAACACTGGTCCTTGTCCGTGTAATTTGCATATGTTTTATTTAAAAACATTCAAGAACAACACAACAAAAAAATATCATTGTAGTTTGCGATTTCTGCGCTCGATATTTGGATCTAGCTTTTCATCTTTAAGCTACAAAGGTTAAAGTCTTGTTTTATATTCCAAGTATATATTGGTCATGTTATTTGAGTATCAGGTTATACAAAGTTAATCAAGGTTTGATCATTCAAAATATCAACTATATACCAAACCAATTAAGAATAAAAAATGTTTTGGGTTGGGTGAAGCTTAAGACCCGTTCACCCAAACTGATTTGCTTTTATCTCAAATGGGATTTGGGATTCATAAAAGGCTAAAATGTAATCATAAACATTTATAAGTCAAGGTTTTTCTAAAAAAGTTAAAAAAATGCATTTACCAGTAGCACTTACATCCCTCCTTCAACTTTCTAGAATCTGGACAAGTCTATAGATGATTCACATGTGTATTAATTAAGCTTTTGTTTTTTTCTTTTTTTTTCTTTTTTTGGGTTTTTTTAAGATAAATTTCGAACATTTTTAGAACTATTAACATAGCTTCAATCCCTTGACTAACATTAAAGGACTATGTACCATACTTTGATGGTTATTAACCATAGACCTAAAGACTATTTATCAAAATTATTTGCTAACTAGGACATTAACTAGTATCCATTTAATAAAGTCTGAGTTTTTTAAATTGAGAAAATATGTATTAAAACTCATTTTAAAAAGATAAGAATTGATTTGATTTAATAATTAGGAATTGCATTTTCATTAAGCATTAAATATGTTTATTAATATTTTAGGTTGGAGTTTATTAAACACCCATTAACTGATACATTAATCAGCAAATCTCTTTATGAAAATGTTTTGGGTTATACATGTATCCAAATTGACATCCAATTTATGATCAAACGTTATCAAACTATACATGAGTTGAGCGTAACCAATGTTGGAGAACTCGTAACTCGGGATCGGATCGGTGAAGAAGGGAGTAAGGAGTTTTTGAAAACTCGGATGGTAATTAGGGAGAACCCGGATAGTTTTTTTATATAGAAAAATAATAAATTTGAAATTATATGTAATAAACTTCAAACTTAAATATAATTGTTAAAAAATATTGACATAATACTTTAAAGTTCAAACTTAATTATTTAGAAACATAAACTTAAACCATTTAGAGGAGAGGGAGTACCCATCGGGTAGGGTCAGGTACCCCGACCACGATCGGGTACACCGTTTCAACCTCTCGGGTAGCAATCGGGTAAGCAAAATCGGGTATGTGTTCGAGTATTGAAGCCGAGGAGCGGGTAAGCCAACTTTCGAACGTTGGGGAGCGGACCCCACCTTTCAACGGCTAGTTTCTTGAATTAAAAAAAAAAATTAACTTCCCTCCTAAGTTGTTTCTTCTTCAACCTCACCTTCATATATACATATATACATACGCAGCTCGATATATATATATATATACACAGCCACCACCACCCTCTCTTCACCTTCTTCACAATGGAACCACCTAGAGGTAACCAACGAAACCACCACCAAGGTTATCGTCAACCACCACCACCGAATCAAGGTTATCTTCAACCACCACCACCACTACCGAATCAAGTGTACCGTCGACACCATACACAGCCACCACCATCAAATCAATATTCCCAACCACAACAGGTGCAATACTATACACCTCAACCCGCTAGCCCAGTTTACGGTTACCACATGGGTCCTCCTCCTCCCGTCGAACCACAACATATTGAACTTGCGCAAACGGGAGACTTTGTTGCATTTGAAGATCTCGCGACCGACGACGTTATACCCGAAACACAACAGGTCGAAGAAGAGGAAGAAGTTGAAGAGGTCGATGCGCGTGGGAAGAAAAAGGTGTTTGCCGGGAGGAAGCCGCGTGAACATTGGACGGAAGAACAAGAGGTCGCGTTGGCTCAAGCATGGATTCAAATCTCAGAGTGTAAGAAATATGGCAACGAACAAAAGGCCGAAGGGTTTTGGAAACGGATTCTTCATCACTATGCGAGCACCTTGGGTTCGACTACGCGAACCTTTCATAGCTTGACTACAAAGTGGAAGGTTTTGAATATGGAGATGGGTGTTTTCAACAGGTTATGGATTCAAGCGGTATATACGTACTCTGTTTTGATATATATATATATATATATATATATATACATATATATATACAGTAGTTTTATACATACGGAGTATATATATGTGTTGAAACGGTTTCGTGCAAAGGGGAGTGGATGCAATGACTTGGATATTACGACGACCGCTTTGTCCGATTACCATACCAAAACGGACAAGCATTTTACGCATCTACCGGCGTGGAAAGTGGTAAAAGATCATGACAAATGGAAGCAACAAGAATGTTTCTCTGATATTGTAGGAATGGGAATCGGTTCGTCTAGCGGATCTTCAAAAAGAAAGTCGACGGATTATGAATCGGGAAGCAACGACAATGTCCTTCCCAACATGAATGAAGACCCATCCCCGCCCTTGGAGCCAAGAAAGATGAAGAAGAAGCAAGCCGCCTCGTCCTCCTGCAGCTCGGTGTCAAATGTAGCCGAGGAACTCACCAAGTACACACAAAGGAGGACCCTCTATATGGACAAGAAGGAGGAGAAAGAAGACTTAGCGAAGCGTTTGATGGCTACACAACTCGAGGGGGAGATGTTCAAGAACCGCCAACGTGAATGGAAGGTTTTTATGGAGCCCCATGATCACATTGTCGATCCCGCTTTGTTGGCATGCGTTCTCGAGGAAAAACGCGTCCTTGGTGAAAAAAACGGATGGCCATGTAATTTTTAAATTTGTTGAACTTGTAGTTTTAATTTTTAATGTGTTGAACTATTTATTTTTATGTGATTGTCTTTTTTGTAAAAGAACTATTATGTAATGTTTGTTTTTATTTTGAATTTAGTATTTATATTTATATAGTTAAATTGATGATTTAATAAAAAAAATGAAAAAGAATATGAAATTGGGTAAGTTTAATGAATTGGGTATGTATTGCCAGTGATTTGGGTAAGAATTGGGTAGAATTGGGTAGTTGTGAGTTGGATGGTTTTGATTGGAAGATGATTTGGGTAACTTTAACTAATTGGGTAGTACTCCTTCCCCCCTTAGGATTTTATTAAAAGTTTTTATAAAGAGAGAAAATAAATTTGACCAAAGTTAACCCAAGTTTTGACCCGAGTCGGTCGAGTCTTGACCGAGTCGGTCGAGTTTTGACTGAGTTGGTCGAGTTTGACCAAATTTGACCCAAGTCTTGACCGTTGACCGAGTTTTAGTCCGATTCATCCAAACCCGACATGTGAAGGAGCTGATTCCGATTGCGGGTCCGAGTTCTCAGCCGAGTTTTACAACACTGAGCGTAACCAAACAATATATCCAATCCAAAACCTAAATAAAGTAACATGTTTAATTGTTTAAACCAAATATATTAAGGTCAAGCCATCTTTCAAGTATGGACTTCTTTAGCACTTTTACACTAAACCAAATTTCTTTAACAAAAAATCTATCTAAATGTTAAACTATTTCAAATACTCATAATTATTAATAAAATAAACTACCTTAACTATTGGCATCACCACTTTGGTGGAGTGATAGAGGTTTTGCCTCTTAATGTAAAAGACAAAGTTCAATATTTGACAATAAGAATAATTTAAGATTATTTAAGGTGTATAGTTATAATATTTGCTATTAAAAAAATAAAAATGAACTATTAATAAACGTTAAAATTTATCCTAAAAGTGAATCAAATAGATTACCTCTACATTAACATTTGCACTAAATCACATGACATAACAAACATAGCTTTAAAATCACAAGTTCTCATAGCATAAAACTTTGTGAGCTAGTGGAATCGAATACACCTTTTTCACATAATTGCTTTTACCAAACAAAAAAAAAAGGATCTAGATCACATTTTAGTGACCAAATTAGTGAGTACAGAAACACATGGCCAACCCCTTTGAAGTCACAAATTTAGAGGTAAAAAAATTTTTTGCTTTTAATTTTGGGCAAAGAGAAAGTGAAAGTGTGATAGTGATGTTGTTCTGTAAATATTCTTGTTTCTCTTATTGGTCAGATTGATTCATTCGAGACTATGATCATGACGTCATTAGGCACGCCTTGTTTTACTTTTACTGACCAATTTTTTGGTTTTTGTTTATAGATCGAAACATAGTCAGTAGTAAGAGTCAGTAAATCAGAGATGGTCGTCAAAACAGGACATCGGAATCGTTGGTCGGCCGGTGGAAGATGTTTCCCTATCATTATTATTGTGTTTTTATGTTTAGTCTACAAAATTATACATATTACTCGTACTATATACGAAGTATAATTCTTAAACCTAAACATGTAATGATGTAATCAAGATGCATAACAAGATCGTTGAGTGGAGCTAAGACTATCTTTATCGGTGAACTAACGTTTGGTTCACCCAATATTATATTAGAAAAAATTGAAGAAAGAAGCAAGTGGTCCTTCGATCTGATCGAATTGAAGACTAGATTGACATAAGAGTTCATGGACACATGTTTCTCTTTCAATGGATCACCTTTTAATAATTCATTTTACATGACACATGTGATCATTCAATTGAATAACAATTTTTTAATATTTTATTATACATAATAATAATAATATAAAATTGGTTTAGGTTGGGTTGTGAATGAGAGTGAAAATTTGAGTTAGATTGGGTTGTATAGGTGGAAGAGAGAGAAATTAATTTTTAATTGAAGATTGGGTTGGATTGGTTCACTGATGTTAGTCTACTAAAATTAATAAATGAATACATTTGTAAAAGGTTGAGTTGAATAGACATGTTAGTCTACTAAAATTTTAAATCTATTTATCATTGCTTCAGTTGACTAGCAACGAATATCACTATATTCATCAAGGAATGACAAGAATCATAGTAGGACGACTACTAAACCGAGAACCATGTTGTTCTAGGCGTGGTTTCAGAGCAAAATCCGGCATGGTTTCATGGTGAAGTCGTTTTCTTTGGGACCAAATGAACCATTGTCTTAAGAAATCAAACCACATTGTTGATGGACAAAAGTTTCCTTCAACAAATGTCCTATCTACTAGCCTAGATAAAACTAATAATCTTTGTTATTATATTAATCTTTAATTTGACTCCCAATTTAGATTACACTAATATTATTATCTTAAGCATAAAGACAAATTTGCATTTTTTTGTTTTTTAAACTGAAGACGAATTGAAATCTATTAGACAAAAGTTGTTGGCAAGAAGAGATAGCCATTGAAAGTGGTAAGATAGACCCATTTCCCAAAATGGTGTAAACATATGACTAATGATAATTCGAGATTATCAACACTTTATCATTGTTTTATTAAAAGTAGCCGCTACCATGACTTTAGTCAAGACCACCTTCACTTTTGCAATGTTAAAACGGCTATGGATTTTGTACATTTCCACTTGTATTAAAACAATGTACAAGACATGATTTTTTATTTGAAAAGGTTCATTAAAAGTTAAAACTAACCTGATGTAACTCTTTATCTCAAAGATATAGAGATAACGTAATTTGGGTGATTATTTTGTAGTATGAGTGAGAAAACACAAAACAACAACAATTTTGATTCATAGTGTGTTATATGATGAGAACATTTATCATTTGCTAATTTTAAGTTGATTTTTGCTCCACAGCTCCAGCTTCTAGCGATAATATGTCATTGCTTTGAATTTTGTTCACATGTCATTGTGTTAGACGATTTACCATTCTTGTATCATCACCAATTCGAATACAAAAATGTGAAATAAATGATTAAAATAGTTATTTTAGCTTTAATAAATGGAAGATGGAGAAGCAAATGATTAACAAAGTTATTATGACTAAATAAATGGAAGATGATGGAACCAAAATTAGTAACAAAAGACAATCGTGTTGTGTGTGTAATGATTACGCAACAACATGTGCCTTTAAAAATTATATCTTGCGAATGCCATGTAGATCTTACTTAAACACTCCGGTCCCCTTCTCATCAACTAATCAAAGAACAACCGTACAATAATGAAAATGCAATAATGCATATTCAAGTTCGAAACTTTGAATAGATGTATAATTGGATGCTATATTTTAATAGATAGATAGACGGATTTTCTATTTTTATTTTCAGGTTCGTCTGGAAATTTTAGTATTTGATTTGAATGTATGCATCTTAATTGTGAAATTTTAAGTGATCTTTTCAAACATTTTTCTTGACCATTGTGAAATTTTTTGCTAACTACTCATTAAGATGTGAAATTTTAAGTCTCTCATGGCCTCTTTGGGCGATGAGTCCTTCTCTTCTTTTGTAATTGTAATTCTTCTTTTTTTTGCCTAGGCACGTTGCCAAGACATTTTAATAAAAGTTGTTCAAAAAAAAAAAACATATGGTAACAAATGTTGAAAGTTTATATGCATATCAAGTCACATGACAATGGTCACTATTACTCGTGTGGTGGACTTGTGATGCATCACACCATAAACGTCGAGCACATACCATTATGTGTGACTCGTGGTTGAGTAGTGGTTGGATGGCTCGTGATACCTATCACGAATGAAATTTGTTTCTAGAAAAAAATAAATATAACCTAGACCAGTTGATTAGTTATATATTGAGCCTGTTGTATAAGATTAGTGGGCTAAATGTGGTTAGGGAAGATCTTTTAGACCGTTAATGTAGCTCTGGCAATGATTAGTGGTAGTTAATGGTGGAAAACCCACTCTTGAATGTCCTAAAAACATATCATCAATGAATCGTTTTCAATTCATATATAATGTGAGAGCCTAACAACATTACGGTACAACGCAAAACAGACTTACTCCGATTATTTTCCTTTTACAATGTCGTTTAAGAAAAATTGCTAGACATCAAGTAATAAATTTGTTTCAAGCCAATAGGATTAGTATAGATATCAGTACAAGTGTTTTAACTTGTAAGAAAATATGTTAGTTATTTGGAAAACCTTTTATATTTCTACACAAAGGAATTTTTCATCATGTTTTTTTTTCCGAGCGACAGAATTTTATATAATGAAAGCAACTAGCAAGACGCTAGGTGCAAAAGTACAATTACAGTGTAAATCTAGAAGGAAACCAATACAACTAATCTAGACTCATCCCGAAACAATAACTGCAAGGATTACAAAAGGAGTGGAAAAAAAACTCGTGCCAATTACGGTAACCGAAGACACGAATTTTTCATCATGTTATTCTTGTATTAGACTTGTCACATGTTTTCGCCCCAACCTTCTTTCAAGCACAAAATCAAACTGCCCTTAAAACTAAAATAAATAAATTCCAACACTTATTTCCAAGTCATTTTCATGTTGAAATTTGAAATCAGAGCCAATCCATATAAACATAAAACCGTATAAAAGTAAAACCTTTTCTTACCGGATCCAAAAATCTGTAAAAGTAAATTTAAGAGAGAAGAAATACAAAAGGAAAGAAATAGAGTAACTTTTACCATAAAATTGGTAAACCCGACCCGAATACCTAAAGTGTTCCAACTTCCAATCTTCTAATGTTAAATAGTGTCTATATAAAGTAACCAAAATAATAACATATCTCACACACACACGCACACACACAGTCACACAAACTACCAAAAACAATCCAAGAAACAAACATAAACTTAAAAAAAATAAAAAATGGACAGTTTATGGCAGGAAAACAATCCCACAATTACTGGATTTCATCAGTTACCTGAAAGTCCAAGAAAACCAATGGAATTCTTGTCAAGATCATGGAATGATGCCATCATTAATAAAACCATGCAGCATTCCCCTCCTTCTCCTTTGGTTTCTAAGGGTGCCAAAATTTCCAATGTTGCCCCCGAGACTAATGAGGCCCCCGATGAGCCGGTTTTGACAATGGGGGCCTCATTGCTTTCGGGTCATACATTTTCTTTTGCTTCTTCGGCTACTTCACAACTTGTCCTTGAACGAATTATGTCTCAATCGGTAATTAATTAGTTCCTTTGGTCTTTCCTGGGCTTAATTATATACTACTACTTATTTGCATTTTGCTTATCTTTGATACATTTCCTTTTTTTGCCTTATTTGATAAGTTTGTAACACGATAAAAATAAGTATATTGGATTTTTGAATTTTAATATACCCACGAGCTAAAATGAAAGAAAAGGTTTATAATTACATATATCAGAGTTGGGTATATGATACGAAAGAAATGCTGTTGAGTCCAAATTTATCGTTAAAAGATAATAACAATAATTTGATACTATAATAGATTTTGAGGCCACACGGTCGCATATCTTGCACTGACATGTCTATAACGATATACTTATTTGAGAAAAATACTAAAGAATGAAATAATGATAGTTTTAATAATAATAATTGTATAGTTGGTGGATCATGTCATTATTATGTGGTGCTAACATGATCATGTGATATAGGTGGTGAATGTATAATGTATATATTATTATTTAGTTAATGTTTTCTTGTATGATATTAACTAAATTAAATGTAATGGGGACATATATGCAGGATATATCACCATTAGCTTCAGGGAGGCTGTCACATAGTAGTGGACCACTGAACCCATCGCATATGGAAGAAACCGATAGTCCACATATTTCACCTTCTGATGAGTACGACGACGTCGTTAAGGTATTTCACTACTCTTATTAGCTATCTCAACTTGTATATACATTTCATAGTTCAATATATAAGATGTTTCGCGGGAAGTATTTTTAAAAGCATCTTTTAAGTTATTCTAGAAACAGTTTCTCTACCTTTATGGAAAAATAAAACTCTATAGTTTACCATATGTCTCATATAAAGATTGGATAAAGTTGTTTTTGAAATATATAAGATGTTCATAGATATACAAAAAATCAATGAATTTTTATTATACAAAAACCACTTTTTGTTATGTATAAATCACTTTAGTTATTGGATGATCATTAATCCCAAAATATATATAAGAAGAGAAGAAGATGAACTTTCAACTTTGTGTTGGGATGCTAATTATTATTCTTTGCTTTTTATTTTTATTTTAATATGGAATGAATAGTAACATAGAAGACAAAGAAATCATTTTTGTGATCTGTTTCTTCTGTTTAGAAAGTGAATGAAGAAATATAAAAATTAAAAGTGAGAGCTTACACTCACCTATAACTTTAACTTTATAATCCATATTCCATCCACTAGACAATATTTCTTCTTTTTGTTTTTGTGCAGCCTTTTCTTTTTGGTTTTATTTTGACCATCAAACTTATTGTCATTGTCAAATTATTTGCCAAATATTTGCTTTTACATTGTATAATTACAATTTTTAATGACTGATTATTTTCAAGCCCAAAGCAAAGGCGTGTGGGATCCCGACCTACTAGCTGGTATCTCCACCAGACTATTTGCAGCGATAATCGCTGCAAATAGTGGTGTTTTGTCCATATCCAACTATTTGCAGCGATTATCGCTGCAAATAGAGGGGGGGCCCGATATTTCTTTGTCAGATTTGCCATTACTGGCAGGGGGCCCGCACTATTTGCAGCGATTATCGCTGCAAATAGTCGTAGTGGTCGAGATACTAAAAAAAAAAGGTTGGGATCCATGAGGGGAAAGCAAATAGAAGATTAATCAATAGATTATTACACATTATTTTTGCATAATTCAATGTGGGCCTAGCCCATTGAACTAATCTTAAATGACTTACAAAACACAAAGCCACAGTAATACAATTACTTATTATTGTTGTTTTATTGCTTGTCATATTCAGAATAATATGTAACTTAATATGGTAAATACAGTTTTTGCGTGCAAACAATACTCTGCAACCATTGTTTGCCAATGGTCGGAGTGGATATGGTGCGGGTGGGTGTAGCACGACCCCTGCTGGAAAGACGGTAGGACGTTGGTTAAAGGAGAGAAGAGAGAAGAAGAAAGAAGAGACCCGAGCTCACAATGCGCAGCTCCATGCAGCTGTTTCAGTTGCTGGAGTGGCTGCGGCTGTGGCCACCATTGCAGCTGCTACTGCAGCAGCATCAGCGTCTAGTAAAGATGAGCAAATGGCCAAGACCAATATGGCTGTTGCCTCAGCTGCCACTTTGGTTGCTGCACAATGCGTCGAGGCTGCAGAAGCAATGGGAGCTGAACGTGAACACCTTGTTGCTGCTGTTAGCTCCGCGGTTAATGTCAAATCCCATGGCGATATATTAACTCTCACAGCTGCTGCTGCAACGGGTAAATTTTTAGCCAGTTCATTGTCGCAAACTCGTAATCATATGAGTGTAAATTTTGACTCTTTTACCTTACTAGATGGTAAAATGTGCTATGCGTTTCTTGTCTTTTTAGCTCTACGTGGTGCAGCAACGTTAAAGGCGAGGGCGTTGAAGGAAGTATGGAATATTGCGGCAGTGATACCAGTGGACCGTGGGCTTAAAGAAAGCAAAAGCCAAGGAAAGAGCAGTGGCTATTCTGAACATCCTTCCCCTGAAGAGAATTTTCTGGGCATATGTAACCAAGAACTTCTAGCCAGGGGGAGTGAGCTTCTCAAACGGACCCGTAATGGTAAGAACACCTAACTTACCTTCTCAATAAAGCAGTTTATTAATTACTGTTTGGAAATGAAATGCAGGTGATCTTCACTGGAAAATTGTGTCGGTTTATATCCATCGAACAGGTCAAGTAATGCTAAAGATGAAGAGTAAACATGTGGGTTCTACCATCACGAAAAAGAAGAAAAGTAAGTGATACTACAAGTCTACAACGGGTTGAGTCAAGGTCAAAATGGTTAGATATTTATAAAGATCGGGTTGGGATGACCTGCAACACTCTTTGGACCTAAAAAGTATACTACAAATATCACTTTTTGTACACAACCCATGAGAATTGATCTTTATAACTTCAAGTAGCACATTCAAACAATATTCACTATACAAAGTAGAATCATTATATATCAGAGATAATAATCAGTGTCCCTGAAAATGCAAATCTAGTTCACCTAATATAACCCTGTATGCGATGAGATAGAAGAAGTGAATAAATATACTTTTGGGTGGTTGCAGATGTGGTATTGGAGGTGTGCAAGAACATGGCAGCATGGCCAGGGAGGCATCTGTTTGACGGTGGAGAGGAACGGCGCTACTTTGGGCTGAGGACTATTGGTCGTGGGTTGGTGGAGTTCGAGTGCAGGACTCAAAGAGAATACGATATGTGGACTCAAGGCGTCTCTAGGCTTCTTGCCATTGTAGATGAGAGGAAGTTCACCAAGTAAAAATAAGGAGAACTAGAACAAGGTGTGGAGAGGTATATTGTCATAACCAATGTGTGCTAGGTAAAGTATAAAGCATCCGTTTTGAATGCCAAAACATAGCTTTGTATTCCTAGATCTTGTAATATAATGCTAGCTCACGATATTATATGCTTAGTTGGTTTGGTACGGTTTATTCTCAAGTTCTAAAAAGCAATTATGATATACTCGTAATACTTGAAACATGAACTATTTGCAAAACTGAAAGTCTGAAACATTGTGTTGACGGGTCTACATATCCCATCTTCACCCACCCAAAATCTACTCCCTAAAACCAAATCTATTAGTTGACCCACCCAACTCCCACAAGTGAAAGTGTCCCATAATGCGGCCATGGAAAGGCAAAAAAGCAATATTTTATGGTCGAATGTATATAGAAGGTAAACAAGAATTTGATCTCACATTAACACCTGCAAACTCTAGAACAGGGTCTACGGAGAGTCGAAGGGACAACATTATTAAGTAACAGCTTTGAGGCGATGTATGAGTACCAACATCGATATTACTGAGACGTTGACCTTACTTGATATACCAACTCCCACAAGTGAAAGTGTCCCATAATGCGGCCATGGAAAGGCAAAAAAGCAACATTTTATGGTCGAATGTATATAGAAGGTAAACAAGAATTTGATCTCACATCAACACCTGCAAACTCTAGAACAGGGTCTACGGAGAGTCGAAGGGACAACATTATTAAGTAACAGCTTTGAGGTGATGTATGAGTACCAACATCGATATCACTGAGACATTGACCTTACTTGATATGTAAACACATAAAAATGACAAGAGGTAAACCATCACATAACCTTTTCTTTATTTCAATTCACATAATCAAAACAAGGGTTCATAACAGTACGAAGGTCACTTCCTATACAGTTATGGATTCTTAACAGTACCAATAGAATCACACTTAACCAACCTTGGCACAAAAACACTTCACCTTAAAATAATGAACAATTATAGACTGTTGATAAATGATTCTGGTAAGGATGAAGTCCATTCAAAGATGTTACACCTGGGTATCAAACTCTTTAAGAAGAAAGTTCATGTACCTATGAAGTATGACTGTATGAGCTGATGGTGAAGACCATGATCATTTCAACTGTCAGCCGCTCGTAAAATTGTAAGCAATGAAATGAAAAGGTTGATGATATCCAAGTATAGAGCGACAGCAGCCCATATGTACTCATCGTAGGTGTATCGCTTAATTAGATTGTCAGTATCATAGACAATGTAGCCACAGAAGACTATTGCTGATAAACCCCCATACACCATAACTGAGATTTTGCCCAGAGGAAAGAAAATCTGCAAAAAGATGAACACAAATGAGCAGGACATCAGAGAGCAAAACAAGAATAGGCTGACCTATTACTTAAAGTGGGTCGATTTGATTTATGGGCAGCTTATAAATAAATAGCTTGAAAGTAAACAGGTTGGGTGAGGCTTACCCAAAGTGTACCTTCAATGCATAAGATCAATTTATCAAAAGCTTATATTATTTTTGACATAATATATCTTTTAAAATCACGTTTGAGACATTAACCATTCAGAAATAAAAAGTAAACTTGAAAAAATTGGAAAAGTTAGTTTGGATCAACCCCACCCACCCTAACCCTCTAAAATGAACCAATGAATGAGATCACTTGAGTGGCAATCCACAAACCTGAATGAACGAAAAGACAATAAGCACCATAACAGCACCAAACAAAAAAGGCCCCAAGAAATTGAAGTCGTAGCCTCTCTTTGCAGCCCAGAATGTGAACAGAGTGAGACTCACGACGACCACGGCTGTCAAAATAACTGCTTCCAATATGACTTTGCCTGCATAAATTTGATTAATTAAGATGCTGACTCTAACCATTAAAGAAATATTAGCATCCCCTTCATTAGACATTTGTTATCTATGTACGACCGATAAGTATCATATCCATAGCAATCAAACAGCTAACCCCAAAATGAAATGCAAATTTTACTGACAAATTCTTCGATTTACTTAACGAAATTCACATTGCTAAAAAAGAGTAAGCACTTAACATATGAGCTATGGCAAGCAGAATCTTTCGCTATGTGATTCTCTTCTTCGTACTAAAAGCTAAACTAACCCATATTGTAACTAATATTTGTAAGCAATTCAGATATAACAGTAAGGGGGTGTTTGGGATGTTGGCGTTGTGTTGTCATCGGCCCACTACGGCTACAACAGCTGAAGTTTAAAGGCAGCAGCTCTTTAAGCTGGCAGCAGGCCTTATTTCTTTAGGCTGGCAGCAAGCCTTTTTTTGTTAGGCTGGCAGCAGGCCCCTTTAATCAATTAGGCCCGGTTTTAAGAAACTTGGGGACCAAGTTTAGTAAACCCTAATCTGTAGCCTATATAAACACATCTCTTGTACATGTATTTGTGTGGAAAATCAATAAGCAAACCTCTTTCCCCCGTGATTAGTTCACACAGTTTAGTGTGAGATACCACGTTAAATCTCTCATGTCCTTCTTTCTTGTTATATTCTGGTTCTTGTGTGTGTGTGCAGTTTTATTCCTAACATGGGATTGCTTATTTATAAGTGCTTATCTGTTGGAAAAATAAGCAGGAACTTACCTGCTTACAAAAGTGCTCATTCTTTATAAAATTAGCTTATGAGCAATTTTTCGAAGAGTGTTTGTTATTGGCTATTGCTTATCTGCTTTAAAAAAAACAATAAGCTGATAAGCTGAAAAATAAGCAATCCCAAACAAAAACTAATGGAAATAAGATACAAAGTTATATATAGCCTGAGAGCAATAAAAAAGATGTCATCATACGGTAAACATTTAGAAACAAAAGCAACTGCGACTTCTACCAGAAAACAAAATATATATCGGTTTTGGTAATTAACTACCAGCTCACTCAACATTTTTATACCATGTTAGGCAATAATTATTGTTAGCCGAAACCTATACAGGATCCTATCGATTAAAGAACACTATACTACCAATATCGTTAAGCTCACTGATAAGTGTGTCTAAGATCGCTTTTTGCACGCTACAATGTATTTCATGCATTTTCAAGAAAATCATAGTTAATTTGTAATAAA
Organism: Erigeron breviscapus; assembly: GCA_034093135.1. Classification (NCBI taxonomy): domain Eukaryota; kingdom Viridiplantae; phylum Streptophyta; class Magnoliopsida; order Asterales; family Asteraceae; genus Erigeron; species Erigeron breviscapus. The sequence continues at coordinate 27,286,571 of CM067171.1, forward strand.
TTAAAACCCTTTTTTTTTGACAAGTCATTAATGCTTTCCCTGGTTCCGATCTTATGAAATTGATGACATACACTTAACATACTGCAATTGGCAGATGATAATTCGGACTGAAGATGTGCCAAACCAAGCTTCATCTAAACTTGAAAGTCTTAACTCTTAAGCTGAGCTCAAACTCAGTTTAATAGCTTTAGGCATGTTTGGGATTGCGTTTTCAAAATAAATTTTGCATTTTTAAAACTCAGTTTCGAAAACACATGTTCCAACCATCTATTTCAAAACTGTGTTTTCTTAGAGATGATCACATTTACAAATGTGTTTTGCTGATAATCGAATAATCTCTTCCAAGTGCACTCCTCACATCCCCTTGGTGAGTGTTGTTGATGCAGTTTTTATCAAACTCAGTTTTAGAACTTCAGTGGCTTAAAACATATATATAAAAAAAATTGTAATGGAAGTATGAAACAAGCTCGTTACGAGCTCCACCCGAGAACAATTACCAAAACTTGATCATGTGTACATCCATATCTACCTATTATAAATTTATCTACTAGAGGGCCTATACATGTGTGATGTGTAAAAATAGGGCCTTAAAATTGAAGAGAGTAAGCCCTTGGATCTCTAATTTCTCATCATTGTAACCAAACACCGCCATACTTTTTCATTATATATAGACCAACACAACCCACACGTAACACTTACTCATACCTAAGAGGCTAAGATGACACACACTTTCACCACTGCATTGTGCGGCTATAAGGCTAGTTATAATATTATTCGAGATGATCATACTAGATAAAATTTTGAGCTTATAAACTTTCATTCGACTTCTTTTACGTTTCGAGCTCAAATTTGTAGTCAGATTACATGGATCATTACCTAATTTGTTTACATCACTACCGAGTACCGACACTAATATCCAATACACAAACCATAATTGATTAACTATATACCCAAATGCACACCAATACTTAGTTACTTACCACTAGTATATGCACATGTCAAACCAACCGCAAAAGCAAGAGTGATAGTGAATATCCCAAGTAGCAAGTAGTTAACCGGATGCCGCTGATAGTAATACGACAATGGGCACAAAGCTGCACAAAAAAGCAATCAACAACACCAAAATCAATCGAAATTTAAAATACTAATAGTTAAAGAAGCTTAATATTCAAATGTATCCACCTATACACACTTTAGCATTGTATGTATCGGTTTTCATAACTTAGGTGCATCCGTGTCGATCATTTCTATAGTTTTACAAAAATCAAGCCTTCTACTTTATTACACATTTATCTCGAGCCATAAAATTTAACAAATTCACTATATACATTATATATATATATATAGGGGTTGGTTATTGTAAAACAAGTATTAAAGTAAAACAAATAGCATAAAATCTTGACATGGTTAAATTGATGCACGAAGATTCCAAAGCAATTGATGCACGATGATTTTCATGATGCACAGTGATTTTCAATGAAGAAAAACCTATTGTTTTACTTTAATACTTGTTTTATTTTACCTAAAACCTATATATATACATATATATTATACTATAACAAAATTAGATACACACGAACGCATTCTAAGTTATATACATACGATATATTCCGGGGTTATAATTAAATTCATTTCCAAACCAATACATACAATACAGATATAGTAACATATTTAGATGCCACAAATATAAATGCTAAAAGAAGAATTGCAAAAACGACATCGTTTTAGGAAAAAATCATACTGATAAAGGGAGCAACAATCAAAAGTATATAACAAGCGAAACCGGCATTTGTAGTGGTTAAAAAAGTAACAATCGGATGATAAGTAATAACCACGGCGCTAACAACCGCGGTTAAAAGTAACTGTACGGCCACGATTGAATATATTTTACGAATAAAAGACCACCGGAGCTCCGGTGACTCCATCATCATCGGATATAGCTGGGCCGATGACCCGGATTCGATGTCTCCGGGTTTCATAAACGGTTGGTTAAACATTTTTTTTAAATAATTTGTGTGATTTGTGAATTTTGGGGAAATAATTTGTTAAAAGGTTCTGGATTTGCCTTTCCAGAAAAAAAGATAAATAAAAAAGTTCTGTATTTATTTTTGGTTAACGGAGTTGACGATGAAGGAATTGGGGATGAGAAGTAGGATTGATAAAAGATATTCAAAATAACTAATACGATATCCGCACAGTACGGCGATGGTGACGGATGATAATGGTGGTGGCAAGTCAAATTACGGCTAAAAAGAAAAGAAAAGAGAAGATTGGAAATGATAAGAAAGGAATATAACTTATATGGAAAAAAAGCATTCTCGAGTTCAAAGGATAAAGAAAGAAAAGAAAAGAAAGTCAAAAATTAATTGCATTCTCAAGTTAAAATGATAAGAAAAGAAAGTGAAAAAAACAATAATTTTACGATTATGTCCTGCAATAATAAGATTAGATCCATGACTTAAAAACCTGTAAACTTTCAACAACTCACACACATATAAAATAACGACAATTAAAAAGAGTTTGGGATTGAAAATTTGAAACCAAAAATACACCGATCTATACTAAAGGGCGCATTTCTTCTCTCAAACATGGATTAAGGATAGTGCTTCACTGCTTTGCACTTATTGGTATTCCTCTTGGGACTTGAATTTTGTTTTATTCCCAATTGACTTAAATTTTGCACTATTATAAGTCACTGCTGTATAGGCCATTATCATCGCCAGGTTAACCATCAGTAAAGAATGTTGAAGTTAAATATCATTGGTTCAACTGGCGACACATGGCAGCTGCAGTTTTCATTTGACTTGGTTTATTAGGTTTGCACGTTTGATTATGTATTCAAGAAGTGGTCTTAGTGATCAGAGTTATTAGCTAGTTTTTAGGAAGTGGTTAGTTATTTTCTTTGTTAGTGGTAGTAGTGGGCTCATGCCTATTTATATGTAAGGTGCTTGTTTCATTTTAATCAAGTAAGTCAGAAGCATTTTCCCTTAATATTATTCTGTTTACTTCATACGTATAATTGAGTGTGCTTTGTGAGGTTTCCAACAGTGAGTGACAAGTTTCTGATTCAACAAAGAAGAAGAGTAATGGTTAAGGGGTAAAGTGGTAATTATATACAAAAATTGAAACATTTCCATCCAAATCAGGCCATAAATGGGAGGAAAAGTTTGGGCTCTAAAACACTAATATTTTCTTATCAATTCTTTTCCTTCCCCACCTAAAAAAAACTCAAGAATGAAAAAACACATAAAACTCCAATCATTCCCTTTCCTTTCTTGCTTTAAAAAACTCAAGAATGAAGCATTAAAGAGATAATAAATTTATATTTATATAATAATATAAAAAGAGTCAAAAAGATAAAATGTGAACTACTCAATTGTTGAGAACGGTGAGAACTAGTATTTATTTAAAAGCTCTAAGGATAATATGGTAATTTTATAAATACATGAGCGGTTATCATTTTATCAAGTCCGTCTTGTTTTCTTCTTTAATTAATTAAACTAGATTAATACTCGGTCGGTGATCGGGTTACCAATTAAACTTATCTTGTACACTTTTTGATATAACATATAGAGTCTGGTTATTATATATTAAGATTGACAATACTTGACCTTACCCGAAATTCGACTTGAAACTGACCAAAAATGGGTTAGGTTGTTAAAATCGACCCGGTAACCCGCCAATTTTATTCTTTTTAGTCGGGGTCAGGTTGACTTTTTGGGTTAAAAGGTCAACCCGTCAATTCAAAAATATTTAAATTTATATGATATTTTTTATTAGGTCGACCCAACAACATAATTGATCCGACATCTCACAACCCATTTGACTTGAAATCAACCCACCAACCCATATAACCTGAGATCAACTCACCATCTCATTTAATGTGTCAAATTGTTAGAAGATGTATTTTAAATTAAATGTGTAGTTTTGACTTTGATAAAAATTTTGGTTCTATAGTAATGATATCTTTTAGTATGATAAATACTATTTACAACTTATAATGATGAAATTTTACTAAATTATTTAAAAATTTTCATTGTTTAACATGAAGCTTATTATGACATATTGAACATTAATCTTATCGGGTGTCCCCGAAGGGATAATTGAGCATAAAAGTTATGACAAACTTTAATGTATGTTTAACTGACCCGGAAAAAAATCATATTCTGATTGGATATTTTACCCGGAATTTCTACACTAATTTAATTATAGTTAGTCTTGACCCTTTTGACTTGATTCTCTCAATACTAAACCATTTGATATGCCAACTGTAACACCCGTAAACTTTGACCTTGCTTGACTTTAAATGATTATGTGAATATTGTGATCATGACGAGTTAATTTGGAATAAATGTGTTTAACAAAAGTCGAGCATGATGTCTTGAGCTTTAGTATATTTGGAACTATTATAGCATTTACATGTTTGGACTGGGTATTATGTGAACTAGGTGGTATTATGGTGCAAGAGTTGTGGGTGGGGAAGTATACCCTCTCCCCACCTCTCATTCTTTCTTTCCTTTCTTTTCTTTACCTTATCTCTTCTCTCTTTTCTCCCAAGAACACACACTACACACACTAACTAAATTTCTTCAAAAAATTCGGATTTTGATTCATGCAATAGCATCAAAGTGTTGGAAATTAGTTGTCTTCTACTTCTTCATATCCTATTTGCAAGATTTTTGATTTATTTCAAGAGTATTTCCTCCTTTAGCTCAAATTTGGGATTTTTAGCATCGGGTCGATTCGGTAAGTGTTTCTTGGCTCAAAACCTTCATTTTACATTTCATAATATGTCTCTTGGTCGAATTTAAACATATTTTGTCTTGAAAGTGGTCAAAATGGATTTTTGGTAATTTTAGGGTTTTTCATTATGAACTAGGGTTTGATCTTACACGAAATTAAAAACCCTAAAGGGAGATTTACACATAGTTAAGAGCCGCCGCCGGTTTTTGGCCAATTCCGGCCATTTTTGGTCGGAAATTGTTCTTGATTTTCACACCATCTTGTTCTTTTTTTAATTCTCTACAATTCCATGTAACATACAATGTCTTATTCACGCAAAAAGAAAGGGAAAAAAGAGAAGAAAAGTGATGAAGAAATTTTGAATGAACTAAAAAAGCATGATCAATCATACATTCAAGATTTTGAAGCTAATAAGAAACATGTTCAATCATTGTACAATCTGAGATCATCATCTTCAAAATCTGATCAAAAATTGGAGGAATCAAATTTGTTGGTGCCGCCTCCCAATTCGACTGCCACCTCCCTGCCGCCTCCTATTCCGGCCAAATCAAACCCAAAATCCGATCAATTAAAGGCTGGGAAGGGGGCGATTGAGGCTGGGCATGTACCTGGTTCGATTTCCAAGTCTCAGCTGTAACATCCCAAACATTTTTATGTCGACCATTGACCATGTCGTTAGTCAATGTTTGCCTTCCGTTTGAATTATACGTCTTAATGATAAATATGTCTATGTGATAATGACTACGGTCATTATATATGATTAACGTGCCTACGTGTTAATGATTAATTTCATTAAATATGTTCAAGTGATGTAAATAATGATGAATGATAATTAATTAAGCCACAAAGTGTTTCCGATAGGATTTTTTTTTGATAAAAGGAATACGTGCATTAAAACAAAAAAGAAAGTACAAAGAAATGCCCTCACAGGCCCCCCATAGTAAATAAAGGAGACCCGTGATGCAGGAAATGAACCAACTGAATGATTGGACAGGCCCAGATCACCCAAAGTATATCAATAAATACATGAATCTATCAAATGAAACTATGACTAGCAATGTAAATCACAAGAATACATAACAATGCTAGTCTATCCATCTAACTTCATGAACTGGGCAGTCTCTCCTGTATCTGACTCTACATCCTCCTCATCTCCTGGATCTGTATGAACTGGGTCCTGCTGTGATGTACTAGGAGCTGATGGGATGCTGACATCATCGGTGTTTAACCCACATAATGCATCATATGGGTTAACTGTAGTGATACCTGGTGCTGGAGTAGAAGGAATATCCTGCTGAGGAGCAGCACATGTACTTGAATGTGTATCCGGTGTGACCCTGACAGGCTGAGATGAATCTATAGATGCTGAAGTGTCTGGGGTGGTCATCGGGGCCTTGCCATTTGAGTTGGCAGGCCTCTCTGGTCTTTTAGGGACATACTGAACCTTGGGCTTAGGAATCTGAATGCCCGCTGCAACTTGGGCCTTTTTGGCCCTTCTTCTTCTCTTATTGGGTTGCTGAAAACCCTGCTCATCCTGTGGGACCTGTGTATCATGTGTCTTAGTGCCAGAAGGACCTGCTTCAGTAGCTGGAGCAGTTTTGGGTGCCCCAGCTTCCATTTCCTCAGCAGACTTAGGCCTGTCAACACAATCAAGAAACTTGTGCCCAAAAATAGCACAATGAGAACATCTATCCGGCTTCCAGAGATAATGTAATCTAAATTTCTGCATTTTACCCAATACAAGTGCCTCAACAAAAGCTGGAATATCATGATCTGCACTCACTTTAATCAACACCCTAGCAAAAAGAGCCCTACCCGACTTCTTCCCAATCATTTCCTCAGTAAATCTATCCAAAGCCACTGGGACCCCAATGTAAAGATGTGAATTTGAGCTTTAGTGTGTGTTTTAGTGTGTGTTAATGGCGGTTTTAGTGAGAGAGAGTAGAGAGAGAAAGTGTAGATGTCAGGGAAAGATTGGATAGCATTATGGGGTTCAAAGGTTACAAAACAAGTAATGGAGGGGGTTTATATACCTCTATATAATTTACACTATGCCCCCTTCCATATTAACAACTTTACAATATAGGTACAATTTACATAAAGGAAACAAATCAACTACTACAATTTATATTTCTAACAATCTCCCCCTTAGTAGTGATTTGTGAAAAATATCCAGTCTTTGAAAATCTTCAAGCTCTTGTATTAGGTCTGTCTTTGTTCGGATGCCAGAACCAGTTATCTCCTTCAGGTCGATCATCTGGAACTATCATGTTTGCTTCAAAGTTCCTTGGAGGAATATTGTGTGGTCCTGGAAGATGACTAGGCTCATACTTGATCCAACAACCTCCTCTTCGACGTACAACATACTTTGACTTCTTAACATTCTTAGCCTTTCTCATCATTCTGATGCTATCTCTGTATTCAAGTCTTTGATTGATCTTAGAGATTGCTTTATCAAATACTTCCTTTTTCTTTGCATCTTGATCATCTTCTTTAAAGCATATCAAAACATTCTTGCAAAACTCTAACGTTCCATCAGAATAAGAAGCAAGTTCATCCATGCGAATGAAAATCTTCTTCTTTCGGCTGTTAAGAAAGACAACTCCAAAAGATGGTTCTTCAATGACATGACCAATACTTAGCTTTTCAATATCTGTGGTGTAAAGACTTTGATCTGGATAAGGAACATTAATCTTTCTTTTGACAACTTCAAAACCAATATGAAAATCTTCCAATGAAGCATATTGGATGCAGCTTGACATGTATCTTTTCACAGCATCAAAAGCAATAACGTCTTCACGGTATCTTTGCATAGCATTCAGAAAATGGTTGTAGAGAAAGATAATGTCATCAACCGGCAAAAGCTTGAACTGAGCTTCAGTGAATCTGTAAATCTTGTTGTTTTCCCTTTTCACATGAAAGCATGGAACAGAAATGGAAACCCTTTTTATTAGAATCACTCTGACCAATACCAAAATTTTGTGATTCCTTTGTTCTTCAAGTAATTTGGGATTGTACTTCTTTGTGAGTTTAAGAAGCTCCTTATATTCTTCAACTTGCCTTGCTTCCTTAAACTTGAACATTGAATCAATCTCTGGTCTCTCAGTTCTAGCAACTTTGGTAGCTCCACAGAATATAGGAAATGCTCTTTGCTCTAAATATCTTGACTTCTTTGCTGCTTCTTTTGGCTTAACACCGATAGCAACCATTCTTTCTTTGTCTCAAGAAGTATCCTCGATTAATAAACCTTCTTTGTTCTTCAGTCCATTCGGTTGGAAAATAACCAGGAATAACTTATTCGGATCTGATTGCCTCTGTTAACACTTGTTTATATGTAGACTTCTTGAAATTCTGAGCAACAGCTTCAGGGGTCTTTCTTAAGTCATCAAAGCTATTGAAGTCATTAAACGTATAATTCTGTGGAGTTGTGACTTCAGGTCTAGATGATTCCCCAGCTTCATTTCTGCTTGATGAACCTGTTTCAAAATAATCAAGATCTGGAAAAACTTCAAACATTGGTTCATCAACAGCTTCTACGTTTACTGAAGTCTCAACTATCTTCGGCTCATCCAAGATCACATTGTCCTTTACAGCCTCAATATCTGCTTCGCCTTCAGCATATTCAACAATTTCATTTTCAATTACAAATCCTTCTTCTTCATTTTCCACAACATTTGCATTTTCTTCTTCTTCACCATCAACTCCAAAAACTTCATCAAATTTTCTTCTAATTTCTCCAATCATATTAATCCCCTCTGGATCATCATTAATATTTCTTTCAGCAAGTTCTTTAAACATCTTATCAACTTCATCTTGAGTTTCACCTTGAGCGCTATCTCTCATCTCCACATTTCAACATTTACTTCAACTCTTGCCGAAGTATTTTCAATATTTTATTCGTTTGACCCTCTCCTTGGTTCTCCCCCTCGGGGTGATCATCGGAATCAGGATCATCCCGTCTAGAAGTAACCGAGGCCGGTCGGCAAGATTCTAATGCTAACAAACGTAACTCAAAAGCTGCAAGCTTTGCATCATAATCAGCTTTTTGTTTTTGAACTTGGTCTTGTAAATTCCTAACTTGTCGTTCATGAGCAAGTTCTCTTTCTCGCAACTCTAAAGCATTCAACACCCCCCTTTCAGTCATTGACAACAAATCACCTTCCGAACGTAGAATGCCAAGTAATAAATCACATGCATCATCTTTGGTTTGTTGATTTGTTGTTGTTGATGGAATTTGAATTGGTGTTGGTGTTCTTTGTGTTTGTGTTGGAGATGGAGTAACCAACCCGGAGGTTGTTTGCACACTTGTGGTGTGACCTAAATTCAGCGAAGCTGATTCAGGATTTCCTGCAGATCCTCGGGTTAAACCCTCACCAGCAGTTTCAGATTCATTGGCTTTGCAACCAGAATCAGGTTGTGTCCTAGACTGTGATAAATCACTGTCCGGGACTTGTTGTTGGGTAACACCTCTAACAACACCGGGGTCACTGAGAATGCCCGTTAATACAGTTTCAGGTTGATCCTGAGGAACAGCAGTGTCACCTAGGCATTCATACTGTCCCCCAGTCTCGGTTTGAGAACTGTTACCTGCGGCTAAAGCTGGCGTGATGTTAGCTAAGACAGGATTTCTAAGCTGTCCTTGAGGGTCACACAAAGTGGGTCCCTCTCCGCTTGTTCCGGCATCAGTACTCAACTGAGCTTGTGAATCCATGTGCCTAGGAGATCTAGACTTAAGTGCACGAAATGAAGGCGAGAGGTGGGGCTGATCCTCTCTTATTTCAACACTCTCATCCTCCAAATGAGGAGAGTGTGGTGAACGTGGCTGATCCCCGTGCATTTCTGAGACTAACTCCTGTTGTGAGGAGTCAGAATGGCGAGGAGAGTTTGGTGCAAGCGAGAATGGGCAGTTCCCGACTTCTATCCTAGGGTAAACAACCCGGCTAGACTCATTGGTTTGAACTATCGGAGGGCCATCGTTTTCTTTTTGCCCTTGTCCTAACCCGGACCTCTCATCCTCTCTTACATTTTCAACTCCTCCCTCATTCCCGCCTTGTTCCTCCTGCACAACATCATCTCCAGTGCTAACATTCTCAGTATCCAACTCAGATATCACATTATCAAAAATGCGAGTTACTTGTTCAACATCCAATTCAGCAGAGGCATCAACTGGTTCATTCAAATCTGCTGAACTTGATTCAACTCTGTGTTTTGCAGATTTAGAAGACTTATGCTTCTTTTTGGACTTCCTCTTTGATACCTTTGGTAGACCTGATGGTGCCTTTTGAGCAGACATGTTAATTCGTCTACCAGGTATTGGACGAGGTTCATTTGGTAATGCTGAAGCAAGTGGTGTAGGATTAAGAACAAGTGATGAATGAGGTGGTGTAAGTGTCGGTGGATTGGGAGAAACAACAGATGGAATCGATGTAGAAGGTGAAGATTGTGAAAATTAAACGGCAGATGGAGATTGTGTTGATTGAATGGATGGTGTGGATTGTGAAGGAATATTCGGTGTAGATTGTGAAGTAGGTGAAGTATCAAGTTCAGGTGTAACATTCTCTTGTTCAAACACAACTCTTTTTGATTTTCTTCTCCTCGGCTCAGAAGTCCCTTCATCACTAACCCCTCTTTTTCTTTTAGAAATCCTAGGACCCTCACTTGGCGACCTATGAACAGCTTGGGTAGGAATCTGTCGGCTTTCAGATCCCATTGCTGTGGCTAACCACTCTCTATAAGTCCTAAGGTGGGGACTCTGAGCAGGAGCCAAATTCAGTAGAAACGGTGGAATAGGAAAAGGTTTAACAAGTTCACTTCCTGTTCCTCTCATGTTGGATTTATACATCGCAATAACACATTTGAAACTATCTTCCAACTTCGGAATTTCTTCAGAGTTATCAAGAACATACATACATACATACATACATACATACATACATACATACATACATACATACATACATACATACATACATACATACATACATACATACATACATACATACATACATACATACATACATACATACATACATACATACATACATACATACATACATACATACATACATACATACATACATACATACATACATACATACATACATACATACATACATACATACATACATACATACATACATACATACATACATACATACATACATACATACATACATACATACATACATACATACATACATACATACATACATACATACATACATACATACATACATACATACATACATACATACATACATACATACATACATACATACATACATACATACATACATACATACATACATACATACATACATACATACATACATACATACATACATACATACATACATACATACATACATACATACATACATACATACATACATACATACATACATACATACATACATACATACATACATACATACATACATACATACATACATACATACATACATACATACATACATACATACATACATACATACATACATACATACATACATACATACATACATACATACATACATACATACATACATACATACATACATACATACATACATACATACATACATACATACATACATACATACATACATACATACATACATACATACATACATACATACATACATACATACATACATACATACATACATACATACATACATACATACATACATACATACATACATACATACATACATACATACATACATACATACATACATACATACATACATACATACATACATACATACATACATACATACATACATACATACATACATACATACATACATACATACATACATACATACATACATACATACATACATACATACATACATACATACATACATACATACATACATACATACATACATACATACATACATACATACATACATACATACATACATACATACATACATACATACATACATACATACATACATACATACATACATACATACATACATACATACATACATACATACATACATACATACATACATACATACATACATACATACATACATACATACATACATACATACATACATACATACATACATACATACATACATACATACATACATACATACATACATACATACATACATACATACATACATACATACATACATACATACATACATACATACATACATACATACATACATACATACATACATACATACATACATACATACATACATACATACATACATACATACATACATACATACATACATTTAAAAAAAATCAACACAAACAAACAAAAAAAACTTTAAAAAAATGAAGAAAATGAAAAACAATTTTAAGTATTTGGCGAGCAAAAACCTCGGCAAATAGCACATTTAAGAAAAACAATTTTGCCCAGAAACAAATAAGGATCAAAAATTGGTTTTGGCAAAAATTTGAAGTTTGTATGATTTGCCGAGCAAAAAGGTTAACAAGTTCACTTCCTGTTCCTCTCATGTTGGATTTATACATCGCAATAACACATTTGAAACTATCTTCCAACTTCGGAATTTCTTCAGAGTTATCAAGAACATCTTCGATAATATGAGTGAAGAATCTGATAAAGGGAATGTACTTCCTTTCTTGCACATCTTTTCCCTTCACCACTTGTATCATCTTATCCCAAATAATCTTCGCAAAGTCACATTGAACATTATGAGTGACTGCATAGTATATCGAAAGAGAATGCTTTGTCATAACATCAATTCCCTTTTGAGATGGCATCAAACAGGTGCAAAGAACATTATACATTGTATGCCAGAGAGTAGCCACATTCATTCTTTTGAAGTCTCTCATGGTTGGCAACTCTCCTTCATATCCCAATGAATGAACTCCAGCTAACATCTCTTCAACAGATGGCAGTTCTTCATATTCTTCATGTTCAGGAAAGCCAATTATTGTTCTGAACTCATCCAATGTGAATTTGCAGTTAAATACATGATCATCTGACTGTAAAGAGAATTGAAAGTAGTCTGCTGTCTTATATCTTTTACTGCCTTTCACATACTCAATGGATTCCCATAGATCAAATATGTACTTCTCGGGAACAATAGCACCACCAGTTAAAGCAACATTCAATGGATGATGGCTCATAATCTCGGTAATGATTGGGAATTTGGAGGAAAATGGAATATGAAGTGCTTGATTAGCTTGCATTTTCATTGTAGCACCTTCTTGAAACATTGCCATCTTTGTATTTATTATTTTTCTGAAAAATAAACTGACCAAATTTTGACCAGAAAATACATTTTAAACACAGAAAAATAAAATAAACACACCAACATTTGTAAACCACATTTATTCCACATAGACAATGTTTCGCATATATATTAAAAATGAGAAAACAAGGTAGTACACAAAGGCGTTCGATACCTTGCTTCTCACCCTAATATATATAAGAAACATGACGACATATAGAATCACATAAGTATTAAAAGATAAGACAACAAAGGTAGTACACAAAGGCGTTCGATACCTTGCTTCTTACCCTAACACTTATGAAAAACTATATAAACACACACAATGAAGACATACATACATACATACATTTAAAAAAAATCAACACAAACAAACAAAAAAAACTTTAAAAAAATGAAGAAAATGAAAAACAATTTTAAGTATTTGACGAGCAAAAACCTCGGCAAATAGCACATTTTAAGAAAAACAATTTGCTATTTGCCGAGCTCAGAGCCTCAAATAATGGTTCAAGTCTTAGGAATATTTAAGAAAAACAATTTTGCCCAGAAACAAATAAGGATCAAAAATTGGTTTTGGCAAAAATTTGAAGATTTGTATGATTTGCCGAGCAAAAACCTCGGCAAACACGAGAAGAAAACAAGTCAGACACCATAGTGTCAAGTCATCGTGTATCGGAGTAAATTCTCGTAAACGCCGAGCTCATACCTCGGCAAATGAGCATTTCAGTCTAAACTCCATCTAAATGTATGAAAATTCCTTTGAATTGGACAACAAGTATGTTGACAATTAATAAAGGAACATTTCAATGGAAATTTGAAGTTTTGAAAAAAATGTCACCCAAAAACATTGTTTGCCGAGCAAATTGTTCTGCAAACAGTTGATTTAAAACACTTGGTGAAAAATTACAAGCATTTGCCGAGCTCAGAGCTCTGCAAATGAATGGTTCAAGTCTTAGGAAAATTTGAAAAACAATTTGCACTATTTGCCGAGCTCAGATGTAACACCCGTCGTTTAAAAATATGGGTTTTCAAAAACTTTTCACCTAACGGTGTTAAATTGTGGAAGTAAAGACTGTAAAAGTCAAAACCGATAAAAACATTTCGGTTGCTGCATTTATTTGGTGTTACTTGCCATATCAAACAATAGTTCAAATGAAAACCCAACGGTTGCCCAACATAAAACAACCGTTCACACATCACTACATAAATTCGACATTAAATATGAAATGTAACGAATGTCTAAAGAAAGCATCGTCTAAGGGTAGCTAAGGCTCCTGCATTGCATCTACCCAAGCTCACACGTCCTGCATCTAGTTTCCATCAAGCTAAACCTGAGGGAACAACCACATTAAGAAGCAAGTGTTAGCTATAAGAATAGCTAAGTAAGATAACACTTAATTTAAAAGCATTTGTCCAATTAAAACAATCTTCATTATTAGACAAGTTTTATTAGGCACAACACACATCACACGTTCACACATCACTACATAAATTCGACATTAAATATGAAATGTAACGAATGTCTAAAGAAAGCATCGTCTAAGGGTAGCTAAGGCTCCTGCATTGCATCTACCCAAGCTCACACGTCCTGCATCTAGTTTCCATCAAGCTAAACCTGAGGGAACAACCACATTAAGAAGCAAGTGTTAGCTATAAGAATAGCTAAGTAAGATAACACTTAATTTAAAAGCATTTGTCCAATTAAAACAATCTTCATTATTAGACAAGTTTTATTAGGCACAACACACATCACACGTTCACACATCACTACATAAATTCGACATTAAATATGAAATGTAACGAATGTCTAAAGAAAGCATCGTCTAAGGGTAGCTAAGGCTCCTGCATTGCATCTACCCAAGCTCACACGTCCTGCATCTAGTTTCCATCAAGCTAAACCTGAGGGAACAACCACATTAAGAAGCAAGTGTTAGCTATAAGAATAGCTAAGTAAGATAACACTTAATTTAAAAGCATTTGTCCAATTAAAACAATCTTCATTATTAGACAAGTTTTATTAGGCACAACACACATCACACGTTCACACATCACTACATAAATTCGACATTAAATATGAAATGTAACGAATGTCTAAAGAAAGCATCGTCTAAGGGTAGCTAAGGCTCCTGCATTGCATCTACCCAAGCTCACACGTCCTGCATCTAGTTTCCATCAAGCTAAACCTGAGGGAACAACCACATTAAGAAGCAAGTGTTAGCTATAAGAATAGCTAAGTAAGATAACACTTAATTTAAAAGCATTTGTCCAATTAAAACAATCTTCATTATTAGACAAGTTTTATTAGGCACAACACACATCACACGTTCACACATCACTACATAAATTCGACATTAAATATGAAATGTAACGAATGTCTAAAGAAAGCATCGTCTAAGGGTAGCTAAGGCTCCTGCATTGCATCTACCCAAGCTCACACGTCCTGCATCTAGTTTCCATCAAGCTAAACCTGAGGGAACAACCACATTAAGAAGCAAGTGTTAGCTATAAGAATAGCTAAGTAAGATAACACTTAATTTAAAAGCATTTGTCCAATTAAAACAATCTTCATTATTAGACAAGTTTTATTAGGCACAACACACATCACACGTTCACACATCACTACATAAATTCGACATTAAATATGAAATGTAACGAATGTCTAAAGAAAGCATCGTCTAAGGGTAGCTAAGGCTCCTGCATTGCATCTACCCAAGCTCACACGTCCTGCATCTAGTTTCCATCAAGCTAAACCTGAGGGAACAACCACATTAAGAAGCAAGTGTTAGCTATAAGAATAGCTAAGTAAGATAACACTTAATTTAAAAGCATTTGTCCAATTAAAACAATCTTCATTATTAGACAAGTTTTATTAGGCACAACACACATCACACGTTCACACATCACTACATAAATTCGACATTAAATATGAAATGTAACGAATGTCTAAAGAAAGCATCGTCTAAGGGTAGCTAAGGCTCCTGCATTGCATCTACCCAAGCTCACACGTCCTGCATCTAGTTTCCATCAAGCTAAACCTGAGGGAACAACCACATTAAGAAGCAAGTGTTAGCTATAAGAATAGCTAAGTAAGATAACACTTAATTTAAAAGCATTTGTCCAATTAAAACAATCTTCATTATTAGACAAGTTTTATTAGGCACAACACACATCACACGTTCACACATATACTCATTCCTAAACATTCACACACTTTAACTTCATTACGTTTGGATCCTTAAACGTGCAAGTGACATAGCAACCTAGCAAGTCTAGTGAACTAGGCGTACAAGTCAAACATGCATATCACACATCAACTTCATTTCTATATATCATACATATCAAGATACTTCATTAAACTACATCAACTGCATAACCCATAATACCTCCCAAGTAACCCATATGCCCACATGCAATAATAAGGTACCGAATGGAAGTGTTTACGATTTGAAACCAGCTTTTAGTTGATCCCTCAGCGTGTCAAAGTAGTGTATCTTACCTGGTAGTAGCGTACGCGTGCAAACAAATAGCTAATAGAGCTTATCAGTAATTCCCGACACCTATCGTACATTAACATATAAAGTATAAGTCATTTAGGACCTTAAATGGACCCTCGTATGAACTTAAGACTGACTACGTAAAATTCCAGAATTACACCTTACGAAGATAACCTTCGTACGAACTTAAACTTCGTTCGATCTACTTTACGAAAATGGATTCTTACGAATTTAATTTGGTCTTACGAAGATAACTCAAAAATCATTCTTACGAACTTAATCTTCGTACGAACTTTATCTTCGTTTGGTTTTACTTACGAAATTAATCCTGAACGAACCTAATTATACTAACGAAGATAATCTTAGTACGAACTTTATCTTCGTTTGGTTTTACTTACGAAATTAATCCTGAACGAACCTAATTATACTAACGAAGATACCCTTAATACGAAGTTATTTAGACCTTACGAAGATAGCACCAAACGAAGTTTATCTTCGTTCCGACGAACTTAGGCACAGTTACGAATTAAATCATATTTTCGTCCAGAATTCCAAAAAACGACTAACTTCATCAATTTTCCAGATTTTGATCGATCAAGGCTTCTTTCCAAACATGTTTTTGACACAAATAAACATCTTTTGATTAACTTGATCGATTATAGACTCGTTTAACACCATTTTGAATGTTAATTAACCAAAACACCTTTTAAGCCCTAATTACTTGCTAAATTCCTTTATAATCAGATCTGTTTCGTAAATAAACAACCTCTAATTCTGAAAATACAATCAATGATTCAATGATTACCTGCTTGCTAGATGACTGATCGATTTCAACACCAAAACACCCAATCGATTGACCCAAATCTTGTATAATTGCTTTAGAAATCAAGAGAATACTAGAGAGACTTTGTGTGTGTGTTTTCCAATGTTAATGGCTGCCAAATTAGACCTAACTACACCTATCAAAACCCTAAACCCGTTTTTAGTTTTCAACCTATGTCAAAATCAGCCCCTGGACTTCTAAACCCTTCATTATTGGCCACAAACTGCATTATTGACCATATACAACATTAGTCCTTCATTAAAAGGCACTACATAGCCTTTAAGCGACATTAATCACACTTTTATTCGTCATTAAAATTTAGGCTTTTAAACCTAACTACTTTATCTACGTTAACCACACATAACTACATTCAAATATTAAGTAAAGACTTAACGACACCCCAAATTGACTTAACGGCATTAGTCAAACGTTAAATAAAAGTTCGGGCTCTGCAAACAGTTGTTTCAAGACTTGGAGAAATTTTGAAGCAAAATGCACTGTTTGCCGAGCTCAGAGCTCTGCAAAAAGTTGATTTAAGACTTTGAAAATTTTTGTAAACAAAATGCACTGTTTGCCGAGCTCAGAGCTCTGCAAACAGTTGATTTAAGACTTTGAAAAATTTTGCAAACAAAATGCACTGTTTGCCGAGCTCAGAGCTCTGCAAACAGTTGATTTTAGCACTTTGAAAAATTTTGGAAACCAAATTGCAATGAATGCCGAGCAAAAAGCTCTGCAAATGGTTGGTTTAAGACTTAGTGAAAAACAAACTTGTTTTGATAAAAACATGCATTTGCCGAGCAAAAAACTCTGCAAATGGTTATTTTGATCCAAAAATTTGTTAAGGAAATATAAGAACATGTTTTACCAGAAAATATGAAGATTTAAAGATTTTCATGAACAAACATAGCATTTGCCGAGCTCAAAGCTCTGCAAACAGTTGATTTAAGACTTTGAAAAATTTTGCAATCAAAATGCACTGTTTGCCGAGCTCAGAGCTCTGCAAACAGTTGATTTTAGCACTTTGAAAAATTTTGGAAACCAAATTGCAATGAATGCCGAGCAAAAAGCTCTGCAAATGACATTATTCTTCAAGCACTCATATTTTACCCAACCCTTCATAAATCAAACCCAGAAAATTCAATCACATGCAGATTAAGGCATTTAACTAAGATAAACAACATGTATGAACCCTAATCATGCATCTAACAACATTCAAACTCACATCAAAATACCACAAAGTGCAACATAATCATGATAGTTCATGTAAGCATTTTATCAAACAGTTGGAATGCAATATGAAAACAAGAAAATTTACCTTAAAACTGATGATTTGATAGAAGATAAGAGATGAAATATACCACAAATATGATCATAAGTCTAAACCCACTTCGATTATTATTAATAAGATGAACAGATTGATTGATTGAAGTAAATAATGATCGGTTTTGAGAGAGAAAAGACAATTAAATTTGGTTTGAATTTGAAAATGAATCTCTTAACCCGCCCATTTTCTTTTTAAACAACAAATCCGGGTCATGGATCTGGGTCTGACCCGCGTGTCAACCCAGATCATGAAGTGGTCTTGGGCTAAAAAAAATTGTGGCTTTTCTTTTTGGGTTTTATCAAAACAAAATTAAAACAAATTCAACAACAACAAAAAAAAAATAAAAAAAATAGAGAATAATAATAATAAAAAAATCTTTTTATCATTTTTAAAATTTCTAATTTTGTATTTGGTTTTTCAGATTTTAAAACAAACACACATACAAAAAAAATTTAAACAAACAAAATAATAATAATAATAAAATACTAGATAAGCAAACAAATATTCATATGCATTTGCACACTCCCCCTCAAATTAAGCATATATGAAACACTAAATTTACAAACTCCCCCTAAAATCATGCATTATACCCTTTTTCTCCCCCTCAAACATTGCATGTAATAGCATGTAAAACACATCAATGTTTGAAACAGAAAATGAACATAGAATACATGGCATGAAAGCATTAAAACACATCAATGTTTGAAACAGAAAATGAACATAGAATACATGGCATGAAAGCATTTAAGTTTGTAAATCTAGCATTCCCAACTTGGTTTTAAGAAAATTAAACCTCTGTTCATCCAGAGGTTTAGTGAAAAGGTCAGCAAGTTGGTAGTCTGTCGGGACAAAATAGAGTTCGATGTTACCTTTCTCGACATGATCTTTAAGAAAATGGTACCGAACATCTATGTGCTTGGTCTTTGTATGCTGTACCGGGTTGCAAGAAATAGCAATAGCACTCTTAGAGTCACAGTAGATGGGAATTCTGTTGAACTGAAATCCATAATCAGTCAACTGCGTCTTCATCCAAAGAACTTGTGAACAACAGCTTGCTGCAACAACATATTCAGCTTCTGCAGTAGATGTGGATACACAATTCTGTTTCTTCGAAGACCAACTGACCAATCTATCCCCTAAAAACTGAACACTCCCAGAAGTACTCTTTCGATCAAGCTTACAACCTGCATGGTCAGCATTCGAATATGCAATCAACTGAAACCCGGTATCCCTTGGATACCAGAGACCAAGATTCACAGTGCCTTTCAGGTATCGGAAAATTCGTTTGACGGCCTGGAAATGACTTTCCTTAGGATTGGCCTGGTACCTGGCACACATGCATGTGGCGAACATAATATCCGGGTGACTCGCAGTCAAATACATGAGTGAACCTATCATACTGTGATATTTCTTTTGATCAAAAGATTTTCCATTTAAATCAGCATTAATCTTTGTTCGAGCTTCCATGGGTGTACCAATCGGTTGACAACTCATCATATCAAACTTTTTCAACATGTCAAGAATGTACTTAGTTTGACAAATAAAAGTACCATTTGACAACTGTTTGACTTGAAGACCAAGGAAAAAGTTTAATTCACCCATCATGCTCATTTCAAATTTGCTGATCATTAAAGCAGAAAAATTCTTGCAGTATTTAGGATTAGTTGACCCGAAAATTATGTCGTCAACATAAATCTGGATTAGAATGATGTCACTTCCTTGTCTCTTGATAAACAAGGTAGTGTCAATCGAACCTTTGCTAAAACCAGATTTCACAAGATAAGAGGATAGAGCATCATACCATACACGAGGGGCTTGTTTCAGACCATATAAAGCCTTATCTAACCTGTAAACATGGTTCGGATGTTTTGAATTCACAAATCCCTCAGGTTGTTCAACATACACCTCTTCTTTGAGAATTCCATTCAAGAAGGCAGTTTTGACATCCATCTGGTAGACTGTGAAATTCTTGTAGGCATCATAGGCAAGAAACATCCGAATGGCCTCTATTCGTGCAACTGGTGCGAATGTCTCATCATAATCAATTCCATCTTGTTGACAATATCCCTTTGCAACCAATCGTGCTTTGTTTCGTACAACAACTCCAGTTTCATCCTTTTTGTTTTTGAAGATCCATTTGGTCTTAATTGGCTCCTTATTCTTGTAAGGATTAGGGACCAATTTCCACACCTCAAGACGTTCAAACTGATTAAGTTCTTCCTGCATTGCTTTCACCCAATCTGGATAACTTAGAGCTTCATTCACTGTCTTTGGTTCAACCATACTCAGAAAATTCACAAACAGACATTCATTCGCGGATGCGGATCTTGTCTGAACTCCAGATGTTGGGTTACCAATAACTTGAGAAATTGGATGAGCTCTAGTCCATTTGGTTGTGTGTGGAATTGGATCAAGTGGATCACCAGATTCTTCAGAATCAATAAAATCAGGAGAATGTTGTTCTGTCAATTGTTCAAATGAAGTAGCAATTGGCTCAACAAAGTCGTCGGGATCATAATCTTCAGGATTGTTTGACGGATTTGTCACTTGAGAGATATGTTGAGGTTAAGTATGCAACTCAGAATTATCATTAGGTGGAGGAGAATCAGATGAAGAATTATCATCTGATGATTGTGATGGTGAAGACTCATTGGGATTCGTCTCACGGAAAGAATCATTTGTATTGGAACTGGATTCTTCATTTGTATTCACTTCAGACTCAGAAACTTTGTTCGGAACATGGAAAAATTCTTCAAACAAGATATCCAAATCATGTGTAGTCGGAGTAGAGAATGATGATTTGACATTGGAATCAGTGTTTGTTGCGGAAGCTTGTGGACTTTGCAGTTCGGGTCTTGAACTGTGTTGTTCAAGAACCATCCCCGAGAGTTCATCAAATCTAACATTCATACTCTCTTCGATCTTCTTGGTTCTTTGGTTATACACATGATAAGCTATTGATTATCTCGAATAACCGATGAAATATGCCTCATCACCTTTTGGTTCAAATTTGCCCAAATTGTCTCGATCATTGAGAACATAACAAACACATCCGAATATGTGTAAGAAGTTCACATTGGGCTTCCTTTTGTTAATCACCTCATATAGAGTTTTATCAAACCTCTTGTTTATGATAGATCTATTTTGAGTGAAACAAGCAGTAGCAACAGCTTCAGCCCATAGATTCGGAGGTAACTTCGAATAAGCAAGCATAGTTCTAGCTGCTTCAACAAGAGTATGATTACGTCGTTCAACTACTCCATTCTGTTGAGGTGTCCTGGCAGCGGAAAATTGATGAGTGATACCCATGGACTTGAAGAAAGAAGCAATAGTTGAATTCTTGAATTCAGTGCCATTGTCTGAGCGAACAATTCGAACAGATGATTTAAGATTTACTTGGGTCTTCTTGATGAAATCAATAATCACATTCGGAGCATCACTTTTTGCATGAAGAAAGAATACCCAAGTGTAACGAGAATAATCATCGACAATCACAAGAATGTATCGCTTGCCATGTATACTTTGAACTTTCATTGGTCCACACAAATCCATATGAATAAGGTGCAAAGGACCTTCAGTACTTAGATACTTCTTTGGTTTGTGTGATGCTTTCTTCATCTTTCCAATTGCACAAGTCGGACAAACATGTTCACTTTCATACTTGTAATCCGGAAGACCTTCAACAAGTTGTTTATCACAAGAGCATTGATCGTTTGAAAATTAAGATGAGAAAGACGGCGATGCCATAACCAAGAATTTTGTGCAGTTGCTTTTGAAAGAAGATAAATCTCTGAAGAATGAGTTGGAATGTTGTTGAGATCAATTGTGAACAAATTATTATCTCTTGTACCAGTAAGAATATCCACACCCTCTTCAGTCTGCACTTTGCATTCATATCTCCTGAATAGTACTTGAAGATCATTGTCACAAAATTGTCCAACACTAAAAAGGTTGTGTCATAATCCTTTAACATAGGAAACTCTCTTGATAGTGACTCCATTTTTAACAATGTCTCCATAACCAAGAATAGGAACGATATGATCATTTTTGAATCTGACAGTTCCCATAAACTTCTCAACAAAGTTCGTTAGAATAGACTTGTTTCCAGTCATATGACGAGAACATCCCGAGTCAACATACCAAACACAAATGAGATATTCCTGCAAGGACAAGGAATATGATTTAGGTACCCACATAGACTGGGTCCTTGCAGGTTAGAGGGATAACATGCAAGTACACATAAACTATCAAATACTATGTAAGAAACAATTTAACAAATAGCACACAAACAAACATTTTATTGAAAATAACAAACAAGCACACATACTAGTTCAAACAACAAATACGAATTACAAACAATGAAAACTAAAGGATTATACACAAGTTTTGAGACAAGCAGGACTAGTCCTAGATGTTTTTGCACTATCTAAAAGATTTGATCTACGGACAATCCACACTTGTTTGACATGAGTTGTATTTCCATCAAGCTTGACTTTTCTAGAAGCATGCAAAATCTATCTTTAGGAATCCATTTACTGCTACTAGTTAAGCACAAGTCACCTGAAACACGAACATTCTTTGAGTTAGCAAACAATTTGTTATTTCTATTCTTAACAGGTTTCTTCTTGATGGTTTCTGTGGACTTGTTCACTTTCTTGATGTTATTAGGTGACAACTAACCATACTGATCTTTGTATTTAGTTATTCCTAAAATTGTATCTCTAACCACCTGTAAAGTGCACTTAGAAGTCGTCTGAGAATACCTAGGAAAACTAGAATACCTAACATGCTGAGGTTGTTTGTTACCTAATGAGAAAGATTCATTCTTGACATTCTTTGGACCACTATTTGTTTTGACTTCATTTCGGGACTTAGGTTCAGTTTTAACCTTAGTCATCTTTGATTGTCTAGCAGTCTTTGTTTTCTGAGAATCTGTGGAACCTTTGTTTGGTTTTGGTCTTGAA
Organism: Erigeron breviscapus; assembly: GCA_034093135.1. Classification (NCBI taxonomy): domain Eukaryota; kingdom Viridiplantae; phylum Streptophyta; class Magnoliopsida; order Asterales; family Asteraceae; genus Erigeron; species Erigeron breviscapus. Next base: position 27,310,153 of record CM067171.1, read on the forward strand.
TCCGTCTTAGGTGATTGATTGGACTTTGGTTGTTTGGTGGTCTTTGGTCTTTTGAACTTATCAAATGGGGAATGTTGTGAAGAGTGTGACTTTGGAATCTTCTTTAGATAAAATTCATGTTTATCCTCCTTTTGAACAAAATGTTTTTCAAATTCAGGAGCAAAATCATAATTTCCTTCCAAATAAGTTGACATATCATCAGTTTCCAACTTCACACTTGCTTCACTTATCTTAAAAGGACAAGGACTTCCCTTGAGTGAAATTGATGCTTTGTCTTTTTCTTTTAAAGATTGAAGTGCATTTTTCTGAAATTCGAATTCCATTTTAAGTTTATTAAGTTCCTTAAGCACTTTCAACTTTTGTTCTTTTTCTTTTTCAAACTTTTGTTTGAAAGCATCAATTTCATTCAAGTAAGATTGTGTTCCCTCAGAAAACTTGGTAAAGGACTCAGTCTCCGAAGCAGTCGGAAAGAAATAATCATCAATATCATTGACATCATAGACATCATTATCTAGTTCATTATCAGTTTGAACAGAAACATGCACAACTTCACACTCAGTTTGCACAGATGCATTCACAATTTCACAAATAGAACAGCCAGTTTGAGTTGAAGTTTTCACAACTTCACAAATAGAACAACCAGGTTGTTCACAAACTTTGGTATCTAACTTGGGTTGGTCAATGACACAGTGATTTTGAGTCTTCAAATTATCTATTAAAGATTGCTTTTCATCAAGAGACTTTTTCAAATCCTCTATTACCTTTTCCAAAACACTTTGTGGAACATAAGGTCTTTCAACAGCAGGTTTTGGAATTGGAATATTTTCTTCCAAAGGTTTTTTAGTAAAACACTCAAGAATTTCAGGTATTATAACCTCATGATCATTTTTGCTACTTTTATGCCCAGGGTGACTGAAAAAATCATATGTCTCATCCATTAACTCATAGTTAAAGTAGACATTTGCACCCTTCTTTAGAAAATCATCTGCCTCAAAATCACCATGACTTGGTCTCACAAACTGGTCAGTCATCCCACATCTCAAATAAGATTCCTTATATATCGATGGGATTTCTTCTTGTGCTTGGAGCAAAAGTTTTGGATTGACATAACCCAACCCTGAAGTGAATTCAGTTTTCGAATTTCTTGGCCTATTCAAAAAGATTTGTTGATATGATCGATTAATATTATACAACTTTTCTTGATAAGACTTGATTTCAGCTTTAAGCTCATCATTTTCTTTATCAAGTTTTTGTTTAAGAGAATATTTTATACAACACTCATATTTTAGGTCAGAAATTTTGTCTTCAAATTCCTTCAAATCAGGGGTAGATTCTTTCAATTTCACATTTAATGACTCAATGTCCTCAGCCAAAACATTTGCTCTAAACATCTCATTGGTCTTTTCAACTTGTAACTGTCTCACGGTCTTGCTCAACTCAAGAACTTTGGTTTCAAGTTCTTGTTTTTCAAGATGCAATTTGGAGTTTGGAGTAAAAGTGACTGCAGCTTTTTCAGATTTCAAATTGTCAAAATCCTTTTGAAGTAAATTAAATTTATCTTTAGAATTTTGAAATTCGTTTTCTTTGTCTTCCAAATCTTTGGTTAATTTTGAAATCTTTTTACTCAACCCTCTACCATGTTCCATAGCTTCATCACTCATATCCATATAGTATTGTAGCATTTTCTTTGGAATAGTGATTACCTGATCATCTTCTGAAGAACCTTCATCAACATCATCTAACTCCTTTGACTTCTTGATCTTTGTCATGAAGCACACATTTGCTGCAAGTTCATCGGTCTCTTCATCAGAAAGGTGTAGCCATTTGTCATCTTCAGCTAGAAGAGCAATTCCACTTTCCTCTTGTCTTGCAACCAGAAGTTTGTACTTGTAGTACTCCGAGTTCTTTTGACGAGGTTTCGTGCAATTAATAGCAAAATGTCCTGGAAGACCACAATTGTAACATTTCTTATCCTCATTCCTCTTGTCCATGACCTTCTTTTCAAACTTCTTCTGATTGTCAAATTTCTTTTCACCACCAACAAATTCTTTCTTGGTTTCAAACTTAGGAGCATTTGCATTCTTTGCATAAGAAGAAACTGATGAAGTCCTAAGTTGATTGTTTGTTGGTTTCTTCTTGAAAGCTTTTGTGAAATAAGCAAGTTCCTTGTACATTTCTTGTTGCCTTTCATCCAAATCAGAATCACTCATTTCACTTGAGTCAGAATCAGTTTCAAATTCAACAAAGTTTTGTCTTGAAACTCTTGAAGATTTCTTTTCAACTACCAAGGCCAGTGGATCTAACTGAACACTTTCTTCTTTCTTCTGTTGAATCCTCAAAACATCATCAATGTTCAACTTCAACTTTTCATACAAAGTATGAATGGTGAGTTTACCAAAATCTGATTGCTGATTGAGTTGAGTGCCATAAACTTGCCATTCCTCCTCAAGATTTTTGATAAACTTGATGTTCAACTCCATATTGGTTCTTTTGACATCATTCTTTCTCAATTCATTGATAACATTGCAGAATCTGATGTAAACTTCATTCAATGGTTCACCCTTCTGTTGCTTGAATGTTTCATACATATTCAGAACAGTTGACAATCTTATGGTGTTTGAAACATCAGACCCTTCCATTTATTTTTCCACTTCATCCCATATATCTTTTCCAGTTTCATATGAGTCAACATTGCAATAGATGTCATCTGGAAGTGCTTGGTAAAGATAAGCAATGGACATTTGATCAGCCTCAACACGATTTCTCTGATCAGTATTCCAACTTTCTTCTGGCAAAGATTCTCCATTAACTGGATTCTTAGGAATTTCAGGACCATCCTTGTAATATTTCCTTAAAAGTTTCCCATTCTTTTGTCTGTCTATCCAATTCAAGAACCTTTTCTTCCACTGTGGATAGGAACCTCTAAACAACACAGGAGGTCTCCCTTCAGAACCAAGAGCCAAAGCTTGTAACACCCCGACTATAGCGGAAACACGAGATGCCACAGAACGACATGGTACAAAAGATTTAGGTAATAAACATCAACATAAAGTTTCAAATGCCATTCAAATTAAAAAGGTAACAAATTCAAGTTGACGTTTGATAATCATTACATAACCAAATTCATAACCAAAAGATCAAATGTTTGCGTTACTAGTCCACATACAACAAGTAAACACATCATCCATGAAGCGGTCCAAAAGCTAACTTACTGCCCTAGACCTGAAAAGCATGAGAAAAAGTGTCAACTACGAGAGTTGAGTGAGTTCATAGGATTATGCTAACAACACACATATATTTAATCCAATTCAGTAAGGAATAAGTCATAAATTTCCAAGAATTTCATCATACTGTCCACACCCAAACCGTATGTTCAATCAATAATTCCCATCCATAATATAATATCAATACCTCTGGGTCAATGGTAAGACTACCATGACATAAATCGATGAGATTGTTCTTGAGCCACTACTAAGACCGGTTATGTCCCAATAATCAATATATATAATGCCCCAAATGATAAGATAATGATAAGCACATGCTGTCAATCACGTGCATAAAGATAACCAAGGGTCGTGCCATGGAGACGCCCATAAATATATAGTAGTTAGAGCACCGCGAGGCCAGACTGGCGATGAAGGTGACCACAAAGGCAGACCAAACATCCCACCGTTACCTATAATAGTGGATGAGGGGACAAGTCCTAGTTGCGCAACCCTCTAACTACAGGCCTCAAATGAGTTAATAGTAGTGTACAGGGGACCACCGTTTGACAGTACTCAAGCTCATCATATAACATATAACACGTTGAACATACAATACAATTCCCATATCATTATCATTATTTCAAAGAATCATTTCATAAGATAAAGTCATTTTAATTAATCATGCTTTTCACCCCGTAAGTAAAACATATAAAAGAGTTTGAAAAGGGGCTATGACTCACTTGATTAGAGAGTGAATAGGGGCTGTTCAAACGCGATTCCTCCGTTTAGATTTGTTGCGCCTCAAGCAAGCCTAAACCATAACGTATATAATCGCGGTGTAAGTTCGCGTGACATGAACTAGTGAGCTAGATCATGAGATGTATACTAGTAGACTTGCCATCTTTGGTTGTTATTAGATTATGGAATTTAAGTGCATTATGATGTTCTCATTGTTTGGGTATAAGAGATTTGGTGGTAAGAGTCGTTTTCTCATTATACGTTTTTGTACGTTTATTGGAATTTCGGTAGTTTGGCTTGGATTGATATGATTTCCATTGCACACTTTGCTTAGTAATGATATTTGACATAAGTGGTCTCATAATATAATTATTTTAAGTATATTTTCTGGTTTGTAAATATATGTTTAATTTAATAATATTTAATTATTTATTTATTCACTTTTATTGATTTATTTGCTAAATAAATTCTTAAAAATACTTTTAAGTGTCATAATTGTCTTTATAAATTATGAATAATTTCCTTTGAATTATCTACTGACATAGATGCTCTTTAATTTATAATTTCATTTTTTTATACTTTTATTTGTGCATTTTTCCTTTATTTTAATGATAATACTTAATTAATTGTTTTTACTAATTTATTTATTTCAAAATTATGTAACACATGTCTCTTGTCTTTTGATTATTTTTCCCCAGTAGGTTTTAATTATTTTTATCAATGGTTAAGTTGATTTAACTTCATTCTTGATTTACATAATTTATTTATGGATTTTTATGTCTTTTAATTACTATTTAAATTCAATAATTCATGAAAATTCATAGAAATCACCACTAAACATTTTGGCCAGAATTCTCAGGCCTTTTAGGCAACCTTTATCCATACAAAATCATATCAATTCAACCCCTCTTGTGTCTTGCTCATTTTGAGGGTTTCATAATTAAAAATCGTTTACCGAAATAGTGATTTTAGCCTCATTTCTTGAGCAATTAAAGTGCTTCAAAATGGATTTTCATTCTTGTTTCATTATTTCCAGAAAGTTCATCATATTTTGGTGTCCAAAATCGTGAGAGTGGTGGTGGTGTGATATGTGCAATTTAGTGCTTTCGGTTAGTGATTATTTGACCTGAAAAGGTGATTTTTGAGCTTATTGTTGTCATGGACCAATAGATCTGAGTTTTGTGCTTTTATTCCAACATTTTTCCAGTAGGTTTATCATATTTTCTTGGTCATAAGATTATGGTGCATGTGTGTGCTCAAAATGCATTTTTGCGTGTTTTCGGTTTGTGATTTCTAGCTTATTTTAACATGCTTTGATTAAATCTTTATACCTTTGATATTTTACCAATTTTTCCAGAATCTTAACATTCATATTAACATATTTTTCACTTATAACAAGTCCATATCCATCTCATAATCCAACAAAAGATCCAACTTTCTTAAATCTAGCATATATGCATTCGAATCAACACTTTTTACTATCAACTTTTATAGATCTAACTTTCAACAATACAAAAACATCTTTTATATGAAAAATCTCAGAATATACTCTTCAAAAATATACAAAAACATATAGATCTATCAACAAGAAAGTCACTTTAAAAGCTACGAATCTATAACCACACTTTTGGGTCTTAAACTTGTTGAATCCTTGGATCTTTCTTATTAGATTCGACATGCATGAGCATGGAAAGAAAGATCCTATCAACTTTTATAGATAATCTCAGAATATACTCTTCAAAAATATACAAAAACATATAGATCTATCAACAAGAAAGTTACTTTAAAAGCTACGAATCTATAACCACACTTTTGGGTCTTAAACTTGTTGAATCCTTGGATCTTTCTTATTAGATTCGACATGCATGAGCATGGAAAGAAAGATCCTATCAACTTTGCCCTCATTAAGTGTATATTACAAAGAAAACAAGAAGAAAGTATGAGTTTTTGATAAAACCTTTGAATATAAACAAAAACGAGATTAGATCTAGTAAAAAGGATGAAGATTATACCCTCTTGGACTTGGTTTTGGATGAAGATTTTGGGCAGATTTTCGTGGCCTTCAAACCCCAATAATACCTTGAATCTAAGCCTAGAACAACCCTTGAATATGCCTTGGATTAACCCTTTATCAAACTAACTTAAACCCTTATTATTAGTAAGTGTTAATTTGATTTAAGCTTGCCCTTTTTCTTGCTCCCTTTGGCCGTAGGTAAGAAGAAGAGAGGAGGGAGAAGAGAGTTGTTTTGAGAGAAAAGAGAGTGTGTGAGAAGAGTGAAGAGTTGAGAGAAAAGTGGTGAGTTCCAAGGGAGTGAATGAAGAGTGTATTTTGAATTTGTGTGTGTGTGTAGTGTGAAGGGGGGGGGGGCCGGCCTCATAAGGGTATGGGGAAGGGTTTTGTACATTTTTTTTTTTTATAAAAATGTTGTATATAATGTGTATATATGTTAAGTGTAAGTGTATAAATATTTGTAAGGTTAAATGGTATTTGTTTGTAATATTAATTGACTTTATTCTAGCATGTGTATGTATGTCTATATATATATATATATATGTCATGTATATGTATATGTATGGATATATTTTTGTATTTTTGATTTGTTACACAAGCCTTTAGTTGTAAACTTGTATTTATTTTAAGCATATATATACATTCTTATTGTTACTTAAGCACTTTTACGTACATTTTAGTTTATAGACATACTTTGAGATGGAAATCTTAATTCTCACATTATATTTACTTACATTGGTTTGATGATTGATTTGTTGGACAATTATAAGGATTTTTGATGGTTATCTCAACTTGTGAGACTTACATTATTATTTAGATAAACCGATTGATCATAAACAAATTTTTGTTCAATGGTACTTTATAATCCATATTTAGAATTGAACAATAGCTTTAGATTGCTAATTTAGGGGCATTATCTACTAGCTTTAAGTATAACTATGGCTTGCGAGACCAACGGCAATATAACTAGCTCATATATAATGTTTAAAAAAGTAGGGTTGTTACAAAGCTTCCCTTGAAGCCGTTAAGAACAATTTCCAAAAGTCTTAAAAAGAATTGATTTTTGTCTATTTGTATTGGATGCCGAGCTCAGACCTCGGCAAATGGACCAAAAATTTTTGAAAATTTTTAAATTTTGCACACGAGTAGATTATTGATAAAAAATGATTTTGAATCAATTTTCTTGAAAATTATTGATTTGACAAATCTAATTTTAACTGAGTGCCGAGCAGTTTCTTCGGCAAATGGTATAATCAGCCAAGTCACAACACGAGTGCACTGATCAACAACCAACTTCAACTGTTTGCCGAGCAATTTCTTCGGCAAATGGTACAAACAGAAATGGATCACAAAACACTTGGTCAAATTTTGTTGATATAACTATTTGCCGAGCTTATATCTCTGCAAACAGAACAAATAGCACCAGAGTTAATCAAAATTTCTTGAAACAACTATTTGCCGAGCAATCTCTGCAAATAGAACAAATAGCACCAGAGTTAATCAAAATTTCTTGAAACAATTATTTGCCGAGCCTATATCTCTGCAAACAGAACAAATAGCACCAGAGTTAATCAAAATTTCTTGAAACAATTATTTGCCGAGCCTATATCTCTGCAAACAGAACAAATAGCACCAGAGTTAATCAAAATTTCTTGAAACAATTATTTGCCGAGCCTATATCTCTGCAAACAGAACAAATAGCACCAGAGTTAATCAAAATTTCTTGAAACAATTATTTGCCGAGCCTATATCTCTGCAAACAGAACAAATAGCACCAGAGTTAATCAAAATTTCTTGAAACAATTATTTGCCGAGCCTATATCTCTGCAAACAGAACAAATAGCACCAGAGTTAATCAAAATTTCTTGAAACAATTATTTGCCGAGCCTATATCTCTGCAAACAGAACAAATAGCACCAGAGTTAATCAAAATTTCTTGAAACAATTATTTGCCGAGCCTATATCTCTGCAAACAGAACAAATAGCACCAGAGTTAATCAAAATTTCTTGAAACAATTATTTGCCGAGCCTATATCTCTGCAAACAGAACAAATAGCACCAGAGTTAATCAAAATTTCTTGAAACAATTATTTGCCGAGCCTATATCTCTGCAAACAGAACAAATAGCACCAGAGTTAATCAAAATTTCTTGAAACAATTATTTGCCGAGCCTATATCTCTGCAAACAGAACAAATAGCACCAGAGTTAATCAAAATTTCTTGAAACAACTATTTGCCGAGCCTATATCTCTGCAAACAGAACAAATAGCACCAGAGTTAATCAAAATTTCTTGAAACAATTATTTGCCGAGCATATCTCTGCAAACAGAACAAATAGCACCAGAGTTAATCAAAATTTCTTGAAACAACTATTTGCCGAGCAAGCTCTGCAAATAGAACAAATAGGATCAACTCAAGCCAACGACCTCTACAAACACGAGAAACCACTAAAAGACAAAATAGTCGGTTACAGGTCTTCTTCTTCGTTCAGCCAAACACCCAAACGCCGAGCTCACAGAAAATCATTGATTTCTCCTTCATTTTTGCGAATTAAATCTTCAAATTTGTATCAAAATACTCAGAATCTAATCCCGCACAAATCCTAAAACAAATTATCAACTAATTTCAACCAGAATTCAAACCCTCACGAACATGTCATTTGCCGAGCTTAAACCTATGCAAACAGTACAACTAAGATTGTCACTTGATCGAAGTAAACCAAATCAACTATTTGCCAAGCTTATATCTCTGCAAATAGCACAAATAAGATTTATACTTAGTCGAATCAACCCAAGTCACTTGTTTGCCGAGCTTATATCTCTGCAAACAGAACAAATAGCACCAGAGTTAATCAAAATTTCTTGAAACAACTATTTGCCGAGCAATGAGCTCTGCAAATAGAACAAATAGCTCCAATACTTAACCAAATTTTGCTGAAACACGTATTTGCCGAGCAGTAAGCTCTGCAAATAGAACAAATAGGATCAACTCAAGCCAACGACCTCTACAAACACGAGAAACCACTAAAAGACAAAATAGTCGGTTACAGGTCTTCTTCTTCGTTCAGCCAAACACCCAAACGCCGAGCTCACAGAAAATCATTGATTTCTCCTTCATTTTTGCGAATTAAATCTTCAAATTTGTATCAAAATACTCAGAATCTAATCCCGCACAAATCCTAAAACAAATTATCAACTAATTTCAACCAGAAATCAAACCCTCACGAACATGTCATTTGCCGAGCTTATTCAAAATCGAATCAAATGATGAAATTAAGCTCTGAAAATGATAACGAAGGAAGATATACTAACAATAAAGTGATCGGTGAACAAATTTCAAAGAAAAACACACTAATTTTGCTGAAATCACTTGAATAGTGATCTCGGCAAATGGTACTTTCAGAAAAACTCAAAAATTCAGAAAATAAGCACAAAAACAGCTTCAATTAAGCTTGTGGATCGTTCAGATACGCTGATTGTGCTCTGATACCAAATGTAAAGATGTGAATTTGAGCTTTAGTGTGTGTTTTAGTGTGTGTTAATGGCGGTTTTAGTGAGAGAGAGTAGAGAGAGAAAGTGTAGATGTCAGGGAAAGATTGGATAGCATTATAGGGTTCAAAGGTTACAAAACAAGTAATGGAGGGGGTTTATATACCTCTTTACAATTTACACTATGTCCCCTTCCATATTAACAACTTTACAATATAGGTACAATTTACATAAAGGAAACAAATCAACTACTACAATTTATATTTCTAACACCCAATAACACTAGTAATGTGACTCAAGATCTCATAATCCCACATGGTAGACTCCAAATCATAAACGTTGACCCACATATGAACATATGTAGGCCTAATCTTATCATTTTCAATACCAACTTCCCACTTTTTCAACAAAACAGGAATATCATTAAACAACCAAGGCCTATTGTTTATCACAAACTCCAAACCCTCAGCTTTATCAAACTTAAAATAAAATCTACCCTGATTATTCAAGACCACATCAACAAGACCATACTTTTTCCACAATCTAAATGCATGAAAACGAACAAAAGGAAAAGCAGGTCTTTTGCCAACAAAACTACCAACCAAAGTCAACAACCATTTCTCACTTTGTTTAACAATGAGATCATCGGGAATAACAACATGTCTAGTGCCTATCTCAGTGAAAACATGAGGAATGAAACGAAGCTTACCAGTCCGATGAATGTTTGCCGCTTCTTTGAAAAGATTGCCAAAAGAATTAGGTGTTTGATTACCTTTTGGACTAGAATGTGCAAAATGCTCATCAGTGATAATTGGAACCCCATTTTCATCCAAATTTGCTTTTTCAATAACACCAACCGTAGTGCCAATAATGTCATGGCCTTGCCAAGTATCTTGCCTCATATTTCCATCATCATCAAGGAGCTCTGTGGGACCCGCGACTATAATGTTTATGGCACTATGCACATGAGAAGTACCATGTACATCGGCTGCTATTGTAATTTTATCTAAAAAAATTTCAACAGTAGCTATGGGATCTTTATTGATCAAAGTTTCATTTTCACCATGCAAACCCATGCAAACAGTATCACCATTTTGTGCCGAAGCTGAACCTACTTGACCAAGAGATGTGCCACTGTTCGTAGACCCCACGAATGGGTTTGGTTGACCCGAAAATGGAGTCTCATCATTCTTATTCATGGCTGCATGAAATTGTTTTTGCAAAAAATCACTCATACGATCAAGTGAAACATTTGGAATTGAATTATAGCCTTCTGGACTCGAGAGTGGATTAGCATTTGGGATTGAATGTCGAGTAGGTGATGTCTCAAACCCATGAACACGAGAGGGTGGGGGGTGGCATCGGGTTATCAAACGAAAAAGGAGGGGTTTTCTTTATCAATATTAGGGTTTTCGTTTGGATTATTGACCCTTGTCGAATCAAATGGATTTGCAGACCCATGACCCGACCCAGTAGGTATTAGAATAGGTTGAGTCGACCCATCAACCATCAAGTGGTGGCCGGCCGGTGGGGCAGTGGTGGTTATCGGCGGTGGAAAAGAGAAAATAGGTCGATTAGGGTTTTCATGAGGAGCGACCGCGACTTTCTCCCCCATACCATTATTCTGATCAGACTAAGCACAGCACCCCACCCCCATTATTATTCACTGCCATGGCCACCCCCTGGTGGCCGGCAGCCCCTCCACAAGCGGCAGCCGGTGGTGGTTGATTGGTAGAAGGCGGCGGTTGTTTGTTTTTTCCAGCAGATTCGACCTATTTCAAAGAAGAAATCGGTTCATTGGGGTTCGATTGGAAGGAATCAGCAACAATAGAAGAAGAAGATGAAGATCGAAGGTTGTAATTTAAATGATTAATAGACGAAGATGTCGAGTTAATGCCTAGGTTTTTTTTAGCGATACCATCGAGTTCCACCGCAATATTTTTCAGATTTTATGCAGATTTTGATCGATTATTAGGTGACTTTCGTGGCATGATTTTGATTAGAATTGAAAGGAGAACATGAATGGATTAACTGATTGTAATGAAAAGATGTTTTTGGCCGGATTTGTGATGATTTTTGATTGAAAAAGGCGCCGGTTTTGCAAGGAGAAAAATCGCCCAATTTGAGAGAAAAAACACACATTACACCTTCAACATTCCTTAGGGTTTTCCGATAGGATTTGAGAGTCGTTTAGGGTTCCTGTAAGATGAACGAACAATTAGGGGACAAAACGAGTTATGGTAAAGTGGAGGGGCCTAAATGTTAAGTTTTAGGAAGATGGCCCAGCTGATTTAGGGTCATATCACGCCCCATAAGCCCCATAATCAGATTGTAATCACAAAATAATTCTCTCTCAAGAACCCTAGAGCCTCTCCTCAAGATTTGTGCGATTCGGGAGCAATTCGATGGTGATTTCTTATAGTTTTCGACCCATTAATCCTTCCTACAGGTAAAGCAAGATTTCTTGATCAATTGATGAGTCTTTTCATTAGGTTTATTCATTTTTCCTGGCCAAGAAGGGTTGGGTATGATTTAATTGCAAAACGTTTACCGATTTCATGTTATTCGGGTGATCAATTAAGTGATTTATGTTTGTAATGGATCAAGGAATCAATTGATGGTTTGAAGTCATCAATTGTGTCTTAAAAGAGGTCAATTTGATGTCTCCAGGTCGGGGTAGGGTTTGAGATCGAATGGGAATCGTTTAGAGATGTTCAAAAATCAAAGTTGCTGATCGAGCCCCGTTGTGCGGTGCACAGGAATTCTGTTCGGCACACAGATTGGTCTGGGTGTTTCTGATCAAGTTTATGCGGCGCATGGAAGATCCATGCGGCGCATAATCAGGTCTGGCAGTCGTTTATGCTTGTTTTCATGCTCGTTTGACCCATAGACCTTATGCTTAGGTTACCTTATGTTATAGGGAACTTAGAGAGGTCTTTTGAAGCCATGTTTATGTTGCTTATTGGTTATATGTTTGCTATAGGTAGTCGGAAACACAAACAAGACAAATTAACCTTGCGTATTGCTCGTGTGCTTGTCACGAGGTAAGATACACTACTTTGACACACTGAGAGTTCAACAAAAACATTGTTTTCAAATAATAACTTCCCAAATGTTATCTTGTTCGCTTATGAGTAATCGGGGTTACACGGGAGGTGATATGGGATATGTAGATGACCATTGAGGCCTGAAATGCAGTCCCTATGATATGAAACGTAATGATATGCTATGCAATGTTATGCAATGATATGAAACGTAATGATATGCTATGCAATGTTATGCAATGATATGAAACGTAATGATTGCTATGAAATGCTATGTAATGTCTTGAGATGAATGGAAATGTGATATGATTGATGATATGTGCCTTAATGATTTCAATGATTTTCCTATAATGTTTTAAATGGACAAATGCTTTATAAACTATGTGTTATCTTACTTAGCTAATTCGTTAGCTAACACTTGCTCTTTTAAAATGTGTTGTGCCCTCAGGTCCAACATTAGTGAGCAGATAGATGTGAGAAGATGTGAGACATGGGTAGATGATCTTGAAGCTGGCTGTAGTTTACCCATAGTGGCTGCTCGCACTAGACATTGGCTTATGTTTAGACCTTTAATGACTTGTATTTAATATGTTGTCGGTTGTTTAATGTTGGGCAACCGATGGGTTTCCATTTAAACTTATTTTGACGATATGGCTAGTAACACCAACTAATAAATGAACCAAACAGATTTTTGTTGGTTTGGTCTTTTAAAGTTTACTTCCGCTTCTTTTGACGCTGTTAGGCGAAGTTTTTTGAAATCCATATTTTTAAACGACGGGTGTTACAAGTTGGTATCAGAGAAATGGTTTAAGTGAACCAATGACTATAGGTATGTCATAGGATATGGACTTAAACCGATAAAGGACAAGTTAGGTTTAAGTAGGTATGCTTAGCCTTTGAGATGAAATGCCTTAGGACGGGTTGGGATGAGTGAGAGTGTAGGATTAAGGCTATATGATGATTGTTTGATCGATGATATGCGAATATGTCTTTTAGCCTTTATTCTTCCGTTTCTCGCTTCTCCGTCGCTATATTATTCAATTGATACGATAGACGATCCTCGAGGTGATGTTCTACTTCCCTAACTGGATTTGATAAATGTGATGTAAATTACGTGGGAAGTTGTTGAGTTGGACCAAAGTTGGAGGATTAAGTGAAATGATATTCTATCAACGTCGAACCCACGAGGTTAGAGACAAGGACCACAATGGAAAATATATGTTGTATGCGTGGTAAAGGTCGTGGGAATGGATTTGGTGAAAAAGAAGACAATATACAAATGTGTAACGAACATGCGAGTGAAAGGATACAATTACAATTATGGTCCGGAACGTAATTGCAAGCGTATCACGACGCGAGCGTGTTTGTATGGCCATGCTTGTGTTGGGGGATTTCTATGTATTGTACCCCTATCTGTAGAGAGTAAACACCGTGTTACAACTTTAGTGATGTTGATGCTCCAAGTGTGTGGAAATGTGTGAAGATCAGTGGAAAGTGATAGCCGGATTAAATGTTTATGATGATTATGATGTACATGAAGTTAAATGAAGTTTAAAGGTAGGTAAGGAGTGAAGTGATTGGTAGTCAATGTTGTTGAATCTACTAGCCTAAAAGACATGGACTTGAAGTTTGATGAGTATAGTTGATGCTGGATACTCGAAGGATTATAAGTAGGTGATGCATAGAAGGGTTACCGGACACACGTATGGAAGGATACAGTTACAATTCCGGTCGCGAACGTAATTGTAAAGGTATCACGACATTGTGTGTGTTTGTGAGACTGTGTCTGTGTTGATCCGAATAAGGTGAAGATGAGAATTGATGGAATCATTGAATGGTATCATATTTTACTACACGGAGAGTGGACACGTATAAATGGAATAAAGAATGATGAAGCAGAAGCAATTAAAGAAGTCAACTCAAGGGTTGATTGAACCCTTAAACATGAAACTCTTCCATTCCATGAGCACTATGATATGATGTGAGGCTTTATTCGAGCTGCTAAATGTGAAAGTTGTGCTTGGGATTAAGATTGAAGGTTTGAGTTCGTATGGAATTCGATTAAAGGATTGAAAGTTTGGATTTTGGTCGAACTGGGTTATATGCGGCGCATGAGTCTTTCATGCGGTGCATATCTGCCAAATTTTGGAAATTGATTTCAGATGGGAGCCCGATATGCGGCGCATAGACATTCTATGCGGCGCATACTCTGTGTGCTCAGAATGTTGGATATTTTCTGTGACGAATTTGCATTTTTCATGCGGCGCATTTGTGCCCAAATGTGGAATATGCGGCGCATGCACCATCCATGCGGCGCATATTTTGGTCTGTTTTGGATTTACGACTCGTTTAATCTTGATTTCGCTACGGGACGATATATGACGATTGGGACGAGTATCTACAGCATGAAGCAATACGTTTAAAAGTGAGATTTCGGTATCCGAGAACGAAATGATCAAAAGTTGTACTTAAGGAGGCTTATGAACCGTGGTGACATGCTTATTTGGATGTCGCCTGAAATGTGATACGACCTATTATGATACGAGGTGTAGTAAATCTTATATGCCGACGTGTGATTGGGTTAAAAACCAATATTAGACACCGAAAGTTTTATTACAATGTAATTATTTAATGATCCTTAAACGGAAGTGAAGAGTCACGTTATCATGGACCAAAAGACAAAGCTGCGTGGGAAGCTAAAGGTATTGATATCATATGAGCCTTAGTAGGCAGGTTGTCCATGAATGCTTATTCTTGGTGAACAACCGCACCGTTACATTGGACATGAAGGAAAAGATGTATGAAAAAGAAGTTATGTGAAGCTTCTGTTTTATTCTTACCCGAGGGCATAGATGTTTTTGGGTTGTGATCATATGCATTGAGACAAAGTCGTTGCTTACGCGTTACGTCAGATGAAGCCTTATGAGAAGAATTACCCCACTCATGATATAGAGTTTACTGAAGTGGTCTTTGCATTAAAGTTGTGGGGACACTACTGATGACATAAGGTAAACCCTACTCAAATATGTATATTAATCGGACCAAGATTAAAGGAAGGAATAGAACCGAATCTTGGCAAGGTTACACATTTATTATATACATATACATATAATCGGAGTTTAAAGATAAAAGAAAGGGGATCGGCCTTCAGGAAGGGAGAATCGAGCCTTCACTAGAAAGAAGGAAAGATTTGGATAAATTCTAAATCTAAATTAATATATATGTATATTAATGTCGAAGGAGCGATGTCTAAGAGAGGCAAAGAAGGAGGCGACTGTCGAGGCTAAGGAAGGACAAAGAGAAGGAGAGAATCGGTCCTTAGCTAAGCAAAGATATGGAGAGAGAATCGGTCCTTAGCTAGGCAAGGAAGGACAGGCAAAGAAAGCAGGAGAGGAATCCAGCTAGCCTTAGGGGTGAAGCCCAAGGGTGAGCTGTCGAAGTGTAAGGATAGAGAAAGGATTCCAGCGAGCCCTAAGTCCGAGGCAGGAAGTGGGGTCCACCAGCTAGCGGATTGCAATATATATATATAGATTTTACTTAATACATATATATATATATTAATACATATATATATATATATGAAGTAAACTTTGAAACCCTAGTCGAATTATAAGGTTTAAAAGGAATACATGGGCTAGGTTAAGGATGGGAAAGCAAGCACTTGGGCCTAGCCCAACTGTCGAAGTGCCTGAGTTTAAGGAGAGGCAGCAAGGTTTAGACAAAGCTGTAGAACCTTACACTGGAGAGCTAGATCAAAACAGTGGATCTGGCTCAATATGTAAACCACTTGGATCGAATTAGAGTGTGGAAGAAAAGTAAGGCCTTACATAAAGCTTGAGAATTCTTCCACCTCTCCTATGTAACATTAATGTAAATGTTATTGTGTTTATTATTGTGACTCACTAATCAAGTGAGACAAAGAAGAGTTCTGGAATGTTCAGTACCTAGTACCTATGGGATTTGGGCCAGGCCCATAACTGTGAAAGCCCAGTACTAGAATACCCTAACCTGACAGCCTATAAATATGCCTCATCGTTGGTTGTCAGATCCATTCTACATTATATTCACAATCAATTTAGTCACAATCAATTCATTCTCATAACATTCTCTGCAACAGCAGTACATTCATATGATCATCAGTATATTCATAGATATTATCATCAGCACATTCATCATCAATCAATCATAAACATTCAATCACATTATATTCACAATCAATTTAGTCACAATCAATTCATTCTCATAACATTCTCTGCAACAACAGTACATTCATATGATCATCAGTATATTCATAGATATTATCATCAGCACATTCATCATCAATCAATCATAAACATTCAATCACATTATATTCATATCCTCCAAAGATCGAAACGTCTCTTTGGGATAATCATCAAACACCTTAGATTCGTCAAGAGTTTATTAGGTTTGCACTACTTTGTAGGAGATCTTGATGATTTTCATGGTTAAACCCATTCTTTGATTGAGCTTCTCATTTTCATGCTCAAACATTGGCGCCATCCGTGAATTTACTGATCACTGGACGGTTTTGTGTTGTTACAAATCAAAAATCATCTTTGTTCTTGTTTATTTCTTGTTTGTTTCTTAGCATCATATGGCTGAGGAATTTACTCCTGTTTCCCAGGTTATACCTTCTGGGTTGGGGAAGGGTGTTGATGGAGATGATTCTCCAATAAATCTGGAAACTTCTGAAATAGGTGAGATTCAAAATACCTCAGGAGAAAGATTTCCAGATTTTGGTCCTAGATCTAGTGAGGTTGTGACAAATGCAACTAATGTTGTTTCTGGTAGTGTTAGTGTGGGACCACTTTTCTCCACACCTTCACCCTCTGTATCTCCCTTTGTATCTTTATTTACAACCCCCCCCCCCCCCCCCCCCCCCCCCCCCCCCCCCCCCCCCCCCCCCCCCCCCCTCCACACCCCCCTCTCCCCTTTATTTACAACCCCCCCAACTAGCACATCTCCTATCACTATGCTCTCTTCGGGTCCTAGTCAGTTGAGTTCTCACATAGCTAGCTTGACCAGCCCACCCATGGCTGGAGGTCAGACATCCTTGCAATCAATGGCCAGCTCCTCTCAATCTGTCACCATTCAGGAGAGCCATTTGTTGGAATTGATAAAGTTAGCTGCCAAGAACACTCAGCAAGTACAAGCTCCACCACCTCCTCCAACTGATTGGTTTTCTCAAATCTCTGCTGCGTTAAGGCCAGCTCCGCCTCAGCCGGCCCCACAACCCGCTCCACAGCCTACAGGCATGGAGTCAATAATGAAGTTATTGGTAGACGAAATGAAAAAACAAAAGCCAGTAGAGCCTGCTCCTGAACCAGTTAACCCAGCAAAAGAATTGTTAAAAATGCTAAAGATTGCAGCGGGGGAGGAGGCTGATGAGCAAGCAAGGGTGGCCACAGTGCCGAAGTCTGCAACAAAGTCAAAGTTTTGTGACTGGGTGGCAAACTATGCCTTCCCAGACGGTCAGAAGGTTCCCACTATAGTTGGCACTTATGATGGTACTAGGGACCCAGAAGATCATCTCGCAATTTATGATCAAGCCGTATTAACTGAGAAGTGGGTGGACCCCGTGGCATGTCACTTGTTCCCAGGCACTTTGCAGGGTTATGCTTTGGAATGGTTCACCAAGCTTCCTGAGAAGAGTATCAAAAACTATGAAGATTTGAAGAAGAAGTTTATAGGGCAGTTTGTCCAGCAGAAGAAGCGTCAGAGAAGTCACCTGGAAGCTCACTTGATTAGACAAAGAGAAAGCGAATCATTGAGGGACTTCATCTCAAGATACACTAAGGAGTGTCAGAAAATACCAAGCCTCCCTGAAAGCCAGCAGGTCTCAGGTTTTACTTTGGCATTGCTCCCTGGCGAACTCCAAGATGATCTAAGCAGGAGAATCCCGTTGACGTTTGGAGAGGCTACTGATAGGGCATTCGATTTCATTCGCTCCAAGGAAACTGCCCTCCTTGTGAAGGGGGCAGTCAGAAAGGATAGGCCTGGAGGAGGTCCTGGGACGTCGGGAGGCTTGGGTGGTGGAAGGTATGATATTAGAAGAATTGATAGAAGGTTTGATCATAGAGACACTAAAAGGAGAGAAGAAAGAAGAGATGATAGGAAAGATGACAGAAGGGAAAAGAGGAGTGGCCCGTATGACAGAGTGATCAACTTGATAAAATCCCCAAGGGAGATCCTCAAGACTGAGCGAGTTGGTGAAAATTTCAAACCTCCCCGACCTTTGATACACAGGTCTGGGAAGAAAGACATGTCAAAGTACTGTGAATTCCATGAAGACCATGGTCATGAAACAAATGCTTGCAGGGAGCTTAAGATCGAGATAAAAAGGGCTTTAGATGAGGGAAAGTTGGAACACTTGGTCCCAGGTGCAAAGCAAGGAAAAAGAGCTACCCAGGCTAAGAAGACTTATACTTGGCAAAAGCGAGATGGGAGGAACGATCGACCCCCACCTCCAGATGGCCATGTTTACATGATAAGAGGAAAAACCAAGTACGAAAAAAGAAAAGCAGAAGTTCTTGAACCATGGAGGATGGTCTCAATCTCTTTCCCACCAGTTAAGGTTGTTTCCTCCGATCCGGTAGTGATACAAGCTAGGGTGGTAAACTTTGAAGTTGGAAAGGTATACTTGGACAATGGAAGTTCATCAGACATAATATATGACCATTGTTTCCGAAAGTTACCCCAGAGAATTAGAGATCTTAAGCGACCTTCAATGAGACAACTTGCTAGTTTCATGGGAGAGTCCAACAGGCCAGTCGGGGAGGTTCTATGGAAGTTATGATGGGGGAATACCCTTATCACAGAATTGAACTTATTGACTTCATGATAATAAGAGCCCCATCAGCTTACAACGTCATACTAGGCCGACCCTCAATGCAAAAGTTTGGAGCAATTCCATCAACCATCCATGGAATGGTGAAGTTTCCAACTCCTTCAGGAGTGGCTACCATTAGAGGGCGTATGACTTGGCCAGAGGAGTGTAAGCAAGTCGAGAAAGCCTCGCCAAGGAAGGTTGAAAAAGTACAAGAAAGCCAAGTGCAAGATGGTCCCGAAGAAAAAGTAATAATCAATAAAAGGTTTCCTGATCAACCAGTGATTATCGGATCATAACTCCCAAGAAGAGCCAAGGAAGAGTTGATTGACTTGTTAAAAAATAATTTGGACATCTTTGCCTGGCAGACATCAGATATGACAGGAGTCCCAAGAGAGTTAGCTGAGCACGCATTAAATGCTAACCCCAACATATCACCAATAAGACAAAAGAAGAGGGGAATGTGTCAAGATAGAAGCAAAGCTGCATGTGAACAAGTTAATGAAATGGTGGAAGCTGGAATTCTTAGAGAGGTTAAGTATCAAACCTGGGTAGCTAACCCAGTCATGGTAAAGAAGCCAGATGGTTCCTGGAGACTCTGTGTAGATTTTAAAGATATCAACAAGGCTTGCCCAAAAGACAACTATCCTCTCCTAGAGATAGATTGGAAGGTAGAATCCCTTGATGGGTTTAGATTGAAATGCTTCTTAGATGCTTATAAAGGGTATCATCAAATTTCTATGAAGAAGATGGATGAAGACAAGACAGCCTTCCACACGGACCAAGGAATTTATTGTTTCAAGAAAATGCCTTTCGGTCTAAAAAATGCTGGGGCTACATACCAGCGTTTGATAGACAAAGCATTCAAAGATCAAATTGGAAGGAATGTGGAAGCATATGTGGATGACATTGTGATAAAAAGTCATGCAGAGGAGATGATGTTGGCAGACGTACAAGAAACCTTTGACACCCTGAGAAGCATCAATATGAAGTTAAACCCATCAAAGTGTAGCTTTGGAATGGAAGAAGGAAAGTTTCTTAGACACATAGTCACTCCTAAAGGAATCAAAGCAAACCCAAAGAAAATTCAGGCAGTACTAGACATGCCATCCCCTCGAACCAAGAAACAAGTTCAAAGTCTTAATGGGAAGTTGGCGGCCTTAGCAAGATTTCTGTCAAAGTCTGCTGAAAGATCTTTACCTTTCTTTAGAACACTGAAGGGGTGCATAAGGAAGCAAGACTTCTCCTGGTCAGCAGAGGCAGATGAGGCATTCAAAGATATGAAGAAATTCCTTGCCGATCTCCCGACTCTCACAGCTCCGATCGCAGGTGAAACACTTACTCTATATCTTGCTGCTTCTAAAGAATGTGTTAGTGCAGTATTACTTGCAGAAAGAAGCAATGGACAAATGCCAATTTACTTCGTAAGCAGAGCCTTAAAAGGCCCAGAAATAAACTATCCATGTTTGGAGAAGTTGGCTCTTGCCTTGGTCCACGCGGCCAGACGCCTAAGGCGATACTTTCAAGGTCACCCGATTCGGGTTCTGACCGACAAACCAATAAGGCAAGTACTAGCCAAACCTGAAGTATCAGGTCGATTAGCTAAGTGGGCTATCGAGCTAGGTGAACACGAAATAAGCTTTCACCCAAGAACATCTATAAAGGGTCAAATCTTGGCTGACTTCTTGGCAGAAACTGACTCCTCCGATGTTTCAGGAAAGGAAGTCCAAGAACCTCACCAAGAAGAAAGCCCAAAGTGGAGCCTCTTCACAGACGGAGCATCAAACCAAGAAGGATCAGGAGCAGGTCTCATCTTAATTGATCCAGAAGAAAGAGAATACACTTATGCCTTGAGATTCAACTTCCCAGCATCCAACAATGAGGCAGAGTATGAGGCTCTCCTTGCTGGCCTCAGAATGGCAAAACAAATGGGAGTAAAGAAGATACAAGTATTTGTAGACTCTCAATTAGTGGCAAACCAGATCAATGGAACATTTGAAGCTAACCAAGCATCTATGCAACTTTACCTAGAAGAAACAAAGAAGCTTATTGGAGAATTTGAGTTCTTTCACATAGAGCAAGTTAGAAGGAACCAAAATAAGAAAGCTGATGCTTTAAGCAAGTTAGCTTCCTTAACTTTTGCTCACCTCACTAAAGAAGTCTTGGTTGAAGTCCTTCAATAAAAGTCAATAACAAAAGGAAGTGAAGTATCTCAGGTTGAAGAAGAAGAAGACTGTTGGATGACCCCAATTTACAACTTTATCAAAAATGAAATACTTCCTGAAGACAACCACGAGGCTCAGAAGGTGAGAATGAAAGCACCAATGTATCTTCTTATTGAAGGTAAACTCTTCAGAAAGTCATTTCTAGGTCCAAATCTCCGATGTGTAGGCCCCTCTCAAGCACAAAGGCTCATCCAAGAAGTCCATGGGGGCACATGTGGAATTCATGCTGGACCAAGATCTGTAGCCACAAAGATAATGAGGCTTGGTTATTACTGGCCTTCAATGAACAAAGATGCTAAGGAAGAGATAGAAAAGTGTGAGTCCTGCCAGATACATGCACCGATCTCAAGATTGCCAAAGCAAGATCTCATTCCAGTAAACACTGCTTGGCCATTTTACAAATGGGGGATAGACATTGTGGGTCCATTCCCTGCTGGAGTTGGAAATGTAAAGTTTTTGATAGTGGTCGTCGACTACTTCTCAAAATGGGTCGAAGCTAAGCCACTTGCTACAATTACTGGCCAAAGGGTGATCAATTTCCTTTGGGAGTACATAGTCTGCCGGTTTGGAGTACCTCATGTCTTAGTAAGTGACAATGGAAAACAGTTCGCTGAAAATCCTTTCAAGACTTGGTGTGAAGACATGGACATTGGACAAGTATTTACCTCCGTTGCTCATCCTCAAGCAAATGGACATGTGGAAGTGATGAACAAAGCAATAGTAGGAGGCATCAAAGCAAGGCTTGGTAAGTGTAGATCCGGTTGGGTGGATGAGCTTTCAGGAGTACTTTGGGCCCACCGGACTACTCCTAGAGGAAGCACAATGGAAACACCATTCAGCCTTGTCTATGGAACTGAGGCAGTCATTCCACCAGAACTAAGCATACCAAGCCATCGCATTGTAAGCTTTAACCCAGCCCAGAACGAAGAAGCTTTGAGAGAAAACTTGAATCTCATTGAAGAGAGGAGAGAAGTCTCTCACATCAAGCTGGCTGAAAACAAGCAAAAAATGGCCAAGTATTACAACAAGAGAGTCCACCATGTGTCTTTCAAACCGGGGGACTACGTCTGGCGGAAGAATGAAGCAAGTAGAGTGGAGAACTTGGGAAAGCTTGGACCTAACTGGGAAGGACCATACATGGTCAGCCAAGCAAATGGAGATGGTTCATACATTCTTACTGAGCTCGATGGGTACCCAGTGCCTAGAACATGGAATGCCACAAACTTGAAAAAATGTTATGTCTAAACAAAGATACTTAATGACAGTTTAATTTTATGGTCTGATCTATAGATCCCATTTATCTGTACTTTGATCAATGAATCATGTCTTTATATTTCAATCAAAAGAATCCTTCTATCTTGTATCCATTTGGTTTATCAATGAAAAGGATTTCCATTTATGGTCTGATCTAAGTATCCCATATATTATTATACATTTTATGTTATTCACATTGCTTGAAACAAGTTACCTTCTTTTAAGAAAAATCACAAAGTTTTATATGAACCTTTGCAATATGCACTCACAAGTTGAGAACAAAGTCTCGAACATAGAGTCGAGCATGGGAAACAAAAATGCTAGCTAAATAATTCCCAAAGTCCCAAGGTATACCCTTGGATGTAATTATCTTGTAAGATGTAAAAAGCCAAAGAAAAACTTAATTCTTTAAGGCTGAACACTTAGATAATTTTTCGTCTTTTTATCTATTGGAGAAAAGGCAAGCACTTCCTATCGGGAAGCGACACTCGCGAGTAACAAGTATACAATAAAGGTTAAAACAACCAAACAACATACATAGTTTTTCCAACACACATCTTTAAACAAGAAACGATAAGAGACAAGGCAAACATGCCAATACAAATGAAAAATAAGTGCAAATACATAGTCTCTAAATGGAAATACCAACTAGTATTACAAAATATAAAGTCTAAAAGATGCATGACAAATATGATCAAGTGAACTAAGCTAAGTCAGCAGAAGCATCCTCAATAACTGCTGAAGTATCTGGAACATCCTGAACGATAGGATCAATGCAAGCAATCAAGGTCGAGGCAGAAGTAGCCGAGACAACAGAAGCTCTAGAGGTAGATGCGAGAAAAGAACCTGGAGGAGGACCTGGATGAGGAACATCTGACTTAAATGTAGCACGATAAGCCTCTGGGGTCTCAGGAATACGAATGAGCTTAGATAGGTCCTCAACAGAAACCTCGGGCGTGCTAAGTAAAGACGCCACCTCATCCAATACAGGAAACTTACGCCAAGTCCAGAATTTACCAATATCATCCATCACCTCACGAGCAGTAGTTGCACTGCCTTTATGGAAAACCAACTTCTTGTAAGCCAAAATTAATGGCAGCAAGCAGGAAACGGGCAAAAGTCTCCCTCACGTCTGGATGGCCAAGTAGATCACTGAAAAACTGAGGAAAGTAAGTCACTAAAGATCTCATGCGCTCAATGTCACTAGCCTGTACCTCCAACTTAGAGTGTGAATCCTCACTCTCCTGCCTAAGCCCTGAAGCATTTTATCCTTATGAGCCATGCCAACCTCTAAGATATTAGTCTTACTCTCCAACTCAGAAACTCTCTCTGTCATCCTCATATTCTCTTGAGTTAGAGACTCAAGAGTACCCCTCACCAACTCAAGCTCAGAATCAGCTTTCTCCTTACCCTCCCTAAGGCTAGTACAAGCAAGCTTTTCCTCCTCTAAGTCCCTAGAGAGGGAAGCAAGTCTAGCATCACGAGAAGACAACTCTCCCTGAAGCCTCTCAACCTCACTAGTCAACAAATCAATCTTACCCAAGGCAGCAGTCTGAAACGCCACACTACTAGCAACACAATTAAGAGTGTTGACATACTGAAGACGGGAGAGCTCGGAGATGTCTCTAAAGCGAGCCTCAGCAGCAAGAACTGGAGGAATCATGGCCTCCAAAAGCTTCTTCGCGTGCTCAGGATTCTGACCATCGTCTTTAACTTTAATTGATGTCGGATGAGCATAATAGAAGTTCCCAATGGACCTGTTGAGATATCCAGCTTCTGTGGGGATAAGTGTAGACCCCGTTCGCGAAGGCTGAAAGGGGGAAGTAAGAGAGCTAGATTTTACCCTAGCTTCGGCAAGACGATCTATGTCATGCAAATGAGCAGGGGAAAAAGAGTCCACCCTAAGAGTTGACCCAGAACCAGAGAAATAGCAATTCTCCACAATACGGTCAGCAAATATAGGAAAGCTAGGACCGGAAGCAGCACCAAGTAAGAAGGAAGAAGAAGGTGCTGAAGTAGTCTGAGTAGAAGAAGAAGTAAGAAACATCAAAGGAGCTGAAGTAATCTGAGCCTGTGTCTGCCCCACTTGACTATAGGGAGTAAAGCCTCCAGCACTCCCATAAGATGCAAAAGTAGGTTGAGTAGTCTTCTGAAGCTTAGGAGGAGAACCAAAAAGCTCATCTCCTGATCTCTTCTTTGCAGGTGGATTAAGATAGGAATCACTATCTTCATCATCCTCAAAATCTTCAACAGTGGCAGGCTGCTCTCTATCTGAATGATCACCTACAAGAAAAGTAAAGAACTTTAAGTTATACATACATATATATACAATGATAACAATAACATTTAGCCATGCTAAAGGAACTTACCACCCTCAAGGCTACCAGAAGCCTGAGAAGAAGAAAGAAAGGCAGTAGGGGGAGCCAAGGAATGATCACCTCGATCCACAACTTGATAGATACTTAGAGAGACATACTCGTCATCATATGAAACTCCATCAGGGCGGAGAGAAATAACCTCCCCAGCTGTCTCTCGAAGCTTCTCTGCTTCGGTGTCAGACTCAGAACGAACATCATAACTTTCGAAGGGATAGTCCAAGCAATCCATCAATCTAAGAGCTGAAAATAAGAAAAGGAACAAAGTGTTAACTCAAATAATATAAGTAAGCATACACAATACAAATAAAGAAGCATATATAAAGAAGGATGGATTTCATACGTCGATTTGTAGATTTCTCTATGATGACCGGGATGACACGCCAATCCCAGTCTGGGCTAATCCCAACCATAGCTAACAAACCCTCAAACTCTGGAGGGAAAGGCCGATAAGTAACACAACTACCAAGAAGATCTCCATAATGGTCAGGGTCAATCAGCTCGTCAGCAACTTTCTTATTCGCTTTAGCCACCATGTCAGAAGTATAATACTTAATACCCTTTCGAAGAAGTTTCTTATTATCATTTGGAAGAAATGTATCATCTAGGAAGAAGAAATCAAATCTCCAGGGAGGAATCTTGGGAGGAGTTTCTATTAACCTAAAATTCTTATCCCGATAAAGGAAAGTAAAACAATCACCAATCCTTGAAAGCAGGAACACCTTCCTAAACATAGGCAAAAACAAAGGCTGCCCTAAAGCCTTAAGGATCATCTCAAACCGCACAATCTTCCCAGCTGCCAACGGATGTAGCTGAGTAAGGCCAATCTTATAGTGAGAAAGAACCTCAAGGTAGAAGGGTGTCAGTGGAACTCTAAGGCCAGACCAAGTAAGGTAATCCCTATAGAAAGCAACCTTCCCAGAAGGTGGAAGGTTCACCCTATCAGTATCCTCAGGAACAATAGGGTTATACTTGGCAAGGCAGGGATAAGTCTCAACTAGCTTGGCTAGGCTACCGTCACTAACAGAGGTACATCACTCCTTGGCTAAGGTTGGAGGTCTCCTAACTTTGCTAACCTTAGGCTGGGACCCACTAGCTTCCCCAATATGGTCACTACTAGCCTCAGACATGGTGACAACCTAAAACAAAGCTTCTAACTTCGAAAAACTTCTAGCCTTTCAAATTTCAGAGGGAGCAGAAACAAGAACAACACCTGTGGGCAAACAAAATCCTAAGTAAGGATCCAACAACAAAGGCTAAGTCCTAGAATGTTATCTTGCAAAGCTACACAAATAAAAAATAAAGAAATGTGAAATATTCATACATCGTTCATGAGCATACCGATATATGTATTTATGTAAGAAGCTTTGAAATATATACTTAAAAATATATATAACAATGGAGTTTCCAACAAATCCCAATCAATATATGTTTACAAGCATACTAGCATACATCAAAGTGTAGAATTCGCAAACATATTGCACAAAAAAGGTTTCAACAGTATGTATCATTGTAAACTACATACATACATACATACATACATACATACATACATACATACATACATACATACATACATACATACATACATACATACATACATACATACATACATACATACATACATACATACATACATACATACATACATACATACATACATACATACATACATACATACATTTGATGTCAAAAATAGAGAACAATGACAAAAGCAAGTGCAACGTCTACAACATGCGATAGTTTAAAAAGATGAACACAAATCAACATAAGCATGATTCCAAACATCTCAAATAATGAGTTTTACACAATTAAACATGCTGATCAAGATAGCATATATACGAATATGTCTATGAAACAAAGTGGCGTAGAGAATATCACAACGTAACAGCCCACAAGACATAAATTCAAGGTTAAAACTGCCAACACCAATAACATATATGATCAGAAAGTTATATGACATCAAATGGCTAGAAAACGGATACCTTTGAACTCAGAGAAGTGTTGTAGATAAAGAGAAAGATAGAATCACCACCACGCAGCCTACTATGCTTGATAGAAACAACAAACACTTCTTGAAGAGACAGAATTTAAGGTCTTTCCTTGTTCTGTTGTGTTAACTGCTAGACAAAAAGAAAATTTGTCTATTTAATGAAAAGGAAAATTTCTTCATATATATATATGAAGAAATAAAAAGAAAATGAAATATATAAAGAAAATCATATACATATGCGATATATATGTATACATATGTACGAAAAATATAAAGAAAATGAAAAAGATATCACATATATATATATATATATAAAGACATAAACAAACAGAATCGTTATGTATATAAATATGAAAAATAAAAAGGTTTATAAACCTTTTTCGTAACTGAACGATCCAAGAAGAAAGGAGAAGAAACCTTACTACTTTCGTGGCTTCACCAATCTCAGAACAAATGAAGAAAACAAAGAATTGTTCTTTCTTGTAAACAGATCTACAGTTTAAAATAAGTAAGAAAAGGATAAGAAAATCTATGGATATATAGAAAGTTTAAATCCAAGCCTTTTGGAAAGAAAGCCTTACCTTTAAACTTGGGGGGCTTGATGATAAGGTAAACCCTACTCAAATATATATATTAATTGGACCAAGATTAAAGGAAGGAATAGAACCGAATCTTGGCAAGGTTACACATTTATTATATACATATACATATAATCGGAGTTTAAAGATAAAAGAAAGGGGATCGGCCTTCAGGAAGGGAGAATCGAGCCTTCACTAGAAAGAAGGAAAGATTTGGATAAATTCTAAATCTAAATTAATATATATGTATATTAATGTCGAAGGAGCGATGTCTAAGAGAGGCAAAGAAGGAGGCGACTGTCGAGGCTAAGGAAGGACAAAGAGAAGGAGAGAATCGGTCCTTAGCTAAGCAAAGATATGGAGAGAGAATCGGTCCTTAGCTAGGCAAGGAAGGACAGGCAAAGAAAGCAGGAGAGGAATCCAGCTAGCCTTAGGGGTGAAGCCCAAGGGTGAGCTGTCGAAGTGTAAGGATAGAGAAAGGATTCCAGCGAGCCCTAAGTCCGAGGCAGGAAGTGGGGCCCACCAGCTAGCGGATTGCAATATATATATATATATAGATTTTACTTATATATATATATATGAAGTAAACTTTGAAACCCTAGTCGAATTATAAGGTTTAAAAGGAATACATGGGCTAGGTTAAGGATGGGAAAGCAAGCACTTGGGCCTAGCCCAACTGTCGAAGTGCCTGAGTTTAAGGAGAGGCAGCAAGGTTTAGACAAAGCTGTAGAACCTTACACTGGAGAGCTAGATCAAAACAGTGGATCTGGCTCAATATGTAAACCACTTGGATCGAATTAGAGTGTGGAAGAAAAGTAAGGCCTTACATAAAGCTTAAGAATTCTTCCACCTCTCCTATGTAACATTAATGTAAATGTTATTGTGTTTATTATTGTGACTCACTAATCAAGTGAGACAAATAAGAGTTCTGGAATGTTCAGTACCTAGTACCTATGGGATTTGGGCCAGGCCCATAACTGTGAAAGCCCAGTACTAGAATACCCTAACCTGACAGCCTATAAATATGCCTCATCGTTGGTTGTCAGATCCATTCTACATTCCATTCACAATCAATTCAGTCACAATCAATTCATTCTCATAACATTCTCTGCAACAACAGTACATTCATATGATCATCAGTATATTCATAGATATTATCATCAGCACATTCATCATCAATCAATCATAAACATTCAATCACATTATATTCATATCCTCCAAAGATCGAAACGTCTCTTTGGGATAATCATCAAACACCTTAGATTCGTCAAGAGTTTATTAGGTTTGCACTACTTTGTAGGAGATCTTGATGATTTTCATGGTTAAACCCATTCTTTGATTGAGCTTCTCATTTTCATGCTCAAACAACTACTTATATGGCACTAAGTGCACACTATTCACTGATCATAAGAGCTTATAATATGTATTTTCTTAGACGTATAAGAATGTGAGATAAAAGAAGATGGATGGAATTACTTAGAGATTATGAATGTGAAATCAAGCACCATACGGGTAAAGCTAATGTCGTGGCGGATGCTTTGATGTCGAAAAGGCGAGCTATTAGTAAGATATGTTATGCATCAAAAGTTATGGCAAGTCGACCCTTTGTTCAATGAATCATGTGAGTCATAGTAGCAAGTTAATAAGGATATGTGTCAGAAGGTCTTATATGCCAAATGAATAGTCTTTGTTGAATGTAATGTGTGTACTACTTATGAAGGTTTAAGAAATGAAGTGATTACTTGTTTTGATTTAAAGATTGAACCAAAGAAATGACGAAACGGATGAAATGTAAGGAGAAAGTTGAAAAGACTATGTAAGAAGTTCAAGGGGTTTGGCTATGCTAAGTTGAAGAGACCATAGGTCCTGATAGTATATTCATCCAAGTAGTACAAGGGTGGTGATTTGAAACCCATTTTGTGATGGCCAAATAACGAGCGTGAGGTGATAGTGTGTGTACAAAGAATGTGTGACTTGTGCTCAAGTCAAACCTAGGCACCAAACGCTATATGGAAAAAAATGCAACAATCAGTTATTCCGAAGCAGAAATGTACTTATATGACGACTATGGATTATGGGACGAAGTTGTTTATAACCCCTAAGGACAATGATGGGATATGAGTCGTTGTAGACTAGTTGATAAAAATGCTTCTTCTTCTCGCTACTCATGGAGTTCCGTTAAGTATTGTGTTTGATATTCATAGAAAAAGGGGTACAACTAAAAGATATATGATATGTGCTTGTGTATTGCTTTTAGATGACGTCCATGGTACTTTCGTGAGTATTATTGAACATACGCTTTGATGATGAAACCAATGTGACTTCATTGAAGATGAGAGCATTGGTGCTAAGAAAGTGATTGTAGATGAGTCGTTTAAGATTCTTGGCTGAAGTAAATGAGCTTCGTGTGAAGCAAATTGACCTTGTGATTTCGAAATGGAGGCATACTCTTGGCGAAAGTTTGACTAGGGAAACCGAGTCCGTGATGCGGGAGAATTATCCTCACCTATTCGATGCTGAAGTGATTCCGAGGACGGAATCCTCTTAAGGGGGAGGTAATTGTAACATCCCAAACATTTTTATGTCGACCATTGACCATGTCGTTAGTCAATGTTTGCCTTCCGTTTGAATTATACGTCTTAATGATAAATATGTCTATGTGATAATGACTACGGTCATTATATATGATTAACGTGCCTATGTGTTAATGATTAATTTCATTAAATATGTTCAAGTGATGTAAATAATGATGAATGATAATTAATTAAGCCACAAAGTGTTTCCGATAGGATTTGAGAGTCGTTTAGGGTTCCTGTAAGATGAACGAACAATTAGGGGACAAAACGAGTTATGGTAAAGTGGAGGGGCCTAAATGTTAAGTTTTAGGAAGATGGCCCAGCTGATTTAGGGTCATATCACGCCCCATAAGCCCCATAATCAGATTGTAATCACAAAATATATCTCTCTCAAGAACTCTAGAGCCTCTCCTCAAGATTTGTGCGATTCGGGAGCAATTCGATGGTGATTTCCTATAGTTTTCGACCCATTAATCCTTCCTACAGGTAAAGCAAGATTTCTTGATCAATTGATGAGTCTTTTCATTAGGTTTATTCATTCGTTCCTGGCCAAGAAGGGTTGGGTATGATTTAATTTCAAAACGTTTACCGATTTCATGTTATTCGGGTGATCAATTAAGTGATTTATGTTTGTAATGGATCAAGGAATCAATTGATGGTTTGAAGTCATCAATTGGGTCTTAAAAGAGGTCAATTTGATGTCTCCAGGTCGGGGTTAGGGTTTGAGATCGAATGGGAATCGTTTAGAGATGGTCGTGAAACATTTTGAAACAACAGTCTTTTTTGCGACGCAAGAGGTCTGCCTCGCGCCGTGATATTTTGTGTTGATCGCGCCGCGATCCTAATGCAATTTTTGCATCACTTTTCAAACGTTTATAACTTTTAATCTGTACGTCCAATCGAGTCTTATAACCTATCGTTGGGATCGTATGGGAGTCTACTTTCTTAGGGTATCATTCTTATGGCACAAAACTTCCTTCTTTTCTAAAAATGTCGAGTCAAAGTGTCTTGTTCTTGCTTGGAGAGGTCGTTGATGATAATGTGAAATAATTTGATAGGTTGTGGACGCGTAGCGGTTGTTGAATGCTTATAACTTGTTAACTTATTGTTATTTGCTTAGAAATCAAGGTGAGTTTCGTAGCCCCTTTCTCTTCGTGGACCTTTGGGGTGGAAAGTGTACTCTTTTTCTAAACTTATGCCGGTAATAACCTTGTGCATAGTATGAGAACTAGTTAACTTGTTTAAAAAGGTAAGTATATTATCTTTTGTGATTATTTGGATTATTGAGATGCTTGGGACGAGTTCCCATTGTGATGCTTGGAATAATGTGAACGATTGGGTGTCCTGCGGGACTTGTGAGCTATGATCCACGTGTACACCTTCGCTCAATTGGGTGTCTTGCGGGACTTGTGAGCTATGAATATTGTGTGGATCTTCGCCCAATTGGGTGTCCCGTTGGGACTTGTGAGCTATGACCTAAGGTGTACACTTCGCCCAATCGTGTGACCATTGTGACCTATGAGCTTGATGAACGTTCATCGTGTTGGCTTGGTTTATGTTGTTGTGGATTAACTTGTTTGTGTGATCTTGTGAACTTGTAGTGATACTTTTGCCCTATTTGAGAGTCTACGGTATGTGCTTGATTAGCTCTTATATTATCGTACAACTCGTTATCGACACTTTTTTGAACTTAATGATTATTTTATCGCTAAAACCAACGAACTCACCAACCATGTGTTGACCCGTTTTAGTACACTTTTCAGGTGATCAAGGTAATGCTAGGGCCGGTTGATTGGATAGCTATCTTGGATGGGAATCGAGGAAGCGGCGCATCTTTTGTTAGATTATCAGGAATATGCGCCTTTGGTAGCGCTTTCTTGATTGGACTTGATTCTCGTGATCGTTGACCCGAATGCTCCCTTGTATGGGATGAACAATTGTTGTTTTGATCACAATTGTACTAGTTGCATATCGTTAACTTCTTTGTCTTGGATCGTATGCTTGTGTTGTATGATTGATTTCTTGGTTCGCTTGTAACCACTTTATGCATTTAGAACGTTGCTCTATGTAATTTCCATGTCATGCTGTGCTTTTCTAGACGCCTCATGTTTTCGCCTTGTTGGGGTGTTACAGTGTAACACCCGTTTCGTAAAAATATGGATTTCCAAAAACTTTTGCCTAACGACATCAATTATGCGGAAACGATTTATTAAAAACTCTCAACAAGGAAAACAGTTGAGAAACATAAGTGGTGTTACTAATAGCATCAAATCAGTAATAAAAGAAATCCATAAGATTGCCCAACATAAAGCAACCATAACATAGTCATTACAGTAGTTCCATAAAGGAAATCATTAACATTAAGTCTATGCGAAGTTATTGGGTAAACTAAAGCCATCTTGATCATCTACCCATCTCTCGCCAAAGCTTCACACGACATCTCACTGCTTAACCTGAGGGGTGTCAACACATAGGAAGAAACAAGTGTTAGCTATAAAGCTAAGTAAGATAACACCAGGTTTAAGCAAAACATTTCATCCATTAAACACGTCACTTTAAAACATTACGTCATTTGATTTAGGCATTTATATCACCACATAACGTATCCATATCACATAACGTATCCATATCACATATGTATCCATATCACATAACGTATCCATATCACATACGTATCCATATTTCACATAGTATCACCACATAACGTATCCATATCACATAACGTATCCATATCACATATAAGCATAGAGTCCATGACCCTAAGTGTGCCTAATCAATTTCGTCATTTCATCTCATCTCATTAAGTTGTGACTAGGTCACCGTTAAGTTGTAACCGAAGTTACCGTTAAGGAAAGACAATGTCGATCCATGAGTAGCACGTTATGTTCACGACATTAGGTGGGTCATCAGGCCACCCGAACTACTCGCCACATATGACTTGTTGCAAGGAGCCACCCGAGCAACCATTTTAACGTACCCTCCCACATACGGGCACTACGTACTCTCCCACATGCGAGCACGACGTACTCTCCCACATACGAGCACGGTTTATACGTACCTATTACCACCGCCAGGCACGGGTTATGCATAACTCTTAACGTCTAATTAGCTCGAGCATTTACCACGTTTAGTTTAGGTTTCCACATTAATCCTAAACTAATCCACATCTATCATCTTTTCACGTTAGGGCCCTTAAAACGTGCACGTGTCATGGCAACCTAAAAAGGTCTAGTGTTCTAGATGAACAAGCCACATATACATGCACATATCATCATTACATCATATCATTAACCACCGTTCATCATAACATATCATATCGTTAAACATATCATCACATATCATATCATAAACGTATTTACGAGGAAGCATTTTAGGCATAGGCATCGTCATCTTTAATCCCCGAATACCTCCCATATCAACCCAACTACAATATAGGTTATACATTACCGTTTTGGAGGTTATAGTTTATGAAACCATTTTTTTTTTGTTGCACCCTCAGCGTGACAAAAGTAGTGTATCTTACCTGGTAGTAGTGTACGCGCGTAATGAAAGGCTAAAAGTGCTTAACAATAATCCCCGACACCTAAGATACATTAATATACAAAATATAAGTCATTTGGGACCTTAAATGGACTTTAATACGAATTTAGTTTTGTTCTTACGAACTTAATCCCAGAAAACGAACTTAACTTCTTTCTGATAACAAACGAACTTAATCTTCGTTTCCAAAACGAATTTAGCCAACGGATTTAACAAACGAAATTAGTCTTCTTTTAAACGAAAATGGCTTGAACGAAGTTAAACTTCGTTTTTCAAACGAATTTAGCATTCCAGAAACGAATTTAACACTTAAAAACGAATTTAACTTCTTTCTGATAACAAACGAACTTAATCTTCGTTTCCGAAACGAATTTAACACTTAAAACGAATTTAACTCTATTTTCGTCCAGAATTCATAAAACGGCTTTAATCTTCATTTTTCCAGAAATCAATCGACTTAGGCTTCACCCAAAACATGTTTTTGACATATATAAACCTCTTTTGATCATCAAGATCGGTTATAAACTCGTTTGATGTCGTTTTGATCATTAATTTGCTTAAACATATTATGAACCCTAATTTATTAAAACTCCTTTATAAAATCAGATTTAATCCTTTATAAAACATCATTAGATCTGAAAATATCGACGACAAATCATTGATTACCTGTACGAATGACAGCCAATCCGATTCAATGCAAAACACACGATTTGATTGACCAAAACTTGAAGATTATGCTTAAGAATTCAAGAGAGAATTGAAGGAACTTTTGTATTTGTTTTAATTATGATTAATGGCTGCAAAATTAACCTAGATTAGGCTAATCCCATGCCAAACCCGTTTTTAACTTTTCAACTTTAGCAAAATTGGTCCCTGGACTTCATATTGACTTTATTTCGCTTAAAAACACCTATTGGGGATACCTATAACACACTAAAGCACTTTCGCACACTACAAAGGCCTTTTACACATCATTTAGTCCACTTTATCGTCACTCATTAACGATAATTAAATCTCACATATAGGGCACATAAACATATAAACACACATTTTACCACATAACATATCACGGACTTAGAATTTGACCTAACGACGTTAGTCAACAGAAACGATTAAGTTTTGGGATGTTACAATTACCTCCCCCTTAAGAGGATTCCGTCCCCGGAATCACTTCAGCATCAAAAAGGTGGGGATAGGTCTCCCGCATTACGGACTCGGTCTCCCAAGTCATACTTTCGCCGTGATTGTGTTTCCACTTAATAAGAACTAGATCGATAGTCTTTCGTCGTAACTTCTTTTGTTTCCTTCCCATTATAGCAACAGGTTCATCAACAATCTGCTTGTTTGGATCAATACTTACGTCCTCGAGTGGAATGACATCCGCTTCATTTGCATAGCATTTACGTAGATAACACACATGAAATGTGTTGTGAATTCCATGAAGTTCTGGAGGTAATTCCAGTTGAAATGCCTGTTCATTAACCTTTTTAATGATCTTAAAAGGTCCAATGAATCTAGGGCTTAGCTTTCCTCGTTTGCCAAATCGTAATACACCTTTCCAAGGAGACACCTTGAGTAAAACCATTTCACCTTCTTTAAAATCAAACGGCCTCCTTTTCTTATCGGCATATGACTTTTGCCTTTCGCGAGCAATACGCAAGGCTTTCTTTGCAACATTAACTTTATCGGCCGTAATTTGTACTACTTCAGGTCCAGCAAATTGCTTTTCCCCGGGCTCCAACCAACAACTAGGAGTCCGACACTTTCTACCATATAGCATCTCATAAGGTGGCATTCCTATACTTGCATGATAACTATTGTTATACGCAAACTCGACAAGAGGTAGGTGTTTATCCCACGAGCCACCATAATCCACCACACAAGCTCTGAGCATATCTTCGAGCGTTTGAATAGTCCTTTCACTTTGCCCATCGGTCTGCGGGTGATAGGCTGTGCTCAGACGAACTTGAGTACCAAATTCCCGTTGAAAACTCTTCCAAAAGTTGGAAACGAATCGAGCATCACGATCGGACACAATCGATATCGGAACACCATGTTTAGTAACCACTTCTTTAATATACAATGTAGCGAAATTTTCCATAGGAGCATTCTCACGAACTGGGAGGAAATGGGCACTCTTCGTTAATTGATCGACAATAACCCATATCATATCGTGACCACGAGGCGTCCTCGGAAGTTTGGTTACAAAATCCATCGTAATGCGATCCCATTTCCACTCGGGGATCTCGAGTTGCTGAAACTTCCCGTAAGGCTTTTGATGTTCAGCTTTCACCTTCGCACACGTCAAACATTTCTGTACGTACATCATCACATCGTTTTTAATACTGGGCCACCAATAAATCGGCTTCAAGTCCGCATGCATCTTTGTGGCACCAGGGTGTACAGAATACTTAGTCTTGTGAGCTTCGTCCATCACTAACTCACGATTGCCTCCATATAGAGGAACCCATATTCTACCTTTGTAAGTTCGAAGACCGCGACTATTTTCTTCCATTTCAAGTCTATTTTTCTTCTTTTTCCCAATAGACTCCTCTTTCACATTCTCCTCCTTCAACGCTTCAATTTGAGCTAATCGAATAGGTTCCATTAAGTTCGACTCAACCTTCGTAATCATTGCACATAACCTACTCTTCGCATATCCTTTGCGGCTCAAGGCATCAGCAACCACATTAGCTTTGCCTGGGTGATATTTAATCTCACAATCATAGTCCTTTAATAACTCCATCCACCGTCGTTGTCTAACATTCATGTCCTTCTGAGTAAACACATACTGTAAGCTCTTATGATCCGTGTAAAGGGTACACTTTGTACCATACAGATAATGTCGCCACAATTTCAGAGCAAAAACAACAGCAGCCAGCTCAAGGTCATGAGTAGGATAGTTCCGCTCATGAGGCTTCAGCTGTCGAGAGGCGTAAGCGATCACTTTGTCTCGTTGCATTAATACACACCCTAACCCCGTGATGGATGCGTCACTATAGACAACTAAATCATCGGTTCCTTCGGGTAAAGCTAAGACTGGAGCTTCACACAATTTCTTTTTCAACGTCGTGAAGGCTTTCTCTTGAGCATCGGTCCACACAAACTTCACACCTTTCTTCGTTAATTCAGTCATTGGCTTGGCAATGCGTGAGAAATCCTGAATAAAACGTCGATAATAGCCAGCCAAACCAAGAAAACTCTTAATTTCAGTAGGAGACTTAGGCTGCTCCCACTTCGACACCGCTTCTATCTTCGAAGGATCTACTTTTATACCATCAGAGGAGATGACATGGCCGAGGAAATGAACTTCCTTTAGCCAGAACTCGCACTTGGAGAACTTAGCATATAGCTTTTTCTCTCGGAGGACTTGAAGGACAGCTCTCAAATGCTCTCTATGTTCCTCTTCCGACTTTGAATACACAAGGATGTCGTCGATGAAAACGATAACGAAATGATCCAAAAATGGTCGACAGACATGGTTCATCAAATCCATAAACTTCGCTGGAGCATTTGTCAAACCGAATGGCATGACAAGGAACTCGTAATGACCATAACGAGTTCGGAATGCTGTTTTGGCTACACTTTCCTCTTCAACCTTCAGTTGATGATAGCCAGATCGTAAGTCGATCTTCGAAAAATAGGAAGCACCTTGAAGTTGATCGAACAAATCATCAATACGAGGGAGTGGATACTTATTCTTCACCGTCCTTTTATTCAGCTCGCGATAATCGATACACATGCGCATGGATCCGTCTTTCTTCTTTACGAAAAGGATAGGAGCACCCCATGGAGAGGAACTCGGGCGAATGAAACCTTTATCTAAAAGTTCCTGAATTTGCGTCATTAACTCCTTCATCTCCGTCGGAGCTAATCGATAGGGAGCTTTGGCTATAGGAGTAGCACCAGGAATGAGATCAATAGAAAATTCAACCTCATGATCAGGAGGAAGACCTGGAAGATCTTCAGGGAAAACATCAGGAAACTCGGAAACAACTTCGACATCAGAGACTGTAGGCTTCACGATACGAGAATCGATGACATAAGCTAGAAAATGTGACTTAGTTTGCCGTATACAACGAAGGGCTTTCATCATCGAGATCACCTTAACATTTCCCGGCTTCTTGTCACCATAAACACAGACACCTTTACCATCAGGGGTAGCGATACGAACTATTTTCTTTGCACATAAGACGACAGCATCGTTTTTAGACATCCAGTCCATACCGAGTATAACATCAAAACTATGGATAGTAGCAGGTAGCAAGTTAGCAGTAAAACACCGACCCTCTATCTCTAAAGGACAATCAGAATAACCCTCACGTACGATAGACGTTGTGCCGTTAGCCACCTCTACTTCAATAGGACACCTTAAGGGACTCGTAATCATGTCTAATTTAGGAGCAAACAGAGTAGACACAAAAGATTTGTTCGCACCAGAATCAAATAACACATTAGCAAGTTTGGAGTTAATAATAAGGGTAGCAGTAACTACCTGGTCGTCATCTTTGGCCTCTTCAGCCGTCATCTGATAAGCACGGGCTTTGGCTTTGGGAGCTTCCGCTTTCTTTCCCTCATCTTTCTTCATTTGGGGACAATCGGCAATACGGTGCTTTGTATCTCCACATTTATAACATCTTGCTTTATCAGTGCATTCATCAAAAGTATGACCCTGTGCTCCACACCTATTGCACCTGCGGGTCTTAGCAGAACACTGACCAGAATGAAAAGCTTTGCAGCTAGAGCACCATTTTCCGTCCTTGTCTGTCCTTCCCTTGTCGGAGGACGAAGATCCCTTGAATTTCTTACCAAAACGGTTAGATCCACCGAATCTCCTCTTATTACCAGACTTCTTCTCATCCTCTTTCTTTTCCACTTTCTTATCCGCAGCAAAATCATCATCAAGCTTCTTAGACTCTTTGATAGCTTCAGTTAGAGTCTTATGCTGCCTGCATATACCTCGATAACTCGGAGGCAAACCATCAACATAGCAAGCAACTTTATCTGCATCAGTTCGGAATAAATGACCCACGAACTTCATCTTCTCCATAAAGGAACGAGCATAATCATTGATTTTACCCACTTCAGCCGTCAAGGCACGAAACTCTTTTTCCATTTTGCGCTGCTCATGAACTCCAATATACTCTTCAATAAATTTCTGTCTGAAGTTAGCCCACGTAATAGCAGATACCATAGCTGGAGTCATCGAAATGGTAATGCTCTTCCACCAGTCCCGAGCACCTTCTTTCAACATCCTGCTAGCACACAACACTTTCTTATCCTCAGGACAATCACAAGCTTCAAAAACCATCTCAGTATCATCAAGCCATTCCATGCAACCTACTGCATTAAGTGTTCCATAGAATTTCTGAGCTCCACACTTCTGAAAACTTTCAAACTTGAATCGAGGGGCGTGGACATCATTAGGAGGAACCACATTAACATTAGCATGGGGAATAACAACATCATCGACCGGTGGCTCAGTGTGGTGAGAAGGCACAGAGTGACTGTTACCAGTTCCTTCTGCGTTAGCTGCCAATGCCTGATTCAACTGTTCTTGCATTTGGGCCAACTGGGCCTGAAGAGTTAGCACAAGATTATACATCTCCGTCTGATTGGGAATCTGATCCACCACTACATCGT
The DNA here is from genome assembly GCA_034093135.1 of Erigeron breviscapus. Lineage (NCBI taxonomy): Eukaryota > Viridiplantae > Streptophyta > Magnoliopsida > Asterales > Asteraceae > Erigeron > Erigeron breviscapus. The sequence goes on from CM067171.1 coordinate 27,349,671, forward strand.
TAACTCTCGGAGGATTACCAGGTGGTGGAGGCATCGGACCCAATGAGCCTGGTTGATTAACACGGCGGGGGTTCACACGATTCACATTAGCATTAGCAGCAGCATTAGCAGCATTAGAAGCACCTGCACCCGGATGGACAGGTGGAGTAACGCTAGCAGTAGCTCCGTCGCGTTGGATGTTGCGGTTGCGAGTGTTAACCATTTTCCTTCAATAAAATGGTGGAGTCGATAAGCGCAAAAATAAAACAAAAAGCTCGTTGAGATAAGGCTAGAACATATCATCGTAACGTAAACATCTCGTAAGCCCTATCACACTCGCACTCATCCCAACCCATCCTACATCACATGTCATCACTAGTTAAGGCATCCTACGAGTACCTAGCATGCACATCTTAAGTTTAAGTCCAAATCCTATGGTCAATAGGCCTTGGTTCACTTAAACTACTTCTCTGATACCAACTTGTAACACCCGTTTCGTAAAAATATGGATTTCCAAAAACTTTTGCCTAACGGCATCAATTATGCGGAAACGATTTATTAAAAACTCTCAACAAGGAAAACAGTTGAGAAACATAAGTGGTGTTACTAATAGCATCAAATCAGTAATAAAAGAAATCCATAAGATTGCCCAACATAAAGCAACCATAACATAGTCATTACAGTAGTTCCATAAAGGAAATCATTAACATTAAGTCTATGCGAAGTTATTGGGTAAACTAAAGCTATCTTGATCATCTACCCATCTCTCGCCAAAGCTTCACACGATATCTCACTGCTTAACCTGAGGGGTGTCAACACATAGGAAGAAACAAGTGTTAGCTATAAAGCTAAGTAAGATAACACCAGGTTTAAGCAAAACATTTCATCCATTAAACACGTCACTTTAAAACATTACGTCATTTGATTTAGGCATTTATATCACCACATAACGTATCCATATCACATAACGTATCCATATCACATAACGTATCCATATCACATATAAGCATAGAGTCCATGACCCTAAGTGTGCCTAATCAATTTCGTCATTTCATCTCATCTCATTAAGTTGTGACTAGGTCACCGTTAAGTTGTAACCGAAGTTACCATTAAGGAAAGACAATGTCGATCCATGAGTAGCACGTTATGTTCACGACATTAGGTGGGTCATCAGGCCACCCGAACTACTCGCCACATATGACTTGTTGCAAGGAGCCACCCGAGCAACCATTTTAACGTACCCTCCCACATACGGGCACTACGTACTCTCCCACATGCGAGCACGACGTACTCTCCCACATACGAGCACGGTTTATACGTACCTATTACCACCGCCAGGCACGGGTTATGCATAACTCTTAACGTCTAATTAGCTCGAGCATTTACCACGTTTAGTTTAGGTTTCCACATTAATCCTAAACTAATCCACATCTATCATCTTTTCACGTTAGGGCCCTTAAAACGTGCACGTGTCATGGCAACCTAAAAAGGTCTAGTGTTCTAGATGAACAAGCCACATATACATGCACATATCATCATTACATCATATCATTAACCACCGTTCATCATAACATATCATATCGTTAAACATATCATCACATATCATATCATAAACGTATTTACGGGGAAGCATTTTAGGCATAGGCATCGTCATCTTTAATCCCCGAATACCTCCCATATCAACCCAACTACAATATAGGTTATACATTACCGTTTTGGAGGTTATAGTTTATGAAACCATTTTTTTTTTGTTGCACCCTCAACGTGACAAAAGTAGTGTATCTTACCTGGTAGTAGTGTACGCGCGTAATGAAAGGCTAAAAGTGCTTAACAATAATCCCCGACACCTAAGATACATTAATATACAAAATATAAGTCATTTGGGACCTTAAATGGACTTTAATACGAATTTAGTTTTGTTCTTACGAACTTAATCCCAGAAAACGAACTTAACTTCTTTCTGATAACAAACGAACTTAATCTTCGTTTCCAAAACGAATTTAGCCAACGGATTTAACAAACGAAATTAGTCTTCTTTTAAACGAAAATGGCTTGAACGAAGTTAAACTTCGTTTTTCAAACGAATTTAGCATTCCAGAAACGAATTTAACACTTAAAACGAATTTAACTCTATTTTCGTCCAGAATTCATAAAACGGCTTTAATCTTCATTTTTCCAGAAATCAATCGACTTAGGCTTCACCCAAAACATGTTTTTGACATATATAAACCTCTTTTGATCATCAAGATCGGTTATAAACTCGTTTGATGTCGTTTTGATCATTAATTTGCTTAAACATATTATGAACCCTAATTTATTAAAACTCCTTTATAAAATCAGATTTAATCCTTTATAAAATCAGATTTAATCCTTTATAAAACATCATTAGATCTGAAAATATCGACGACAAATCATTGATTACCTGTACGAATGACAGCCAATCCGATTCAATGCAAAACACACGATTTGATTGACCAAAACTTGAAGATTATGCTTAAGAATTCAAGAGAGAATTGAAGGAACTTTTGTATTTGTTTTAATTATGATTAATGGCTGCAAAATTAACCTAGATTAGGCTAATCCCATGCCAAACCCGTTTTTAACTTTTCAACTTTAGCAAAATTGGTCCCTGGACTTCATATTGACTTTATTTCGCTTAAAAACACCTATTGGGGATACCTATAACACACTAAAGCACTTTCGCACACTACAAAGGCCTTTTACACATCATTTAGTCCACTTTATCGTCACTCATTAACGATAATTAAATCTCACATATAGGGCACATAAACATATAAACACACATTTTACCACATAACATATCACGGACTTAGAATTTGACCTAACGACGTTAGTCAACAGAAACGATTAAGTTTTGGGATGTTACATACAGAATGGTATCAGAGCCATGGTTATAGAGAATTAGGTGGTTTGGCCTAGACTATAACTATGGAACCCTTCATATAACATGCATAATAGGAGATTATGTGTGCAACGTGATCTTGATGGTTTTCCCTGCTAAGTGTACTTGGTTAATGGTGATGTTCGTAGTAGAATTATATGTGACTGAGATCAAAATTGCTCGGTCGAGCTGGAATATGTGAATAATGGTGAGCAATTTGAATAATGGTGAACTATATGAATAATGGTGAACTATGTGAATATTGGTGAACTATGTGTATATTGGTGAGCAATGTGATTAACGTGGTGAATATTGGTGGAATATGTGAATAATGACGGATGTGTTATGTGTAATGTGTTTATTTGGCAAAGTGAAGTTATGACATTAACGTATTATAACAATGGGCAACCCTAGAAACGCCTGATCAATGGTTATACGGCAACCCATTGGTATATGCAAGTTAGTGACATCACGGATTGCACGTGCTTGGTTAAAGTATAGTAGGTAAACCGGTATGCTTGATAAGTATTGATTGGCTGGAGGGAAAGCCACTAGTATCACCTGTATACAAACCCGGTCAATACTTAAAGGGCATAACGGAACCAAATCCCGACATGCATCTAATATATCTAGGGTGCGGAGGGAAAGCCGCTGGTATCACCTGTATTAAAACACCCTTGGTAGATTAGATTTAGGAGTTAGATTTGGATTGTACTTTATCCGACTTGTTTTAGGTTTATGTTATGTGTTTTGGATGTGATTATGGTATGCATGTGGAATAATGATATGAGGTGAACTATGAGATTATGTGATCGTTAGAGTAACTTGATTTGAGAACTTAGTTAATGATAGTGGAACTTAGAGCCCTTTTGCATGATGAATAACGTAGTAAACCTAGTGATAGAACTTTGGAGCCTTTTGTGATTAAGGACTTGGGAATTTAACTTGAGTGGGTTTGACACGTGTATTCAGGACTATGGCTAGAACAAGAAGGGCAGCGACGAATAATAAGCCCGAAAATGATCAAGTGAATGTTGGCGGCCGTGGTGGCCGTGGAGGTCATGGTGGTAGGAGGTGGTGCTCATGTGGAGCCCGAAGCTAATGTTTCCTCGGATATGGCAACCGAGATCACCCAAGCCATTAATGCTATCATGCCAAATATTGTGGCACAAGTTACGGCGGCAATAGGTAATACTCGAGGAGCTCAAGGAGGTGGTGGTGTGAATAATGAGAATAATGTGAATGATGTGGAGGATGTGGAGGAGGAAGTTGAAGATGCGGGTCACAATGTTCATGTTGGCCCAAACTATGAACCGAGGCAATATCGTCAAGGGTGTACTTACACCGAGTTTGCTAAATGTGGACCACCCGAGTTTAATGTTCGGGTTAGGGCCATTGCTTGTATACATTGGTTGGAAAAGATCGAGGCGATAATTGAAAGGAGTAATTGTACTTATGAACAACGAATCAACTACATCATCGGTTCGTTTACTTATGAAGCTTTGAGTTGGTGGAATGGGATTATAGATAGGAGGGGCATACATGCCGAGTTGGTGGAATGGGATTATAGAGAAGGTTATGTTGAACCTCATCCTTTTTGTGATAAATGCCGAGTTCATCATTCTACGAATTCACAATGTAGGGTTTGTTTTGTGTAACCGAATGGGGCATTTGGCCAAGGATTGTCGGGCTAGAGGTGGTCAAGTGGTGCTGGCTAATGTGGCACCCGTTGTTGCTAGGAACCCCCAAGGTCATCGTGGAGCATGCTTTCAATGTGGGAGCACCGATCATTACCGTAAGTGGCGGTCCATCTGAATCAACTCTAAATTGCGGGCCCTAATCAAAACCGCGGGTAACAAGGACAACAAGGGCAACAAGTGCTTCACCGAGGGGAAGAGCTTTCGGGGCCAATGCTATCGAGGCCCGTAATGATCTGAATGTTGTAGCAGGTACCTTTCTTCTTAATGGTCATTATGCTACCGTACTATTTGACTCCGGAGCCGATTTTAGTCTCATATCTACTAGTTTTCTTCCCTTGATTGATGTGCCTCTTTATCCGTTGAGCTATGTGTTTGAAATTGAAATGGTTAATGATGGTGTTTCTAAACTTAGTCAAGTGGCCCGTGATTGTGAACTAGAGTTAGAGGGTCATCCTTTTCTCACTGATCTTATATCGTTTGATATTGGTAGCTTTGATGTGATAGTGGGAATGGATTGGATGTCGGTGGTTAACGCGGTGATCGAGTGTGTTAATAGGGTAGTTCGGATTCCCTTGTCTAATGGGGAGGTGTTAAGAGTACAAGGCGAGCAAGCGGATTCTTTAGAAGGTAGGGTTTTTAGTGTTACCGTCAAGAAGGTGGAGTTGAAGACCGTACCGGTGGTATGTGATTTTCTGGATGTCTTTCCCGAGGATCTACCAGGATTACCCCAGTCTCGTCAACTAGATTTTTGCATCGATTTGATTCCCGAAGCGAGGCCTATTGCTAACGCTCCTTACCGGTTAGCCTTAACCGAAAATGCAAGAATTGGAAACTCAACTCCGCGAACTACAAGATAAAGGCTTTATTCGTCCAAGTCAATCGCCATGGGGAGCACCGATATAGTTTGTGAAAAAGAAAGATGATTCATTTCGAATGTGTATAGATTACCGGGAGTTGAATAAGCTCACGATCAAGAACCGGTATCCTCTTCCAAGAATCGATGATCTCTTTGACCAATTGTAAGGTGCAAGGTACTTTTCCAAGATTGATTTGCGGTCGGGTTATCACAAATTGCGGGTTCATGAAGATGATATTCCGAAGACGGTGTCTAGAACGAGGTATGGGCACTTTGAGTTCACGGTTATGCCATTTGGTTTGACCAATGCACCGGCAGTGTTTATGGACTTGATGAATCGAGTATGTAGACCCTTTTTGGATAAGTTTATTATCGTCTTCATTGATGACATTCTTGTTTACTCCAAGTCGAAGTAAGAGCATGCAAGTCACTTGAAGTGTATTCTTGAACTACTTAGAACCGAGAGCTTTATGCTAAGTTTTCAAAGTGTGAGTTTTGGCTTGAAGAAGTCCATTTCCTTGGACACGTGGTAAGCAAAGACGGTATTCATGTAGACCCGAGTAAAGTAGAAGCGGTAAGGGATTGGAGAAGGCTCGAGACTCCGAGTGAGATTCGCCAATTTCTTGGGTTGGCAGGCTACTATAAATATTTATTGAGAATTTTTCGAGAGATGCTTTACCTCTCACTCAATTGACACAAAAGGACTGAAGATTTGAATTGGGTGAGAAACAAGAGCAAGCTTTACAAGTGCTCAAGGATAAGTTATGTAATGCGCCTATTTTCAGCTTATCGGGACTCGACGCATGTTTTAGAATTGGGAGCGGTGGTCTTTGCTTTGAAATGTTGGAGGCATTATCTATATGACACTAAGAGTGTGATTTATACTGATCACAAGAGTCTTCAACATATTTTCGATCAAAGTGAGCTTAATATGAGGTAACAGAGGTGGTTGGAGTTGTTTAGTGATTATGATTGTGAGATTCGCTACCATCCGGGTAAGGCGAATGTTGTTGCAGATGCTTTGAGTAGAATAGAGAGTCAAACCAAGATGATATAAGGCTATGAGCCTTACCGTGCAACGGAGTGTAAGAGATTCTATCATTGAAGCTCAAGGGATTGCAACGATGCCGGTGAACTTTATCAATGAAGAGCTACATGGATTAGAAAAGCAATTTGACCGAAAGGACGATAATGGGTTGTATTTTGTGGAATGATTGTGGATTCCTAAACTTGGTGGGCTACGAGAGACATTGATGAATGAAGCTCATAAGTCGGCGTATTCGGTTCATCCCGGATCCGACAAGATGTATTTTGATATGAGGGATTATTATTGGTGGCCCGGTGTGAAGAAAGATATAGCCAAGTATGTTAGCGAGTGCCTTACTTGTTTGCAAGTGAAGGCCGATCATAAGAAGCCACCTGGTTTGCTTGTTCAACCGGTAACACCGGAGTGGAAATGGGAGCGGATTGCTATGGACTTCATCACGAAGTTACCGAGGACTAAAAGTGGCCATGACACTATTTGGGTAATTGTCGACCGGTTGACTAAGTCGGCTCATTTCTTAGCCATCCGGGAGAACGAAAAGTTTGATACTATGACCCGTTTGTATATATAAGAGGTTGTGTCCAAGCATGGAGGGCCAATCTCCATTATCTCCGATAGGGATACTCGTTTTACCTCTAAGTTTTGGAAGGCATTTCAAAAGGCCATGGGTACTCAACTTGATATGAGTACGGCGTTTCATCCTCAAACCGATGGTCAAAGCGAAAGAACAATTCAAACGCTCGAGGATATGTTACGAGCTTGTGCAATAGAGTTTGGAGGAAATTGGGACATGCATCTTCCGTTGGTAGAATTTTCATATAACAATAGCTACCATGCGAGTATTCAAATGGCGCCCTTTAAAGCTTTGTATGGAAGAAACTGTAGATCACCGTTAGCATGGGCGGAGGTTGGTGAAAGTCAACTCATTGGGCCCGAGATCGTGGTTGAAACACCTAAAGTGATTTCTCAAATTCATGAGAAGTTGAAAGTGAGGCATAGGCCTTTGGAATTTGAGGTCGGTGATTTTGTGCTCTTAAAAGTGTCCCCGTGGAAAGGTGTGGTCCGATTTGTGAAACGTGGGAAATTAGGTCCGAGGTACATTGGACCATTCAAGATCTTGGAACGTGTTGGACTAGTTGCTTACCGATTGGAGCTTCCTCAAGAACTAAGTGGCGTTCATAATGTGTTTCACGTGTCAAACTTGAGGAAGTGCTTAGCGGACCCTTCGTTACATGTGCCTATGGAAGAAATCCGCGTTGATGACAAATTGAAGTTTGTCGAAGAGTCAATAGAGATCTTGGACCGTGACATCAAAAAGCTAAAGAACACATGGTATGCAATCGTTAAAGTTAGATGGCAAGCTAGGCGTGGACCCAAGTATAAGTGGGAACGAGAGGATTCTCGCGTGTGAAGTATCCTCATTGATTTGGTGAGCCTAGTTTAGATTGAATTTTGAGGATGAAATTCCTTTAATGGGGAATGATGTAACACCCATAAACTTTGACCTTGCTTGACTTTAAATGATTATGTGAATATTGTGATTATGACAGTTTAATTTGGAATATTGATATTTGGAATAAATGCGTTTAACAAAAGTCGAGTATGATGTCTTGAGCTTTAGTATATTTGGAACTATTATAGCATTTACGTGTTGGACGGGGTATTATGTGAACTAAGTGGTATTATGGTGCAAGAGTAGTGGGTGGGAGAGTATACCCTCTCCCCACCTCTCATTCTTTCTTTCTTTACCTTATCTCTTTTCTCTCTTTTCTCCCAAGAACACACACTACACACACTAACTAAATTTCTTCACAAAATTCGGATTTTGATTCATGCAATAGCATCTAAGTGTTGGAAATTAGTTGTCTTCTACTTCTTCATATCCTATTTGCAAGATTTTTGATTTATTTCAGGAGTATTTCCTCCTTTAGCTCAAATTTGGGATTTTTAGCATCGGGTCGATTCGGTAAGTGTTTCTTGGCTCAAAACCTTCATTTTACATTTCATAATATGTCTCTTGGTCGAATTTAAACATCTTTTGTCTTGAAAGTGGTCAAATTGGATTTTTGGTAATTTTAGGGTTTTTCATTATGAACTAGGGTTTGATCTTGAGAAAGGTTGTGTTTGGAAACAATTTTAGTGATGGGTTATGTCAGAAATTTGTTTGTAACGTGTTCTCTAGCATCAAAATGGTCCTAGAATGTTCAAAAGAAAGTTTGGTTTGAGTTTGGGTCGATTTGTTGTAAAAAAGTTCAAAGTTTTCTGCATTTATGCAGGTCATGGCGACGCGATGGGCTGGTCTCGCATCGCGAGACTGGCTGGTCGTGAAACATTTTGAAACAACAATCTTTTTCGCGATGCGAGAGGTCTGCCTCGCTCCGCGATATTTTGTGTTGATCGCGCCGCGATCCTAGTGCAAATTTTGCATCACTTTTCAAACGTTTATAACTTTTAATCCGTACGTCCAATCCAGTCTTATAACCTATCGTTGGGATCGTATGGGAGTCTACTTTCTTGGGGTATCATTCTTATGGCACAAAACTTCCTTTTTTTCTAAAAATGTCGAGTCAAAGTGTCTTGTTCTTGCTTGGAGAGGTCGTTGATGATAATGTGAAATACTTTGATAGGTGGTGGACGCGTAGCGGTTGTTGAACGCTTATAACTTGTTAACTTATTGTTTTTTGCTTGGAAATCAAGGTGAGTTTCGTAGCCCCTTTCTCTTCGTGGACCTTTGGGGTGGAAAGTGTACTCTTTTTCTAAACTTATGCCGGTAATAACCTTGTGCATAGTATGAGAACTAGTTAACTTGTTTAAAAAGGTAAGTATATTATCTTTTGTGATTATTTGGATTATTGAGATGCTTGGGACGAGTTCCCATTGTGATGCTTGGAATAATGTGAACGATTGGGTGTCCTGCGGGACTTGTGAGCTATGATCCACGTGTACACCTTCGCTCAATTGGGTGTCCTGCGGGACTTGTGAGCTATGAATACTGTGTGGATCTTCGCCTAATTGGGTGTCCTGTTGGGACTTGTGAGCTATGATCCACGTGTACACCTTCGCTCGATTGGGTGTCCTGCGGGACTTGTGAGCTATGATCCACGTGTACACCTTCGCTCAATTGGGTGTCCTGCGGGACTTGTGAGCTATGAATACTGTGTGGATCTTCGCCTAATTGGGTGTCCTGTTGGGACTTGTGAGCTATGACTACTGTGTGGATCTTCGCCAATTGGGTGTCCCGTTGGGACTTGTGAGCTATGATCCACGTGTACACCTTCGCTCAATTGGGTGTCCTGCGGGACTTGTGAGCTATGAATACGTGTACACCTTCGCTCAATTGGGTGTCCTGCGGGACTTGTGAGCTATGATCCACGTGTACACCTTCGCTCAATTGGGTGTCCTGCGGGACTTGTGAGCTATGATCCACGTGTACACCTTCGCTCGATTGGGTGTCCTGCGGGACTTGTGAGCTATGATCCACGTGTACACCTTCGCTCAATTGGGTGTCCTGCGGGACTTGTGAGCTATGAATACTGTGTGGATCTTCGCCTAATTGGGTGTCCTGTTGGGACTTGTGAGCTATGATCCACGTGTACACCTTCGCTCAATTGGGTGTCCTGCGGGACTTGTGAGCTATGATCCACGTGTACACCTTCGCTCAATTGGGTGTCCTGTTGGGACTTGTGAGCTATGACCTAAGGTGTACACTTCGTCCAATCGTGTGACCATTGTTACCTATGAGCTTGATGAACGTTCATCGTGTTGGCTTGGTTTATGTTGTTGTGGATTAACTTGTTTGTGTGATCTTGTGAACTTGTAGTGATACTTTTGCCCTATTTGAGAGTCTACGGTATGTGCTTGATTAGCTCTTATATTATCGTACAACTCGTTATCGACACTTTTTTGAACTTAATGATTATTTTATCGCTAAAACCAACGAACTCACCAACCATGTGTTGACCCGTTTTAGTACACTTTTCAGGTGATCAAGGTAATGCTAGGGCCGATTGATTGGATAGCTAGCTTGGATGAGAATCAATGAAGCGACGCATCTTTTGTTAGATTATCAGGAATATGCGCATTTGGTAGCGCTTTCTTGATTGGATTTGATTCTCGTGGTCGTTGACTCGAATGCTCCCTTGTATGGGATGAACAATTGTTGTTTTGATCACAATTGTACTAGTTGCTGTAACATCCCGAAATTTTAAGCAAATAAAATAAACCTTTATTATAGTTTTAACATTAAAATAGTTTCCTAGTATTTTATTTCTGAAAATAGGGTTAATTTAGTTGGACCTATAGCGGATAGCGGGTATTTTACCCACTTAACTTGGAGGGGGGTCGTGGCATATCAGGGAGGTGCCAGCCATTTTCCTTTCTCATACTCACCATTCCACTCCACCTAATCTCTTCTTGATGCTTCTATGATTCCAATCTCAATCAAATTCAATTCTTCAAGCAATTCAAGAATTCCTTTAAGATTAATGATAACAATCCTCTCCATAATCTTCATTCATCAAAATTAAAAGTTAGGGATTGTGTTGGTGATGGGGGCTGGCCGAATTTCAAGAGAGAAAAGGGAGAAAGAGGATATTTTAATTCAAGTCTAATTCTTTGAGTTCTTGAGGTAACAATCTCCATAACCTAATTCCAATTCTTGATTTCTTTAAGAATTAGGGTTCATGCAATCAATTGTATTTGGGAAATTGGGGGTTTTATTGAATTAAGTTAAATTGCTTCTATACAAGTTAGGGTTCTTGTAATTTAATCAAATTTAGGGTTTTAATTGGGTTGCATGATAGATTTTGTTGAATGATAGTGAGAATTAGTTGGACAGATTCTGTCCCTGATTTGCAACGTGTAAAACACCCCCATGTCAGAGTTTTCACTTGTTGAGTCCTAAAAAGAAAATGTAGGTTATTGTGTTAAGCAAATTTTGCCACTGGAATGGGTTGAAAATACGAAGTAGAACTCCAGTTATGAATTTTTGAATTCAGTAGCGTCATGCTGATCTTTCAGCAAAAATGATTCTGTGTCAGTTTTTAAAACGAGTAAAACTCACGTATATGAGTCAAATCTTGTGTGGGTCACTGAAGATAAAATGTGCTAAAATGTGTTAAGAAGAAGTGGCCACTGGAATGAGGTCGAAATATTGTGTAGAACTCCAGTTATGAATTTTTGAATTCAGTAGCGTCATGCTGATCTTTCAGCAAAAATGATTCTGTGTCAGTTTTTAAAACGACCAGAAGTCATCTTTGAAAGACAATTCACATGTTGGTCACTAAAGATAAAATGTAGGTGTATGTGTCATCTAAATTTGGCCACTGGAATCAAGTAAAAAGAATAAGTAGAACTTGAGTTATGCTAGTTTGAAGGCAGCTTGGTCATATACGAAAATATGATAATTTTGAATAATGAGATGGCATGACCACTTTATTGTGAAAGTAAAATGAGATTTTGAAAGAAGCCAACCTTTGAAATTGATGAGAATGCGAATTATGTAAAATAGGGTTGGGCTTTGAGATGATAGTAAAGATTGTAAAGTATGGCTTGATAGCCTTATGTATGAAGTAATTGAGCTTGATGACCTTATATGTGTAAATTGTGAATCGTTGCTAGGTGAAAAGCAATATGATTGTTAGATGGTCATCATGGATTTGGTTGTCGCGAAGGAGGTGAGTACTCTTGCATACGATTATATATACGTTGGGTCAATTGACCACATCATGTTGAAGTTGTTTATCCATGTGTGGAAAGACCACCATGTTGAAGTTAGTTTATCCATGTGTGGTAATTGATTCGGCGTCAGGCCCATTTGGGGCATAGTATTGTTGAGGCCTAAGAACCTCCGGGGCCTAAGAATCCCGATAGTGTTTATCCATGTGTGGAAAGACCACCATGTTGAAGTTGTTTATCCATGTGTGGAAAGACCACCATGTTGAAGTTGTTTATCCATGTGTGGAAAGACCACCATGTTGAAGTTGTTTATCCATGTGTGGAAAGACCACCATGTTGAAGTTGTTTATCCATGTGTGGAAGGACCACCATGTTGAAGTGGATTATCCATGTGTGGAAAGACCACCATGTCGAAGTTGTTAATCCATATATGTTGTTTAGTGTGCAAGGTGAGCATGTAAATGTGGCATGACGGTGTCATAGGTTACATGTAAAAGTCCTTGTACTTTGCCCTCCTTCGTATGTATAAGCGTATGCAATGGTATTCACTAAGCTTTGGCTTATTCTTTTAGTTGTTTACCTTTTTATAGGTGGTCCCGGATGCGGAAGAAAGTTAAGCAATGTAAAGATTGAAGTTAAAGATGCTTTTTGGATATTGATTGCTTTAGCTAAATGCGGATAATGGAATTGGTAATAGGACCCATAGCGACCCCTTTGAACCATCGGCTCCTTGTACTCTTGTTATGTCTTTTTGGAAAATTATTATGATGTCTAGTGTTAGACTCAAGTTTTGGGTATTTTAAATGGGTCGTTTTGTAGTTGTAATGTATTGATTTTGTTCAAAGGTGTTTTGGAGAAACTCATAATCCGTAACAGGTTTGGATGATGATTTTACGAATGGGTCATGCCGAAATTTCCAATTTTAAATGTTGTCTTTTGTAATGTGTCAACTTGGAAAAATCTGGGCAGCAGGTACTCACTGCGCCGCAGTGGGGATAATCTGTAAAAAAAAAAAAAAAAAAAAAAAAATTCTCTTATTTTCCTAAAATGAGTTTGGGTTCTTTCAAGTGGTATCAGAGCCGTGGTTTAAGGGATTTAGGTATTTTATTATTACACGGATACCTAGACTTAAACCATAGAGGTGACTTGACCTTATGTGCATAGTTGGTTTCTAGTGACATATGGAAGTATTTAGCGCAGTTCACTTGAGGTGTTATAATAAGTAATCATCATAATGACTGCAGCGTTATTATGATCACATATTATAATAGCTCAAGTTAAGTCCGTTAAATATGGAAGTATGTTAGTGCGAAGCCATAGGTTGGAGACCTTATTTGGCAATGTGAATTGTTTTATGATTTTACTCGTTGATATCTAAGTATGATAGAATATGAGCTTTGCATGCTAACTGGTTTATTGAATGGTAAGAATTGAAAATTTGAGATTGGTTTATGAGTTTAATATATTGCTTGATGATAGTAAAGAAGAAGGTATGATAAATACATAGTAAACGTGAAATGTATGCTAATGTGTATTTGCTTGTTTATATGCGAATGCGATAGAGCAAAAGTTTTGCTTGAATAATCGGCAATGAGGCCATAAAAGTGGAATTTGATTTATAAGTTTAAAAGATGGTTGTCACTTATAAGGAGAAAGTATGTTGAATGTATGCGAGTGAAGTATGATATTATTTAGTGTAAGACCATTGGGTAGTGAGACCCATGGCATCGTTATTATTTAGTGTAAGACCATTGGGTAGTGAGACCCGTGGCATCATTATTGGGATAAAAGATCATCTAAAGTTTGGTGATGAGAATCAGTTGTGTATTGATATGATTTAATTGATTTATTAATGCAAAGAATGCTTTTGATATGAGTAATATAAAATTTTAAGGTTGGTTATCCCTATGTTAAATATGATTGTGTTAGTGAGATGTTGAAAGACCATACGCAGTATGGCAATGAAAAGTAATTGCGTAGTAACATGTTTGAGTTGGTAATTTGTGTGTTGGATTCATGCTACATGCTAGTATAAAGAGCATGTTAAAAGATCTCTGCTATGATGATGATTAATTAAGTGCAGTGAAACGATTGAATTGAATGATTAATGCTATGAAGGCACATAATGAGTGTTAATATAAGGTTGTAGAGTTTTAGACTCATAGTCTAAATAAATTTGCGAAGATATATGTTGAAAGACCATGCGAAGTATAAGAAGAAGTAAGTGAGTAGTAACATGTGTAAATTGGCAAGTTTAATGTAATGAATGCATGTTACATATTGATATAAAGTCGTAGAGATTAGAAATTCTAATATAACGATGATTATTTATGTGTGTGGATAAGGGACCATACGGAGTATGGTAAATGTGATTTTGACTTTGATTCACTTGTTTTTCTTGAATGAGTATTTGACTACTTGATGCATGATGATAAAAGTTAAGATGAAATTGGCATAGTAAGAACATGAAGATAATATGGTAATAATGAATTCGTAATTGATAAGTATGGTAGTTATAAGAGTTAGAAACCTAATCGGAAATCCTTCGAGCCAAATGGTTTTTCTTTTCCTTCGCAAGCGTGTAACGCAATGTGTGAAAATGGGTTGGTTAGGTGTGAACGATGCCGAAATTCGTGGAAAGAGAAGGCGACCTAGTTGAATATCCATATTTGATAGAATATAATTGCCTTTGGCGGTAGAAAGGAAACGGTCGACTTCCATTGGTGCTTTCGCTCGTACGTATTGATAATCGTTGTATGATAGTCTAGTCTCATGTGTTTGGATCATCGGTGCCGAATGGAAACCATGGTCTATGGAAAATGTTCTTGTTGTTCAGGAATTCCTCAATGTCTTTTCCGATGCTTTTATTGTCCTAGTCATTCCCGAGTGGTATAATTATCCTTTTCGACGAAATCAAAGATATTAGTATGCGCGTGCGTTTAATAACTCATAAGCTTAATAAAGTAATAATCAGAGACGAGTACCCGTGGTGAAGATCTGATATCCTATTCGATCAAGTAGAAGCAATTTCTTATCATTTTAGGACGAATTTTCATTTCAGTTTCCATCAACTTATAGCACGCAATGGAGATGTTCCCGAAAATGTTATCTATACTTGTATGGGCACTTGGAAATTCGTAGTATACCTTTCGATTGTATTAAAGGTCTTCCAACCCCCGTGAGTCTTTTGAACCACACTTGTCGTTTGTTATGAAATAAATCCGTATTGTTTTCATTGACAACGTTTTGTTTATCTTAAAAGTCAATCCGGCTAGAAAAGTTCTTTTACGTGAAGTCTTGGAGATACGACGAAAGTGAAAGTTCCATGTCAATTCGTTAAATGATCAGTCTGATTAGGAGAAGTGAAATCATCTCGATCGTGTGATCACCAAGAGAGGGAGCGTGGTTAACCCGGATTGGATTGGTGTTGTGTCGAAATGGAGACAACTCACAAGATCAACTTAAATTAGAAGTTTCGTGGGTGACGGGTGGCAAGTGTTGTTTTAATTTTTCCGCCCTTTTGAAGATAGTCTCACCGTTGACCAAATTAATTAGAAAGAATGTGAAGCAAGCTTGAAGAAAAGAATGAGAAGTCGAACGAAGTACTAATTGAAATCAAGACGAATCGTTCCATTCGCGGTTTAAAGTCCACCGGAATCATTTTCACTTTAAAATTTTGGTGTTTTTCTTTCTCTATAGCGTCAAATATATCGGTCTTACTCAATCATATCAACTTTCTTTTCTTATCAATCAACGAAAATCTCACCATTGTCAAAGAAGTTGGTTAACTCTCTCGAAAGATTATGTCTACGAAGTTTAAGTGTCGTCCTGGTAAGCCCATGTAGTGGCGGATGTTGTTAGCCTGAAAAGTTTTCACCTTTCTTTATGTGTTTCATCGGTGTACATGCTAATCAATTGATTTCTCCAATCATTTAGAAGAGGTTCAAGAGAAAATTTGCGACGGGAACCTAAGCAAGCGAAGAGCCAGATCACGCGAAATATTTTCTAAAGATTTTTGCGGACTTACTAGACGTCATGATAGAACTTAAAATCCTCTCCTTAATGGAACCAAATCGAATTTGCTCCATGAAACCTATAAAATTTGAATACTTCTTTCGTTCGGTATAACAAAGATGTGTCAAGATCTAAAGAGAGATTATTTAGTGACCCCAGATGAAGTGGAATGTTGTTTGATAGGAAATGTCAATTCCCTATTCATTTTAGAAAAGCCGGACACCAAGAGTTGTGTAGCACGAATATAGTGATAAAGATTCCTAAGAAGATTGAAATGATAAAATAACGACCTAATAGTCAAGGTTGCCAAGAATTTTATGCGGATAAAGGAGGGAGACTTATCGAGTTCAATTTTGGTGATTGTGTAATATGAAGAATTTATTTTACGAGTTGCATATGAGGTAAATCTAAGGTCTTAGTTTTCGGTTCTTTCAAAATACCTGCTCGGGTTGTCAAGGTTACTTATTGTTGGAATTGCTCGAAGAACTTCCGGGAATTTATTCTACCCTGCACGATTCTCGCTTTATAAAGTTTTATACCGTAAAGGTTTTACGTGTACTTTTAAAAGAAATTGAACTCCAAAATGAGTTTATATAAGACAATGTCGGGGAGTCTTTAGCCTTATGATGAAATATTTAAGAAGAGTGTAAATCGAGACTATATTATGGTGCAAAGTGCTATGGAAGCATGGAAGAATGTTGTATGTGTTAATGAGAATTTAAGAGAAAAGCTTTATTACAACTTCATCACTAGATGCGGCTTGGATCACAAGGTCGTGATCCGCTCCAAGTGGGGGAGAGTTGTAACATCCCGAAATTTTAAGGCAAATAAAATAAACCTTTATTATAGTTTTAACATTAAAATAGTTTCCTAGTATTTTATTTCTGAAAATAGGGTTAATTTAGTTGGACCTATAGCGGATAGCGGGTATTTTACCCACTTAACTTGGAGGGGGGTCGTGGCATATCAGGGAGGTGCCAGCCATTTTCCTTTCTCATACTCACCATTCCACTCCACCTAATCTCTTCTTGATGCTTCTATGATTCCAATCTCAATCAAATTCAATTCTTCAAGCAATTCAAGAATTCCTTTAAGATTAATGATAACAATCCTCTCCATAATCTTCATTCATCAAAATTAAAAGTTAGGGATTGTGTTGGTGATGGGGGCTGGCCGAATTTCAAGAGAGAAAAGGGAGAAAGAGGATATTTTAATTCAAGTCTAATTCTTTGAGTTCTTGAGGTAACAATCTCCATAACCTAATTCCAATTCTTGATTTCTTTAAGAATTAGGGTTCATGCAATCAATTGTATTTGGGAAATTGGGGGTTTTATTGAATTAAGTTAAATTGCTTCTATACAAGTTAGGGTTCTTGTAATTTAATCAAATTTAGGGTTTTAATTGGGTTGCATGATAGATTTTGTTGAATGATAGTGAGAATTAGTTGGACAGATTCTGTCCCTGTATTTGCAACGTGTAAAACACCCCCATGTCAGAGTTTTCACTTGTTGAGTCCTAAAAAGAAAATGTAGGTTATTGTGTTAAGCAAATTTTGCCACTAGAATGGGTTGAAAATACGAAGTAGAACTCCAGTTATGAATTTTTGAATTCAGTAGCGTCATGCTGATCTTTCAGCAAAAATGATTCTGTGTCAGTTTTTAAAACGAGTAAAACTCACGTATATGAGTCAAATCTTGTGTGGGTCACTGAAGATAAAATGTGCTAAAATGTGTTAAGAAGAAGTGGCCACTGGAATGAGGTCGAAATATTGTGTAGAACTCAAGTTATGGTCATTTGAAGTCAGTAAGGTCAAAGCTGTTTAACAGCAGCAGTTTTGGTTTTTAAAACGACCAGAAGTCATCTTTGAAAGACAATTCACATGTTGGTCACTAAAGATAAAATGTAGGTGTATGTGTCATCTAAATTTGGCCACTAGAATCAAGTAAAAAGAATAAGTAGAACTTGAGTTATGCTAGTTTGAAGGCAGCTTGGTCATATACGAAAATATGATAATTTTGAATAATGAGATGGCATGACCACTTTATTGTGAAAGTAAAATGAGATTTTGAAAGAAGCCAACCTTTGAAATTGATGAGAATGCGAATTATGTAAAATAGGGTTGGGCTTTGAGATGATAGTAAAGATTGTAAAGTATGGCTTGATAGCCTTATGTATGAAGTAATTGAGCTTGATGACCTTATATGTGTAAATTGTGAATCGTTGCTAGGTGAAAAGCAATATGATTGTTAGATGGTCATCATGGATTTGGTTGTCGCGAAGGAGGTGAGTGCTCTTGCATACGATTATATATACGTTGGGTCAATTGACCACATCATGTTGAAGTTGTTTATCCATGTGTGGAAAGACCACCATGTTGAAGTTAGTTTATCCATGTGTGGTAATTGATTCGGCGTCAGGCCCATTTGGGGCATAGTATTGTTGAGGCCTAAGAACCTCCGGGGCCTAAGAATCCCGATAGTGTTTATCCATGTGTGGAAAGACCACCATGTTGAAGTTGTTTATCCATGTGTGGAAAGACCACCATGTTGAAGTTGTTTATCCATGTGTGGAAAGACCACCATGTTGAAGTTGTTTATCCATGTGTGGAAAGACCACCATGTTGAAGTTGTTTATCCATGTGTGGAAAGACCACCATGTTGAAGTTGTTTATCCATGTGTGGAAGGACCACCATGTTGAAGTGGATTATCCATGTGTGGAAAGACCACCATGTCGAAGTTGTTAATCCATATATGTTGTTTAGTGTGCAAGGTGAGCATGTAAATGTGGCATGACGGTGTCATAGGTTACATGTAAAAGTCCTTGTACTTTGCCCTCCTTCGTATGTATAAGCGTATGCAATGGTATTCACTAAGCTTTGGCTTATTCTTTTAGTTGTTTACCTTTTTATAGGTGGTCCTGGATGCGGAAGAAAGTTAAGCAATGTAAAGATTGAAGTTAAAGATGCTTTTTGGATATTGATTGCTTTAGCTAAATGCGGATAATGGAATTGGTAATAGGACCCATAGCGACCCCTTTGAACCATCGGCTCCTTGTACTCTTGTTATGTCTTTTTGGAAAATTATTATGATGTCTAGTGTTAGACTCAAGTTTTGGGTATTTTAAATGGGTCGTTTTGTAGTTGTAATGTATTGATTTTGTTCAAAGGTGTTTTGGAGAAACTCATAATCCGTAACAGGTTTGGATGATGATTTTACGAATGGGTCATGCCGAAATTTCCAATTTTAAATGTTGTCTTTTGTAATGTGTCAACTTGGAAAAATCTGGGCAGCAGGTACCCACTGCGCCGCAGTGGGCAGGTTTAGCCCCACTGCGCCGCAGTGGGGATAATCTGTAAAAAAAAAAAAAAAAAAAAAAAAATTTCTCTTATTTTCCTAAAATGAGTTTGGGTTCTTTCAGTTGCATATCGTTAACTTATTTGTCTTGGATCGTATGCTTGTGTTGTATGATTGATTTCTTGGTTCGCTTGTAACCATTTTATGCATTTAGAACGTTGCTCTATGTAATTTCCATGTCATGCTGTGCTTTTCTAGACGCCCCATGTTTTCGCCTTGTTGGGGTGTTACACCAACCTACCTAACCCAACAATAACGTTGTTTGACCCAGTTGACCTAAAATCAACCCACTTAACCCAAAATCAACTTATTTGACTTCTCAACCCATCAACATATGTATTAATCGGGTCACATGGGTCACTCAAGGCCGGGTTAAAAATTTTGACATGTAATTTTTATTATGTTAGGTTAGAGTAAGAGATTTCCAACCCGTCACCCCGACAAGTGTCGACCTAAATGACAGACACAGTAGAATGTTATACATAGAATTAAGTGTCCCATAATTTGATTTCCAATCGTTATGTACAATACGTAAATAACGCGTTATCCATATCCAACGATTATAAATAGAAAACTCTTTTTTATATAATTTAATGAATTAAAATTAATTTATAAACTAAAATTTAAAAGCTTTTTTTAAAAAACTTTTTACTTTTACATAAATCTCTATATTAAGTAAAAGAGGATTGTCATGACATCATCATTTTATAAAAAATTAACTTATTTGTCACCTCTAAATTTTTTCTTAAAGTTTAATTTACTTATGATCTCATAAACTGTTATAACACGATTTTAACTACTGAATTCGATTCATCAATGGTGGATTTGGTGAGTGTGTGTTCTTGGTGTTTGTGTGTGTTTTGAGAGAGAATTGTGTAACTGTGTGTAGATCTGGTATTAAGACAAAGTTATGTGTTCAAGTTATGTGTCAAAGTTATGATCTCTAAGGCATGATAGGGCTATTTATAGTCTAATTACACAATTATGCTAATTGTCACAATTAGCCCCTCAACCTTAGTGATCATTTATCTATGACTTAACAACAAGAAATTCCTCTAATCTAGATTACAATTTATCACTATTTTTGGATTTCTAACATTCTCCCCCTTAGTGATACATTGTAATGAATGAAATACGTGTTATATTGTCTTGTAGGAATGAATTTGATGAGCCCGGTGATGAAGACAATTGGTGTGTTGAAACAAGTCTTCAAAGCTTTCTCTTTTGTCTTTGGAGAACTTGATTCAGTCTTGGTCTTGGTCTTGAACTTCTTGAAGTTAAATCATGTGAGGATTCTCAATGTTCTTTTAGAACAGAGAATAATGAATGCGTGTGAGTCTTGAAGAAAGAGAATAATGAAGTCGAACAAGTGTGTGACTTGAATCTTCAAGAATTGTTGAATCATGAACCAGAGTTGTCTTTTGAAATGCGGAAGGTATGAATCTTGGTTTTGATTTTTCAATTTTTGATCTTTGAGTGAAATTCATCTTTTTGATTCTTCAATTTTGATTCTTGAGTGAAGTTCATCTTCTTGGAATGAAGTTTCATGACAATGAACTCTCCCCCTTTATGTATGCTCTGGAGTTTCTTGACAAAATGTTGTTGTATGACTTGAAGATCTTTGGATGAAGTATGTTTGATGAAGACTCTTTTGAAGCTTTACTTCTTTGACTTGAATCTTCTAACAAATCTTTAATCCTTTTTGAAGCTTTGATCTTTGTCACATCAACTTGAATACTTTGGAGAGTAAGCAATTGAATGAAGTTTGGATGAAATTCTTATGAAGTAATCATGCTCCCCCTCAATCCATGAGTATACACATTTTGGAGCATTTTTGAACTTTTGAAGCATCTTGAGTGAAGCATTTTTGAACTTTTGAAGCATCTTGAGTGAAGCATTTTTGAACTTTTGAAGCATCTTGAGTGAAGCATTTTTGAACTTTTGAAGCATCTTGAGTGAAAATCTTTTCATCTTTGGTTTCATTCTTATCTATGACATCAATTCAGATTCCCCCTTTTAAAATCAAATTCTCAATCAACTAAAATCTAGTGAACATCTGAAACTATTGACACATCATGAAGAATTTTCTCCCTTTATACACAAACTTTGATAATCCTAATACTTAAGCCTAACACTTAGTGAAACAACCAAACCAAACACGAACTTTTCTCCTTGTATTCCTTATTAATCAGTAAATCAATCATAAAATTTTCTCCCTTTATACACAAACTTTGATAATCCTAGAACTTTGATAAGCCTAATACTTAAGCCTAACACTTAGTGAAACAACCAAACCAAACACGAACTTTTCTCCTTGTATTCCTTATTAATCAGTAAATCAATCATAAAATTTTCTCCCCCTCATAATGACAAGATTGGGAACCAATCTCATTATGTACACATTGATTGATTAATTGTCAACAAGAATAACATGATCGAATGAACACATGGAGAAATATCAACCATCAAAACATCAACCCGAACCATTAGCCCAACCCAAGAAATCCTAGGGGTGACTAAAATGGAAGATTGAAGTTGTTGGGACAAACGTTATAGCATGGTGTTGGTGTTTTCTGTGTTCGTGTGATGAGAAATGAAACCAGATAAGAATGATCCGTTAGCATGTTCAAAAATCAAAAGGATTAATGAAATGACCGATTAAAATGTATAACATTTTTCGGATTTCCTATGTATCATTGAGATATGCACAAAACAAGTCTCTAACATAGTTCGATCTGCGGCTTTGCAACCACGAGATTGCTTCAAAGAATATAAATCATGGTTAACACTACCGAAGCATTTGATAACCACAATTTTATCCTTAAAGACTTTTTGAGAAATAACATCCGAGGTCACATAGACTTCTCGTTAACTCAACAAATTCATAAATGAAAATGTGAGACCTACGTTCAATGTTGGAAAGGATGTTAGCATTGGTAGGATTTCCATTCGATCATCGTGGAATATCAATTAAGATATCACTACAAATGTTCCTGCTATATCACAAAGATAAGCAATTATACCACAAAGATATGACTCGAATGTGTCCTAAAGTGAAGAATAATCAAACTAATGATCAATTAATATAGCTCTAGACACAATGTGATCAAATGAAGTCGGGGACTGGAGCAGAATGTCACCCTTTTTCAATATCAACATCTTCCGAAAGAAGAGTCAATAGAAATGTGAAAATCTCCGTGAGAAATGAAACCAGATAAGAATGATCCGTTAGCATGTTCAAAAATCAAAAGGATTAATGAAATGACCGATTAAAATGTATAACATTTTTCGGATTTCCTATGTATCATTGAGATATGCACAAAACAAGTCTCTAACATAGTTCGATCTGCGGCTTTGCAACCACGAGATTGCTTCAAAGAATATAAATCATGGTTAACACTACCGAAGCATTTGATAACCACAATTTTATCCTTAAAGACTTTTTGAGAAATAACATCCGAGGTCACATAGACTTCTCGTTAACTCAACAAATTCATAAATGAAAATGTGAGACCTACGTTCAATGTTGGAAAGGATGTTAGCATTGGTAGGATTTCCATTCGATCATCGTGGAATATCAATTAAGATATCACTACAAATGTTCCTGCTATATCACAAAGATAAGCAATTATACCACAAAGATATGACTCGAATGTGTCCTAAAGTGAAGAATAATCAAACTAATGATCAATTAATATAGCTCTAGACACAATGTGATCAAATGAAGTCGGGGACTGGAGCAGAATGTCACCCTTTTTCAATATCAACATCTTCCGAAAGAAGAGTCAATAGAAATGTGAAAATCTCCGTGAGAAATGAAACAAGTATTTGTTAAGAAACACTTGAGTGGTTAGGTAAAGATGTGCATCGCTTCACTGGGTCCATGAAGACTTCTTCAATATCAAGAAATCAACAAATGAAATCTGATAGGAGCGTGTTTTACCCGGCTTTTTGAGAATTTGGGGAAGGGTATCATTTCTTTTTAACCCTTTTCGCACAACATATCACCTTAACCTCTCACTTTTCGACTTTACTCCCTCCATCCTATTTGCACGAAAACAACAGCACTCAAAATACCCTCACTATCTAATGAAAGAAGTGAATACTCCGGGGTTAGAACTCATCGGCGATGATGAAATTCATGGAGTATAATTTGAGAAATACTTATCCCTCATGTGCAAACTAATCACCGAACTCCATTTGATTGAAAATCATTGGAAAAACATCAAATGTGTGCATGAAAAAAAATTTGAAACACATTTGAAGGTTTGAAGGTTGTTGAAATCACAAACTCCTCCTTAAGCTATGCAAGAATAGATCAAAAATGTTCATAGAAAGGTGGAGCAAAAATTGGTTTTGTGAGATCAAACATGAGTAAAATCTTTGTTGTGATATTTCGGAAAAGTTTTGCTTCAACAACAATGTTGAATGTAAGACAGCTAGGGAGTACACAAAGGTGTTCAATCCGTCGCAACTTACAACAACACGTTCGAGGCAATTAAAACATTTAAGCAATTTGAAAATCCAATCAATTGTATAAAATGAGACAACAAGGGAGTACACAAAGGCGTTCAATCCGTCGCAACTTACAACAACACGTTCGAGGCAATTAAAACATTTAAGCAATTTGAAAATCCAATCAATTGTATAAAATGAGACAACAAGGGAGTACACAAAGGCGTTCGATCCTTTGCGTCTCATATCAACAATTGAGAGTTTTGAAAATGTTATTTGAACAACTTTGATTGCTATCACACATACATATTCATATAAGAACACTTGGAAGTACACAAAGGCGTTCGATTCCTTGTTATCTTATATCAATTTATATGTATAATAACAATATCTTAGAATGTAAAAACACTCTACAAATAAATATATCATTTAAGAACGGGTTGCATACATAGTATATACAAGCCATTGAAATAAATATCTTTTTGTGTATTTTTTAAAAAATTATATTTTGTTTTTGATTTACAGTAACACCTTTCCTCCCATTGACAGATTTTCTCCTCCTTCTTTTTATCTTTTTCTCAACATTCTTTAGATTACTAGTGATCTTAGGTACTAAAGTATTAGCAACCCATCTAGCACCACTAGTTAAACTCTTTCCACCTGTTGAATTGAAATTTAGAAGATTAGAACTAGGAGTTTTAAACACTCTTATCTTTTTGGAATCTTTTGGAGGTGAGGAAACTTCTTGCTTCTTTGGTTTATCATGAGAAAACCATCCATATCTATCCCTATATCTAGTTGAACCATTTGATGTATCCTTAGTTAGCGAAACATTGCTAGACTTAGACACCTTAGGTATAGAACTAGATTGAGAGCTAGTTTGAGAAGCATTAGGATAGTCTTTCGGAAGTTTCACTTTGGTGTACTTTGTCGTGTGTGGGGTTTCAGCTTGTTCCTTTTTGACATGTTTCACTGGGGTAGCAACAAGGTTTCTAACTTAATGGTCTTTGGTTCAGTCTTGACGAGTTTGGTCTTAACTCATTTCTTTGAGTAATATGAAGTTGGAGCTTTGGACAATGGTTTTTGAGATTCCACTTTGATTTTGGTAGATTCAATCTTTTTCTCAGTTTCTGAATTAAAAATATATTCTCCCTCCATGAATTTATCAAAATCATTCTTTGTGAAAGATTGATTGGTTTCAGATTCATTTGAAAGTTTTGAAAAATCAGGAATCTTGGTGTCCAACTTCACATCATGGGTATTCTCAGAAATTAGGTCAACTTGAACTGACACATCTTTGGTCTCACAAGAAAATTGAGTAGACGTATCAACACCTATACTAGTACTAGGCTTAGGGTGAACAACTAACTCATCAACAGTGTTGCATGTGAAAAACCTATAGAAGTACCATATCAAAACTAAACTATGTGCAAGTTCTTCATCAGAAAAATCAGATTGCAAACAATCATCAGCTATAAAAGTAGCAGTATTTTGACAAGTACATTCAAGAGAATCAGTCAAGGTCTGGGTAGAGGTATTGGTGGATGAATCACAAGTAGTTTGGGTAGAATTTTCTACTGAGGCTTTTTGGTCAGTTTGAGTAGAAACATTCTCACAAACTTTCTTAGTATCAACAGCAATACATTTATCCTCTGAGTTCGGACTTTGAGACTTGAGGTGATTAATAACTTTTTGTTGAGATTCCACCTTTTGTTGTAAACCCTCTATTTGTTTTTCCAAAAATGTGGTTGGAAAGTACATTTTAGTTGGTTTGGGTGGATTACCGACAGATTCTTGGTTTTGAAAATTTGATTCAATTTCTTCCAATTTGAAAATTGAAGATTCTTTTGTTTTGTATGAATCATTTATTGCATCATAATTAACCAAAAATCCTGTTTTGGTGTTCTCTCAACGTCATCAGTCTCAAATTCATCATTCAATGGACGAATAAATTGTTGTATCATACCAAGTCGTAGAAATTTTTCATCATACAAGGGTTCAATTTCCTCTTTGGCTTTTTGCAATGGTGTGATATTCTCAAATCCCAACCCGAGAAGAAGTTCTGTTTTGTCAATTTTTGACTTGTTGAAATAGGCAGTGAAATTCAAGAAAGGATTTTGTTCAACTTTATATAGCTTTTCTTGATAGAAAAGTATATTCTTTTTAAATTCCTCAACTTGTTTTTCAAGATTCTCAATCTCAATGCCTTTTAGAAAATAATTATGATTTAAATCAGAAATCTTCCTTTCGAGTTCAACATTGTTTGGTTTAGCTTCTTGAAGCTTTTTATTGAGAATATCAACATCCATTTGTCTTGCATTTGCCCGAAGCCATTCATTGGTCTTTTGAATTTCAAGATCTTGAATGCCTTTTAGAAAATAATTATGATTTAAATCAGAAATCTTCCTTTCGAGTTCAACATTGTTTGGTTTAGCTTCTTGAAGCTTTTTATTGAGAATATCAACATCCATTTGTCTTGCATTTGCCCGAAGCCATTCATTGGTCTTTTGAATTTCAAGATCTTGAATGGTCTTTTCTAGATTTTGACATTTTTGTAATAACTTAAAATCAGGAGAGACATTCAACTCACATTCTTTAACCAACATCTTATCTTTGTAAGCTTGAAAATCTTGTTTAATAGCATCATAATTAACCAAAAATTCCTTTTTGGTGTTCTCTCAACGTCATCAGTCTCAAATTCATCATTCAATGGACGAATAAATTGTTGTATCATACCAAGTCGTAGAAATTTTTCATCATACAAGGGTTCAATTTCCTCTTTGGCTTTTTGCAATGGTGTGATATTCTCAAATCCCAACCCGAGAAGAAGTTCTGTTTTGTCAATTTTTGACTTGTTGAAATAGGCAGTGAAATTCAAGAAAGGATTTTGTTCAACTTTATATAGCTTTTCTTGATAGAAAAGTATATTCTTTTTAAATTCCTCAACTTGTTTTTCAAGATTCTCAATCTCAATGCCTTTTAGAAAATAATTATGATTTAAATCAGAAATCTTCCTTTCGAGTTCAACATTGTTTGGTTTAGCTTCTTGAAGCTTTTTATTGAGAATATCAACATCCATTTGTCTTGCATTTGCCCGAAGCCATTCATTGGTCTTTTGAATTTCAAGATCTTGAATGGTCTTTTCTAGATTTTGACATTTTTGTAATAACTTAAAATCAGGAGAGACATTCAACTCACATTCTTTAACCAACATCTTATCTTTGTAAGCTTGAAAATCTTGTTTAATAGCATCATAATTAACCAAAAATTCCTTTTGGTGTTCTCTCAACGTCATCAGTCTCAAATTCATCATTCAATGGACGAATAAATTGTTGTATCATACCAAGTCGTAGAAATTTTTCATCATACAAGGGTTCAATTTCCTCTTTGGCTTTTTGCAATGGTGTGATATTCTCAAATCCCAACCCGAGAAGAAGTTCTGTTTTGTCAATTTTTGACTTGTTGAAATAGGCAGTGAAATTCAAGAAAGGATTTTGTTCAACTTTATATAGCTTTTCTTGATAGAAAAGTATATTCTTTTTAAATTCCTCAACTTGTTTTTCAAGATTCTCAATCTCAATGCCTTTTAGAAAATAATTATGATTTAAATCAGAAATCTTCTTCTCAACTATCAATGCCAAAGGATCAGAAGATACAACTTCTGGCATTTTGTTTGATGAAGCTTTGCTTAGTACTTGGTTTTCATTGAGTTTGAAGGATTCATAAAGAGTATGAATGGTGAACTTGGTCAGATTTTGATGTTGCTTGATCTGTGTTCCAAAATCTTCCCATTCTGGACCAAGAGCTTTGATGAATTTGATGTTTAGCTCAATCTCAGTTTTCTTGACATTGTTCTTCCTTAGCTCATTTATGACATTGCAGAATCTGTAGTAGACAGTTTCAAGAGATTCATTAGGCAATTTGGAGAAGTTGTCAAACTCAGTCAGAATATTTGTTAATCTTATGGTCGAAGTCACGTCAGCTCCCTCCATCTGTCTAGCCACCTCATCCCATATCTCCTTGGCTGTATCATAAGAATCAACAGAGCCATAGATTTCATCCGGTAGAGCTTTGTATAGGCATGACCTAGCTCTGTTATCTGCAGCTGTTCGATCCTTTTGTTCAGCATTCAACAGATCAGGAGTCAGAATAATTGCATCAGTAGTGGGATGGCGATGAACGGCAAGTCCATTAAGGATGGAATCTTTCATCATGTGACCATTTGTCTGACTTTCCACATAGTCCATAAATCGTTTCTTCCATAGTCCGTAAGAACCACGGTAGAGAACTGGAGGTCTTGTATCTGAACCCAATGCCAATGCTTCACGAGAAGCCATTAGAGATTGATTTGATTTGAAAAATTGAATTGAATTTAAAATGGCAAATGAAACGATCTTGGTAAGATCAGGAAATGAAACGATCTTGGTGAAGATCGTCTTGGGTATCTAGGAAATGAACGATCTTGGTTAAGATCGGCTTGGGTATCTAGGAAATGAGACGATCTTGGTTAAGATCGGCTTGGGTATCTAGGAAATGAGACGATCTTGGTTAAGATCGGCTTGGGTATCTAGGAAATGAGACGATCTTGGTGAAGATCGTCTTGGGTATCTAGGAATGAGACGATCTTGGTTGAAGATCGTCTTGGGTATCTAGGAAATGAGACGATCTTGGTTAAGATCGGCTTGGGTATCTAGGAAATGAGACGATCTTGGTTAAGATCGGCTTGGGTATCTAGGAAATGAGACGATCTTGGTGAAGATCGTCTTGGGTATCTAGGAATGAGACGATCTTGGTAAAGATCGTCTTGGGTATCTAGGAAATGAGACGATCTTGGTATGAAGATCATCTGGGTATTCATCAGTGCTTTCTGCTTCAAGGACTTTGTTTTTGGTCAATCTTGCCATATAGCAAACATTAGCGGAGAGATCTTGATCTTCATCATCAGTGAGCAACAGCCATTTGTCATCTTCAGCAAGCAATGCATGTCCTGCTTCAACTTGTTTGGCTAACAGCATCTTCTGCTTGTAGTACTCATAGTCCCGCTTTCGAGGTTGTTTGCAGTCAACGGCAAAATGTCCAGGAATACCACAATTGTAGCACTTTTTGTCTGATGCCTTACCCTTCTCAACAGTTGGTTTCTCATAGGCTTCCTTCTTTTCACCATACCTTGATCCATTAGCTTCACCTTGCTCATTGCTCCTTGGATGATAGTGTTCCTTCTTGGGAAATGCACTTATAGAAGAAGTGCGGAGATTGTTGTTTGTTGGCCTCGCTTTGTAAAATTTCCTCTTGAAATGCTTTGTTACCGCGGCAAGAGCTTGATATAGTTCATCTGAAACACCATCTCTTGTAGCCATCAGATCATCTCCCTCCTCATCAGACGAAGAAACAACCACCATTTGCCTCTTAAGAGCTTCAGAAATCTTCTTCTCAACTATCAATGCCAAAGGATCAGAAGATACAACTTCTGGCATTTTGTTTGATGAAGCTTTGCTTAGTACTTGGTTTTCATTGAGTTTGAAGGATTCATAAAGAGTATGAATGGTGAACTTGGTCAGATTTTGATGTTGCTTGATCTGTGTTCCAAAATCTTCCCATTCTGGACCAAGAGCTTTGATGAATTTGTGAATGAATTCAGGTATGGATCGTCATCAGATTGATGTTTCTCTCTGATACCACTTGTTATAACACGATTTTAACTACTGAATTCGATTCATCAATGGTGGATTTGGTGAGTGTGTGTTCTTGGTGTTTGTGTGTGTTTTGAGAGAGAATTGTGTAACTGTGTGTAAGATCTGGTATTATCATCAGTGAGCAACAGCCATTTGTCATCTTCAGCAAGCAATGCATGTCCTGCTTCAACTTGTTTGGCTAACAGCATCTTCTGCTTGTAGTACTCATAGTCCCGCTTTCGAGGTTGTTTGCAGTCAACGGCAAAATGTCCAGGAATACCACAATTGTAGCACTTTTTGTCTGATGCCTTACCCTTCTCAACAGTTGGTTTCTCATAGGCTTCCTTCTTTTCACCATACCTTGATCCATTAGCTTCACCTTGCTCATTGCTCCTTGGATGATAGTGTTCCTTCTTGGGAAATGCACTTATAGAAGAAGTGCGGAGATTGTTGTTTGTTGGCCTCGCTTTGTAAAATTTCCTCTTGAAATGCTTTGTTACCGCGGCAAGAGCTTGATATAGTTCA
>CM067171.1:27387348-27421058 GCA_034093135.1 Erigeron breviscapus
ATTACTAAGGTTGAGGGGCTAATTGTGATAATTAGCATAGTTATATTGTTAGACTATATATAGCCCTCATACCTTAGAAATCAAAAAAAAAAAAAAAAAAAGAGAACAGGAAAAAACAATTCATTCCTTACACAATTAATTCCAATCTTTCAGTTTATTCGATCTTTCTCTCTCAAAACACACACACACACCAAGAACACACACTAGGAAACCGCCATTGTTAGATTGAATTCAGAGCTAAAATCGTGTTATAACAAGTGGTATCAGAGCGAAACATCAATCTGATGACGATCCATAACTGAATTCGATCACAATTTCATCAAAATCAAGTTTAATCTCAAATTCTGTTCATAATATCACACCTACTGGTTCTTCAAAATTCACACATCAAATCTCATAAAATCACAGTTGTTTGTTCATCAATAGATTCGTGGCTATTGATAACATAATCCTGTTAATTTTCAAGTTCCAATTCAATCCAAATTTCGAGATTGAATTTTGAGTTTTGGCGCGTAATTTCAGGGATTTGAATCTGTTGTGTTTTATGTTGAATTTTGTTCATAATCGTGTTGCGGACGTGAATTAAAACAGTTTGGAAGTGATTTCGTGATCTAACTCCTAGTAATTCATAAGAAATCGAAGTTTTAAAAAGTTGATAATGGAGTTTTTCTGGAAAAGTGTTCAGATGAAGAAGATAACCAAGACGATCTGCCTAAGATCGTTTTAAGTTCAGTGATTTGTGGTGTGTTAAGACGATCCTCACAAGATCGTTTTAGCTAAGAGTGTGTTGTGGTAGTGTTGATTCTGGCTAATTAATCCAAAAGGATTGGTTTGGTCGTTTCATACACTTAAAAGTTTTTGAGAAAGAAAACAAGACGATCTTCATACCAAGATCGTCTCATTTCCTTCTTACCAAGAACGATCTTCAAACCAAGATCGTTTCACCTAAGACGATCTTCACCTCAACCATTTCATTTTCATACTTAACCAAATTTCACCAAAATTTTCAAGACGACCTTCAATCAAGATCGTCCCAGTTTTCAAGATCGTTTCTTTTCTTATACTTAACCAAAATTTTCATCAAAAATTACCAAGACGATCTTCTCAAGATCGTTTCACATTTTGTTTTTCAAGATCGTTTCTTTTCTTATACTTAACCAAAATTTTCATCAAAAATACCAAGACGATCTTACTCAAAGACGATCTCACCCAGAACGATTTTATCAAGATCGTTTCATTCTCTATTCATTTCAAGATCGTTTCAATTTCCTTGTTGATCAAGATCGTTTCAGTTACCTGGTTCAATCAAGATCGTTTCGATTTTTGGTTTAAATCAAGATCGTTTCATTTTCTTACCAAGATCGTTTCATTTGCTCATTCAATTCAAATCAATCTCAAATGGCTTCTCGTGAAGCATTGGCATTAGGTTCTGATACAAGACCTCCAGTTCTCTACCGTGGTTCTTACGGACTATGGAAGAAACGATTCATGGACTATGTGGAGAGTCAAACAAATGGTCATATGATGAAAGATTCCATTCTGAATGGACTTGCTGTTCATCTCCATCCCACTACTGGTGCAGTTATTCAAACTCATGAACTTTTGAATGCTGAGCAAAAGGATCGAACAGCTGCAGATAACAGAGCAAGGTCATGTTTATACAGAGCTCTACCGGATGAAATCTATGGGTCTGTTGATTCTTATGATACAGCAAAAGAGATATGGGATGAGGTGGCAAGACAGATGGAAGGAGCTGACGTGACTTCGACAATCAGATTGACCAACATTTTGACTGAGTTTGACAACTTCTCCAAAATGCCAAATGAATCTCTTGAGGCAGTTTATTACAGATTCTGCAATGTCATTAATGAACTGAGAAAGAACAATGTCAAGAAAACTAAGATTGAGTTAAACATCAAGTTCATCAAAGCACTTGGTCAAGAATGGGAAGAATTTGGAACCCAAATCAAGCAACATCAAAACCTAACCAAATTCACCATTCATACTCTATATGAATCCTTCAAGCTCAATGAAAACCAAGTCCTTAACAAAGCTTCATCGAACAAAATGCCAGAAGTTGTATCTTCTGATCCTTTGGCATTGATCGTTGAGAAGAAGATTTCTGAAGTCCTTAAAAGGCAAATGGTGGTTGTTTCTTCGTCAGATGAGGAGGGAGATGATGTAATGGCTACAAGAGATGGTGTATCAGACGAACTATATCAAGCTCTTGCCGCAGTAACTAAGCATTTCAAGAAGAGATTTTATAAAGCGAGGCCAACAAACAACAATCTCCGCACTTCTTCAACAAGTGCATTTCCCAAGAAGGAACACTATCATCCAAGGAGCAATGATCAAAGTGAAGCTACTGGTTCAAGGTACAGTGAAAAGAAGGAAGCATATGAGAAACAAGCAGTTGAGAAAGGGAAGACATCAGACAAAAGGTGCTACAATTGTGGAGTTCCTGGACATTTTGCTGTTGATTGCAAACAACCCAAGAAGCGGAACTATGAGTACTACAAGCAAAAGATGCTATTAGCCAAACAGGTCGAAGCAGGACATGCATTGCTTGCCGAAGATGACAAATGGCTGTTGCTCACTGATGATGAAGATCAAGATCTCTCCGCTAATGTTTGCTATATGGCGAGATTAGCCAAGAACAAAGTCCTTGAAGCAGAAAGCACTGATGATGAATACCCAGATGATGAGGTAAATCTCGACTCTACTTTTTCTTTGATTAAGGATAAAGAGTCTTGTAGATTAGCTTTATCTAAATTAACAAATCATATCAATTCTTTAGCCAACAAAAACAAAAAATTGAAAAATAGTATTTCATTTTCAAAAAGTGAATTTTCAAATCTTCTTGAAGAACACTCAAAATTACTTTTTGAACATGATACTATTAAACAAGATTTTCAAGCATACAAAGACAAAATGTTGGTTAAAGAATGTGAGATGAATGTCACTCCAGATTCTAAATTATTACAAAGATGTCAAAACCTTGAGAAGACCATTCATGATCTTGAAAAAGCCAATCAAGATCTTGAAATTCAAAAGACCAATGAATGGCTTCGGGCAAATGCGAGACAAATGGACGTTGATATTCTCAATAAGAAGCTCCAAGAAGCTAAACCAAATAATGTTGAACTCGAAAGGAAGATTTCTGATTTAAATCATAATTGTTTTCTAAAAGGCATTGAGATTGAGAATCTTGAAAAACAAGTTGAGGAATTTAAAAAGAATATACTTTTCTATCAAGAAAAGTTATATAAAGTTGAACAAAATCCTCTCTTGAATTTCACTGCCTATTTCAACAAGTCAAAAATTGACAAAACAGAACTTCTTCTCGGGTTGGGATTTGAGAATATCACACCATTAAAAAAGGCCAAAGAGGAAATCGAACCCCTGTATGATGAAAAATTTCTTCGCCTTGGTATGATACAACAATTTATTCGTCCATTAGATGACGAATTTGAGACTGATGAAGTTGAGAGAATACCTAATCAAGATTTTTTGTTAATTATGATGCAATCAATGATTCATACAAAACAAAGCAATCTTCAATTTTCAAATTGGAAGAAATTGAATCAAATTTTCAAAACCAAGAATCTGTTGGTACTTCACCTAAATCAACTAAAATGTATTTTCCAACCACATTTTTGGAAAAGCAAATAGAAGATTTACAACAAAAGGTGGAATCTCAACAAACAGTTATCAATCATCTCAAGTCTCAAAGTCCGAATCCAGAGGATAAATGTATTGTTGTTAATACTAAGAAAGTTTGTGAGAATGTTTCTACTCAAACTGACCAAAGTGACACAGTAGAAAATTCTACCCAAACTACTTGTGATTCATCCACCAATACCTCTACCCAGACCTTGACTGATTCTCTTGAATGTACTTGTCAAAATACTGCTACTTTTATAGCTGATGATTGTGTGCAATCTGATCTTTCTGATGAAGAACTTGCACATAGTTTAGTTTTGATATGGTACTTCTATAGGTTTTTCACATGCAACGATGTTGATGAGTTAGTTGTTTCACCCTAAGCCTAGTGCTAGTATAGGTGTTGATACGTCTACTCAATTTTCTTGTGAGACCAAAGATGTGTCAGTTCAAGTTGACCTAATTTCTGTGACTACCCATAATGTGAAGTTGGACACCAAGATTCCTGATTTCTCAAAATTTTCAAATAAATCTAAAATTAATCAATCTCCATCGATATTTTCTTTTTCAAAAGATTTCACGAAGGTTGATTTTGATAAATTCATGGAGGGAGAATATATTTTTGATTCAGAAACTGAGAAAAAGATTGAATCTACCAAAATCAAAATGGAATCTCAAAAACCATCGTCCAAAGCTCCAACTTCATATTACTCAAAGAAACGAGTTAAGACCAAACTCGTCAAGACTGAACAAAAGACCATTGCTGCACCTATGAAACATGTCAAAAAGGAACAAGCTGAAACCCCACACACAACAAAGTACACCAAAGTGAAACTTCCGAAAGACTATCATAATGCTTCTAAATCTAGCTCTCAATCTAGCTTTAAACCTAAGGTGTCTAAGTCTAGCTCAGTTTCGCTAACTAAAGATACATCAAGTGGTTCAACTAGATATAGAGATAGATATGGGTGGTTTTCTCATGATAAACCAAAGAAGCAAGAAGTTTCCTCACCACCAAAAGATTCCAAAAAGATGAAAGTTTTTAAAACTCCTCGTTCTAATCTTTGTAGCTTCAATTCGACAGGTGGAAAGAGCTTAAGTAGTGATGCTAAATGGGTTGCTAAGTCATTAGTACCTAAGATCACTAGTAATCAGAAAGAGGTTGAGAAAAAGAAGAAAAGAAGGAGGAGAAAAGCTGTTAATCGGTGGAAAGGTGTTCCTGTTAAACAAAACAATTCTGATTTGTCAATAAATGTTGAATGTGCCAAGGCAAGGCCTTGTGAGCTTGTAAACAATTTTAATTCCTGTGTGTTGGATATGAATGCTTGTAGACATGTTACTTTTAATTCTTGTGTGAATGTTCGTACATTTTATTCAAATATGTTTGTTGATAATATGCTTGCTGATGCTTATGTTGATTCAATAACATGTTTGAATGCGCATCCTAAGTTATATACCCTGCCTGTTTTATCTAACCAAAAAGGACCCGTTTTCAAGTGGGTACCTAAAAACGGATAAATTTCTTTGATTGCAGGAAATAACCATCTGTGTTTGGATACTCGATTCCGGGTGTTCGAAGCACATGACTGGAAATAAATCTTTGCTGAAGAATTTTGTTGAAAGATTCATGGGAACTGTTCGCTTTGGAAACAACAATTTCGCTCCTATCTTAGGTTATGGGGACATTGAACGAAATGGGATTATAATCAAGAAAGTTCACTATGTTGAAGGTTTAAGTCACAACTTGTTCAGTGTTGGACAATTCTGTGATAACAATCTTCAAGTTCTTTTTCGAAAATCTCTTTGCAAAGTCCAAACCTTAGATGGAGTTGATATTCTTTGTGGCGATCGTGACGATAACCTTTTTACCGTCAATCTCGATGATAACCAACCAACCGATAATATCTGTCTCATTTCAAAGGCTACTTCAAAGAATTCTTGGTTATGGCATAGAAGGCTCTCTCATCTGAATTTTCAAACAATCAATACTTTAGTCAATAAGCATCTTGTTGAAGGCTTACCTGACTATAAGTATGAAAGTGAGCATGTCTGTCCTTCTTGTGCTGTTGGGAAGATTAAGAGAGTTTCTCATAAACCGAAGAAATCTCCAAATTCTTTGGCACCTCTTCATTTGCTTCACATGGATCTTTGTGGGCCGATGAAAGTTCAAAGCCGAAATGGGAAGAAATACATTCTGGTTATTGTTGATGATTATTCAAGATATACTTGGGTTAAGTTCCTAGCATCCAAAGATGAAACAACTCAGATGTTGATAGATTTCATCACCCTTACTCAAGTAAATCTTCAACTTCCAGTTCGTTACATCCGTTCGGATAACGGTACTGAATTCAAGAATGCTGTTTTTGATGAATTCTGCAAATCCAAAGGTATTACTCATCAATTCTCAGCAGTTCGCACCCCACAACAAAACGGTGTTGTTGAAAGGAGAAATAGATCGCTGGTGGAAGCAGCAAGGACAATGCTTGCTTATTCCAAATTGCCATCCAATATGTGGGCTGAAGCTGTTGACACTGCTTGTCACACTCAGAATCGGTCCATCATCAATCAGCGTTTCGAAAAGACTCCTTATGAGGTTGTTAACAAACGGAAACCCAACATCAACTACTTCCATATATTTGGGTGTGTTTGTTACACATTGAATGATCGGGAGAATCTTGGAAAGTTCGAGAAGAAAGGTGATGAAGGATACTTTGTTGGTTATTCCAAAACATCAATTGCCTACCGAATTTATAATCGTCGAACAAACACAATTCAAGAGACGATGAATGTTTGGTTCGATGAGATGTCAGGTATGATTTTTGAGCAAGAAAGCTTGCTACCAACAAGTATGGATTCAAGTGCTTCAAGTCCTTCTACAAGGAATACCACCTTAGCTTCTAAATTCAAGAAATTTCCAACTCCAACCAGTGATGAATTAGATATTCTTTTTGAAGAATTCTATAATTCAAAACCGGTTCATGATCAAGAACCTCAGATCATCATTGAACCAATTCCAAACAATGAACCTCTTCATAACCACGATCCAGTTCCTAACAACATTCATGAATCATCATCAAGTTCTTCTGAGCAAAGATCATCTTCAAATAATTCTTGGTTATGGCATAGAAGGCTCTCTCATCTGAATTTTCAAACAATCAATACTTTAGTCAATAAGCATCTTGTTGAAGGCTTACCTGACTATAAGTATGAAAGTGAGCATGTCTGTCCTTCTTGTGCTGTTGGGAAGATTAAGAGAGTTTCTCATAAACCGAAGAAATCTCCAAATTCTTTGGCACCTCTTCATTTGCTTCACATGGATCTTTGTGGTCCGATGAAAGTTCAAAGCCGAAATGGGAAGAAATACATTCTGGTTATTGTTGATGATTATTCAAGATATACTTGGGTTAAGTTCCTAGCATCCAAAGATGAAACAACTCAGATGTTGATAGATTTCATCACCCTTACTCAAGTAAATCTTCAACTTCCAGTTCGTTACATCCGTTCGGATAACGGTACTGAATTCAAGAATGCTGTTTTTGATGAATTCTGCAAATCCAAAGGTATTACTCATCAATTCTCAGCAGTTCGCACCCCACAACAAAACGGTGTTGTTGAAAGGAGAAATAGATCGCTGGTGGAAGCAGCAAGGACAATGCTTGCTTATTCCAAATTGCCATCCAATATGTGGGCTGAAGCTGTTGACACTGCTTGTCACACTCAGAATCGGTCCATCATCAATCAGCGTTTCGAAAAGACTCCTTATGAGGTTGTTAACAAACGGAAACCCAACATCAACTACTTCCATATATTTGGGTGTGTTTGTTACACATTGAATGATCGGGAGAATCTTGGAAAGTTCGAGAAGAAAGGTGATGAAGGATACTTTGTTGGTTATTCCAAAACATCAATTGCCTACCGAATTTATAATCGTCGAACAAACACAATTCAAGAGACGATGAATGTTTGGTTCGATGAGATGTCAGGTATGATTTTTGAGCAAGAAAGCTTGCTACCAACAAGTATGGATTCAAGTGCTTCAAGTCCTTCTACAAGGAATACCACCTTAGCTTCTAAATTCAAGAAATTTCCAACTCCAACCAGTGATGAATTAGATATTCTTTTTGAAGAATTCTATAATTCAAAACCGGTTCATGATCAAGAACCTCAGATCATCATTGAACCAATTCCAAACAATGAACCTCTTCATAACCACGATCCAGTTCCTAACAACATTCATGAATCATCATCAAGTTCTTCTGAGCAAAGATCATCTTCAAATAATTCTTGGTTATGGCATAGAAGGCTCTCTCATCTGAATTTTCAAACAATCAATACTTTAGTCAATAAGCATCTTGTTGAAGGCTTACCTGACTATAAGTATGAAAGTGAGCATGTCTGTCCTTCTTGTGCTGTTGGGAAGATTAAGAGAGTTTCTCATAAACCGAAGAAATCTCCAAATTCTTTGGCACCTCTTCATTTGCTTCACATGGATCTTTGTGGGCCGATGAAAGTTCAAAGCCGAAATGGGAAGAAATACATTCTGGTTATTGTTGATGATTATTCAAGATATACTTGGGTTAAGGCAATGCAAGAGGAACTCGCACAATTTGAAAGACTGAAGGTATGGAGGTTAGTTCCAAATCCAAGAAAAGCTGATCCAATCGGAACGAAGTGGATATTCAAAAACAAAAAGGATGAGAATGGAGTGGTAGTAAGGAATAAAGCTCGACTTGTTGCTAAGGGTTATTGCCAACAACCTGGTGTTGATTTCGACGAAACTTTTGCTCCAGTAGCAAGAATGGAGGCCATTCGAATTTTCTTAGCTTATGCCGCATTCCGAAACTTCACTGTGTTTCAAATGGATGTGAAAACTGCTTTTCTGAATGGTGATCTCAAAGAAGAAGTTTACGTTGATCAACCTGAAGGCTTTGTTGATCCTCAAAGACCAAACCATGTCTACAGGTTAGACAAGGCTCTCTATGGTCTTAAGCAAGCACCCCGAGCATGGTATGATTCCTTAACTACTTTCTTACTTAAAGGTGGATTTACCAAAGGCATAATTGACCCTACCCTGTTCATTCGCAAACAAGGTAAGCATGTTCTACTAGTTCAAATATATGTTGATGACATTATATTTGGGTCGACCAGTCAAACATTTTGCCGAAACTTTTCATCTCTAATGGTCAATCATTTTGAAATGAGCATGATTGGGGAAATGAATTACTTTTTGGGTCTTCAAATCAAACAATGAACCTCTTCATAACCACGATCCAGTTCCTAACAACATTCATGAATCATCATCAAGTTCTTCTGAGCAAAGATCATCTTCAAATAATTCTATTCCACCATCCTCTCCTGAGAATCCTTCTCAAGTGAATGTTCAAGAACAACCTTCTCAATTCACTCAGACAACTAATCCCCTAAACACTCCGAATGTATATGTACCACTTGACTTTGATCATCCAGCATATGAGGAAAGAGTTATACCAAGTTATGACTCTATCTCTCAACAAAACTCAAGTTTCAATGATGATGATGTTGATCTTCATGAACAAGATCCGCTTCCTCATGCTCACAAGTGGACACGTATGCAGAAAGACCATCCTACTGATCAGATAATTGGAGATCCACAAGCAGGAGTAACTACTCATACTTCAGTGAATGAGTGTCTTGTTGCACTTTCTCTTAGCAATATCGAACCCAAAACAGTATCTGAAGCTCTTCGAGATCCATAATGGGTTAAGGCAATGCAAGAGGAACTCGCACAATTTGAAAGACTGAAGGTATGGAGGTTAGTTCCAAATCCAAGAAAAGCTGATCCAATCGGAACGAAGTGGATATTCAAAAACAAAAAGGATGAGAATGGAGTGGTAGTAAGGAATAAAGCTCGACTTGTTGCTAAGGGTTATTGCCAACAACCTGGTGTTGATTTCGACGAAACTTTTGCTCCAGTAGCAAGAATGGAGGCCATTCGAATTTTCTTAGCTTATGCCGCATTCCGAAACTTCACTGTGTTTCAAATGGATGTGAAAACTGCTTTTCTGAATGGTGATCTCAAAGAAGAAGTTTACGTTGATCAACCTGAAGGCTTTGTTGATCCTCAAAGACCAAACCATGTCTACAGGTTAGACAAGGCTCTCTATGGTCTTAAGCAAGCACCCCGAGCATGGTATGATTCCTTAACTACTTTCTTACTTAAAGGTGGATTTACCAAAGGCATAATTGACCCTACCCTGTTCATTCGCAAACAAGGTAAGCATGTTCTACTAGTTCAAATATATGTTGATGACATTATATTTGGGTCGACCAGTCAAACATTTTGCCGAAACTTTTCATCTCTAATGGTCAATCATTTTGAAATGAGCATGATTGGGGAAATGAATTACTTTTTGGGTCTTCAAATCAAACAATTACCAACTGGTATTTTTATATCACAAGGTAAATACATAAATGACATGTTGAAAAAGTTTGATATGACTTCATGTTCTTCAATTTCTACCCCAATGGCTGCTCGAACAACCATTAATACTGATACAAATGGTAAACCATTTGACCAAAAGAGATATAGAAGTATGATTGGTTCATTGTTGTACCTAACAGCATCTCGCCCAGATATAATGTTTGCAACATGTATGTGTGCTAGATATCAAGCTGCTCCAACTGATTTACATTATCAAGCTGTGAAACGAATCTTTCGTTATCTGAAGGGTACACCCGATTTAGGTCTCTGGTATCCAAGGGATACTGGATTCAATCTAACTGCTTATTCAGATGCAGATCATGCAGGTTGTAAACTTGATCGCAAGAGCACTTCCGGTACTTTACAATTT
Source organism: Erigeron breviscapus (assembly GCA_034093135.1). Taxonomy (NCBI): domain Eukaryota; kingdom Viridiplantae; phylum Streptophyta; class Magnoliopsida; order Asterales; family Asteraceae; genus Erigeron; species Erigeron breviscapus. The sequence continues at coordinate 27,397,842 of CM067171.1, forward strand.
TTAGGAGACAAAATTGTGAGTTGGTCTTCCAAGAAACAGAATTGTGTTTCACTATCAACGGCTGAAGCAGAATATGTGGCTGCGGCTAGTTGTTGTGCTCAAGTCTTATGGATGAAGACACAACTGACTGATTATGGTCTTACGTATGATCATATTCCTATCTATTGTGATTCTCAGAGTGCCATTGCCATCGCAGTCAACTCAGTAAACCACTCTCGATCAAAGCATATTGATGTTAGATATCATTTTCTCAAAGATCATATTGAGAAAGGTGACATCGAACTCTACTTTGTGGGAACTGAATTTCAACTTGCAGATTTGTTCACAAAACCGTTGGACGAAAAGAGGTTTAATTTTCTGATCTCCAAGCTTGGTATGTTGAATCTTAAACCTTAATCATTTTCATTTGAAGGAATTCTTGAAACATTTCAGAAAACAAAAATACAAAATTGAAAAATTACAAAAATTAACAAAAAGATTTTTTTAATGGCTTGCATATACTATGTATGTAACCCGTTCTTAAATGATATATTTATTTTTAAACGCATTGTTATTATACATATAAATTGATATAAGAAAACAAGGAATCGAACGCCTTTGTGTACTTCCAAGTATTCTTATATGAATATGTATGTGTAATAGCAATCAAAGTTTTTTTCAAACTTTTCAAACTCTCAATTAGTGATATGGGAAACGAAGGATCGAACGCCTTTGTGTACTCCCTTGTTCTCTCATATTGTACTAATTGATTGGATTTACATTTTTCTTAAATTTTTTTTAATTGCCTCCAACATGTTGTTGTAAGATGCGACGGATTGAACGCCTTTGTGTACTCCCTAGCTATCTTACTACCAACATTGTTGTTGAAGCAAAACTTTGTGTTTCTTTTTGATTTCGCAAAAACAATTTTTGCTCCACCTTTCTATGAAAACCATTTTTGTTATATTCTTGCATAGATTAAGGAGGAGTTTGTGATTTCAAAAATTCTCAAACTTCAAATGTGTTTCAACCTTTTCATTCACACATTTGATGTTTTTCCAATGATTTTTAATCAAATGGAGTTCGGTGATTAGTTTGCACAATGAGCGATAGGTATTTCTCAAAATTTACTCCATGAATTTCATCATCGCCGATGAGTTCTAACCACGGAGTATTCACTTCTTTCATTAGATAGTGAGGGTATTTTGAGTGATGTTGATTTCGTGCAACTAGAATGGAGGGAGTACAGTCGAAAAGTGAGAGGTTCAGGTGATTTGTTGTGAGAAAAGGGATAAAAGAAATGATACCCTTCCCAAAATTCTCAAAAGCCGGGTAAAACACGTTTCTATCAGATGTCATTTGTTGATATCTTGATATTGAAGAAGTCTTCATGAACCCAGTGAAGCAATGCACATCTTTATCTAACCACTCAAGTGTTTCTTAACAAATACTTGTTTTATTCTCACGGAGATTTTCACACTTCTATTGACTCTTCTTTTGGAAGATGTTGATATTGAAAAAGGGCGACATTCTGCTCCAGTCCCCGACTTCATTTGATCACAATGTGTCTAGAGCTAATTTGATTGATCATTGATTTGATTATCATTCATTCTTTTAGAACACACTAGCGTCATATCTTTGTGATATAATTGCTTATCTTTGTGATATAGCCGGAACATTCGTAGTGATATCTTAATTGATATTCCACGATGATCGAATGGAAATCCTACCAATGCTAACATCTTTTCCAACGTTGAACGTAGGTCTCATAATTACATTTATGTGATTATTGAGCTAACGAGAAGTCTAAGTGACCTCGGTTTTCCCTAAAAGTCTTTAAGGATAAAATTATGGTTATCAAATGCTTCGGTAGTGTTAACCGTGATTTATATTCTTTAAAGCAATCTTGTGGTTGAAAAGCCGCAGACCGAACTATGTTAGAGACTTGTTTTGTGCATATCTCAATGATACATAGGAAATCCGAAAAATGTTATACATTTCAATCGGTCATTTCATTAATCCTTTTGATTTTTGAACATGCAAACGGATCATTCTTATCCGGTTTCATTTCTCTTCACACAAACACAGAAATCACCAACACCATGATATAATGTTTGTCCCAACAACTTCAATCTTACATTTTAGTCAACCATAGGATCTCTTGGGTTGGGCTACTAGTTTGGGTTGATGTTGTGATGGTTGACATTTCTCCATGTCTTCTTATTCCTTGTGACACTTAATCAATCTCATATGTGCATAATGACATTGATTCCCAATTTTGTCATTATGAGGGGGAGAAAATATTATGATTGATTCATAGTCTTTATCAACTGAGCTTTTGCTTCGGAGATGAATTGGAATAAGAGTCTGTGTTCCATCAATATTCGTCTTCTGAAAGTACCTTCTCTTCATTCTTTTCAAAGGCATAGTTGATGATAAAAATGGAATGAGAGTCTATGTTGAGAAATTTTTATTTGGGTGTTTCAAATGGGAAAAGACTTATCAAAGTTTGTGTATAGGGAGAGAAATTGTTCATGATGAGTCAATAGTTTCAGATTTTCACTAGACTTTAGTTGATTAAGATATTGATTTCAAAAAAGGGGGAATCTGAATTGACGTTAGAGATAAGAATGAAACCGAAGATGAAAAGATTTTCACTCAAGACACTTCAACAATTCAAAGATGCTCCAAAAGATGTATACTCATGGATTGAGGGGGAGCATGATTAATTCATAAGAATTTCATCTAAACTTCATTCAATTGCTAACTCTCCAAAGTGTTAGAGTTGATGTGACAAAGATCGAAGCTTCAAAAAGGTTGAAAGAGTTGTTAGAAGATTCAAGTCAAAGAAGTAAAGCTTCAAACGAGTCTTCATCAAACACACTTCATTCAAGATCTTTAAGTCATACAACAACATTTTATCAAGAAACTCCAATGCATAAATCAAGGGGGAGAGTTCATATTCATGAAACTTCATTTCAAAAAGATGAGATTCGTTCAAGAATTAAAACTGAAGAATCGAAAAGTTGAATTTCACTCAAGAATCGAAGATTGAAGAATCAAAACCAAGATTCATCTCTTCTGCATTTCAAAAGACAACTCTGATTCATGATTCATCAATCCTCGAAGATTCAAGCCAAACATGCTTTCATCATTCTCTGTTCAAAAAGAACATTGAGAATCTTTATATGATTTAACTTCAAGAAGTCCAAGATCAAGACTGAATCAAGTTCTCCAAAGACAAAAGAGAAAGCTTTGAAGACTTGTTTCAACATCCCAATTGTCTTCACCATCGGGCTCATCAATTTCATTCCTTCAAGACAAGATAACACGTACTTCATTCATTACAATAAATCACTAAGGGGGAGAATGTTAGAAATTCAAAAATTGTGATAAATTGTAATTAAGATTAGAAGACATTCTTGTTGTTAAGTCATAGATAGATGATTACTAAGGTTGAGGGGCTAATTGTGATAATTAGCATAGTTATATTGTTAGACTATATATAGCCCTCATACCTTAGAAATCAAAAAAAAAAAAAGAGAACAGGAAAAAACAATTCATTCCTTACACAATTAATTCCAATCTTTCAGTTTATTCGATCTTTCTCTCTCAAAACACACACACACACCAAGAACACACACTAGGAAACCGCCATTGTTAGATTGAATTCAGAGCTAAAATCGTGTTATAACATTGGCCTTCTCCACTGTGATATTCAAACACCTGGCATCATACTCAGCCTCATCCTCCCTATAATGTTTGTCAAGCTCAATCTCCAGTTGTTCTTTCAATGCATTTATAATTCTGGGATCAGCCTTGACCTTGGCATACTCTGCAAGTGTCATGCCCAGAAGACGACCATCACTTATATCAAGAAGAGTTGGGGCTAAGGTATTTCTATCTTTTGCTTGATTCACCCTCATTTGTTTCTTTCTCTCCTTGATGGCATCTCCAAGCCTTGCCAGCTGCCTACTAACATCTTCTGAAACTGGAGGGAGCTGATCAATGTTGCCAGTTTCTAACACACTGGCTTCAGTACCAGTTGTTTTTGCTTGTTCATCAGTGGCCGGCCCAACTACCTTTCCTTTCCCTTTATTCCCCCTATCAATCACATCTTCAAATTGTTCAATCACCTGCTCATCACCTTCATCCGTCCCAACTACAGTCCTTTCAACCAGTTGTCTTGCACTAACTGGACCTGGCAGTCTTGGTCCAGGTGCAAGGATATTCCTTCTATCCCTTTCCCCCTTGGCAGCATCGAGACCTGCACGAATAGCTGCCCAGTCTTCATTGCTAGAGGGCAAACGGGCTAGAGGCTGCCACGATTGCATATCCTTGCACTCTCTGAAAACAGTGCATATCATTCGGAAGGATCTCCACAAGTGGCTAATTTCTTGAGACTGGACCAATACATTTGCTGCAGTTTGGTCCTGTCCAGTCTTCAAGTCTTTTAATAATTTTGAGTCTTCAACTAGACTTTTAACCACTTGTTCCTTCACCTCATCATCTTTCTTCTTCAAGTTCTCCACTTCAGTTGCCAATTTATTGATAGAATAAGTGTGGGAGGCCAACTGAGTGTTCACTGCATTAACTGCACCCCTTAACTGGCTAACTTCAAGTGCCAGAGGCTCCAGATTAATCTTAGGAGGTGGGAGCTTGGCAAATTCAGCCATAACCTTCTTTACTAGTTCATCTTCTCGACTGGCCAGTTTCTCATCAATCATCTGGCCAACAGAAGAGGCTACCTGCTGACCAATATCAACTACATTAAGGCCAGGTCTTTCAAACAACTCTTTGACCTGCCTTTCTATCTCCTTCAGATCCACCTCTGATGATCGAACAGTGTTGCTTAAGAGGTTGGAGATAGATGTATTGACATTTGAATGGGTTAAGTCAAAAGCTTCCTTCAAAGATGTGGACAAATTGTTACAGCTTGAGACTAACTCATTCAACTTTCTAAATACCAAGTCTTCATTAGCAGCAAACTTATTGATTCCCAGATCAACAACCTTTGAATTTATAATTGTTTCCTTGTTGAATCTGGAAATAGACTTGGCATTTTGCTCTATTGTCTTATGAACACCCTCCACCCGTTTGATCAGGTTTTGGATATCGGTTGAGAAAGAGACAAATTGAGCTTCCAGTGACAAAGGAGCAGTTGTCACTGGACCAGTAGCAGGCTGCACCAGTTCAACTGAAGGAGGCAAAACAAAGGGAGCCTCTCCAGTTGTCCCAGTGGCAGAAGAAGGAAATATAGGGGGTGAAAAAGAAGGCTGAGGAGAAACAATGTGTTGGTCAGGCTGAGAATGCTCAGGTATGACCAACGGCGACGGTGGTGGTGATTGAGTTCTTTGTGGGGAAATATTTGTAGGAGTATCTTGATGGGAAACTGAAACTTGGTGTTCTAGGGGTTGATCAAAGAAAGAAGGGAGTTGAGCATGTACAGATGCATCAACCATTTCTTGATCAGCTTGTGTTTCTTCTGAATCCGAAGATTCGAGATGAAACTCATCCTCATTTATGCCTAGATCCATAAATGATAGGGATGGCTGAACATCATGTTCAGACTCCTGATGACCAGTTCCAGTTACCTGGATGGTTTCATCAGTTGAAGGATCAGATGCCGGAACATCTTCACCAGGGATAGACGTGATAGGAATGGCTTGAGTTATGGTTGTTCTATCCTCAACCACAACTGGAGACGAACTGGAGGGTCCCTCATTATTTTGAGGCCCGCCCAGTTGTCTTTCTGGTTCACTTTCCAAAGGTGCACCAGTTTTAGCAAATGCCAGCTGCATCTGCTCAGGAATTTCAACCTCACCAGCTTCAGATACTAGTGAGTCTAGATTCCTCAAAACATCTGGCCTTGTGAACGGAGAGTCTGTATTTCTATACTCTTCTTCACCCAGAATCTGCTTGAAACATAAAGATAGAAATCTGGAAAAGGGGATACATACACCCCTGGAGCCTTTCAGCTTTTGCACAAGACTCCTATACAGTATATCAGCAAAATCCACCCTCAACCCCTTCCACAAACAGTAAGCCATTTCAGCTTGTGAAGAGTTGATCTGGTCAAGACCACCTGAACTACCACCTAGACTTTCAACCAGATGTACAAAGAAATACCTCCATGAAGGTGTAAGGCCCTTCATGGTCATAGCCCCCTTGGTCTTTAAAACACCATCATTGTCCAAGCACTCCTTATGACCCATCTCAAGGAGTACTTGACGAAAATTTACATTTGAGGCTAAAACAACTGGAGACTCACCCTCTCTCCAGTAATTGAGGCGAAGAGCATCCCTCAATACTTCTACATCCAAAGTACATTTGATTGTTCCATCCTTTAAAGTGAAACTGATGGAGGAACAATCGGAAGAAAGTGTGGCAGTGAACCAGAACTCACACAAGTAATCATGATACATCTTGCGTGGGTTCCTGGTGAATAAGGGTCCTATTGGAGAATCCTTCAAAAATTTTCTGATTCTTCCAATAAGGGTTTTAGACCCTTGAGAGCCTTGTAGGCTAGCCAATGGATTATTTGGGTTTAATTTTAGGGCTGCACTATAAGGAGCACCAGGTGCCTGGGGGACATCTGGTGAGGGATTGTAAGGAGCAGTCAAGAGATTTACATCTCTTGAGCGGGATGATTTAGGAGCCATTGAATGAAATTGAAATTTAGGAATTTAGGGTTTTGAATTTGGAAGCAAAGAGAAGAATGAAGCAGTGATTTATGATTGGAAGTAAATGAAGAGAGTAAATGAAGAGAATGAAAAAGAAAGTAAATGTGTTATGAAGTAAATAAGGGTATTTATAAGGGGATTCAAGATCCCAATGTAAACCCACAAATCATATTTTATTAAACCAAATATTTTCGAAGATATTTTGAAATAAAATATAATTTTCCATGTAAGCATTAAATGTTACATGTCAGCATTAAATGCTACGACGGCTTACTTTACCCATAACCCCACACACTTTTTGTTTTCCCAACACAAACAGTTGTCAAGTACTAAAATGGTTTCAACACGTCAGATCACGATATCAAGTAGTTTAAAAACACTCGAGTATCATCACGTGTCACATAAATTGACCAAGTATTTGTAACGTTATAAAAATTAGACAAAGGAAGCCTCTCCAGTTGTTCCAGTGGCAGAAGAAGGAAATATAGGGGGTGAAAAAGAAGGCTGAGGAGAAACAATGTGTTGGTCAGGCTGAGAATGCTCAGGTATGACCAACGGCGACGGTGGTGGTGATTGAGTTCTTTGTGGGGAAATATTTGTAGGAGTATCTTGATGGGAAACTGAAACTTGGTGTTCTAGGGGTTGATCAAAGAAAGAAGGGAGTTGAGCATGTACAGATGCATCAACCATTTCTTGATCAGCTTGTGTTTCTTCTGAATCCGAAGATTCGAGATGAAACTCATCCTCATTTATGCCTAGATCCATAAATGATAGGGATGGCTGAACATCATGTTCAGGCTCCTGATGACCAGTTCCAGTTACCTGGATGGTTTCATCAGTTGAAGGATCAGATGCCGGAACATCTTCACCAGGGATAGACGTGATAGGAATGGCTTGAGTTATGGTTGTTCTATCCTCAACCACAACTGGAGACGAACTGGAGGGTCCCTCATTATTTTGAGGCCCGCCCAGTTGTCTTTCTGGTTCACTTTCCAAAGGTGCACCAGTTTTAGCAAATGCCAGCTGCATCTGCTCAGGAATTTCAACCTCACCAGCTTCAGATACTAGTGAGTCTAGATTCCTCAAAACATCTGGCCTTGTGAACGGAGAGTCTGTATTTCTATACTCTTCTTCACCCAGAATCTGCTTGAAACATAAAGATAGAAATCTGGAAAAGGGGATACATACACCCCTGGAGCCTTTCAGCTTTTGCACAAGACTCCTATACAGTATATCAGCAAAATCCACCCTCAACCCCTTCCACAAACAGTAAGCCATTTCAGCTTGTGAAGAGTTGATCTGGTCAAGACCACCTGAACTACCACCTAGACTTTCAACCAGATGTACAAAGAAATACCTCCATGAAGGTGTAAGGCCCTTCATGGTCATTGCCCCCTTGGTCTTTAAAACACCATCATTGTCCAAGCACTCCTTATGACCCATCTCAAGGAGTACTTGACGAAAATTTACATTTGAGGCTAAAACAACTGGAGACTCACCCTCTCTCCAGTAATTGAGGTGAAGAGCATCCCTCAATACTTCTACATCCAAAGTACATTTGATTGTTCCATCCTTTAAAGTGAAACTGATGGAGGAACAATCGGAAGAAAGTGTGGCAGTGAACCAGAACTCACACAAGTAATCATGATACATCTTGCGTGGGTTCCTGGTGAATAAGGGTCCTATTGGAGAATCCTTCAAAAATTTTCTGATTCTTCCAATAAGGGTTTTAGACCCTTGAGAGCCTTGTAGGCTAGCCAATGGATTATTTGGGTTTAATTTTAGGGCTGCACTATAAGGAGCACCAGGTGCCTGGGGGACATCTGGTGAGGGATTGTAAGGAGCAGTCAAGAGATTTACATCTCTTGAGCGGGATGATTTAGGAGCCATTGAATGAAATTGAAATTTAGGAATTTAGGGTTTTGAATTTGGAAGCAAAGAGAAGAATGAAGCAGTGATTTATGATTGGAAGTAAATGAAGAGAGTAAATGAAGAGAATGAAAAAGAAAGTAAATGTGTTATGAAGTAAATAAGGGTATTTATAAGGGGATTCAAGATCCCAATGTAAACCCACAAATCATATTTTATTAAACCAAATATTTTCGAAGATATTTTGAAAATAAAATATAATTTTCCATGTAAGCATTAAATGTTACCATGTCAGCATTAAATGCTACGACGGCTTACTTTACCCATAACCCCACACACTTTTTGTTTTCCCAACACAAACAGTTGTCAAGTACTAAAAATGGTTTCAACACGTCAGATCACGATATCAAGTAGTTTAAAAACACTCGAGTATCATCACGTGTCACATAAATTGACCAAGTATTTGTAACGTTATAAAAATTAGACAAAGACTGAACCTGGTAACTGGAGGATCAATCCAGTATCAGTTTCCAACTGAAGAGTTCTCCAGTTGCATTTTCAAACAAAAACGAATTTTAGTCAGAAAATTATTTTGAGTCTTTCCCCCTAAAATGATGATCCAGATATCAATTAGTGCCAAGATAGTATCACAAAGGCGTTCGATAGCCTGGCGAGCAAAGATAATCTGGACCTCCTCAACTGGAGAACTTCATCAGTGTCACTGACGCGTTCAATAACAAAGAAAGCTCCAGTTAAGGGTTTAGCATTCCCAGTTCGCTGATGAGATGTTTAAAAGTTTTCTCATCGAGAGGTTTAGTAAAAACATCAGCTAACTGTTTGTCAGTGGGGATGAAATGAATTTCAATATCACCTTTCATAACATGATCTCGAATGAAATGATACCTGATGTCAATATGCTTTGTTTTTGAGTGCATCACTGGATTGTGAGAGATAGCAATTGCACTGGTGTTGTCACAAAAGATTGGGGTCTTGGTGTACTTCTGACCATAATCTAGTAACTGGTTTTTGATCCAGAGAATCTGGGCACAACAACTGGCCGCAGAAATGTACTCTGCCTCAGCAGTGGACATAGAGACTGAAGTCTGCTTCTTGCTGGTCCAACTCACCAGTTTTCCTCCAAGGAAATGACAACCACCAGTTGTGGATTTTCTATCAATCTTACAACCTGCATGATCAGAATCTGAATAACCCATTAGATCTAAACCTGAGCCTTTGGGGTACCAAAGACCAAGATTAGGACACCCTTTCAGGTATCTAAAGATACGCTTTACAGCGTGCAAATGTGATTCTTTAGGGTTAGCCTGAAACCTGGCACATAAACATGTTGCAAACATTATATCTGGTCGACTGGCAGTTAAGTACATCAGTGAACCAACCATACCTCTATAGTCAGTTATGTTAACTGGTTTGCCAGTTGGGTCAGAGTCCAAATTCAATGGTGCTGCAATAGGTGTGTTTTTCGATGGGATTGAATCATATTTGTATTTTCTTAACAAATCTCTGACATATTTTCCTTGGTTTATGAAAATTCCATTTTCAGTTTGCTTAATCTGAAGACCTAAGAAAAATGTTAATTCACCCATTAAACTCATCTCATACTCAGATGACATGATTTTAGAAAACTTTTTACACATTGCATCATCAGTTGAACCAAAAATAATGTCATCAACATAAATTTGTACCAATAAGATATTACCTCTTTCTTTCAAGATAAACAAGGTATTATCTATTGCACCTCTTTGAAAGCCATTTTTAAGAAGATTTTTAGTTAAAGTATCATACCAGGCTCTTGGGGCTTGTCTTAGACCATACAATGCTTTGTTCAGTCTATAAACCCAATGAGGATGCTTCTCATCGATGAAACCTGGAGTCTGCTTAACATAAACTTCTTCTTCCAATGTTCCATTAAGGAACGCACTTTTGACATCCATCTGGAAGACCTTGAACTGCAGATGGGCTGCATAAGCCAAGAAAATTCTAATGGCTTCAAGTCTTGCAACTGGAGCAAAAGTCTCATCAAAGTCAACGCCCTCTGCTTGACAATAACCCTGGGCGACTAATCTGGCCTTGTTTCTTACAACATGGCCATCTTCATCCATTTTGTTTCGGTAGACCCATCTGGTACCAATAGGTTCTTTCTTTAACCCTGGTGGACAAGGAACAAGCTCCCAAACATTGTTCCTTTCAAACTGGAGGAGCTCTTCTTGCATAGCTTCCACCCAGCTTGGGTCTGCCATAGCCTCGTCAATCTTCTTTGGTTCAATTAAAGATAAGAAGGTGACGTTTAAGCATTGCTCACTGGTGGCTCTTCTAGTCTGAACCCCACTAGTTGGATTACCCACAATTTGTTCAATTGGTGGGCTTTAGTCCATCTAGTGTATTGACTAGGCTGGTGAACTACAATATCAGTGCAAGGTACCTGGAGATCTTCTTCAGTTGCAGCAGCATCTGGAGAAGGATCAGTCCAAACAACTTCTACATCCTCATCAGAGTCAATGAGGTCTCGATTGGCATCATGAAATTCCTCAGTTGAAGGTATTTCACGAGTAACTGGAGAAGTAGGTGCTTGAACTGGTGCTGATATTGGAGTGGCACGTACATCTGATCCAATCACCAATTCTTGTGGTAAGTTAAAATTGATGGAGGGATAAAATGATGTGTCACTGGTGCTTTTCTTCTTCTTTACTGGTTCCAGTTTGTTGTAACTGGAAGCATCTTCTGGTGAAACAACTGACCGATGAACTTGGTCAGTTTCACCAAAGTTGATTGGAATGACTGGAGAAATATCAAGGCTTGGTCTCTTGTTGATTGCTTCAGTTGATTCATCGAATGTGACATGAATTGTCTCATGCACCTTTTGGAGTCTATAATTATAAACTCTAAAGGCCTTTCGAATATCTGAATAGCCTAAAAATACCCCTTCATCAGCTTTTGCATCAAACTTTCCAAGCTGACTGGAATCGTTCAGTATATAAACTGGACAACCAAATACATGGAAATATCCAATATTTGGTTTACGATTCCTGAGTACTTCGTAGGCAGTCTTCTTATGTCTCTTGATGTAGACTGACCGGTTTTGGGTGTGACAAGCAGTTGCAACTGCCTCAGCCCAAAAACTGGTGGGAAGACCAGATTCAGATAGCATGCTTCTGGCCGCTTCTATCAGTGTACGATTCTTTCTTTCAACAACTCCATTTTGCTCTGGAGAGTGAACTGATGAGAAGTTTTGAGAAATGCCAGTGTCAGTGCAAAATGTTTCAAGTACCTTGTTTTGGAATTCAGTACCATTATCACTTCGCAACTGACAAACTTTTCGAGTGTACTTGAGCTCAATTCTTTTGATAAGTGAGATGATTTCAGCAGGTGCATCACTTTTGGATCTGATGAATACCACCCAGCAATATCTGGTGAATTCATCAACCACAACTAGAGTGTATTTCTTTCCAGCTCTAGTTTGAACATTCACTGGACCAAAAAGATCCATATGAAGCATGTGAAGAGGTTCAGTGATGCTAAAATTTTGCCTAGTTTTGAAACTGGCTCTCTTCTGCTTACCCATCTCACACCCTGGACATGGCTTTTCCTTATTGAAGGAAATCTGGGGTATCCCATCAACCAGTTGTTTGCGAGACAACTTGTTAATGTTCTTGAAATTAAGGTGGGATAACCTTTTATGCCATAGCCAGTTGGTGTCCTCATCAGCTTTGGTATAGAAACATTGCTCTTTTGGAGCTGGTTCCATATCCATGATGTACACATTTCCTTTTCTTGGTGCAATCATCACCACTTTCCAATCCTTGTTAAATATGGTGCCTTGTGCAATATCGAACAATACTCTGAAGCCATCATCGCAAAGTTGGCTTACACTGATCAAGTTATATTTCAAACCATTCACAAATGCAACTCTTTTGAATTCGACTTGTCCATTATTGAGCACACCATATCCTTCAGTCTTTCCAGATTGATCGTTACCAAACGTCACTGTCGGTCCATCTTGGACAGTGAACTCTTCCAGTAGGGGCTTACATCCGGTCATAGTCCGGCCAGCAGCGCTGTCCAGATACCAGATATTCTTCTTTCGATCGCCCTACACACACACAAAAATCATTAGTTATTTTTGTGAACCCATCTTTTCTTGATGGGTCCACTGGACTTCTCTACAGAAGCCACAGTTGATTGTTGAGGTGTTGAACTGGAGGCTACATCTGGAGCATTATCACCAGCTCCAGGTGCAGAAGTAAAAACGATTGGTATTTGATACTTACTCACCTTAAGTTTACCAGATTTTGTTCCAGAAGGAACATTCTTTTGTTTAGGTACACAAGGGAGTGATTTAATGTTTTGTTTTAAAACTGGAGGTGGTGAACCTCCTTCCAGATTGTTAATCCGGGCAGTGCAACTCTGAACCTGCCGAGACAAAAGTTGGAGTTGCCTTTCCAGATTAACCAAAACATTGTTTTGTTCAGGCAGTTGAACCTTGGACATTGGTTCAACTGGGGATTTAGTCTGTCGGGTCTTGGGCTCCTTAGACTTATGAGGTAAAGGCTTGTTAACAGTGGCCTTTTTGACTGGAGCTTTAGCCTGTTTGGCTCCAGTTTTAACCTCAATGGGGGTGGTCTCATTGGTTTCAGTTTCAACAGCTTCAGGTTGATCATAAGGTGTTTCAACCTGGAGAGCTGGAGGCAATGCATGAAGATCTGGTATAAGAGCTGCCATCTCCAGATCTTCAGATTTCCATGCATTTTTCTGGGCATCGATAGTTCTTGAAAATGCATCATAGTTTTTGCCAGATGCTTTTACCCAGGACTTGATAATCTTTTGAGCTTTTTCAAAATCATCAGAAAGTTTTTGATTATCAAGTTCTAATGCCTCAATCTTTAAAACTGACTCCTTGAGAGCCAACTGGACACTTTGCAAATCATTCAGTTGTGGTTTGACATTGTTTAGTTCAATTAAGATAGTGTCTAAATATCTTTCACTATCAGCTCTAACAGTTTCTACAAATGCCAAATCACCACTTAATGATTCAGCCAGGTCCAGTTTTAATTCAGGGTCAACCTGGTGATCATAATCACATACCTTTTCCAGTATGATGTCCACCCATCTTCCAGAGATGACATCATCTTTCACCACATGCTGCTGTTGTTGTTGATCTTCCAAGGCCATGAAACACATGTCCCTTTCCTCTTCTTCATCCTCAGATGAGTCATCAGAGTACTCCCATTTTCCCTCAGTTTGTGCAATTAAGCACTGATCCTTTTCTTTTTGCATGGACAGGAGGGCAATCTGGGCCTTAAGCTGCTTGTATTTAGCTTTGTAGCTATCATCAGGCCGATTGTATTTAGGGACAGAGGGGCCAATTTGGTTATTCAACTGACTAGATCTGCATTCCTTCATAAAATGACCTTTCTTGCCACACTTATAGCATGTAAGATTGGTCTTATCCAGAGAGCTGGAGCTGGAAGCATTGTTGGGGACATTAAATCTTTTAGATTTATGCTTAAACCTATTAAAGGTTTTAGCAATCATGGCGACCAGATCATCATCGTCAGTTTCATCATAACCTTCACTGTTTTCAGTGGTCAGCCCAGAGTTTAAGAAGCTGTTCAACATCTCCTTCATCGAGTGTGCCTGGACACTCTCAGCAGACATTAAAGCAGCACAAGGTCGCTCAATTACATTAGCAACCTTGGGACTCTGAGCATGGTTCATGGCATCTTGCTCAGCCACAAGTCTTGCAGCATTATTATCTTCAGTGAATCTGAAGGCTCCATAGAGCGATGCAAGAGTGTGAGTGTGCAAGGTTTTACCTTGTCTCAAGACAAGAACCATGTTTTCCCATTTAGATGGAAGAATATCACAAAACTTCTCAAGAAGAATATCCTTATCCTTCTCTACACCCAAACCTCTCAATTAATTGATGAGGCTAGAAAATCTGGTATAAGTACCAGTTAAACTTTCATTGGGCAAGGCAAAGAAGGATTCATACTTCTTGTTCAAGGCAACTTTTCTGGTGACAATAGTGTCATCACCTCCTTCAAATTGAATCACTAATTCATCCCACATAGACTTGGCACTGGGAAACAACACAAGTGTTGGAATTAGGTCTTCAGGGACAGCCCCAAGGATCATGTTTTTCAGTCTGGTGTCCAAGTCCACCAGTCTGCGATCCTCATCAGACCAATGGTCTTCTGGCTTTTCCCTTGAGCCTCTTCTTCCAGTTGGATCAAGAAGAGGACTCACCCCAATAGACATAGGTATATATGGTCCATCCTTAAGGATTTTCAACATATACCTCTCAATACCACCAAAATGCAACAGCATTCTAGCTTTCCATGTACCAAAGGTCTCACTGTTTCCATCAAATTTTGGAACAGGAGTGTTAGAGTAATGTACATGGACGTGGCTTGGGGTAGAAGGAGGAGGAGGGTTGGTGTTAACGTTTTGAAAAGGTGGTGCATTAGTGTTCGACGGGTTTTCACCTAAACCAGAACCATCTCCACCTTCAGTAGTGTTCATCTTTGCAGATCTAGGCAAGTTTATTAGCCTTCTGCTCTGATACCACTTGTAAGTCCCAACTTGTTAGATGGTACTACTGAAGACACCTCTATGTCGATGGTGGAGTTACTTTGCAATATACTTACTAAACTGGAGACGACCAGTTAGATAAGTATATACCAAGTTCTAGATAGATTACTTATATAAAAGACAATAAGTAAAGAACAATGCAATAATACAATAACTTGTAAACAATCTTGATGAGCCAATATGTAGTTTTCAAAGTGTAATTTATTTATTGATATTAAACAAATTACAAGGTTGATGCGGAACCAAGATAATACACGAATGTAAATATCCTAACAACCTATGAAATACAATTGATCTATACTCGGAATTTCTCTTCTACAATCGAAACACTTAAAGTAGTGAAATGTTCCTTTTAGCGATTGAGAGAATATTGCACAAGTTCACCAAGAATATTGCAGGTTTGCAAAGTATGAAGTTATTCGTTTGTGTGAAGTAACTTTGAGAGAACGAATACTTCTGGAATAACTTGTGATTCTTGGTTGTGCAATGACTTGTATTTATAGGCAAAGTTAACATATGGATGTTAACTTTAGCCGTACAAATGTGGTTGGAAGCATTTAAGGAATAGCATTTAATTCCTTAAAAAGTGTTGTAAAGTCGCATGTTACAGTGACTTTACACAACCACCTTTATGTACCTTTTAATACTTAAATAATAAGATAAGGCTTATTATCCGGGTAAAGGTACATAAAGTATACAAGTCAATTCCTCGTAATCAGTGTAAAGCTTTGTAAGGGCTTTCCACTGATGGTCTCCAGTTTGTAACTGACTAGAATGTCAACTGGGCTTCGCTGCCATTGTCATTCTCTTTCTTCCATTTGTTGTCTTCGACTTCAACTGGAATGTTTCTTCAACTTGGTCAGTTCTCAACTGGAGGAAGTCTTCAGTTGCGTTAACTGTACGGTGCAACTGGACTTCAATATATTTCTCGACAAATCTTCTTGGTCACCAGTTTACTGGTCACCAGATGCAACTGGTGAACTGGTCAGTGTGAACTGGTGACTGGCCAGTTCCAGGTGAACTGGACCTAACAAAAATAATAGCTTCTTATTTTTGGAAATGTTGAAACTTGTGTAATATTTACACATAACACCCCTTAACGTATTTTTATCTATACTATCCCTTAAGATTAATAATTAAATTGCACTATCAATCATTGATATTTCAAAATATTTTCACTAACCCTTTACACAATTCCTTTTACATCAATAATTTACACCACTCGACACCACCTCCGCCACCAACAATTGCCCCAACCATCACACCGTCGTCGCGACGACCACCTCCGCGTTGCGCGAATAGCGTGTTAGTATATTTATAAGGGATATATAGTGTAATTTAATATTAAGGGTTGATAGTGATTCAATTCATTAAGGGTAAAGCGAAAGAAGGTTATTTTTTATTTTTTTATTTTTCATTTTTAATTTATTTTTACTATTTTTTTTTAGTGAAAATCCATTACCAAAAAAAATCTAAAATTTTGAAAAAGAAAAAAAAAATCCTTACACATGTGTGAGTTTTTATAGCTTACGTGTAGATTTTTACACATGTGTAAGTTATATTTTTTACTCGCTCCGTCTCACTAGAAGTGTCCAGTTTTGAATTTTCAAAGTCTTTTTGGTGCAACTTTGACCTTAAATATATTTGTTGGTGTTATATGATACTTGATGAAAGTTATATGAATTGATTGAGTTTTAGATGTGCTTCCATTGATACAACTTTTATCGAATATTATATAACACAATTAAAAATATTTATGGTCAAAGTTATAAAACGAAGACTTTGAAAATTCAAAGTATGACACATATGATGGGACGGAAGGAGTATTTTTTTTCTAATTTTTTTTTTATCTTTTTTTGAATGGGTTTATGTTAAAACCAAATTTAAAAAATATAAAAATGAAAAAAACAAGTTAAATTTTTTTTAAAAACAATCTTCTCTTCCGAGATTTAATTTTCTTATTAGTTTATCGTGTAACATTACATCTACATCTACATCTACATTTACATCTACATTATATATATAACAAGGTCCTTAAATTCTTTTATGAGAAAACAAAACCATTAGATGAGTTCAAACTTTTAGTTACAACCTTTAGATCAAAATAATAATATTATTACTAAATTTATTATTATAACAAAACATTAATCTTTTTAATTGATATAATTAGTCAAATATAATCTATACTACTCTATAAAGTAAACCACCTCCTCCCTTTAAGTAATTAAGATTTTGAAATGACCATATTACCCCTCTTATTTATTCACTAATTTAAACATCTCCACCTATTTACCTATAATACCCTTAATAAAATAAATTACAACATAGATCCTCCAACCCTTAAAGAACCATATTAACCCCTCTTACATCAATTAATTTACATTTACCACCACCACCACCACCGTCACCGCGCGCACCACCGCCGTCGACCACACCTTCGTCGCTACCACCATCACCGCCGCATCGCGCGGGCATCCGTCTAGTATATATATATATATAATATATATATATATATATATATATATAGGGAAAGATAAAATGAGTCCAGCTTATTTTGAGTCCAATTTGAGTCCATTGATTTTCTTCCATCTCCTCAAATTCCAACCACCTCCTACCACCACCACCATCATCTCCGACCACCACCATGATTTTCCGGCGACGACGACCACCGCCACCACGACTTACACATGTGTAAGTTAACTTACACATGTGTAAGTTACATGAACCCTTTTTGGACTCAAATTAAGCTGGACTCAATTTATCCCACCCCTATATATATATATATATAATATAATATATTAGTCAAATAACAATATGTATTTAATAAAATCAAAATATATTATATTAGATACATATATCTTTGGAAATACTTTATTCAAATAATATGTTAATGGGAGTTTGAAAAACGAATAAGTTGCGCACGTAGTATGATACACAATTACAACTTATGCCTTTTTTATACATCTAAATTAGATCACGTTAATTATGTCATAACTTTTTTTAAGCTCTTATCTTAAGTAAGAATTTTTTTTTTTTTTTTTTGGAACGGCATAATGATATTATTAAAATGACTATCTAGCAAGACGCTAGAAGTCAAGAGTACAAAAGATACAATCTAGACTACATACAATTACCAAAGACTAGATTCATCCCGAAACTTTAACTGCTAAGAGTGTAAAAGGGTTGAAAAAAAACTTGTGTCAATTACAGTGACCCAAGACACAAGAAAAAACCCCATCACGAGGGCCGAGCCACCGGTTTTCACCTCGCGATGTTTTTGATACACTCCCAAACAAGTTCCGAGGAACAAGACAATAAAGCTACAATGAGGAAAAGATAACGAACTATAGGCTCCCAAAAAAGTCGATACCCGTTAGCCATAACCGAATGGACTCACGATCCACTCTTCCCACTTTAGCTTGTCCTTCTTGTCTCGATTGTGTATCCATAAGTAAGTGATGGAGACAATATTGTAGAACATATCCCTGCTATTCTCTATCACCTTTTTATGAAGATTATTATTTCTTGCCTTCCATATATACCACCACCAAGTAAAAATTATAGCCTCGAGTCTCTGTCGGGTATATGCGGTAACCTGAAGTTTATCGCACCATTCTAGAACAACTTCCGGATCTGCATTTGGGATGTTTAGTCCCGTCCAGCCACAAAGGAGTTGCCATGTTTCTTTAGCAATCTTACACTGGTTGAAAAGATGGTTTGTATACTCCACACCATTTTGACATTGCAAGCAACGAAATGAACTCACATCAATTCCTCTAGTGAACAGGTTTATGTTTGTAGGAATGGCGTCTCGTCTCATTCTCCAGACAAAAAGATTAATTTTCTTTGGAACCAGTGTGTTCCATTTTGTTTTCACATTGTTATCAAAATGAAGCAAATGGTGATCTAAACACGTACGAACCTGAGAAATGGAGAAAGTAGCCTTCCCATTAAGATTCCAGATCCATTTATCCTTCTGGTCATTCTCAAGGCAATTAGGAAGCAAGCTAATGAGATGTTGTACTTGTTCAATTTCGCGGTTTGTTCTAATTGGTCTACGCCAATTCCAAACCCATCCCGTGGTGTCATGGCGATCGCTAATAAGACATCTTCTGTCCATATCTAAAGCCGCAAGTCTTGGGAATCTAGCTTCCAACGGTTCGTCTCCACACCAACGATCAGACCAGAACTTTGTTTCACGACCATTACCAACTTTTCGAATGATGCAATCAGAACCAACAACCTTGCTTTCATGAATCTCACGCATAGTAATAATCATACGTGACCATAAACCTTTATTTTTTGCATGAAGAGATACAAAACAATCCTCACCATGAATAGCCGAGATGACCTTGACCCATAAGCTTTGAGGTGAAGAAAGGGCACGCCACCTCCATTTATATAGTAGAGCTTGATTCATAGCGTCTAGACTACCAAAACCGACACCGCCATCTTCTTTTTTAGCAAGAACCGAGTCCCATTTGACCCAATGTACCTTTCTTTTTTGCTTTGTGCCGCCCCAAAAAAATGAAGATCTCATAGCCTCCAATTGATTCTTAACCTTTTTGGGCATCCTAAAGATAGAAAGAAAATAAATACCCAATGAACCAAGGACGGTAGTGATAAGAGTAGCTCTACCACCAATTGATAGGAGATTTGCTTTCCAAGTAGAAAGCCTTTTCTGGAATTTAGTGATAATCGGATTCCAGGTGGAAATCCTCATGGCACTTCCACCAATGGGAATGCCAAGATATTTAAATGGCAAAGATTCCACCTTGCATCCCATACTATTGACCAAAGAATTCACTTCCGTCTCATGAACCCCAATGCCGATGATAGAGGATTTGTCAATGTTGATTTTAAGTCCAGAGACACAATAGAAGAATTTTAGGGCAGTAACTATAACTTCGAGATTTTCCTTGGACCATTCACCCACCAACATGACATCATCTGCATAAAAAAGATGGGAAACACAAGCATTATTAATGTTAGCGCATTTGAACATACCTCTCTTAACCAAGTTATTCACGGCCACATGAAGACCCTCCATGGCGATAATGAAAAGGAAAGGAGCCATTGGGTCCCCTTGTCTCAACCCGCGACGAATGCCAAATTCTTCCGTAGGGCTACCATTAATCAACACCGATGATTTTGCAGAGTAGAGGCAAGTAGTAACCCATTTGATCCATTTGGTGCTGAAACCCATGGCCTTTAAGATGGAAAAAAGAAAATTCCACGATAACGAGTCGTAGGCTTTGGCAAAATCGATCTTAAAAAGCATTAGTCTTTTATGTTTGCTCTTATACCAGTCGATGATCTCATTTAAGAGGAGAGGACCGTCTAAGATCTGTCTTCCCTTGATGAAAGCCGTCTGTACCGGGCTTACTACAGAATCCACCACTCTTGCTAAGCGATTGGCAAGGAGTTTAGCAATGATTTTGTATTGTGTTCCAATGAGACTAATAGGCCTAAAATCAGAAATAATGACAGGGTTGTTCACTTTAGGAATTAGAGTGATGAAGGAAGAATTACAACCTGTTGGAATGATCGAGTTTTGAGAGAATTCCGAGACCATGCCAACAATATCATCTTTCACAGTATCCCAATGTCTTTTAATAAATTCAAAGGAAAATCCATCCGGCCCCGGTGCTTTTTCCCCCCCGCAACTCCAAACAACATCTTTTATTTCTTGCAATGAAAAATCAGCTTCAATCATGGCCGCCTGACTATCTGAGAGTCTTTTAAATTCGTTGTTTTCAACAGAAAATTGAAGGCCATCAAACCTTTTAAATTTTTGGTCATAATACCTTCGAAACCTCTCTTTAATTTCATTTGGATCTGTCACCCAAACACCGTTGTGTTTAATCCCTTTAATGGTCCCCGATCTCCTTTTTTTGTTGATGACAGCATGAAAATACTTTGAATTTTCATCTCCATCCACACACCATTTTATCTTAGCCTTTTGTTTCAGGTCTTGGTTATTCCTTTGATCCATCAATTGTAATTCAGCCATAAGTTCCCTTCGTTTCATGAACAGCTCATTATTACTGTTATCTGAAGTAATCTGGATGTCAACATTGGCTATCTCACTAGTGATGTCTTCTCTGCTTCGAAACTCCTTTCTTTCCTTGTTCCAAATTCTGAGCTTGTTTTTGAGATTTTTCAACTTCTCTTTCATCCGGACGAAAGCACCTTTATTAGAACTCACACTATCGCTATTCCAGGAGGTGGAAACAATATTATCAAAACCATGAATTTCGAGCCAAGAATTATAAAATTTAAATGGGATCGAGCCAAAGTCCATCTTTTTTCTAGACAATAGGAGGGGGCGGTGATCAGAAAGGATATCGTCAAGAGCTTCAAGGACCAGGTCTGGAGCCAGATCCAAGAATTGTTGATTGGCTAAAAAACGGTCAAGACGACTGGCTTTAGACCCATCAAGTGAGACTCGTGTATATCTGTGCCTTCCCATATTAATATCTATCAAGTTTCCGGAGTCAATAAGCGAATTGAAATTGCAAGCATTGATGTTAGAAAATAGAGAGCCCATGCGCTCCTCCTGTTTTCTAACCGAATTAAAGTCGCCACATAATAAATAAACCCCCGAGTTGTGGGACATGTAATCCAGTAAGTGATTCCATAAGTTGACTTTATCATTTTCCAATTGGGGAGCATAGACATTTACCATGAAACAAGTGAAATTTTCTGTAATCCATTTCCCTTTAATGACAATGAAGTTATCATGAATGAATGAATCCTCTTTGACAAAAACTTGGGGGTCCCAGATAGTAAGAAGACCACCCGAAAGACCTCTTGAAAATGACTCTGCAAAATTGAACCCAAAATTACCCCAAGTCAACTGCATCCTCGTTTCTTGAAGACACAAGAAGTTTACTCGGTGTTTATTAAGTATAGTCTGAAGTTTTTCACGCTTTTTGTCACATCCGGTACCACAAATATTCAAAGATAAGATATTCATTGAAGACCATCATTAGCGCGTAACCTGTTGATGTTTTGTTCTACTTCTTTATTATCCCCGATCACTGTATAGCCCATGTTTTTCCCCATATCAACAAACTCACTCGTTCTTACTTCTTTGTTACACGACCCATAAGAGGAGCAGAATGATTCCATGTTTTTAAACTCTCCTTCCCCGTCCTCATAAGTCTTGTCTTCTAAAGCCACTTTTTTATTAATATTTTTTCCTTTTATGAATCTAGGAGCTCCTTGTTTGTAACACCCCAACATGGCGGAATCATGGGGTATCACTTAGAAAAGCATAGCAAGACATGGGAATTATGTAGAATCAAACTATATGAAAACATAGAATTGAAACAATCCTTAAACTTGTACAAACGTATACAATTATCAACATTCATCGAAATACATGTTCAATCAATAATAAAAGGCAATTCAATCTATAGTGGTTGATCCTAAAAGTAACCCATAAAAGGGAAGTAAGGATCATGGATCCAGAAAGTCCAAAGATAGTCCAAACCCTAGCAATGCAAACATCTATTCATCCATTCTGTCTCTGATTAACTTGATTACCTGAAAAGTGTACTAAAGAGCGTCAACATAAAGTTGGTGAGTTCGTAGGGACATATAACCAAGGAATAAACGTATCGGGAAATACAACCGTTAACGATATACGGGGATTAGAATATCTAATCACATCAAGAAAACCCTAAAAGGGTATACGTTAGCATAATATCAACACATATCACGATTTAACAACATTCCGGCACGACTTACATGTCTTCCAAAGGCGTGATCATTACAGCATGACTTACATATATTTCAAAAGCATGTACAACAACATGACTTATGTGTCTTTCAACAGCATGTATAACGGCATGACTTATGTGTCTTTCAACAGCATGTATCAACATAACATATACGTTCCATACAATACAACGTTTATCAATAACGAATCCATATAACGATTAACAACGTTCCACAAGCACATTTAACAATAACGATTCCACATAATGATTAACAACATTCAACTAACACGTATATGTACACTTTTCAGCCCGAATCTCAATTAGAGTAGGGAGGGTTTACGAAACTCACC
>CM067171.1:27422058-27474558 GCA_034093135.1 Erigeron breviscapus
CAACCATGCTATAACGTTTATCCCAACAACTTCAATCTTCCATTTTAGTCACCCCTAGGATTTCTTGGGTTGGGCAAATGGTTCGGGTTGATGTGTTGATGGTTGATAGTTCTCCATGTGTATAATCGATTATGTTATTCTTGTTGACAATGGATCAATCAATATGTCCATAATGAGATTGGTTCCCATTCTTGTCATTATGAGGGGGAGAAAATTTTATGATTGATTTACTGATTGATAAGGAAACAAGGAGAAAAGTTCGTGTTTGGTTTGGTTGTTTCACTAAGTGTTAGGCTTTTCAAAGTTCTAGGATTATCAAAGTTTGTGTATAGAGGGAGAAAGTTCTTCATGATGTGTCAATAGTTTCAGATTTTCACTAGATTTTAGTTGATTGAGAATTTGATTTTAAAAGGGGGAATCTGAATTGATGTCATAGATAAGAATGAAACCAAAGATGAAAAGATTTTCACTCAAGATGCTTCAAAAGTTCAAAAATGCTCCAAAATGTGTATACTCATGGATTAAGGGGGAGCATGATTACTTCATAAGAATTTCATCCAAACTTCATTCAATTGCTTACTCTCCAAAGTATTCAAGTTGATGTGACAAAGATCAAAGCTTCAAAAGAGTCTTCATCAAACATACTTCATTCAAGATCTTCAAGTCATACAACAACATTTTGTCAAAAAACTCCAATGCATACATCAAGGGGGAGAGTTCATATTCATGAAACTTCATTTCAAGAAGATGAGATTCAATCAAGAATTAAAACCGAAGAATCAAAAAGTTGAATCTCACTCGAGAATCGAAGATTGATACAGTCGAAACCAAGATTTATACCTTCCGCATTTCAAAAGACAACTCTGGTTCATGATTCAACAATTCTTGAAGATTCAAGTCACACACTTGTTCGACTTCATTATTCTCGTTCTTCAAGACTCACACACGTTCATTATTCTCTGTTCTAAAAGAACATTGAGAATCCTCACATGATTTAACTTCAAGAAGTTCAAGACCAAGACCAAGACTGAATCAAGTTCTCCAAAGACAAAAGAGAAAGCTTTGAAGACTTGTTTTAACACACCAATTGTCTTCACCACCGGGCTCATCAAATTCATTCCTACAAGACAATATAACACGTATTTCATTCATTACAATGTATCACTAAGGGGGAGAATGTTAGAAATCCAAAAATAGTGATAAATTGTAATCTAGATTAGAGGAATTTCTTGTTGTTAAGTCATAGATAAATGATCACTAAGGTTGAGGGGCTAATTGTGACAATTAGCATAATTGTATAGTTAGACTATAAATAGCCCTCTCATACCTTAGAGATCATAACCTTGACATAACTTAGACATAATTTTCATACACTTCAGAACTTTAATTCCAGATCTAAACACAGTTACACAATTCTCTCTCAAAACACACACAAACACCAAGAACACACACTCACCAAATCCGCCATTGATGAATTGAATTCAGTTGTTAAAATCGTGTTGTAACAAGAAGGCAAGAGGAGATTTTGCAACGAGAACCTAAGCAAACGAGGAGCCTGATCACACGATATATGTTCTAAATAATCTTTGCCGACTCAAATAGACGTCATGATAGAACTTAAAATTCTCTCCTTAACGAAGCCAAAGCGATTTTGCTCCAAGAAGCCCATAAAATCCGAACACTTCTTTTGCCCTGTACGAGAAGGATGTGCCAAGACTTAGAGGGAGATTGGTGATGACCACAATTGAAGCGGGAGGTTATGAAATACGATAGGAGTTTTTCCCATGGAGGGGCGCTTTACGATTTTGCATATGGAAGAAACTAGATTTCGGTTTAACGGTTCTTTCAAAAAAAAAAAAAAAATAAATTTTGCTCGAGTCAACAAGGTTACTATTTGTTTGGAATTGCCCGCAGAACTTCCAGGAATTTATTCTACCTTACTCGTTTCTCGTTTTATGAAGTATTATACCGTCGAGGTTTCACGTGTATCTATAAAAGAAATTGAACTTCAAGTGAATTAAAATAAGACAACGTCGAGGAGCCTATTGTATTGGTGAAGAAACGTTTGAGAAGAAGATAAATCAAGACTATATGGTGGAGCATAACGCTATGAAAGCATGAAAGGATGACGATGTGTTAACGTAAATTAGAGAGTCGTTGCTAGATGTGGCTTGGATCACGAGGTCGTGATCCGTTCCAAGTGGGGGAGAGTTGTAACATCCCGAAATTTTTAAGCCAATGAAAATAAACCTTTATTATAGTTTTAACATTAAATTAATTTCCTAGTATTTTATTTTTGGTTATGGGGTTAATTTAGTTGGAACTTTAGTGGATAGCGGGTATTTTACCCACAAAATTTATAATGGGACGTGGCATTTGTATGAGTTGCCAGCCACATTTTTCCCACTTTATTTTCCCATACCCCAACTTCTTCCATTACCTTCTCCATCCTTCTTCAATATTCAATCCAATTTCAATTCATGCAATTGGGACTTCTAATCTCAAACTAAAGATTCATCCATCAGGCATAACAATAATAATCATCATTCTCTTGTAATTAAGAAAGTGAAAAGTGAGGGTTTAAGTATGGTGGTGGTGGCCGAATTCAAGAGAGGAAAGGGGGAAAGAAGAAGTTTTAATTCAAGTCTAATTTCTTGGGTTCTTGAGGTAACAATTTTCATAACCTAATTCCAATTCTTGATTTCTTTAAGAATTAGGGTTCATGCAATCAATTGTATTTGGGAAATTTAGGGTTTTATTGAATTGAGTTAAATTCCTATAATACAAGTTAGGGTTCTTGTAATTTAATCAAATTTAGGGTTTTAATTGGGTTGCATGATAGACTTTGATGAATGGAAGTAAGAACAGAAACTGGACAGATTCTGTCCCTGAATTTGAAACGAGTTAAACACCCCCATGTCAGAGTTTTCACTTGTTGAGTCCTAAAAAGAAAATGTAGCTTATTGTGTTAGTTAAATTTTTCCACTGGAATGGGTTAAAAACACGAAGTAGAACTCCAGTTATGAACTTTTGAATTCAGTAGCGTCATGCTGATCTTTCAGCAAAAATGATTCCGTGTCAGTTTTTAAAACGAGTATAAATCACGTATATGAGTCAAATCTTGTGTTGGTCACTGAAGATAAAATGTGCTAAAATGTGTTAAGAAGAAGTGGCCATGGAATGAGGTCAAAATATTGTGTAGAACTCAAGTTATGGTCATTTGAAGTCAGTAAGGTCAAAGCTGTTTAACAGCAGCAGTTTTGGTTTTTAAAACGACCAGAAGCCACCTTTGAAGGACAATTCACATATTGGTCACTAAAGAGAAAAGGTAGGTATATGTGTCATGTAAATTTGGCCACTGGAATCATGTTAAAAGAGTAAGTAGAACTTGAGTTATGCTTGTTTGAAGTCTGCTAGGTCAAATATGAAAATGACGATTTTGATATGAAAGTAACTCTTGGCCAATTGAAAATGATATAAGAAGTACATGTTATGTGAACCAACCCAAGATTATTATAAGATTGTAAAAGTTGGGTTGGGCATTGAAATGCTAGTAAAGGTAGTAATGTATGGCTTGTTGTCCTTGTGTTTGAGATAATTGAGCTTGATGACCTTATATGTGTAAATTGTGAATTATTGCTAGGTGAAAAGCATTATGATTGTTTGATGGTCATCATGGATTTGGTTGTCGCGAAGGAGGTGAGTACTCTTGCATACGATTATATATACGTTGGGTCAATTGACCACATCATGTTGAAATGAGTTTATCCATGGGTGGTAATTGATTCGGCGTCAGGCCCATATGGGGCATAGTATTGTTGAGGCCTAAGAACCTCCGGGGCCTAAGAATCCCGATAGTTGTTTTGAGAAGAGGCCTAAGAACCTCCGGGGCCTAAGAATCCCGATAGTCTCATTGGTTAGCTTATATGGATCCATATATGAGTTGTTAGCGCAAAGGTGAGTATGCAAGTGATGGTATGACGATGCCATTGGCTACATGTGAAAGTCCTTTGTGAAGTTTGCCCTCCTTCGTATGTATAAGCGTATGCAAGATTATTCACTAAGTTTTGCTTACTGTTTAGTTGTTTACCCTTTTTATAGGTTGTCCCGGATGCGGAAGAAAGTTAAGTAATATAAAGATTGAAGTTGGAGATGCTTTATGGATATTGATTGCTTTAGCTAAATGCGGATAATGGTATTGATAATAGGACCCTTAGTGACCCCCTTGGAACTATTGGCTCATGGTACACTTGTTCGGTCATTTTGGTAAAGTTATTATAATGTCAAATGCTAGATTTGAGTTTTTGGTTCTTGTAATGGGTCGTTTTGTAGTAGTAATGTATTGGTCATGGTTAAATGCGTTTTGGAGAAACTAATAATCCGTAACAGGTTTGGATAATGATTTTACGAATGGGTCATGCCGAAATTTCTAATTTTGTATGTCATCTTTTGTAATGTGTCAACTTGGGTAAAATGATCCGTTTCGTTGTAAATGCTACACTTGATCAAATGAAAGCTTTTGGAATTTGAATCATGTATCTTTAACTCATTTTGAAGTTTGGTAAAGGGATTTAAGGTTTG
Organism: Erigeron breviscapus; assembly: GCA_034093135.1. Taxonomy (NCBI): domain Eukaryota; kingdom Viridiplantae; phylum Streptophyta; class Magnoliopsida; order Asterales; family Asteraceae; genus Erigeron; species Erigeron breviscapus. The sequence continues at coordinate 27,426,640 of CM067171.1, forward strand.
AATATGATTGGTAAAAGTTTGCAAGTCATTTGAAGTGTTAAAGTGGGTTTTGTGAATTCTGGACAGAAGTTTCCCACTGCGCCGCAGTGGGAGGATTCAGCCCCACTGCGCCGCAGTGGGATATATATATATAAAAAAAAAATCCTTATTTTTCTATTAAATCGAGTCGTGTCGTTACAACTAACCCCACCTTCATCTCTTCTTCATCCATTCATTTATTTCTCTTCCTTTCTCTCTCACAACTAAATGCTCCTACACTCTCAATCTCTCTTTAAGATCTTGGTTCATTTATTGTGGTTTCAACAAGATTAATAATAAAATCTTCATCTCTATCATTATTCTTACTACATATCAAGAATTCAAGTTCAAGGTGCAAGGAAAAAGTCTCAATTTAGGTCAAATTCGGGTTTGATTGCTTGTAGAGGTTTTGATAAGTGATTTCTAGCCCAAATTCCTTATTTCAAGTTGTTAAGCATGTCTCTTAATCAAATATAAGTGTTCTTGGTCGAATTCGGGTCAAAATCGATTTGGGTTCAAAGCTAGGGTTTCATTAGGGTTTGTCATGGTCAAGAACTATTTTGAGCAAAGATGGGTGTTAATAAGTGTGCTTGTGATGTGGGTTTTGTCTATTTATGTTCAAAAATCGATTTAAAAGTATCCTTAATCAACAAGAAGTCAAAAATTGAAATGTGGGTGTTCTTGGGTTGTTTATGGCCGAATTTAAGCAAAGATTTGTGTTAATGGATCAAGTTTTGAAATAGATTGTGTTGGTTGAAGTTAAAACATGTTATGTATGTCAAAGATTTAGTTTATGAACGGCTAATTCTAGCCTTGTGTCAAGATTTTGAGTTGAAATGGGTTTTGGGTCGATTTTGGAAAAATCTGCAGGCCGTAACGCCCGTTAGGGTATTAACGGCCGTTAGTCCTTTGAGTCTGTAACTGTCATTAGTTCTGTAACTGTCATTAGTTTTGTAACTGCCGTTAGTCCCTTGAGTCTGTAACTGCCGTTAGTTTTGTAATTGCTGTTAGTCCTTTGAGTCTGTAACTGCCGTTACTTTGGTAACGCCCGTTAAGGACTGATATTGATAACATTTTGAAATGTTTATAACTTTTGATCCGTAAGTCCAATCGAGCCATATGACCTTTCGTTGGAATCGTATGAGAGCCTAGTTTCCTGTGATAACATCCATTTGGGGTGAATCTTACTCCATTTCTAAAAGTATCGAGTCAAGTGTCTTGTTCATAGCCGGGAGATTCATTGTAGCGTTTTTGGGGTTGTGTGTAACACCCCGCCTTACCACAACACAATATTGTCCGCTTTGCCCACAGGCTCACGACTTTGTTTCTTGTTGCTCGGGAAAACTTCCCAGAAGGGTCACCCATTTGGCATTGCTGCCGCCCGAGCACACTTAACTGTGAAGTTCTCCTCTCATCCACAACCAATACGCCCAAAACGTGTTGTGTTATGTAAGACCATTGATGTCACTTATAGTCAGGATCCCCCTTGTATGTCAGCGATGTATGCTTTCACACCCCTCAACACAACTCAACGTCCTCGTTGAGTTATGCAAGTGCTCCATACATTCCTAACAATCCCAAGGGTTGCTCTGATACCACTTGTAACACCCCGCCTTACCACAACACAATATTGTCCGCTTTGCCCACAGGCTCACGACTTTGTTTCTGGTTGCTCGGGCAAACTTCCCAGAAGGGTCACCCATTTGGCATTGCTGCTGCCCGAGCACGCTTAACTGTAGAGTTCTCCTCTCATCCACAACCAATACGCCCAAAACGCGTTGTGTTATGTAAGACCATTGATGTCACTTATAGTCAGGATCCCCCTTGTATGTCAGCGATGTATGCTTTGGTGCGGTGAACGTGGATAAGTGACATCAATGGTATTACATAACACAACGCGTTTTGGGCGTATTGGCTGTGGATGAGAGGAGAACTCCACAGTTAAACGTGCTCGGGCAGCAGCAATGCCATATGGGTGACGCTTCTGGGAAATTTGCCCGAGCAACCAGAAACAAAGCCGTGAGCCTGCTGGCAAAGCGGACAATATTGTGTTGTGGTAAGTCGGGGTGTTACAAGTGGTATCAGAGAAACCCTTGGGATTGTTAGGTGTGTATGGCGCACTTGCATAACTCAACGAGGACGTTGAGTTGTGTTGAGGGGGTGTGAAAGCATACATCGCTGACATACAAGGGGGATCCTGACTATAAGTGACATCAATGGTCTTACATAACACAACGCGTTTTGGGTGTATTGGCTGTGGATGAGAGGAGAACTCCACAGTTAAGCGTGCTCGGGCAGCAGCAATGCCATATGGGTGACGCTTCTGGGAAATTTGCCCGAGCAACCAGAAACAAAGCCGTGAGCCTGCAGGCAAAGCGGATAATATTGTGTTGTGGTAAGGCGGGGTGTTACAAGACTGTGGAATGCAAGTCTATTAACAATAACATTTTCAATAGTCCCAAGGTAACTGTGCAGGGTCTGACTCGAGCAATGCAGGTTTACCTTGATTTTTGCAGGCAAAGAGAAAGGGAACAAGAAGCACTTGAGGAAGCTGTCCCTTCTTCGACGCGATCTGAGTCTGACACTCAATCTGCCAATTAGGGGGACCCAGGTACACATGCTTCTGAACCCTCAAACTCTTCTCAATCTATTCAATATTCTTCTCCTTCAAAAGAGGGTGAAGGGTTGGCCAAAACATCAGCCATCCTAGCCACACCCTCATCCACTCATTCAAAATCCGCTTCTAAAAGACCAATTGTTGAGGACTTAGTACCTCACAAGGCTAAAAAGAAAAGAACGCAAAGGAAATCTGTGTCAGCTTCTGGGGTTGATAATGCAACATCCAATCTTGAGATCCCCTAAGGTGCAGTGGAAGCTAAGGAACGTTCTAAAGCTGTCCCTGCCACCCAAGCTGACAAGCCGAAATCGCCATACCCATCTGCACTCTCCCAAAAGAGTGTAAACGAGTTAAAGGGAACACCTACTGCTACCCAACCCTCCAAACAGGGTGAAGGTATTGAAAGAAAGACCTCCTCCCAAGGTCATACTGAGTCTGCACCTAAATCGCCATCATCAGCCTCCCAAAAGGTTGATGATATCATTAAAGGGATAACAAAGGATCTAGCCCAGATCCAAAATGAGTCAGAGTCTATGCACATCATTTCTGAGGATGGTCAGCCAAAGGAGAGAAGTATCGAACGCACTGGTGACACCGCTTCTCCTCCCCAAGCTGATCAGACTCCTTCTCTCTTACACTATGAGTCTGCACAGGCTGTCAATGCCCCTTCTAGATCACAAGGAGGGGTACAGGCCTCAATTCTCCCTAAGGATACTTTGGTGCAACAACACACCTCTGTTGAAGGGCAATCAAATACACAAGACATTACACCTGCAGAGTCTGTGTCTGCATCTATCCTTGGACAGAGGGATTCTGTAGGTTACATGGCTGTCTTTAAGGCAGTTATGTCAGCCCCTTGTGCAGCAAAGGGAACCATTGATGGTCCTCACGATGTCAATGAGAATATGATCACTATCTCTGGAAGTGATTCTTCATTCGATGATGAGTTTGCCCATCCATCCTCAAGGGATGCTCTGATGGAAGATGCCAGTGGAGGAGTTGATCAAAATCAAGATCAACACATTCCCACTGGCCCTCAGCCTGAATCAAACGTTAATCTTTCTCAGGCTGACCAACTCATCAACATTTCTGACAAATCTACTCATGAGACTCACTCTCATGAGCAAATTCACCAAAACTCCTTAAGCCTCCACCCCCTTCTATATGAGCCCAATGATCCTGATATTAAGGATTGCAGACTGCTCTTTCCAGAGTCAGTGGCTTTTAAGCCAACTGCAAGTTCTTCCCAAGCTGACACTATTTCATTTTCAGATGTGGTGGGTCAGCTTACTGAGTTTATTTCAACCTCTAAGGTTGAGAGCTTACAGCTGACCAAATGCTTGGAAAAGATCCAAAAGGATCAGGAATTGACGGACAAGAAGGTGGATAAGCTGAGTTATGATCAGACTGCATTGAAAGAAAGTGTGATAAAAGCAGTTGATTTGATGCAGCAGAACCAGAGCAAGCTGACAGAGTCTCTTGATGGTCTTACAAAGGCAATTAATGAAGAGAAGGAAAGAAACAAGAGTACTCTGAGTCAGATTGAGACTGCAGTAACCAAGTTTACAAGGGAAGTCACCATAGAACTTCGATCTGCAAACAAGTCACAAGCAGACTTCAAGAAAGATCTGATTGAAGTCTCTAAGGGTGTTAAATCTAAAATTGGACTCCTCCATGAGGATTATGTTGAGCTAAGGAGAGCCTGCTGTCTCACTAATATCAGGATTGACTTGATCAACCAGGATCTCAAAGGCCTCTTTGCCACTCCAGTGAGCTCTTTCCCTGCTGATGATGACAAAAAGGGGGAGAAGAATGCTACTAAGAAGAAGAGTGCTATGAGTGATGCTGAAATTGAGCTAGAAAGAGAAAAACAACAAGCTCAGGTTGACAAGGAGATTGAAGAATATTTTGAGAAAATGAAAGAAAGACAGAATAAGGCCAGAGATGAGGAGGCAGCCAATGATAGAAGAATGGTTGTGCATGGTTCTAGGGTGGAAGGTGAGAAGGAAACTGTAGAGGAGATAAAAATACCAGAATCTGAGTCTGGTGGTGAAAATGTTGGAAATATGAATGAAGAAGCTGAAAAGGAGAGTGATACAACTAAGGGGGAGACTGTTGATGTTGAAATGGGAGATATAAGGAAGGATGTTGGAGTTGAAAAAGTTAAGAAAGCTGAAAAGGAGAGTGATACAACTAAGGGGGAGACTGTTGATGTTGAAATGGGAGATATAAGGAAGGATGTTGGAGTTGAAAAAGTTAAGAAAGCTGAAAAGGAGAGTGATACAACTAAGGGGGAGACTGTTGATGTTGAAATGGGAGATATAAGGAAGGATGTTGGAGTTGAAAAAGTTAAGAAAGCTGAAAAGAAAAGGAAGTCCTCCCAAGCTGTTCCTGTACAAGCTGTGCCATCGCAAGCTGACCCAGCTCCCAAAGAACAAATTGTTGAATCTTCTTCAAGTGAAGACACATCCACTCTGTCCCAGTTCATGCTCAAGAAAAGGCCAACAGAAGGTGGGTCAAGTGGTGTGAAGATCTTAACTGACAAAGAAAAGGATTGGGAGCTTGCAATTGAAAAAGCTCCACAGCTTGGGGTAACAGTTAAGGCAGCTTACAAGATTGTAACGGAGGACATATTACAAAGAGAAAGAATGGCTGCTGTTGAATCTGATCCAGAAGTTGCCAAGGTTCTTCAAGAAACATTGAATAAGGAAGATGAAGAAGACCTTGCAGCTATTGGATCCAATAAGAAAGATGCGGGCAAAGGCAAAGGTAAGAAGAAAGTGGTGGTTCACACTAAACCATCACAGAAAGTGAAGGAAATGAAGAAAAGTGTTGAAGCCCATGATTGGTGGGAAGCTCTGGAGAAAAGAAAGGTGACTGAAAATATTAATTATAGAAGGCATCCAGAGCCAATCATCCAGGTCCAACTCAAAAGAAGAAAAGGAAAGAACATTCCCATCATCAGGTTTACAAGGAAAGGATATGAAACAAGCTGGGAAACCCATGATCTTGACAATCTGTTTGAACTAGGATACACTGAGTGGGTGGAGTTACATAATATCATAACTGGTATATCTGGAATCCACAAAGAGACAGTCTTAGAAGCCATTGAAAAGAAGTTGGCTGTAATTGTGAAATTCAAGATTGATATCACTGGCCTTCGAAGACCAAAAGCATATGATATGGATGATGAAGATGAGTCAGTTGAGCCACTAAAGAAGAAAAGAAGAAGGTTTGAAAGGGTTAATGCTCCTGGAGGTGATCATACAGTTTTTCTCAAAAACTTGTCCCCTTCAGAGTTGCTTGCACAATTATCTTCTGGTGCTGTTGATAAGATTCTGAATAATCTCAATCTGTCTCTACCTGCTGGTGTTGAAAATGCAAGATGTGGGATGTTCATCACTGAACCTGAACATGGGATGTATTTTGTGGATGCAAGAGGGAAATTGGTTTTCCAAAGGACTGCTGAACTACAACAGGTACCAGCTATGTACCTTTTTACCTTATACAGATTCTGCAGAATTTTAGTGAAGAAGGTAATGGGTATGAGCAGTTCCTTATTGATGAGGGGTTAGATAGGCAGTTAGATGTGAAAGTTGCCCCATCATTTGAAGTTAAGCAAGAAGCTATAGAAATGCTTGGAGAATAGTTATATATCATGTAATATCTTTGTTTTGTTCTCTATATATGCAAAAGCAGTTGTACAAATCTAGTTTCTTGGCTAAAACTTCATTTCAGTTCAAAAGAACCCAAAAGATTCAAAGGGTCACAATCTGTTAGTCTTATTTTACTTTGATTCTTTGTAAGCTGATAGTTAGAAGTGTTGTTGGGTTTTGTCATCATCAAATAGGGGGAGATTGTTAAGTCCCAATGTTCTTGGATTAAAGTCTGTAAATTTGGTGATGACAAATCTGACTTATAAACACTTAGAAATCTTTTGGTTCTTGTAATCTGATCTGGGTCAAACTAAGCTGACACAACTTACGATCTGTCTCTGACCCAGATCATGCTTCATACTTTGTACTTGTAAAATCTTATGGAAGCAAGTGTTATTCAAGCTGCATCAACAATGTGATAGCATTCAATCCATGTCGAAGAGGAGGATTGAAGATAGAAGACCAAGCTATTAGTGGAAGACAGCTTGGGATTAGCAGTCAGCTTGGAAACACTTAGGCAGATTGGTGCTTTGACAAACGGCCCAATCTGTGTCTGACAATCAAGTGAAGATAATAACCTGGATTGAAGATAAAGACAAATGACGTGACTAGGAAGAATCCTAGGATCCAGGTTGGTGGTTGGTTTTACATATGCGTGTCCATACTCTTATTGGTTGATGAAGAATGTGCGTCAGTACGTGGGGGACCACAAGTACTATGAAAGGCACGATTGATTATTCCTTTATCATCCACTAAAAGAAGAATACGTGGCTGCAACGGACACCAAGAGAAGGAGTGCTTTCGCCTATAAAAGCCTCATTCATTGATTGCATATGTGTGGCATTTCCTGAGAATCATTCTTCACACAAGTTTCTCTGCTCTTATACACAGCTTAGTCTGTACGAGATCAGCTTGGGCTGATTCTCTTGAGCTAGAACTTATTGATTGTAGTTTGTCATTTCAGAGGTTATTTAGATATCTATAGGCTATCTTTATTCCGCAACAACCTTGTAATTCTTTGTATAGATTATTTCTTAATAAAGGATTACTTTGAAAAAACACAATCTGTGTTCAAGAATGTTTTTGTTTCTTTATTTCTTTACTGTTTTAATGATTCCTGCTCTTTACTTACTTGCTTAATATATATAAATTGAATCTTAAAACGTTTTTTGTTAAAAGTTTGTAAAGATTAAGGAAAGTTGTATTCACCTCCCCATCTACAACTGTTCTGTGTACAATATACTTTGGTGTATTGATACACCTTGGGACGTTTCATTCTTCGGTTCAATCAGTGATAAGAAGGTGACGTTCAAGCATTGCTCACTTGTGGCTCTTCTAGTCTAAACCCCACTACTTGGATCCCCAACAATTTGTTTGATTGGATGTGCTCGAGTCCATTTAGTGTATTGACTAGGTTGGTGTACAACAACATCAGTGCAAGTCACCTGATGATCCTCTTCAGTTGCAGCAGCTTCTGGAGGAGGATCAACCCAAACTACTTCAGTATCCTCATCAGAGTCAATGAGGTCACGATTAGCATCATGAAATTCTTCATTTAAAGGCATTTCTTGAAGAACTGGAGAAGTTGGAGTTTGAACTGGTGCTGATATTGTAGTGGCATGTACATCTGATCCAATCACCAGTTTCTATGGTAAGTTGAAACTGATGGAGGGATAAAATGAAGTGTCACTGGTGGTTTTCTTTGTCTTTACTGGTTCCAGTTGAGTGTAACTGGAAGCATTTTCTGGTGAAACAACTGACTGATGAACTTGGTCAGTTTCACCAAAATTCAATGGAATGACTGGAGAGATATCAAGACTTGGTCTCTTATTGATTGCATCATTTGATTCGTCAAATGTGACATGAATTGTCTCATGAACCTTTTGGAGTCTATAATTATAAACTCTAAAGGCCTTTCGAATATTTGAATAGCCTAGAAATACACCTTCATCAACTTTTGCATCAAACTTTCCTAGCTGACTGGAATCATTCAGAATATAAACTGGACAACCAAATACGTGGAAATATCCAATATTTGGTTTTCGATTCCTGAGCACTTCATAGGCAGTCTTCTTATGTCTCTTGATGTAGACTGACCGGTTTTGGGTGTGACAAGCTGTTGCCACTGCTTCAACCCAAAAACTGGTGGGAAGACCTGATTTAGATAGCATGCTTCTGGCCGCTTCTATCAGAGTACGATTCTTTCTTTCCACAACTCCATTCTACTCAGGAGAGTGTGCTGATGAGAAGTTTTGAGAGATGCCAGTGTCATTACAAAATGTTTCAAGTACTTTGTTTTGAAATTCAGTACCATTATCACTTCGTAACTGACAGACTTTTCGAGTGTACTTGAGCTCAATTCTTTTGATGAGAGAGATGATTTTAGCAGGTGCATCACTTTTGGATCTAAGGAATACCACCCAACAATACCTGGTGAATTCATCAACCACAACTAGAGTATACTTCTTTCCAGCTCTAGTTTGAACATTCACTGGACCAAAAAGATCCATATGAAGCATGTGAAGAGGTTCAGTGATGCTAAAGTTTTGCCTTGTTTTGAAACTGGCCCTTTTCTGCTTGCCCATCTCACACCCTGGACATGGCTTTTCTTTATTGAAAGAAATCTGAGGTATCCCATCCACCAGTTGCTTGCGAGACAACTTGTTAATATTCTTAAAATTAAGATAGGATAGCCTCTTATGCCATAGCCAGTTGGTTTCCTCATCAGCCTTGGTATAGAAGCACTGCTCTTTTGGAGCTGGTTCCATATCCATAATGTACACATTTCCTTTTCTTGGTGCAATAATCACCACTTTCCAATCCTTGTTAAATATGGTGCCTTGAGCAATATCGAACAATACCTTATATTCATCATCACAAAGTTGACTGACACTGATCAGGTTATATTTCAAACCATTAACAAATGCAACTCTGGTGAACTGGACTTGTCCATTATTGATAACACCATATCCTTCAGTCTTTCCATTCTCATCATTACCAAACGTCACTGCCGGTCCATCTTGGACAGTGAACTCTTCCAGCAGGGGCTTACATCCGGTCATAGTCCGGCCAGCTGCGCTGTCCAGATACCAGGTGTTCTTTTTACGATCGCCCTGCCACCCACAAAAATCATTAGTTATTTTTGTGAACCCATCTTTTCTTGATGGGTTCACTGGACTTCACCTCAGAAGTCTCAGTTGATTGTTGTGGTGTAGAACTGGAGGCTGGAACTGGAGCCTTTTTATCAGCTTCAGGTCTAGGAGTAAAAACGATTGGTACTTGATACTTATTCCCCTTTTTCTTATCAGATTTTGTTTCAGGTGGAACATTCTTTTGTTTTTGTTTTTTAAGGGGTTTTGATATTTTGTTTTACAACTGGAGGAGATGAGACTCCTTCCAGATTTTTAATTCTGGCAGTGCAACTCTGAACCTGCCTTGACAAAAGTTAGAGTTGACTTTCCAGTTTTAACAAAATATCTTTTTCAGTAGGCGGCTGAACCTTGGACTTAGGTTCAGCTGGGGTTTTAGTCTTCTGAGTCTTGGGCTCTTTTGACTTTTGAGGCAAAGGCTTATTACCAGCAGCCTTTTTAACTGGAGCTTTAGCCTGTTCAGCTCCAGATTTAACCTCAGATGGGTTGGTCTCAATGGGTTTAGTTTTGATAGTCTCAGACTGGTCATATGGGGTAACTGGCATGAGAGCTGGAGGCAGGGTGTGAATATCTGGAATGATACTGGCCATGTGCACATCTCCAGATTTATAAGCATTTTTCTGTGTATCAATGGTGTTTGAAAAAGCATCAAAATTTAATCCAGATGCCCTTATCCAGGATTTGACAATCTTCTGTTCTTTTTCAAGATCAGATTTTAATTTTAGATTTTCAAAATCCAATGCCTCATATTTCGAAACTGACTCCTTGAGAGCCAACTGGACACTTTGTAAACTTGAAATTTGAGGTTTTAAATTGTTTAATTATGTTAGAACTGTTTCTAAATATCTTTCACTATCAGTTCTAAGGGGCCGTTTGGTTCACAAAATGTTTTTGAAGGAATTAGAATTTGTTAAAGGAATTGGAATTTGAAGGAATTGGATGTAACACCCCAACATGGCGGAATCATGAGGTATCACTTAGAAAAGCACAGCACGACATGGGAATTATGTAGAGTCAAACTATATGCATTCATAGGATTGAAACAATCCATAAACTCACTCAAATGTATACAATAATCAATATCTATCAAAGATACACACTCAATCAATATTAAATGAAAATGTTTAAATGATAGTAGTTGACCCTAAGCATAACCCGTTAAAGGGAAATAAGGATCACGGATCCAGAAGTCCAAAGCTAGTCCAATCCTAGCAATGCAAGCACATAATCATCCATTTTGTCTCTGATTAACCTGATTATCTGAAAAGTGTACTAAAGAGCGTCAACATAAAGTTGGTGAGTTCGTAGGGACAAGTAACAAGGAATAACCGTATCGGATAACAACCGTTAACGATAAGCGAGGATTAGAATACCTAATCATGTTCAAGGAAACCCTAAAAGGTTTCACATTAGCACAGTTCAATACAATCAACGTTTCAACATCAATATCATTATACAATACACCATTAAACGTTAATCAATACGCCTAACATGATTTATCATTAACATGATAATCAAAGCGACAATCATCATTAACCAATACGCCTAACATGATATATCATTTACATGATAATCAAAGCGACAATCATCATTAACCAATACGCCTAACATGATATATCATTTACATGATAATCAAAGCGACAATCATCATTAACCAATACGCCTAACATGATTTATCATTAACATGATAATCAAAGCGACAATCATCATTAACCAATACGCCTAACATGATATATCATTTACATGATAATCAAGCGACAATCATCATTAACCAATACGCCTAACATGATATATCATTTACATGATAATCAAGCGACAATCATCATTAACCAATACGCCTAACATGATATATCATTTACATGATAATCAAAGCGACATTAAACCACAAGTAATCATATCAACAATCAACAAATAAACAATTAACATCTCGGTCCATATCATAACAAGTGAATCAACCAACAAATACGATGCACATACACTTCTTATAATTCTACTTTAAAGGAATCATCGATGCTTATATATAGGGTCACCCGCAGCCTTCCCACCACATCTACTATTCATAAAAAGTATAATTATCTTCCATGTATGTACAACTATCTAAAGCACAACAAGTATTCATAACGAAGTCAAAGTTAACCGAGCAACAAGTCAATACATTAAACAAACAATCAATCAACAAATATGTACACTTTTCAGCCCGAATCTCAATTGAGTAGGGAGGGTTTACGAAACTCACCTGGAAGTAAAGCAATTCCAAGTACTAGTACAAGTACTTTACTATGCTCAAAATGTACTCCCGGGTACCTAGAACAAGTATAAGATCAACTTATAAGCTACCACAAAGCCTAAGTGCAAAATAGGGAAATTTCAGCATGTTCCCAGCTTTGCGCCATCTACTAGACAACGACTTTGGGAAGTCAAGAAGACTAGATACAACAAAACTCAGTTCTAGACATTTGTTGGGCACTCAATGGCCTTTTCAAAAATGTAAGGTTTGGCTCTTGAAGAGCTTTAATGAAAGAGTTATGATTTTTACAAAAACAAACCTGTAGCCTCGTCAGAAATCAGACCAGTTCTGAAAATCGTTGTTTTTGGCACTCTTCTGAGCAAAACCAGAAGAAACTTCGTTCTTATCAAATTTTACTGACACTTGGACCTTTCCAAAAATATAAGATACGTCTCCTAATTCGTCCAGATGAATCTTCTATGATGTTTGCAAGATGACTGAAAATTTCAGTCCTATAGAGTCCTTAAATTCAACTTGAAACTTCAAGTGATGAACCCAAGACTTTATGAACTTGATTGTTTTGTGTTATGAATGTGAGAGAGAGAGGAAAGAGCAGAGATGGATGATAGAATGATCATCAAATGCTTGCTTATATAGTCCAAGAGTTGCAACTAAGTGCCAAGAATACACACCTTGGCCATGAGGTGTTCATCATGTGTTTACAACTCATCCTTGAGTGTAATGGCTGAAACTTTGGCCTTAAGACAAACTAGAATTCAGTAGGAATATGTTCATTGCATGATTACAAGCTATAATCCAAGTCTTAGTTAGTTTGTGTGGGGTTTATGTCAAGAACACAAGCTTGACTTGACTAATTGACTTTGGTTGACTCTAAACTTTGATTCTTGATTATTATTTGTGTAATTAAGTGTAGTAACTAGTTTATATAAGTATAATTACTTTTATCTATGTGGTTATAAATCAATTACATGTATTTATATATTTATTAGTTATCTAATTCAAGTACACAATTGCATATTTATTTTACTAGTATGTACAATATATCTAGCTAGTTAATTGATTCCGAAATTAATAACACAAAAAAAATACTCACGAGTGTACAACTTTTATAAATTATTATAAATCCATAATATGGATAAATCATTTCATATAATATAAAGGTTGTGTCGGTTTTTGTCCTATTAATGGAATTATCATCTAGCCACCGACACTGTTCCACCGACACTGTTCCACCGACACTGTTCCACCGACACTGTTGGAACCGTACATTATACTTCCACCGACACTGTTCCACCGACACTGTTTCACCGTCACTGTTCCACCGACACTGTTAGAACCGTTCATTATACTTAAGGCTTCTCATATACGTTTCCACCGACACTGTTCCACCGACACTGTTTCACCGACACTGTTCCACCGACACTGTTTCACCGTCACTGTTCCACCGACACTGTTCCACCGACACTGTTTCACCGTCACTGTTCCACCGACACTGTTGGAACCGTTCATTATACTTAAGGCTTCTCATATACGTTTCCACCGACACTGTTCCACCGACACTGTTTCACCGACACTGTTCCACCGACACTGTTGGAACCGACATTATACTTAAGGTTTCCACCGACACTGTTCCACCGACACTGTTCCACCGACACTGTTCCACCGACACTGTTCCACCGACACTGTTCCACCGACACTTAAGGTTCCACCGACACTGTTGGAACCGTACATTATACTGTTCCACCGACACTGTTCCACCGACACTGTTCCACCGACACTGTTCCACCGACGCTGTTTCACCGACACTGTTCCACCGACACTGTTTCACCGACACTGTTCCACCGACACTGTTTCACCGACACTGTTCCACCGACACTGTTGTAACCGTACATTATACTTAAGGTTTCGTATATACATTTTTCCTGTTACCATAGTTACTCAATTTCCACCGACGCTTTCCACCGACATTGTTCCACCGACACTGTTCCACCGACATTGTTCCACCGACACTGTTGGAACCGTACATTATACTGTTTCACCGAGTATTCCTACTTTCCATAAAGTATGTCGGCTTTGTTCCTATTAATGAAATTATCATCTAGCCACCGACACTGTTTCACCGACACTGTTCCAGCGACACTGTTCCACCGACACTGTTCACGACACTGTTACCATACTGTTCACCGACACTTGTTCCACCGACACTGTTGGAACCGTACACTTTCCACCGACACTGTTCCACCGACACTGTTCCACCGACACTGTTCCACCGACGCTGTTTCACCGAGTATTCCACTGTTCCATAAAGATGTCGGCTTTGTTCCTATTAATGGAATTATCATCTAGCCACCGACACTGTTTCACCGACACTGTTCACCGACACTGTTCCACCGACACTGTTAACCGTACACTGGTTTCACACTGTTCCACCGACACTGTTTCCACCAACACTGTTCCACCGACACTGTTTCACCGACACTGTTCCACCGACACTGTTGTAACCGTACATTATACTTAAGGTTTCACCGACACTGTTCCACCGACACTGTTTCACCGTCACTGTTCCACCGACACTGTTGGAACCGTTCATTATACTTAAGGCTTCTCATATACGTTTCTTCCTGTTAGCATAGTTACTCAATTTCCTATTAATGAATTATCATCTAGCCACCGACACTGTTTCACCGACACTGTTCCCGACACTGTTCCACCGACACTGTTAACGACACTGTAACCATACTTAAGGTTTCGTATATACTGTTCCACCGACACTGTTCCACCGACACTGGTTCACCGACACTGTTCCACCGACACTAGCCACCGACACTAGTTCCACCGACACTGTTTCACCGACACTGTTCCACCGACACTGTTAGACCTGTTCCTATTAATGAAATTATCATCTAGCCACCGACACTGTTTCACCGACACTGTTCCAGCGACACTGTTCCACCGACACTGTTCCACCGACACTGTTCCACCGACACTGTTCACCGACACTGTTCCACCGACACTGTTAGAACCGACACTGTTCCACCGACACTGTTTCACCGTCACTGTTCCACCGACACTGTTGGAACCGTTCATTATACTTAAGGCTTCTCATATACGTTTCCCTGACACTGTTCCACCGACACTGTTTCACCGACACTGTTCCACCGACACTGTTGGAACCGTACATTATACTTAAGGTTTCGACACTGTTCCACCGACACTGTTCCACCGACACTGTTCCACCGACACTGTTCCACGGACCAATACGCTCCAAGATCTTAAACGGGCCAATGTACCGTGGCCCCAACTTGCCACGTTTCACAAAACGAATCACACCTTTCCACGGGGATACTTTCAATAAAACATAATCACCAATTTCAAATTCGAGGGGTCGTCGTCTAACATTAGCATATTTCAATTGTCGTTCTCGGGCCACTCTTAACTTTTCTTTGATTTGTGAGATCACTTTCGTCGTTTCAATAACAATTTCGGGCCCAACGAGTTGGCTTTCACCAACTTCTGCCCAAGCTAGCGGTGACCTACAATCTCTCCCATATAATGCTCTAAATGGGGCCATTCCAATGCTAGCATGATAGCTATTATTGTAGGAGAATTCAACCAAAGGAAGATGAACATCCCAATTACCACCAAAATCAATGGCACAGGCTCTTAACATATCTTCTAAGGTTTGAATCGTTCTTTCACTTTGACCATCGGTTTGTGGGTGGAACGCCGTACTCAAACCGAGACGAGTACCCATAGATTTCTGGAACGCTTTCCAAAATTTTGAAGTAAATCGGGCATCTCGATCGGATATCACGGAAATCGGCACTCCATGCTTGGATATCACCTCTTTGATGTACAATCGTGCCATGGTGTCAAATTTATCGTCCTCCCGGATGGCTAAGAAGTGAGCCGACTTAGTCAACCGGTCAATTATCACCCAAATAGTGTCCCGACCACTACTCGTCCTAGGTAACTTCGTGATGAAGTCCATAGCAATTTCTTCCCATTTCCACACCGGTGTTACTGGTTGGACTAGTAAACCCGGTGGTTTCTTGTGGTCGGCTTTCACTTGCAAACAAGTGAGACATTCACTAACATATCTAGCAATGTCTTTCTTCATTCCCGGCCACCAATACAAGTCTCTTAATCCAAAATACATTTTGTCGGAACCCGGGTGAACTGAGTAGGCCGACTTATGCGCTTCATCCATCAATTTCAACCGCCATCCTCCAAGAAGGGGAATCCACAATCTATCAACGAAATACAAGCCATTGTCATTTTTCCTATCAAAATGTTCTTCTAGACCGTATAAGGTTTCATTGATGAAGTTTTCCGGTCTAGTTGCCAATTCTTGTGCTTCAATAATGGAGTCACGAACACTTCTTAACACGGTAAAGCTCATGGCTTTAACTCGTCTTGGTTTTATACGTTCTTTTCGACTTAAGGCATCGGCTACCACATTTGCTTTACCCGGGTGATACCGGATAACACAATCATAATCACTTAACAGTTCAAGCCATCTTCTTTGCCTCATGTTCAGATCGCTTTGATTGAAGATATGTTGAAGGCTTTTGTGATCGGTATAGATCACGCTCTTGGTGCCATACAAGTAATGCCTCCAACATTTCAAAGCAAATACCACTGCTCCCAATTCTAAGTCATGAGTCGGATAATTCTTCTCATGCACCTTCAATTGTCTGGATGCATATGCTATCACCTTATCCCGTTGCATTAAGACACAACCCAATCCTTGCCCGGACGCATCACAATATACAACAAAATCATCGGCTCCATCGGGCAAGCTCAAGATGGGTGCATCACACAATTTGTCCTTCAACAATTGGAATGCTTGTTCTTGCTTTTCACCCCAATCAAACCTTCTTTCCCGTTGAGTCAACAAGGTCAAAGGTTGGGCGATTTTTGAAAAGCCTTCAATAAATCGTCTATAGTAACCCGCCAAACCAAGAAATTGGCGAATTTCGGTCGGTGTTTCGGGTCGTCTCCAATTCTTTACTGCTTCAACTTTACTTGGGTCCACATGAATTCCTTCCTTGCTCACTACGTGACCAAGAAAATGGACCTCTTCAAGCCAAAATTCACATTTGGAGAACTTGGCATAAAGCTTTTCTTTCCGAAGTAACTCTAAGACTAGTTTCAAATGTTCCAAATGATCTTCTTTTGTCTTAGAATATATGAGAATGTCATCGATGAAAACAATGACAAATTGGTCCAAATAGGGCTGACACACCCGGTTCATCAAATCCATGAACACAGCTGGTGCATTAGTCAACCCAAAAGGCATCACCGTAAATTCAAAATGTCCATATCTCGTTCGAAAGGCGGTTTTTGGAATGTCGTCTTCATGAACCCTCAATTGATGATAACCTGACCTCAAATCAATTTTGGAAAAGAAACGAGCACCTTGGAGTTGGTCGAATAAATCGTCAATCCTAGGAAGAGGATAACGATTCTTTACCGTTAGTTTGTTCAATTCTCTATAATCGATACACATTCGGAATGTGCCATCTTTCTTTTTAACGAACAAAACCGGTGCGCCCCAAGGCGATTGACTAGGGCGAATGAAACCCTTGTCTTGAAGCTCTTTGAGTTGGGCGGCCAACTCTTGTAATTCGGTCATGGCTAAGCGATAAGGTGCTTTGGCCACGGGAGAAGCGTTAGGAATAAGTTCAATACGGAAGTCAAGTTCACGAGATGGAGGTAAACCCGGGAGGTCATCTGGGAATACGTCCGCAAAATCTTTAACTACGGGCACGGTCTTCAATTCGACCTTAGTAACGTTTACATTATATACTTTCCCTTCCCATGGCTCGATTGCCTCACCTTGAACCACTAATTCTTCTCCATTTTCTAAAGGTATTCTCACCACCCTACTACCACAATCTATTACCGCGTTCATAGCCGACAACCAATCCATACCCACGATCACGTCAAAACTACCGATATCAAAAGGCATTAAGTCTATGTAAAACGGGTAGTCACATAGTTCTAACACACAATCACGAACAACTTGACTAATTCTAGACAATCCACCATTTACCATTTCAAGTTCAAAGTAATAAGACAATGGGCTAAGACTTGCATCGATCAACGGAATGAAATCATTGGAAATGAGGCTATAATCGGCCCCGGAATCAAATAACACGGTAGCATATTGGTGATTGAGAAGAAAAGTACCTGCTACCACGTTTGGATCAACACGAGCCTCGGCCGCATTCACGGCAAAAGCTCTTCCACGGGGAACGAGTTGTTGTTGAGGAGCTTGCTGTTGTTGACCTTGATTTCCTCGGTTTTGATTTGGACCGGCAATTTGCAATTGATTCGGATGCACGGTCACTTGAACTTGTTGGCCGATGAGATTTGGGCATCGGTTACGATAGTGGTCTTGGCTACCACATTCATAACAACTGCCCCGGGTCATTTGGGGGTATCTAGCATTTAGTGGAGCAACATTTAATGGAACAGTTCGACGGGTAGGACAAAATCTTGAGGTGTGACCCTGATTGTTACAAATAAAGCAAGCATCACATCTCACACCAGTTCGATGATGACGGTTACACCTAGGGCATAAAGGACTTGTTCCAGTATAACCACCCTTTTGCGGCTCAACTCTCGGTTCAACCATCGCATATACCTTTCCACCACGACCATGGCGCTTATTATTGCGCCTATCATCTTTCTTGGTGCCACTCGACTCGGGCGTATCTTTTCTCTTGTTATCACTTTTGGCTATTTCACCACCCTTCACCAGCTCCATGGTGACACTAGCGGTTCGGTTAATGGCTTCATTGATTGTCAATGGCATGGTGGGATGAGAAACAAGTACCCTCACTTTGTGGGGTAAGCCAACCACATACTTTTCTACCTTCCGGGCCTCAGGTCTCACAAGATGAGGAATGAGTCTAGAAAGTTGTCCGAAGCGGCGAGTGTACCCCACATGATCGGCTCCCTTCATGGTGAGCTTAGTAAATTCTTCTTCCAAATTTCTCATTTCATATGGTGGGCAATACTTGGAGATGATCATTTCTTTGAAATTTTCCCAAGGTATGGAATTTGCGAGGTCAATCCCCAAAGTATCCTTTTCTACATTCCACCATTCTAGAGGATCACCTACTAACATACCGGTGGCGTGAGAAACTCTTTGATCCTGAGTACAACCACTTCTAGGGATCACAGATTCAATCTTCTCTAGCCACTCTAAACAACCGGTGGCTCCACCTTCACCCTTCCATTCCGGAGCTCCACAAGCCTTGAAATCTTTGAAAATACAACCTTGACGGTAAACATTGTTGTTTCTTGGTTGAACAAAAACATTTTCCCCGTTCCCATCACCATTCACATTCATATTTTCATCTGCTTCAATTTCCGGTTCTTCTTGTTCATTTCCATCCATGGCCGCCGCGATTCGAGCCACTAGTTCTGGCATAAGCTCATTGAGAGCTTGAGTAATGATCTCGGCTCTTACCGGGGGATTAGCACCACCCCGGCCACCTCGGCCACCACGACCTCCTCGGCCACCTCTACCTCCACGACCACCTCTACCACCACGTCCACCTATAATTTCTTCTTGAACTATCGGCTCCTCTTGTTCATCTTGCTCATCTTGACGCCTATAGTTAGTGTTAGCTCTCCTTGGCCTAACCATCTTTCCTGAACACACGTATTAGATTTAACAAGTTAAGTCTCACAATTCACACTCGAATATCAAAATTTTCCTTCAAGTAATACACAATTTCCACATCAAGTCCCTCTAAATCATTGCATGAATATAGTTATCTCCACGGGGAATAATCTAAGGCTTCACCAATCGTACAATTTACAATTAACAATACAATCACGAACCATTCGACACAATATAAATGGGTCAAGTCATAACAAGGTGGGTAAAGTATAGTCCGGATCTTAACTTCAACATTCGACACATTAAAAGTGTTTGTATACAGGGTGTACCATCGGCTAACCCTCCACACCGTTAATATATTGAATGGATGTCAAGACTCGGTTCCGATATGTTCTCTAAGTGTTGGCCGGGTATGTATACTTCCAAGATTCCACATATCAACGTTTATCACAATAATTCCACAATTCACGGTGTATCCCGACACTATCATATACGTCCATCAAGTTGTGGCAATGACTTAAATTTAAATGGGTAATGCATTTGATGTGAATCAAAAGTTTATGTATGAAGACTCATGCAAATCTTCATAACATAATGTTTAATAAAATTTATTTTTATAGTCTTAGTAACACAAGAGAGCTCGGTAGCTCCATTTGAACGCACAAAGAAGCGCAAGGGCAAAGGTTTGCGATAGACGCAATTAAAAACCCGCTCTTTTAGGAGGCTAGCGCACTCTGACTTATACCTCTCTTAGAGTTTGTTCAAATGGGTGAGCCGGTGTATCTCAAGGTTGTAAGACTCCAATTTTATTAAAATAATCTCTATTTCGATAGTTCTTAGTCAACTTTATTCTTTTCTATGAGTAACCTACGAACTCAGTTTAAACCATTTTTATGCATCATACAGTTCACGTTGCACACAAAATTTCCTATCATGCATGCTAATATGAAATGTGGGTGTAATGGCTATAGACTAGGTCAATCCACCTAGCTCTCTACAACCACGGCTCTGATACCATTCTGTAACACCCCAACATGGCGGAATCATGGGGTATCACTTAGAAAAGCACAGCACGACATGGGAATTATGTAGAGTCAAACTATATGCATTCATAGGATTGAAACAATCCATAAACTCACTCAAATGTATACAATAATCAATATCTATCAAAGATACACACTCAATCAATATTAAATGAAAATGTTTAAATGATAGTAGTTGACCCTAAGCATAACCCGTTAAAGGGAAATAAGGATCACGGATCCAGAAGTCCAAAGCTAGTCCAATCCTAGCAATGCAAGCACATAATCATCCATTTTGTCTCTGATTAACCTGATTACCTGAAAAGTGTACTAAAGAGCGTCAACATAAAGTTGGTGAGTTCGTAGGGACAAGTAACAAGGAATAACCGTATCGGATAACAACCGTTAACGATAAGCGAGGATTAGAATACCTAATCATGTCCAAGGAAACCCTAAAAGGTTTCACATTAGCACAGTTCAATACAATCAACGTTTCAACATCAATATCATTATACAATACACCATTAAACGTTAATCAATACGCCTAACATGATATATCATTAACATGATAATCAAAGCGACAATCATCATTAACCAATACGCCTAACATGATATATCATTTACATGATAATCAAAGCGACAATCATCATTAACCAATACGCCTAACATGATATATCATTTACATGATAATCAAAGCGACAATCATCATTAACCAATACGCCTAACATGATATATCATTTACATGATAATCAAAGCGACAATCATCATTAACCAATACGCCTAACATGATATATCATTTACATGATAATCAAAGCGACAATCATCATTAACCAATACGCCTAACATGATATATCATTTACATGATAATCAAAGCGACAATCATCATTAACCAATACGCCTAACATGATATATCATTTACATGATAATCAAAGCGACAATCATCATTAACCAATACGCCTAACATGATATATCATTTACATGATAATCAAAGCGACAATCATCATTAACCAATACGCCTAACATGATATATCATTTACATGATAATCAAAGCGACAATCATCATTAACCAATACGCCTAACATGATATATCATTTACATGATAATCAAAGCGACAATCATCATTAACCAATACGCCTAACATGATATATCATTTACATGATAATCAAAGCGACAATCATCATTAACCAATACGCCTAACATGATATATCATTTACATGATAATCAAAGCGACAATCATCATTAACCAATACGCCTAACATGATATATCATTTACATGATAATCAAAGCGACAATCATCATTAACCAATACGCCTAACATGATATATCATTTACATGATAATCAAAGCGACAATCATCATTAACCAATACGCCTAACATGATATATCATTTACATGATAATCAAAGCGACAATCATCATTAACCAATACGCCTAACATGATATATCATTTACATGATAATCAAAGCGACAATCATCATTAACCAATACGCCTAACATGATATATCATTTACATGATAATCAAAGCGACAATCATCATTAACCAATACGCCTAACATGATATATCATTTACATGATAATCAAAGCGACAATCATCATTAACCAATACGCCTAACATGATATATCATTTACATGATAATCAAAGCGACAATCATCATTAACCAATACGCCTAACATGATATATCATTTACATGATAATCAAAGCGACAATCATCATTAACCAATACGCCTAACATGATATATCATTTACATGATAATCAAAGCGACAATCATCATTAACCAATACGCCTAACATGATATATCATTTACATGATAATCAAAGCGACAATCATCATTAACCAATACGCCTAACATGATATATCATTTACATGATAATCAAAGCGACAATCATCATTAACCAATACGCCTAACATGATATATCATTTACATGATAATCAAAGCGACAATCATCATTAACCAATACGCCTAACATGATATATCATTTACATGATAATCAAAGCGACAATCATCATTAACCAATACGCCTAACATGATATATCATTTACATGATAATCAAAGCGACAATCATCATTAACCAATACGCCTAACATGATATATCATTTACATGATAATCAAAGCGACAATCATCATTAACCAATACGCCTAACATGATATATCATTTACATGATAATCAAAGCGACAATCATCATTAACCAATACGCCTAACATGATATATCATTTACATGATAATCAAAGCGACAATCATCATTAACCAATACGCCTAACATGATATATCATTTACATGATAATCAAAGCGACAATCATCATTAACCAATACGCCTAACATGATATATCATTTACATGATAATCAAAGCGACAATCATCATTAACCAATACGCCTAACATGATATATCATTTACATGATAATCAAAGCGACAATCATCATTAACCAATACGCCTAACATGATATATCATTTACATGATAATCAAAGCGACAATCATCATTAACCAATACGCCTAACATGATATATCATTTACATGATAATCAAAGCGACAATCATCATTAACCAATACGCCTAACATGATATATCATTTACATGATAATCAAAGCGACAATCATCATTAACCAATACGCCTAACATGATATATCATTTACATGATAATCAAAGCGACAATCATCATTAACCAATACGCCTAACATGATATATCATTTACATGATAATCAAAGCGACAATCATCATTAACCAATACGCCTAACATGATATATCATTTACATGATAATCAAAGCGACAATCATCATTAACCAATACGCCTAACATGATATATCATTTACATGATAATCAAAGCGACAATCATCATTAACCAATACGCCTAACATGATATATCATTTACATGATAATCAAAGCGACAATCATCATTAACCAATACGCCTAACATGATATATCATTTACATGATAATCAAAGCGACAATCATCATTAACCAATACGCCTAACATGATATATCATTTACATGATAATCAAAGCGACAATCATCATTAACCAATACGCCTAACATGATATATCATTTACATGATAATCAAAGCGACAATCATCATTAACCAATACGCCTAACATGATATATCATTTACATGATAATCAAAGCGACAATCATCATTAACCAATACGCCTAACATGATATATCATTTACATGATAATCAAAGCGACAATCATCATTAACCAATACGCCTAACATGATATATCATTTACATGATAATCAAAGCGACAATCATCATTAACCAATACGCCTAACATGATATATCATTTACATGATAATCAAAGCGACAATCATCATTAACCAATACGCCTAACATGATATATCATTTACATGATAATCAAAGCGACAATCATCATTAACCAATACGCCTAACATGATATATCATTTACATGATAATCAAAGCGACAATCATCATTAACCAATACGCCTAACATGATATATCATTTACATGATAATCAAAGCGACAATCATCATTAACCAATACGCCTAACATGATATATCATTTACATGATAATCAAAGCGACAATCATCATTAACCAATACGCCTAACATGATATATCATTTACATGATAATCAAAGCGACAATCATCATTAACCAATACGCCTAACATGATATATCATTTACATGATAATCAAAGCGACAATCATCATTAACCAATACGCCTAACATGATATATCATTTACATGATAATCAAAGCGACAATCATCATTAACCAATACGCCTAACATGATATATCATTTACATGATAATCAAAGCGACAATCATCATTAACCAATACGCCTAACATGATATATCATTTACATGATAATCAAAGCGACAATCATCATTAACCAATACGCCTAACATGATATATCATTTACATGATAATCAAAGCGACAATCATCATTAACCAATACGCCTAACATGATATATCATTTACATGATAATCAAAGCGACAATCATCATTAACCAATACGCCTAACATGATATATCATTTACATGATAATCAAAGCGACAATCATCATTAACCAATACGCCTAACATGATATATCATTTACATGATAATCAAAGCGACAATCATCATTAACCAATACGCCTAACATGATATATCATTTACATGATAATCAAAGCGACAATCATCATTAACCAATACGCCTAACATGATATATCATTTACATGATAATCAAAGCGACAATCATCATTAACCAATACGCCTAACATGATATATCATTTACATGATAATCAAAGCGACAATCATCATTAACCAATACGCCTAACATGATATATCATTTACATGATAATCAAAGCGACAATCATCATTAACCAATACGCCTAACATGATATATCATTTACATGATAATCAAAGCGACAATCATCATTAACCAATACGCCTAACATGATATATCATTTCATATAATATAAAGGTTGTGTCGGTTTTTGTCCTATTAATGGAATTATCATCTAGCCATCGACACTGTTCCACCGACACTGTTTCACCGACACTGTTCCACCGACACTGTTGGAACCGTACATTATACTGTTTCACCGACACTGTTCCACCGACACTGTTGTAACCGTACATTATACTTAAGGTTTCGTATATACGTTTTTCCTGTTACCATAGTTACCACATGTTCCACCGACACTGTTTCACCGTCACTGTTCCACCGACACTGTTCCACCGACACTGTTTCACCGTCACTGTTCCACCGACACTGTTGGAACCGTTCATTATACTTAAGGCTTCTCATATACGTTTCTTCCTGACACTGTTCCACCGACACTGTTTCACCGACACTGTTCCACCGACACTGTTGGAACCGTACATTATACTTAAGGTTTCGTATACTGTTCCACCGACACTGTTATCATCTAACCACCGACATTGTTCCACCGACACTGTTCCACCGACATTGTTCCACCGACACTGTTGGAACCGTACACTGTTCCACCGACACTGTTCCACCGACACTGTTCCACCGACACTGTTCCACCGACACTGTTCACCGTCACTGTTCCACCGACACTGTTACCACCGACACTGTTCCACCGACACTGTTTCACCGACACTGTTCCACCGACACTGTTGTAACCGTACATTATACTTAAGGTTTCGTATATACGTTTTTCCACCGACACTAGTTCCACCGACACTGTTCCACCGACACTGTTCCACCGTCACTGTTCCACCGACACTTCACCGACACTGTTTCACCGACACTGTTCCACTGACACTGTTCCACCGACACTGTTTCACCGACACTGTTCCACTGACACTGTTCCACCGACACTGTTTCACCGACACTGTTCCACTGACACTGTTCCACCGACACTGTTTCACCGACACTGTTCCACTGACACTGTTCCACCGACACTGTTTCACCGACACTGTTCCACTGACACTGTTCCACCGACACTGTTTCACCGACACTGTTCCACTGACACTGTTCACCGACACTGTTTCACCGACACTGTTCCACTGACACTGTTCCACCGACACTGTTTCACCGACACTGTTCCACCGACACTGTTCCACCGACACTGTTCACCGACACTGTTCCACCGACACTGTTCCACCGACACTGTTTCGTATATACTTAAGTTGTATATACTGTTCCACCGACACTGTTTCCACCGACACTGTTCCACCGACACTGTTCCACCGACATTGTTCCACCGACACTGTTGGAACCGTACATTATACTGTTCCACCGACACTGTTCATCTAATCCACCGACACTGTTCCACCGACACTGTTCACCGACACTGTTCCACCGACACTGTTCCACCGACACTGTTTAAACCGTATATTATACTTAAGGTTTTGTATATACTGTTTCACCGACACTGTTCCACCGACACTGTTCCTATTAATGAAATTATCATCTACCACCGACACTGTTTCCACCGACACTGTTCCACCGACACTGTTTAACCGACACTGTTCCACCGACACTGTTGTAACCGTACATTATACTTAAGGTTTTGTATATACGTTTTTCCTGTTACCATAGTTCAATTATCATCTATTATATAACTGTTCCACCGACACTGTTCCACCGACACTGTTCCACCGACACTGTTCCACCGACACTGTTCCACCGACATGGAATTATCATCTGTTCCACCGACACTGTTCCACCGACACTGTTTCACCGACACTGTTCCACCGACACTGTTGGAACCGTTCATTATACTTAAGGCTTCTCATATACGTTTCTTCCTGTTAGCACTGTTCCACCGACACTATTTCACCGACACTGTTCTACCGACACTGTTGGAACCGTACATTATACTTAAGGTTTCGTATACACTGTTCCACCGAGTATTCCTACTTTCCATAAAGTATGTCGGCTTTGTTCCTATTAATGAAATTATCATCTAGCCACCGACACTGTTTCACCGACACTGTTCCAGCGACACTGTTCCACCGACACTGTTAACGGACACTGTACATTATACTTAAGGTTTCCGTATATACTGTTCCACCGACACTGAACCACCGACACTGTTCCACCGACACTGTTTCACCGACACTGTTCCACCGACACTGTTTCACCGACACTGTTCCACCGACACTGTTGTAACCGTACATTATACTTAAGGTTTCGTATATACATTTTTCCTGTTACCATAGTTACTCAATTTCCACCGACACTGTTCTACCGACACTGTTGGAACCGTACATTATACTTAAGGTTTCGTATATACTGTTCCACCGACACTGTTCCACCGACACTGTTCCACCGACACTGTTCCACCGACACTGTTCCACCGACACTGTTCCACCGACACTGTTCCACCCACTGTTCAGGCTTTGTTCCTATTAATGGAATTATCATCTAGCCACCGACACTGTTTCACCGACACTGTTTCACCGACACTGTTCCACCGACATTTTACTCACCAGAATCCACTATTATTTTTTCTTTCCCTGCATCACTCTCAAGAGCACCCATGAGTAAATCATGGTCCAATTAACATTCAGAGCATCTCATTTTATGAAACAAAGTAAGTAACCGTGTCCTTTAATCAAATAAAAAAATATAAAGGTGAAGGAGAAATTAGTTTGTATACTTTGTGGGGTTTTTTTTGTCAAATTGATTGAATTCCATTGGAATTGAAAACTTTCCATTGGTTTTGTGAAGGAATTGTGAATTCTTTGTTTTAAGGAATTTGATGGAAAGTTTTCAATTCCAATTCCATGATTAGTTTCAACCAAACAAGTAAAAGATGGAATTCAAATTCCAATTCCATGAATAGTTTCAACCAAACAAGTAAAAGATGGAATTCAAATTCCAATTCCATGATTAGTTTCAACCAAACAAGTAAAAGATGGAATTCAAATTCCAATTCCATGATTAGTTTCAACCAAACAAGTAAAAGATGGAATTCAAATTCCAATTCCATTGAATTCCTTTGAATTCCATTGGAATTGAAAACTTTCCATTGGTTTTGTGAAGGAATTGTGAATTCTTTGTTTTAAGGAATTTGATGGAAAGTTTTCAATTCCAATTCCATGATTAGTTTCAACCAAACAAGTAAAAGATGGAATTCAAATTCCAATTCCATGAATAGTTTCAACCAAACAAGTAAAAGATGGAATTCAAATTCCAATTCCATGATTAGTTTCAACCAAACAAGTAAAAGATGGAATTCAAATTCCAATTCCATGATTAGTTTCAACCAAACAAGTAAAAGATGGAATTCAAATTCCAATTCCATGATTAGTTTCAACCAAACAAGTAAAAGATGGAATTCAAATTCCAATTCCATTGATTAGTTTCAACCAAACAAGTAAAAGATGGAATTCAAATTCCAATTCCATGATTAGTTTCAACCAAACAAGTAAAAGATGGAATTCAAATTCCAATTCCATGATTAGTTTCAACCAAACAAGTAAAAGATGGAATTCAAATTCCAATTCCATTGAATTCCTTTGAATTCCATTGGAATTGAAAACTTTCCATTGGTTTTGTGAAGGAATTGTGAATTCTTTGTTTTAAGGAATTTGATGGAAAGTTTTCAATTCCAATTCCATGATTAGTTTCAACCAAACAAGTAAAAGATGGAATTCAAATTCCAATTCCATGAATAGTTTCAACCAAACAAGTAAAAGATGGAATTCAATTCCAATTCCATGATTAGTTTCAACCAAACAAGTAAAAGATGGAATTCAAATTCCAATTCCATGATTAGTTTCAACCAAACAAGTAAAAGATGGAATTCAAATTCCAATTCCATGATTAGTTTCAACCAAACAAGTAAAAGATGGAATTCAAATTCCAATTCCATTGATTAGTTTCAACCAAACAAGTAAAAGATGGAATTCAAATTCCAATTCCATGATTAGTTTCAACCAAACAAGTAAAAGATGGAATTCAAATTCCAATTCCATTGATTAGTTTCAACCAAACAAGTAAAAGATGGAATTCAAATTCCAATTCCATGATTAGTTTCAACCAAACAAGTAAAAGATGGAATTCAAATTCCAATTCCATTGATTAGTTTCAACCAAACAAGTAAAAGATGGAATTCAAATTCCAATTCCATTGATTAGTTTCAACCAAACAAGTAAAAGATGGAATTCAAATTCCAATTCCATGATTAGTTTCAACCAAACAAGTAAAAGATGGAATTCAAATTCCAATTCCATTGATTCATTTGAACCACAAGTACAATACGTCTACCATACTTGAATATTGAGTCCACAAAACAAATAACAAATACATGAGATGATATACTACAATGATCAGGGTGGATTCCATTGCCCGTCACAAGGTTTGATCTTTGACTCCCAAGTTCAATGCAAATAATCATGATGCATATAATTCCTCAAAGCTTACGCTAATTCCTGAAAAGCATGAAGAAAAAGTGTCAACTACGAAAACGTAGTTGGTGAGTGCATAGGTTTGCAAGTAAATCTCATTACCTATCCATTTCAAAATAGTTGAGAATCCATGGTAAATTATAAAGTTCTCATTTGTCACATTTATCGTGACAGAAAAATATATCAGCCGATTAATCATTCATTATACCAAAACCATTCGGTCATCAATACTTCAATATCGCCAATTTCGACAGCTTTCAAGATTCCATATAAGGTCCAATACCCAAACCGTATGTTCAATCCACAATTTCCATCCAATATAATATCAATACCTCTTGGTCAATGGTAAGACTACCATGACATAATTTGATGAGATTGTTCTTGAGCCACTACTAAGACCATTTTACGTCAAAATAATAATAATGATAATAATAATAATAATAATAATAATAATAATAATAATAATAATAATAATAATATACGGATAGATTAATAATAATAATAATAATAATAATAATAATAATAATAATAATAATAATAATCACAATAATATATAAGTTTAATAATAAACGAAGATAATAATAATAATAATAATAATAATAATAATAATAATAATAATAATAATAATAATAATAATAATAATAATAATAATAATAATAATAATAATAATAATAATAATAATAATAATAATAATAATAATAATAATAATAATAATAATAATAATAATAATAATAATAATAATAATAATAATAATAATAATAATAATAATAATAATAATAATAATAATAATAATAATAATAATAATAATAATAATAATAATAATAATAATAATAATAATAATAATAATAATAATAATAATAATAATAATAATAATAATAATAATAATAATAATAATAATAATAATAATAATAATAATAATAATAATAATAATAATAATAATAATAATAATAATAATAATAATAATAATAATAATAATAATAATAATAATAATAATAATAATAATAATAATAATAATAATAATAATAATAATAATAATAATAATAATAATAATAATAATAATAATAATAATAATAATAATAATAATAATAATAATAATAATAATAATAATAATAATAATAATAATAATAATAATAATAATAATAATAATAATAATAATAATAATAATAATAATAATAATAATAATAATAATAATAATAATAATAATAATAATAATAATAATAATAATAATAATAATAATAATAATAATAATAATAATAATAATAATAATAATAATAATAATAATAATAATAATAATAATAATAATAATAATAATAATAATAATAATAATAATAATAATAATAATAATAATAATAATAATAATAATAATAATAATAATAATAACAATAGCATTCTGGCCTTCCATGTACCAAAAGTCTCACTGTTTCCATCGAATTTGGGAACATGAGTATTGGAATAATGTACATGAACATGGTTAGGAGGAGTAGGAGGAGGAGAAGGATTAGTATTAACATTTTGAACAGGTGGTGTGTTATGAGGGTTTTCATCTTGACCAAAACCATCCCCACCTTCAGTAGTAGTCATCTAAGCAGATCTAGGCAAATATGTTAACCTGGCTCTGATACCACTTGTAAGTTCCAACTAATTAGATGGTATTAACTGAAGACACCTCTATGTCAATGGTGGGGTAACTTTTCAATATAGACACTGAACTGGAGACGACCAATAATATATAAAGTAGATTAGAGCACCCCTAGGCAGACCGGAGATGAGGGTGGCCACTCAGGCGGCCAGTCAACCCGCTGCCATCTTGGTGAGTGAGGGGACG
Organism: Erigeron breviscapus; assembly: GCA_034093135.1. NCBI lineage: Eukaryota > Viridiplantae > Streptophyta > Magnoliopsida > Asterales > Asteraceae > Erigeron > Erigeron breviscapus. The sequence continues at coordinate 27,457,632 of CM067171.1, forward strand.
AATCCTAGTTGCGCAACCCTCTAACTACAGGCCTCAATGAGTTAATAGTAGTGTACAGGGGACCACCGCTTGACAGTACTCAAGCTCATCATATAACATATAACACATTGAACATACAATATAATTCCCATATCATTATCATTATTTCAAAGAATCATTTCGTAAGATAAAGTCATTTTAATTAATCATGCTTTTCACCCCGTAAGTAAAACATATAAAAGAGTTTGAAAAGGGGGCTATGACTCACCTTGACATGCCGCATATTATATTCACTTATCCAAAATGGGTACTTCCCATCTATCGCTTCCTTGATCATATATCCGTCATATTCCTCAATCACATTCCAAGCCAAGACTATCCCTACGATAGGGCTAATATACGTAAGTTCCTATCTTAAGCCATCACTAAGAAATGCCGCTTTCATTATGTTGTCATCAATTATGGGATCCAAGTGTATTGTTAATATTCGCATCTTTTTGGTTGTAAAGATTGATGGTATAAAAGGTCACTTTCATTATATATGTAGTTATAAGTGGTTAGAATTTCGGTAACTTGCCTTCATTTGTGGTTTCGTTTGGCATCTTAGGTTATCATATGAGAATGCCATATTAAGTTATATCATCCTTATTCATCATTTGATGTGCAACCGATTTTAGCACGAATTAGCATTTGTGATATCAATTTATAGTTTGGTTAACGTAATTACTTATGTCCATTCCACTTAGTTATCCTTTGTGTTATTTTTATTACACTTATCCAAAATGGGTACTTCCCATCTATCGCTTCCTTGATCATATATCCGTCATATTCCTCAATCACATTCCAAGCCAAGACTATCCCTACGATAGGGCTAATATACGTAAGTTCCTATCTTAAGCCATCACTAAGAAATGCCGCTTTCATTATGTTGTCATCAATTATGGGATCCAAGTGTATTGTTAATATTCGCATCTTTTTGGTTGTAAAGATTGATGGTATAAAAGGTCACTTTCATTATATATGTAGTTATAAGTGGTTAGAATTTCGGTAACTTGCCTTCATTTGTGGTTTCGTTTGGCATCTTAGGTTATCATATGAGAATGCCATATTAAGTTATATCATCCTTATTCATCATTTGATGTGCAACCGATTTTAGCACGAATTAGCATTTGTGATATCAATTTATAGTTTGGTTAACGTAATTACTTATGTCCATTCCACTTAGTTATCTTTTGTGTTATTTTAACATACAATATAATTCCCATATCATTATCATTATTTCAAAGAATCATTTCGTAAGATAAAGTCATTTTAATTAATCATGCTTTTCACCCCGTAAGTAAAACATATAAAAGAGTTTGAAAAGGGGGCTATGACTCACCTTGACATGCCGCATATTATATTCACTTATCCAAAATGGGTACTTCCCATCTATCGCTTCCTTGATCATATATCCGTCATATTCCTCAATCACATTCCAAGCCAAGACTATCCCTACGATAGGGCTAATATACGTAAGTTCCTATCTTAAGCCATCACTAAGAAATGCCGCTTTCATTATGTTGTCATCAATTATGGGATCCAAGTGTATTGTTAATATTCGCATCTTTTTGGTTGTAAAGATTGATGGTATAAAAGGTCACTTTCATTATATATGTAGTTATAAGTGGTTAGAATTTCGGTAACTTGCCTTCATTTGTGGTTTCGTTTGGCATCTTAGGTTATCATATGAGAATGCCATATTAAGTTATATCATCCTTATTCATCATTTGATGTGCAACCGATTTTAGCACGAATTAGCATTTGTGATATCAATTTATAGTTTGGTTAACGTAATTACTTATGTCCATTCCACTTAGTTATCTTTTGTGTTATTTTTATTACACTTATCTTTTACTCGCATATTCCTCAATCACATTCCAAGCCAAGACTATCCCTACGATAGGGCTAATATACGTAAGTTCCTATCTTAAGCCATCACTAAGAAATGCCGCTTTCATTATGTTGTCATCAATTATGGGATCCAAGTGTATTGTTAATATTCGCATCTTTTTGGTTGTAAAGATTGATGGTATAAAAGGTCACTTTCATTATATATGTAGTTATAAGTGGTTAGAATTTCGGTAACTTGCCTTCATTTGTGGTTTCGTTTGGCATCTTAGGTTATCATATGAGAATGCCATATTAAGTTATATCATCCTTATTCATCATTTGATGTGCAACCGATTTTAGCACGAATTAGCATTTGTGATATCAATTTATAGTTTGGTTAACGTAATTACTTATGTCCATTCCACTTAGTTATCTTTTGTGTTATTTTTATTACACTTATCTTTTACTCGCATATTCCTCAATGTTTTATGATTATTTGGTTCATGAAATTTGTTTAAGTATTATGGGCCATTACCAATTGGGCCTAAGTGTTATGGGCTTTTAAATGATTTGGGCTTCGTTTAGTTATTGGGCTTAACCTTAATTGGGTTGTGTGCTTAATGGGTTACATTGGTTATTGGGCTATATGGTTTATTGGGCCAAGTGGGCCTACTGATTTATGGTCCTTTTGGGTTCACTAATTGGGCCGGTTTAGCCCGTTTTGGCCTTTAGTCCATTGCTTAGTCCATTACACAAGTTATTAGATTACTTACAAGTTTTCTGTTTTTATACAACAGATTTATGAAATGTTGGCCACTAATTCGGGGTTAAGGCTAAATATTTGGATCCTCCCGATTTTTATACAACAGATTTATGAAATGTTGGCCACTAATTCGGGGTTAAGGCTAAATATTTGGATCCTCCCGATTTTTATACAACAGATTTATGAAATGTTGGCCACTAATTCGGGGTTAAGGCTAAATATTTGGATCCTCCCGATTTTTATACAACAGATTTATGAAATGTTGGCCACTAATTCGGGGTTAAGGCTAAATATTTGGATCCTCCCGATTTTTATACAACAGATTTATGAAATGTTGGCCACTAATTCGGGGTTAAGGCTAAATATTTGGATCCTCCCGATTTTTATACAACAGATTTATGAAATGTTGGCCACTAATTCGGGGTTAAGGCTAAATATTTGGATCCTCCCGATTTTTATACAACAGATTTATGAAATGTTGGCCACTAATTCGGGGTTAAGGCTAAATATTTGGATCCTCCCGATTTTTATACAACAGATTTATGAAATGTTGGCCACTAATTCGGGGTTAAGGCTAAATATTTGGATCCTCCCGATTTTTATACAACAGATTTATGAAATGTTGGCCACTAATTCGGGGTTAAGGCTAAATATTTGGATCCTCCCGATTTTTATACAACAGATTTATGAAATGTTGGCCACTAATTCGGGGTTAAGGCTAAATATTTGGATCCTCCCGATTTTTATACAACAGATTTATGAAATGTTGGCCACTAATTCGGGGTTAAGGCTAAATATTTGGATCCTCCCGATTTTTATACAACAGATTTATGAAATGTTGGCCACTAATTCGGGGTTAAGGCTAAATATTTGGATCCTCCCGATTTTTATACAACAGATTTATGAAATGTTGGCCACTAATTCGGGGTTAAGGCTAAATATTTGGATCCTCCCGATTTTTATACAACAGATTTATGAAATGTTGGCCACTAATTCGGGGTTAAGGCTAAATATTTGGATCCTCCCGATTTTTATACAACAGATTTATGAAATGTTGGCCACTAATTCGGGGTTAAGGCTAAATATTTGGATCCTCCCGATTTTTATACAACAGATTTATGAAATGTTGGCCACTAATTCGGGGTTAAGGCTAAATATTTGGATCCTCCCGATTTTTATACAACATGCATGTAAAGATCTTGTATTTTCTCAACATGCAATGCATTATTTACTTACAAAACACATATTTACTGATAGTCAAACTCAAAAACATTAATGGATCATTGAAAAATTTATAGATAAAGATGTATTGAAATCGGTTTTGAGGGAACAACCTTAGATGGATCGAATATGGTGGTGATGGGGCTGATTTTTGAGACTTGTGACCACCCAATCGGCTTCATGCATGACTCTCAATGATAAATCAACAAGAAGGGTTATTATTACAATAGTTTAGATTAGATTTGAGTTCCATTTTGGCTTGCATATGGCTCGAAATCAAGAAGGAAGGGGGCTGTTCGGACAGCCTCCTGGTCGTGAGTTTTGAGGCTGTTGGGGGCCGATTTCGCATCATCATCCATGCTCCAACCCTTCATGGCTTTGCTCCTTACATTATGGAAATGATTACTTGTTTGTTTGATGATTTATTGTTGAGTTTTAGGGGTGTTTTCACCCCATTTTTCTGCCAAGAAAGAGAGGAGAGGAGGAAGAGAGTTGAGAGCATTTTGAGAGGTGTGTGTGTGTTGTGTTGTGTGAGAAATGGGAGGGGGGTGAGAATTCCCAGCCATATTCACGTGAGAGAGAGTGAGAGGAGAGGTAGAAGGCTTGTTTATTGGCTAGAGGGAGTGGTGGTTGCATGCCCATTGGTTAGTAAAAGGTTGGTGGTGTGGATTTTGAATGTAGTAATGTATTTGGATGTGTAAATGACTAGATTCGATATACATATATAAGTGTATGTATATGTGAGTGTAAGCCATTGAGGAGAGTGTAGTTATACATGTGTTATAGTGTAATAAGCTAGTTACACTCCTATTGGTTAGTAAAAGGTTGGTGGTGTGGATTTTGAATGTAGTAATGTATTTGGATGTGTAAATGACTAGATTCGATATACATATATAAGTGTATGTATATGTGAGTGTAAGCCATTGAGGAGAGTGTAGTTATACATGTGTTATAGTGTAATAAGCTAGTTACACTCCTATTGGTTAGTTGAGGTGGATACATGTGTGTATGTATGAGCCGAAAATTTTCAAAACATAAATTAAATTTGTGGTGTTCAAATATTTGTATAGCGTGAGCATAATTGTATATCGACTTGATAAAATCCTTAAAGTGCATTGTTTATAGGTTGCATAACACATTCAAATGTTGTGTTCTATTTATGTATATCGTGTATGCATATGTATACATATATGTAGTTGACTTGTGAATCTCCTTTGATATACATTGTTATTATTTGAGTTGTTGAGTTATTTTGGATTCTTGGATATTTCCTTGTTTAAATTATATTCTTATAAGTTGTTATTATGGTCCACTTTGAGATTGTCTTTCCTGATTATAATTATTGTGTTTGGCATTTCTAAGATAACTAGTCACCTATGGACATTTCATTGAACTAGAAGGCAAGTATCACTATGCCCTAAATGTCTAGAAGGTCAATTCTCTTAATAAACCTCTAGGGATAGATACCTAGATAAATATAAGTAAGTTGTCCTAGTCGGAAATTGAGGGTTGTTACATCATTACCCCCTTAACAATAACTTCGTCCTCGAAGTTTGATCATTCATACGGTAGTAAAAATGGATAGACCAACTGTAAGGGTGTCTACACGGAGACATATAATGTGTGAAAGTCAAACAAGATTTTATCACCATTCGTGGTTTCTTGCGAGCTTTTAACTCTAGGGTTGGGGGCATCCATTCCTCAGTTCCCTAAAATTCCTCTTGATTAGAAACTTCGAAAAAGAAAAAGATTCCGAATGTCGCTCACTTCTTGAGACGACTAGAGATTATCGTATGTAATCGTTGTGGGCTGTCAATCTTGCCTAGATCAATACTAAATAATGGGATGATGATAAGAATGTCAATACGGAGGTGTAAAATGAGCAAACGGTTCGTAACGTGAGTTACATTAAAAATAGTGAGAGACGTTGGAATATCGGTCGTTTGTGACTACTCATTTCCATTGTTACTTTGCATATTTTCCTTTATCGTCTTCTACCCCAATTAAAGAATCGTTCCAATAGCTTCTCGCCCACTTTCATCCTTCTTTGGTTTGACGTTGGACACGATTGCCGCTACTTGAATCTATTGACTTCGTTTGTGATTAATCACTTGTTAAGGGATTACCCCCTTAACAATAACTTCGTCCTCGAAGTTCGATCATTCATACGGTAGTAAAAATGGATAGACCAACTGTAAGGGTGTCTACACGGAGACATATAATGTGTGAAAGTCAAACAAGATTTTATCACCATTCGTGGTTTCTTGCGAGCTTTTAACTCTAGGGTTGGGGGCATCCATTCCTCAGTTCCCTAAAATTCCTCTTGATTAGAAACTTCGAAAAAGAAAAAGATTCCGAATGTCGCTCACTTCTTGAGACGACTAGAGATTATCGTATGTAATCGTTGTGGGCTGTCAATCTTGCCTAGATCAATACTAAATAATGGGATGATGATAAGAATGTCAATACGGAGGTGTAAAATGAGCAAACGGTTCGTAACGTGAGTTACATTAAAAATAGTGAGAGACGTTGGAATATCGGTCGTTTGTGACTACTCATTTCCATTGTTACTTTGCATATTTTCCTTTATCGTCTTCTACCCCAATTAAAGAATCGTTCCAATAGCTTCTCGCCCACTTTCATCCTTCTTTGGTTTGACGTTGGACACGATTGCCGCTACTTGAATCTATTGACTTCGTTTGTGATTAATCACTTGTTAAGGGATTACCCCCTTAACATTTTTCCTCTAGAAAAATGTAAGGGATTTCCTACTTTTCACTTTATCTCACCATACTTGACGATCTTCATTTCGCCAAATTCCTGATTCCTTCATGTAGCAAATATCCGTTTGCTTTGGTGTTTTGAAAAAGAAGAGGATAGCTCAGAATCTTTTTTTTTTTTTTTTTTTTTTCTTTTTTTTTTGTTACTCTTCCATCTTGAGGGTTACTCGACACATTCTAATTATCTTATTGTCCTTGGTTTTTTTCTTCTAATTAATTTTTTTTTTTTTTTTTTTTTTTTTTTTTTTTTTTTTTTTTTTTTTTTTTTTTTTTTTTTTTTTTTTTTTTTTTTTTTTTTTTTTTTTTTTTTTTTTTTTTTTTTTTTTTTTTTTTTTTTTTTTTTTTTTTTTTTTTTTTTTTTTTTTTTTTTTTTTTTTTTTTTTTTTTTTTTTTTTTTTTTTTTTTTTTTTTTTTTTTTTTTTTTTTTTTTTTTTTTTTTTTTTTTTTTTTTTTTTTTTTTTTTTTTTTTTTTTTTTTTTTTTTTTTTTTTTTTTTTTTTTTTTTTTTTTTTTTTTTTTTTTTTTTTTTTTTTTTTTTTTTTTTTTTTTTTTTTTTTTTTTTTTTTTTTTTTTTTTTTTTTTTTTTTTTTTTTTTTTTTTTTTTTTTTTTTTTTTTTTTTTTTTTTTTTTTTTTTTTTTTTTTTTTTTTTTTTTTTTTTTTTTTTTTTTTTTTTTTTTTTTTTTTTTTTTTTTTTTTTTTTTTTTTTTTTTTTTTTTTTTTTTTTTTTTTTTTTTTTTTTTTTTTTTTTTTTTTTTTTTTTTTTTTTTTTTTTTTTTTTTTTTTGTTACTCTTCCATCTTGAGGGTTACTCGACACATTCTAATTATCTTATTGTCCTTGGTTTTCTTCTTCTAATTACTTTCTTTTTACGCTAGAAGGACCATTATCTATGACTCATCACCGACAAATCTCTTTTAACATCGCACATATAACCTATTCGGTTCCTTTGCTATACCTACGCATTCCTCATGATAGGATTTACACAATCCTTATGCTCTTAAGTAATCATATCACCACCATCATTTCAAGGTAAACACCTCGATGTCCTTATTCGTATGATCTAATCCTTTAAAATAATCCTTCTTAGGTCCTCCTGACCTCTACAAAACTTTCAATTACTTTGCTCTCCTGAGCCTCATATCCATTTTCAGCTTTCTAAGCTAAGCTTCTTTTCAAATACAATAACCTAATGTCCTTAGAAATTGTGATATAATATAACTTAGGGGGAAACATCGGTTACTTTATCCTTTTCTCAACCATTCGGTTTTCTCCATTTTCCTTTCGTTTTCTTATGGGTCACCATACTCCTTACCGTTTCGTCACTCTAATCCATCTCAAACTAGAGTAATCGTCGTCTTGAACAGCACACAAGCAGTCGCTAGTCCTTGCAGTTATCCCAAGGGTACTTATCAGATCATGGTGATACGGATCCTTTGATCCTAACTCTTCACAGATGCGAATTATCCTTATCACCCTTCCGTTCAAACATTCCATAACTAGCTCTTCACGGAGTTTGTTAGTTGTCTGGAACTTAGTTCAGCGCCCAACTTCCTTAATCGTTGTCGTAGCATGTGCCTTGACCTCTAGCGTCGTATTTCTTATTTGTTTTCACTACTAGCTTTAGCAATTCCACGTTGTTTTCTCCTTCACCCTGCTTGGGCGCACTACTCCATGGGTCGATGGTCCTTGACGATTAACCATGTGTTGCAAATTGTTCTTCACTCAGATTCATCTTGTTTTAGCTTACCTCCCTACGACCGTTGACCTTGAGGGGATACTTTTCACGACTCCCCGTGCTTCTAAACTCGGGTGTTGAGCGTATATCTCTTTCTCTTGGCTCAGTTGATATGTTCTACTAATAGCTTGTCTTTCGATAGAGGTTTTCCAATTGATATTCAGAGAATAACGTGTGGAGTGCCGTAAAGATGAACGCTCCCGGAACTACATCTTGTAGATGGCGTCAATGCCTTCACTTCATTTGTTTGGGTCGAATGACGTTTCTTCACTTCATATCCTACTCCAAATCATCTTTAATGATGCTAGTGAATAACTCTTCTTGGAAGATAAAGTATAATCTTGCACTTCATACTCCTTGTTCGAGCATCTACCTTTGCTGTGATTACCCCCTTAACATTTTTCCTCTAGAAAAATGTAAGGGATTTCCTACTTTTCACTTTATCTCACCATACTTGACGATCTTCATTTCGCCAAATTCCTGATTCCTTCATGTAGCAAATATCCGTTTGCTTTGGTGTTTTGAAAAAGAAGAGGATAGCTCAGAATCTTTTTTTTTTTTTTTTTTTTTTTTTTTTTTTTTTTTTTTTTTTTGTTACTCTTCCATCTTGAGGGTTACTCGACACATTCTAATTATCTTATTGTCCTTGGTTTTCTTCTTCTAATTACTTTCGTCTTCCCACATTGCTAGTGATCTCCTCCAAGTTTTAGGGACGTCCTTGTACTTAACCAAAAGTGACCTTCATGTCACACGACCTCCCTTTCATTGGCCGCTAAATTTTCCTTCTGGGTCGATTGACATAGATAGGGAAGACCTTCAATTCTTTCTCCAAGTTAAAGCTTAGTATGCTCTTCGCTTGTGCTTCCATGTACTTTGACTTATACACCACAAATCTTCTCCGCCCTACTTTATGTACATGATTCAATAACATCTTCTATGCTATATAGTTATCCCAAGTATTTCACTTATGGACGGCCGATGTCTCACGTCTTTCGTATCCCTTGATGTCGCAGCAAGGGCAGGGTTCTAGTTACTCGATTTTGCCATTGCGGAGTGTTACGTAAGTGAGTGGTGTGTTGTTAGGGTACTAACCTTTGAAGAGAAACGGTGATGATCATTACTTTGAATAATCAAGAATATAGAGTTTGGTTTCGAATGAATGAAGTAGGAAATATATAAACAAGGAATTCATTAAGGCTCGAATTGGACTCCTTGCGTGAGTTAAAGAAATCACTTCTATGTCTTTCGTTGCCCAATGGACTCCAACTTTCAATGACGTCAATATATGTCGCACCATCTCAGATCGAATACAAAGGTTAGGCGTAGTATCTGAGGGGATAGAGTCGCGTCATATCTTGGGGCTACAATTCTTAGGGTATATCGTCCAACGTTCGTGGGAAGATGTTCCACCAATGATATCGCGTTGTCATATGTCCATAATGAATAGTGGTGTCGTAAGAAATAGGATGGGGGATAATTTCAAAAGAGCACGAGTGAACGAATATTGGATTAGAGGGGTACTTAATGACAACTTCCATACTTAGGAAATTTCTAATTCATTTTGCATTTCTCAGGGACAATCACTAGTTCCCAAGCGGTCAAATCTCATCACGCAATATATATCTCAGTAGTACGGACTAACCACATTATAATCACATCTAGCAGGTGCCAGTTCTCAATAGTCAAATCTTAGAGCATAATAACTATCTCAATAATAAGGCACAACTATATAATCATTAAATCGTTCATGCACTAGCCCTCAATTAGCTCAATCTTAGGGCGCAATAACTATCTCCATAGTAAGGCATGACTACATAATCATCGCAATATTCACGCGCTAGTTTCAAATAGCTCGAACTTAGGGAGTAAAGGCTCTTATATCCATATCGTCCATGAAATTTCATATCAACTCGTCAGGCCTATATTTTCTTTCTAAATCGATCATAAATAGTCAACGTCATTACTCAATAAATTGAACAAGTCATACCCCAAAATGATTTCGTGCCTTATAATAATCTCATTATTTTAAAGTGCATATGCAACTTAAAGTTCAACATCATGAATCATAAGGCTTTTACGCATGCATTCCTCACATAATTTCCACATTGCACATTCCAAACTTTCACATTGCACATTATAACTTTCACATTGCACATATAACTTTCACATTGCACACTATAACTTTCACATTGCACACTATAACTTTCACATTGCACACTATAACTTTCACATTGCACATATAAGCTTTCACATTGCACATATAAGCTTTCACATTGCACACTATAAGCTTTCACATTGCAATCTCGTTACATATCCATTTCAAAACCAACTTGGAAAATATATTATCGATTAATCATTCATCATACCAAAACCATTCGGTCATCAATACTTCAATATCGCCAATTTCAACAACTTTCGAAATTCCATATAAGGTCCAATACCCAAACCGTATGTTCAATCCACAATTTCCATCCAATATAATATCAATACCTCTTGGTCAATGGTAAGACTACCATGACATAATTTGATGAGATTGTTCTTGAGCCACTACTAAGACCGGTTATGTCCCAATAATAATAATGATAATATGTCCCGAAGATATGATAATAGAAGCACATGCTGTCAATCACGTGCATAAAGATAACCAAGGGTCGTGCCATGGAGACGACCAATAATATATAAAGTAGATTAGAGCACCCCTAGGCAGACCGGAGATGAGGGCGGCCACTCAGGCGGCCAGTCAACCCGCTGCCATCTTGGTGAGTGAGGGGACGAATCCTAGTTGCGCAACCCTCTAACTACAGGCCTCAAATGAGTTAATAGTAGTGTACAGGGGACCACCGTTTGACAGTACTCAAGCTCATCATATAACATATAACACGTTGAACATACACATATAACACGTTGAACATACAATATAATTCCCATATCATTATCATTATTTCAAAGAATCATTTCATAAGAGAAAGTCATTTTAATTAATCATGCTTTTCACCCCGCAAGTAAAACATATAAAAGAGTTTGAAAGGGGGCTATGACTCACCTTGATATGCCGCATATTATATTCACTTATCCAAAATGGGTACTTCCCATCTATCGCTTCCTTGATCATATATCCGTCATATTCCTCAATCACATTCCAAGCCAAGACTATCCCTACGATAGGGCTAATATACGTAAGTTCCTATCTTAAGCCATCACTAAGAAATGCCGCTTTCATTATGTTGTCATCAATTATGGGATCCAAGTGTATTGTTAATATTCGCATCTTTTTGGTTGTAAAGATTGATGGTATAAAAGGTCACTTTCATTATATATGTAGTTATAAGTGGTTAGAATTTCGGTAACTTGCCTTCATTTGTGGTTTCGTTTGGCATCTTAGGTTATCATATGAGAATGCCATATTAAGTTATATCATCCTTATTCATCATTTGATGTGCAACCGATTTTAGCACGAATTAGCATTTGTGATATCAATTTATAGTTTGGTTAACGTAATTACTTATGTCCATTCCACTTAGTTATCTTTTGTGTTATTTTAACATCAATATACAGATTATTAACAATTTCAAGATCATCATTCATCATTTGATGTGTAACCGATTTTAGCACGAATTAGCATTTGTGATATCAATTTATAGTTTGGTTAACGTAATTACTTATGTCCATTCCACTTAGTTATCTTTTGTGTTATTTTTATTACACTTATCTTTTACTCGCATATTCCTCAATCACATTCCAAGCCAAGACTATCCCTACGATAGGGCTAATATACGTAAGTTCCTATCTTAAGCCATCACTAAGAAATGCCGCTTTCATTATGTTGTCATCAATTATGGGATCCAAGTGTATTGTTAATATTCGCATCTTTTTGGTTGTAAAGATTGATGGTATAAAAGGTCACTTTCATTATATATGTAGTTATAAGTGGTTAGAATTTCGGTAACTTGCCTTCATTTGTGGTTTCGTTTGGCATCTTAGGTTATCATATGAGAATGCCATATTAAGTTATATCATCCTTATTCATCATTTGATGTGCAACCGATTTTAGCACGAATTAGCATTTGTGATATCAATTTATAGTTTGGTTAACGTAATTACTTATGTCCATTCCACTTAGTTATCTTTTGTGTTATTTTTATTACACTTATCTTTTACTCGCATATTCCTCAATGTTTTATGATTATTTGGGTTCATGAAATTTGTTTAAGTATTATGGGCCATTACCAATTGGGCCTAAGTGTTATGGGCTTTTAAATGATTTGGGCTTCGTTTAGTTATTGGGCTTAACCTTAATTGGGTTGTGTGCTTAATGGGTTACATTGGTTATTGGGCTATATGGTTTATTGGGCTATATGGTTTATTGGGCCAAGTGGGCCTACTGATTTATGGTCCTTTTGGGTTCACTAATTGGGCCGGTTTAGCCCGTTTTGGCCTTTAGTCCATTGCTTAGTCCATTACACAAGTTATTAGATTACTTACAAGTTTTCTGTTTTTATACAACAGATTTATGAAATGTTGGCCACTAATTCGGGGTTAAGGCTAAATATTTGGATCCTCCCGATTTTTATACAACAGATTTATGAAATGTTGGCCACTAATTCGGGGTTAAGGCTAAATATTTGGATCCTCCCGATTTTTATACAACAGATTTATGAAATGTTGGCCACTAATTCGGGGTTAAGGCTAAATATTTGGATCCTCCCGATTTTTATACAACAGATTTATGAAATGTTGGCCACTAATTCGGGGTTAAGGCTAAATATTTGGATCCTCCCGATTTTTATACAACAGATTTATGAAATGTTGGCCACTAATTCGGGGTTAAGGCTAAATATTTGGATCCTCCCGATTTTTATACAACAGATTTATGAAATGTTGGCCACTAATTCGGGGTTAAGGCTAAATATTTGGATCCTCCCGATTTTTATACAACAGATTTATGAAATGTTGGCCACTAATTCGGGGTTAAGGCTAAATATTTGGATCCTCCCGATTTTTATACAACAGATTTATGAAATGTTGGCCACTAATTCGGGGTTAAGGCTAAATATTTGGATCCTCCCGATTTTTATACAACAGATTTATGAAATGTTGGCCACTAATTCGGGGTTAAGGCTAAATATTTGGATCCTCCCGATTTTTATACAACAGATTTATGAAATGTTGGCCACTAATTCGGGGTTAAGGCTAAATATTTGGATCCTCCCGATTTTTATACAACAGATTTATGAAATGTTGGCCACTAATTCGGGGTTAAGGCTAAATATTTGGATCCTCCCGATTTTTATACAACAGATTTATGAAATGTTGGCCACTAATTCGGGGTTAAGGCTAAATATTTGGATCCTCCCGATTTTTATACAACAGATTTATGAAATGTTGGCCACTAATTCGGGGTTAAGGCTAAATATTTGGATCCTCCCGATTTTTATACAACAGATTTATGAAATGTTGGCCACTAATTCGGGGTTAAGGCTAAATATTTGGATCCTCCCGATTTTTATACAACAGATTTATGAAATGTTGGCCACTAATTCGGGGTTAAGGCTAAATATTTGGATCCTCCCGATTTTTATACAACATGCATGTAAAGATCTTGTATTTTCTCAACATGCAATGCATTATTTACTTACAAAACACATATTTACTGATAGTCAAACTCAAAAACATTAATGGATCATTGAAAAATTTATAGATAAAGATGTATTGAAATCGGTTTTGAGGGAACAACCTTAGATGGATCGAATATGGTGGTGATGGGGCTGATTTTTGAGACTTGTGACCACCCAATCGGCTTCATGCATGACTCTCAATGATAAATCAACAAGAAGGGTTATTATTACAATAGTTTAGATTAGATTTGAGTTCCATTTTGGCGTGCATGTGGCTCGAAATCAAGAAGGAAGGGGGCTGTTCGGACAGCCTCCTGGTCGTGAGTTTTGAGGCTGTTGGGGGCCGATTTCGCATCATCATCCATGCTCCAACCCTTCATGGCTTTGCTCCTTACATTATGGAAATGATTACTTGTTTGTTTGATGATTTATTGTTGAGTTTTAGGGGTGTTTTCACCCCATTTTTCTGCCAAGAAAGAGAGGAGAGGAGGAAGAGAGTTGAGAGCATTTTGAGAGGTGTGTGTGTGTTGTGTTGTGTGAGAAATGGGAGGGGGGTGAGAATTCCCAGCCATATTCACGTGAGAGAGAGTGAGAGGAGAGGTAGAAGGCTTGTTTATTGGCTAGAGGGAGTGGTGGTTGCATGCCCATTGGTTAGTAAAAGGTTGGTGGTGTGGATTTTGAATGTAGTAATGTATTTGGATGTGTAAATGACTAGATTCGATATACATATATAAGTGTATGTATATGTGAGTGTAAGCCATTGAGGAGAGTGTAGTTATACATGTGTTATAGTGTAATAAGCTAGTTACACTCCTATTGGTTAGTTGAGGTGGATACATGTGTGTATGTATGAGCCGAAAATTTTCAAAACATAAATTAAATTTGTGGTGTTCAAATATTTGTATAGCGTGAGCATAATTGTATATCGACTTGATAAAATCCTTAAAGTGCATTGTTTATAGGTTGCATAACACATTCAAATGTTGTGTTCTATTTATGTATATCGTGTATGCATATGTATACATATATGTAGTTGACTTGTGAATCTTCGTTGATGTACATTGTTATTATTTGAGTTGTTGAGTTATTTTGGATACATAGACTTTTAATTGTTTAAATTATATTCTTATAAGTTGTTATTATGGTCCACTTTGAGATTGTCTTTCCTGATTATAATTATTGTGTTTGGCATTTCTAAGATAACTAGTCACCTATGGACATTTCATTGAACTAGAAGGCAAGTATCACTATGCCCTAAATGTCTAGAAGGTCAATTCTCTTAATAAACCTCTAGGGATAGATACCTAGATAAATATAAGTAAGTTGTCCTAGTCGGAAATTGAGGGTTGTTACAATATTCCACAAGTTCACCAAGAAATGCAAATGTCTGAATATACAAAGTGGTTTCTTGGTTGTGCAAAGACCTCTATTTATAGGCAAAGTTGACATTGGGATGTCAACTTTGGCCGTACAAATATGGTTGAGAGCATTTAAGGAATATCATTTAATTCCTTAGAAATGCTAGATAAAGTATGACATAAAGTCACTTTATCTAACCTGCTTTATGTACTTTTGTACTTTAAACATAAACAATTGCTATTGTCCGGTTAAAGGTACATAAAGCATAAAGGTTTTCCTCGTAATCAGTGCAAAGCATTGTAAAGGCTTTAAACTAATGTTCTCCAATTTCTATCTGAATAGAATGTCAACTGGGCTTCGCTGCCATTGTCATTCTTTATCTTCCACTTGTTGTCTTCGACTTCAACTGGAATGTCTTCAGGTGTCTTGGTCAGAACTCAACTGGAGGAAGTCTTCAGTTGCGTCAACTGTACGTTGCAACTGGAATGTCTTCAGGTGTCTTGGTCAGAACTCAACTGGAGGAAGTCTTCAGTTGCGTCAACTGTACGTTGCAACTGGACTTCATATATTTCTGGACAATTTCTTCAGGTCTCCAGATGCAACTGGAGACTGGCCAGTTTATCACAAAACTAGTCCTAACACTTTCTGTCCAGGAGTCTTAGGGACAGATTCTGATGGAACTCTTATTGAGTATATGAAAAGCTGTATTAAGTCCTCAGTCCAAAAGAAAGTTGGTAAGTTAGTGTTGGCAAGCATACTTTTCACCATGTCTATTAAGGTTCTATTTATCCTTTTAGCAACATCATTTCGTTGAGGAGAACCAGTCATGGTGTATTGGTTAGTTGAGGTGGATACATGTGTGTATGTATGAGCCGAAAATTTTCAAAACATAAATTAAATTTGTGGTGTTCAAATATTTGTATAGCGTGAGCATAATTGTATATCGACTTGATAAAATCCTTAAAGTGCATTGTTTATAGGTTGCATAACACATTCAAATGTTGTGTTCTATTTATGTATATCGTGTATGCATATGTATACATATATGTAGTTGACTTGTGAATCTTCGTTGATGTACATTGTTATTATTTGAGTTGTTGAGTTATTTTGGATACATAGACTTTTAATTGTTTAAATTATATTCTTATAAGTTGTTATTATGGTCCACTTTGAGATTGTCTTTCCTGATTATAATTATTGTGTTTGGCATTTCTAAGATAACTAGTCACCTATGGACATTTCATTGAACTAGAAGGCAAGTATCACTATGCCCTAAATGTCTAGAAGGTCAATTCTCTTAATAAACCTCTAGGGATAGATACCTAGATAAATATAAGTAAGTTGTCCTAGTCGGAAATTGAGGGTTGTTACAATATTCCACAAGTTCACCAAGAAATGCAAATGTCTGAATATACAAAGTGGTTTCTTGGTTGTGCAAAGACCTCTATTTATAGGCAAAGTTGACATTGGGATGTCAACTTTGGCCGTACAAATGTGGTTGAGAGCATTTAAGGAATATCATTTAATTCCTTAGAAATGCTAGATAAAGTATGACATAAAGTCACTTTATCTAACCTGCTTTATGTACTTTTGTACTTTAAACA
>CM067171.1:27479558-27514558 GCA_034093135.1 Erigeron breviscapus
TAGGATGGTTTTGCATGTCACTGGTATTGAGAGGAACATGATGAAAATTTTAAACGAAGGTCCTTATGTACCAACATCACCTCTCAATCCCCTTCTTGATCCTTCTGGATCTAGAAGAGGAAGGGAAAAGAGGGAGGAACATTGGTCTGAAGAGGAGAGGAGATTGGTGAATCTAGACACCCTTCTCAAAAACATGATCCTCGGGGCCGTTCCAGAAACCCTAATTCCCACACTAGTTCTTTTTCCTAGTGCTAAAACCATGTGGGATAAACTTTTAAACCAACATGAAGGAGGAGATGACACCATTGTCACCAGAAAGGTCTCCTTAAACAAGAGGTATGAGTAATTTTTTGCTCAGCCTAACGAGTCTCTCACTGGTACTTACACCAGATTTATGAGTATCATAAACCAATTGAGAGGTCTTGGGGTTGAGAAGGACAAGGATATACTTCTGGAGAAATTTTGTGATATTCTACCCACCAAATGGTCTCACATGATCCTGGTCTTATGACAAGGTAAAACTCTGCACACACACACACTCTCAACTCTATATGGAGCTTTCAGGTACACTGAAGAAAATCAAGCTCAGAGAGTGGTGGCAGAACAAGATGCTTTTAACCATGCCTCCAGTAGTCCTAATGTGGTTAGTCATACTGAACCACATAGTACAGCACTGATATCTTCTGAGAATGTATTTTCTATGAAGAAGATGGTGTCTGAACTCATGGATTCTGGAGAGTCCAGTCAAATCTCTCCAGACTGTTGTGATGAAACTGAAGATGATGACCTTATTGCAATGATTGCTAAAACGTTTAACCGTTTCAAAGCAAGAGCAAATAGGCCATCTGGACAATTTGCATCCAGTTCTTCCACTGATAAGACCAATTTGACATGCTTTAAGTGTGGCAAAAAGGGTCATTTCATGAAAGAGTGCAGGTCCAGCCAGTTTGTATCCAAGTCTGGTCCATTCTCTTCAAATAATAAGCCTGATGATAGCTATAAACTGAAATATAAAAAGCTTAAGGCCCAGATTGCTCTCATGGCACAACAAATTGAAAACAATAAAAAGTGCATGATTGCAACAACTGAAGAGAAGTGGGTTCCTTCTGATGAATCATCTATTGATGAAGAAGAAGAAAGAGATTGCTGTTACATGGCTCTGGCAGACTGGTGTGCTAAATCGAGTTTAAAAATTATAAACTAGAAATACCTAAAAACTCGCTACTACACACTATCGGGCAGTGGACCCGTTCGTATGCAATATAGTTAAGAGATAAGTCCGTGTTCGTTCTCGGGGATTGGTTTGATCTAGTTGTTTAGTAAAATGGTTTGGAAAACAGGGTGTTGCATAAAATCTCACTTTACCAATTAAATTAAAGTAAATTTAAAAGACAGAACGCATAAAAGTAAAGAAAAGCTTCAGACAATATTAATAAAGATCATCCACCTTGAATTCGCTAGACTTCAAACATGATTGCATTTAATTAAGACCAAATTCATTGAGTTGAAAAGATAATCGTAAAAGGATTAAGGTGCTCACGTGGTACCACCAACCGTTATAAAACACGTTGACAAAATGATTCCTTTTATTAAAATGACATTCACTATCATACCATGAACTAGTGATAGTTGCTCATAGACAAGCAACCGTTTGAAAATCACAAATGTATTCAACTAGTACCACTAACGAAGAACACACATGCCACCAATATCATAATAATATATATTAAGGAATTAAATCATCAAGATCTCGACACAACGATAATTGAAATCAACTCTTTGAATTAAAACATATAGCAATCACATCATTCGTCTAGTTTCATCAAGGTGGATGATTAAAAGATTAGCCACTCATGATTAAATTGAAATAACAATCAAAATAAAGGAAGAACATGATGTACCAATCGTTTGAGAAATAGAAATTGCAGAACAATAAAATAGATACGATCTAAGTGGGTGCACGTGAATCTTCAATGAATCGGAAGATGATGAAATCTTGATTTGATCCTTGAAGGTGTTCCTTGAAGTGCAGCTCTTAGAAAGAAAACTTCATTCACCCTGGGAATTAGGTTTTGTTTTTTTATTTATACCCCCCTTCCATCAGATGCAAAAGTTGCCCAAAACCTTTCAGCCCCGCACTCTCACTGCGGCGCAGTGGGCGAGTGATGCCCCCACTGCGGCGCAGTGGGCTTGATCACCACTGCGGCGCAGTGGGCCTTGATCACCCCCACTGCGGCGCAGTGGGCCTTGATCACCCCCACTGCGGCGCAGTGGGCCTTGATCACCCCCACTGCGGCGCAGTGGGCCTTGATCACCCCCACTGCGGCGCAGTGGGCCTTGATCACCCCCACTGCGGCGCAGTGGGCCTTGATCACCCCCACTGCGGCGCAGTGGGCCTTGATCACCCCCACTGCGGCGCAGTGGGCCTTGATCACCCCCACTGCGGCGCAGTGGGCCTTGATCACCCCCACTGCGGCGCAGTGGGCCTTGATCACCCCCACTGCGGCGCAGTGGGCCTTGATCACCCCCACTGCGGCGCAGTGGGCCTTGATCACCCCCACTGCGGCGCAGTGGGCCTTGATCACCCCCACTGCGGCGCAGTGGGCCTTGATCACCCCCACTGCGGCGCAGTGGGCCTTGATCACCCCCACTGCGGCGCAGTGGGCCTTGATCACCCCCACTGCGGCGCAGTGGGCCTTGATCACCCCCACTGCGGCGCAGTGGGCCTTGATCACCCCCACTGCGGCGCAGTGGGCCTTGATCACCCCCACTGCGGCGCAGTGGGCCTTGATCACCCCCACTGCGGCGCAGTGGGCCTTGATCACCCCCACTGCGGCGCAGTGGGCCTTGATCACCCCCACTGCGGCGCAGTGGGCCTTGATCACCCCCACTGCGGCGCAGTGGGCCTTGATCACCCCCACTGCGGCGCAGTGGGCCTTGATCACCCCCACTGCGGCGCAGTGGGCCTTGATCACCCCCACTGCGGCGCAGTGGGCCTTGATCACCCCCACTGCGGCGCAGTGGGCCTTGATCACCCCCACTGCGGCGCAGTGGGCCTTGATCACCCCCACTGCGGCGCAGTGGGCCTTGATCACCCCCACTGCGGCGCAGTGGGCCTTGATCACCCCCACTGCGGCGCAGTGGGCCTTGATCACCCCCACTGCGGCGCAGTGGGCCTTGATCACCCCCACTGCGGCGCAGTGGGCCTTGATCACCCCCACTGCGGCGCAGTGGGCCTTGATCACCCCCACTGCGGCGCAGTGGGCCTTGATCACCCCCACTGCGGCGCAGTGGGCCTTGATCACCCCCACTGCGGCGCAGTGGGCCTTGATCACCCCCACTGCGGCGCAGTGGGCCTTGATCACCCCCACTGCGGCGCAGTGGGCCTTGATCACCCCCACTGCGGCGCAGTGGGCCTTGATCACCCCCACTGCGGCGCAGTGGGCCTTGATCACCCCCACTGCGGCGCAGTGGGCCTTGATCACCCCCACTGCGGCGCAGTGGGCCTTGATCACCCCCACTGCGGCGCAGTGGGCCTTGATCACCCCCACTGCGGCGCAGTGGGCCTTGATCACCCCCACTGCGGCGCAGTGGGCCTTGATCACCCCCACTGCGGCGCAGTGGGCCTTGATCACCCCCACTGCGGCGCAGTGGGCCTTGATCACCCCCACTGCGGCGCAGTGGGCCTTGATCACCCCCACTGCGGCGCAGTGGGCCTTGATCACCCCCACTGCGGCGCAGTGGGCCTTGATCACCCCCACTGCGGCGCAGTGGGCCTTGATCACCCCCACTGCGGCGCAGTGGGCCTTGATCACCCCACTGCGGCGCAGTGGGCGAGTGATGCCCCCACTGCGGCGCAGTGGCTTATACCCCACTGCGGCGCAGTGGCAGTGATGCCCACTGCGGCGCAGTGGCCTTATACCCCACTGCGGCGCGTGGTGCTCGTTTGTCAAGGCACTGCGGCGCAGTGGGCCTTGATCACCCCCACTGCGGCGCAGTGGGCCTTGATCACCCCCACTGCGGCGCAGTGGGCCTTGATCACCCCCACTGCGGCGCAGTGGGCCTTGATCACCCCCACTGCGGCGCAGTGGGCCTTGATCACCCCCACTGCGGCGCAGTGGGCCTTGATCACCCCCACTGCGGCGCAGTGGGACTTGATCACCCCACTGCGGCGCAGTGGCCTGATCACCCCCACTGCGGCGCAGTGGGCGAGTGATGCCCCCACTGCGGCGCAGTGGTTATACCCACTGCGGCGCAGTGGGCTCTTGTCCACTGCGGCGCAGTGGGCCTTGATCACCCCCACTGCGGCGCAGTGGGCCTTGATCACCCCCACTGCGGCGCAGTCGTGATGCATATCTTACCATAGGCTTGAACAAGGATCATAGCTCCACCGACATGGCGTAAGCACCAAGTACATCATCAAAATAGGCATATAAGATGGTTGTATAGTTAGGCTAAGGTATATGTAATGGATATTTACAATGAGTAAGGGAGTGAAGGTTAGAAATGAAAGGAAACAATCATAAGTATAAGGTATGTATGAAATATGTACAAAACAGTCTAATCAAAACCCGTACCATTGATTGCCAACAACCCATAAATTGCTATTCCGCTAAGACACCTCAAAAATACCAAGCAAACTCGACACCGCTGTGGTGTATCAACTTCAAACAACTTAAAATCAACCAAGCTCTCCATTCTTAACGATACAACACAACTCTAGACATATAAAAATGAGAAGTACCCACTAGTAGCCCAAGTTCTTTTTTTTTTTTTTTAATTGAAATCTTTTCACTTTTCTCTTTTTTCTATTATTGAACCACTTTTACTCTACTAGTAGGCACCCTCTTACAATGATGATCATGTCTAAACACTTACTTCCTTTTGAACAATCCAACACATTCCCATAGACCAACAATATTCCACCGACACCCCATTGAAGCTCTCCCAAACCGTCCAAACAAACCAATGACAATCAATGGCCCCCCAGATTAGACTATCGGTATAGTAAGGTATAATTAGGTAAAGTTTACATAAATGAGTGGATATATACAATGGAAAAGGCTAAGTTAAAAGGATGTATAAGAAAGGTTTACAAAGAAAGGAAGGATGTATATGTAAGTGAGTATAAGTATAGTAAGGTATAATTAGGTAAAGTTTACATAAATGAGTGGATATATACAATGGAAAAGGCTAAGTTAAAAGGATGTATAAGAAAGGTTTACAAAGAAAGGAAGGATGTATATGTAAGTGAGTATAAGTATAGTAAGGGTATGAATATACAAAAGGAAAAGTGAAAATAAAGAAAGAAAGAAAAGTATGGGTCAAACCTATATGCCAATTCGTCATCCGATGTACTTTTATCACAAAAGTGATCTCACTGCGGTCTCGTCACGATCACAAGGCCAAGTTCTAGCTCAACACATCACCGGCACACTCAAATCAAAGAAAAGAACCCGGAAATGGAATAAATTAACCTCAAATTCGCACATCTTAGTGCAGAGTTCGAAATGGAACCCTTACTCCCGAATAAATCCAAGAGCCTAAGAGAGGGACAAATTACAAGGTAATCAAACCAAAACCGTAAACACCTAGCACATCTATATATGAACAATGAATCTCACAACTTTAGGTGTTTGGGAAATTTGAGTATGCAAGTAATGTTATCAATCCACAAGGATAAGCCCAATAACCGTTCAGAACACATTTCGCCGGTTAAAATTTTACCAAGGAAAAATTTGTAGTAAAATTGCACATTAAATTATTATGAATTAAGTGACAAAAGCAATTTACCACAAGGACAAGCTCAACACAAGTATCAAAACCATATCAACTTCTATCATCCCGCCAAATTGAAACAACCAATTCTCAAACATGCACATCATAGTTCAAAGTTCAAAATAGAACCCTTACTCTTGGATAAAAACCCAAAAGCCTACGAGAGGGACACATCCACAAGAACGGCTAAAATCTCAATGGCAAAACAACAACAGAGATAAACCCGGTAGCTTAAACCTATTTGCCACCCCCCACACTTAAGATGGACAATGCCCTCAATGTCCATATTCGGTCAAACAAAGGGAAATAGGGGTAATCAACATAGAAAAATCAGAACACATACCGGAGTAAGGACACATCCCGTTTTGAAACAAGTTAGTCGACCCCGTGTCACAAATTGCGCTTCCGAAAAAGGAAGAACAATTTGCTTGGCGGGAGAAACAAGTTGTACCAAAACGGAAAGTGCGAGAGTTGTGTGTGCATCAAACATACCAAACACAAATATAGCGGCGCTGAACTTACTGCCAGCATATGCACACCATCACACAATCACCATTTGATGCCACAGAGTAAAGATGAGAAGAGAATCCAATGGGTTTTCCCCCCACACTTGTGTTGCACAATAGCCATCAAATTGAATAGTCCTGTCACTTGCACCACAAACAAACCACATTTCTAAGCATATCAAAGTAACTACTGTTTTATGCAGAAAAATAAAAACCTAAAAGAAAGAAAAGTATGGGTCAAACCTATATGCCAATTCGTCATCCGATGTACTTTTATCACAAAAGTGATCTCACTGCGGTCTCGTCACGATCACAAGGCCAAGTTCTAGCTCAACACATCACCGGCACACTCAAATCAAAGAAAAGAACCCGGAAATGGAATAAATTAACCTCAAATTCGCACATCTTAGTGCAGAGTTCGAAATGGAACCCTTACTCCCGAATAAATCCAAGAGCCTAAGAGAGGGACAAATTACAAGGTAATCAAACCAAAACCGTAAACACCTAGCACATCTATATATGAACAATGAATCTCACAACTTTAGGTGTTTGGGAAATTTGAGTATGCAAGTAATGTTATCAATCCACAAGGATAAGCCCAATAACCGTTCAGAACACATTTCGCCGGTTAAAATTTTACCAAGGAAAAATTTGTAGTAAAATTGCACATTAAATTATTATGAATTAAGTGACAAAAGCAATTTACCACAAGGACAAGCTCAACACAAGTATCAAAACCATATCAACTTCTATCATCCCGCCAAATTGAAACAACCAATTCTCAAACATGCACATCATAGTTCAAAGTTCAAAATAGAACCCTTACTCTTGGATAAAAACCCAAAAGCCTACGAGAGGGACACATCCACAAGAACGGCTAAAATCTCAATGGCAAAACAACAACAGAGATAAACCCGGTAGCTTAAACCTATTTGCCACCCCCCACACTTAAGATGGACAATGCCCTCAATGTCCATATTCGGTCAAACAAAGGGAAATAGGGGTAATCAACATAGAAAAATCAGAACACATACCGGAGTAAGGACACATCCCGTTTTGAAACAAGTTAGTCGACCCCGTGTCACAAATTGCGCTTCCGAAAAAGGAAGAACAATTTGCTTGGCGGGAGAAACAAGTTGTACCAAAACGGAAAGTGCGAGAGTTGTGTGTGCATCAAACATACCAAACACAAATATAGCGGCGCTGAACTTACTGCCAGCATATGCACACCATCACACAATCACCATTTGATGCCACAGAGTAAAGATGAGAAGAGAATCCAATGGGTTTTCCCCCCACACTTGTGTTGCACAATAGCCATCAAATTGAATAGTCCTGTCACTTGCACCACAAACAAACCACATTTCTAAGCATATCAAAGTAACTACTGTTTTATGCAGAAAAATAAAAACCTAAAAGAAAGAAAACAAACGAAAGTACAATGTCTCATCACCCCGTAGGGTGGATACCAGAAAATAGAGAACAGAAAATAAGACACAATGTATAAAGTACAGTCATCCTGAATACCAATCATCATAAATCATAAAATGATTCCATCCCACGGAACCGGATGGGAACCATAATCATCATCACTGCGACTGTCCATGATAGCCATGGGGAAGACCAGATGTATCAAAAAGATCGGTGATCCAATTGCGGTCTCCTTCTTGACCCGAACCAGAGGCGCCAACATCTCCTCCAGACGGTCCACCGCCAAAGCCTGAGCCAGAACCTGCAACAAAACCAGGAACAAAAGAAAATGAACCACTAACAAATCCCCCAGAACCACCAGCATCTCCACCTGCTTGACTAGCGGCACCTGGCCATGGTCTCCAATCTGCACTAGTACCTGCATCAAAAGAAGATCTACCGCCAAAAGAACCAAACTGCACAGGACCACGAGGAGATCCTCCTAGATCATGTGGGAAGAAAGAACCGCCTCCCTGACGATATGTCGGAACATGAATAGGTGGTGGTGAAAAATCAGGAATAGGAGTATCTGGAACGAACGGCTGCCCATGGTACTGAGCATCCCACATAGGCTGATAATAATCTAGGGTATAGTTGGTGCGGGCCTGCTGCGATCCCATCCAAGTCATATCCTGATCCATCCTTCTTTGATAATCATCAAATGCCCTACCACTAGCCTGCTGCCCATCCAAAATCTGTTGCAGCAGGGACCCTATATCAGTCAAATCAATACTTGGACGGCCCCGCCTCCTCTGAGGCTCCTGAGGAGCATCCCCCATCTCCTCATCATCAGAATCCTCCACCTCTGGAGGCGGTGCAGCGATAACACCCGTATCATCCAACAACCTCGCTTGCTCATTCTTCTTTGGCTTCTTCACTATCTTGGCTATTATCAACTCCTTCTCAGTTAAATGCTCCTGTCTAACCTGCAAAGACAATCCCTCATGACATATATCAGAATCAAAAACTCCCATCCTCTTGTAAAGACGGGTGATAAACTGCCCAAGCACCAACTTTGAATCCGAGTGATTCACCATCCTATCCAGAACAACCATCGGGGCCAAAGCAAACCTCCTCGGTGCCCCCTCAGAAAACAACTTAACCAACCATAAATCGAGCTGGTACGCCTTGTCCCAATGGGTGGACCTTTGTACCAGAAACGTGACAATCATCCTGTGCAACATCCTCAGCTTGACACTTCTAATCTTAGACACACTACCAGAGCCACCAGAAGGCCAATCGTGTCCCCCCGAAATACGAGTCCAATACTGAGATATCGACTCTCCATCTCCCAAATCCTGTTTCACATACAAACCCTTCCTCAACAAAGCCCTAAAATCCTGACTATCTAACTGCTCCCTCGTATACATACCACAATAAAAACCAAATTCAGGAATAGATAACTTCCTAGGCTGTCCCCCGCAGAAAAATGTAACAATCCTCTCCTCAAAAATATCCTTCACTTTATGCAACTCCTTAGTCAATTTTAATGAAGAATAAAACTCAAGACAAAGTTCACGAAAAACTGGTTCCCGATTATTGAAAATATTGTGCCACATATCACTACTAACAACCTGGTCACCGATTTGAACCTCAATACGAAACCACCTACGGATATCCTCCTGTATCCCATAATTTCTAGCAAAAATCGGATCAAGATATTTGGGAGGGCATACTACCTGACGATGAAGAGCATAGAGATTATTCAAGAAGTTGTTCTTATGGGGTTGCCTAGCCCCATTGAACTCTAACCATGCGTGAGACTCGTTCATATCGTACTCTCCAAACCTTAAATCAGGCACTTCTGGCTCTTGCCTAGCTCTCTTGGCGGGGGTACTTGCGGTCCCGCTCCCTTGTCCAACCTCCATTCGTCTTCTCTGGTCTGCGGTCTGCAAACACAACCATTAAAACAAACAAACTTGAGACATAAGGAATGCAAAACTGAAATCTCAATAATCATCTACACAACTTTTGGACAGAAACATCCCACTGCGACGCAGTGGGCTGGGTGGTCCTCACTGCGGCGCAGTGAGGCAATAGTCACGTGCAGGTCAGAAGCCAGCCACTGCGGCGCAGTGGCTAACACACAATACCACTGCGGCGCAGTGGCTAACACACAATACCACTGCGGCGCAGTGGCTAACACACAATACCACTGCGGCGCAGTGGCTAACACACAATCCCACTGCGGCGCAGTGAGACTGGGTGGTCCTCACTGCGGCGCAGTGAGGCAATAGTCACGTGCAGGTCAGAAGCCAGCCACTGCGGCGCAGTGGCTAACACACAATACCACTGCGGCGCAGTGGCCTAAAAATCTGGGCAAGATGGATGGTGTTCTTCACAATTTCCAGCAAAGGTGGTATATTCATACCATCAATCAACTTTATTTCAACTATTTACAAACACCTAGGCTATCATTAACCTCCCCCTACACTTGTTCATCAAAAAGCCCCATTTTTTTTTTAATTTAATTTTTTTTTTTTTTTTTTTTTTTTTTTTTTTTTTTTTTTTTTTTTTTTTTTTTTTTTTTTTTTTTTTTTTTTTTTTTTTTTTTTTTTTTTTTTTTTTTTTTTTTTTTTTTTTTTTTTTTTTTTTTTTTTTTTTTTTTTTTTTTTTTTTTTTTTTTTTTTTTTTTTTTTTTTTTTTTTTTTTTTTTTTTTTTTTTTTTTTTTTTTTTTTTTTTTTTTTTTTTTTTTTTTTTTTTTTTTTTTTTTTTTTTTTTTTTTTTTTTTTTTTTTTTTTTTTTTTTTTTTTTTTTTTTTTTTTTTTTTTTTTTTTTTTTTTTTTTTTTTTTTTTTTTTTTTTTTTTTTTTTTTTTTTTTTTTTTTTTTTTTTTTTTTTTTTTTTTTTTTTTTTTTTTTTTTTTTTTTTTTTTTTTTTTTTTTTTTTTTTTTTTTTTTTTTTTTTTTTTTTTTTTTTTTTTTTTTTTTTTTTTTTTTTTTTTTTTTTTTTTTTTTTTTTTTTTTTTTTTTTTTTTTTTTTTTTTTTTTTTTTTTTTTTTTTTTTTTTTTTTTTTTTTTTTTTTTTTTTTTTTTTTTTTTTTTTTTTTTTTTTTTTTTTTTTTTTTTTTTTTTTTTTTTTTTTTTTTTTTTTTTTTTTTTTTTTTTTTTTTTTTTTTTTTTTTTTTTTTTTTTTTTTTTTTTTTTTTTTTTTTTTTTTTTTTTTTTTTTTTTTTTTTTTTTTTTTTTTTTTTTTTTTTTTTTTTTTTTTTTTTTTTTTTTTTTTTTTTTTTTTTTTTTTTTTTTTTTTTTTTTTTTTTTTTTTTTTTTTTTTTTTTTTTTTTTTTTTTTTTTTTTTTTTTTTTTTTTTTTTTTTTTTTTTTTTTTTTTTTTTTTTTTTTTTTTTTTTTTTTTTTTTTTTTTTTTTTTTTTTTTTTTTTTTTTTTTTTTTTTTTTTTTTTTTTTTTTTTTTTTTTTTTTTTTTTTTTTTTTTTTTTTTTTTTTTTTTTTTTTTTTTTTTTTTTTTTTTTTTTTTTTTTTTTTTTTTTTTTTTTTTTTTTTTTTTTTTTTTTTTTTTTTTTTTTTTTTTTTTTTTTTTTTTTTTTTTTTTTTTTTTTTTTTTTTTTTTTTTTTTTTTTTTTTTTTTTTTTTTTTTTTTTTTTTTTTTTTTTTTTTTTTTTTTTTTTTTTTTTTTTTTTTTTTTTTTTTTTTTTTTTTTTTTTTTTTTTTTTTTTTTTTTTTTTTTTTTTTTTTTTTTTTTTTTTTTTTTTTTTTTTTTTTTTTTTTTTTTTTTTTTTTTTTTTTTTTTTTTTTTTTTTTTTTTTTTTTTTTTTTTTTTTTTTTTTTTTTTTTTTTTTTTTTTTTTTTTTTTTTTTTTTTTTTTTTTTTTTTTTTTTTTTTTTTTTTTTTTTTTTTTTTTTTTTTTTTTTTTTTTTTTTTTTTTTTTTTTTTTTTTTTTTTTTTTTTTTTTTTTTTTTTTTTTTTTTTTTTTTTTTTTTTTTTTTTTTTTTTTTTTTTTTTTTTTTTTTTTTTTTTTTTTTTTTTTTTTTTTTTTTTTTTTTTTTTTTTTTTTTTTTTTTTTTTTTTTTTTTTTTTTTTTTTTTTTTTTTTTTTTTTTTTTTTTTTTTTTTTTTTTTTTTTTTTTTTTTTTTTTTTTTTTTTTTTTTTTTTTTTTTTTTTTTTTTTTTTTTTTTTTTTTTTTTTTTTTTTTTTTTTTTTTTTTTTTTTTTTTTTTTTTTTTTTTTTTTTTTTTTTTTTTTTTTTTTTTTTTTTTTTTTTTTTTTTTTTTTTTTTTTTTTTTTTTTTTTTTTTTTTTTTTTTTGCTGCGGCGCAGTATGATCTCACTGATCTCGCCCCCCCAGTTTTTCCTTAGAAAAAAAATTTGACAATGAAAATTTTGAACACTTACCTCAATCCGCTTCACATCAAATTGTACCTGCATTTTTCTTGACAAAACAACATCAAATCTAACTAACAAAAACAAAATAAAATGCAAGAAAATAACACGGGTTGCCTCCCGAGAAGCGCTTAATTTATTTACGAGTCGTTAGCTAGACTCGACTACCTTTCAAGCCTCATATTCAAAAACGGGGATCTCCTCGATTATCCCCTCAACTTGCTCTTCTTCCAAATACAACTTAAGTCTATGGCCATTAACAATGAAAGATCCGTCTCCATTTCTCTTAAACAATTCAATATACCCTGACGGATAAACATGCTTGATAACAAAAGGTCCAATCCACCTAGAAGTTAGCTTAGGTTGCTTGATCTTAAACTTAGACAAAAACAACAAAACTTTAGCCCCAACCTTAAACTCCTTTCTACGGATCCTCTTGTCATGCCAAACCTTGGTTCGCTCCTTGTAAAGCCTAGAATTCTCATAGGCTCCTAACCTAAGCTCATCAAGCTCATGAAGTTGCAACATTCTAAGTTCACCGGCTTCCATCATATCCAAGTTTAAATTCCTCAACGCCCAATACGCCTTATGCTCTATCTCAATAGGTAAATGACAAGTCTTGCCATAGAGCAACCGGTATGGCGTGGTGCCAATCGGTGTCTTATAAGCCGTCCTAAACGCCCACAAGGCGTCGTCCAACTTCTTTGACCAAACCTTAGGGTTATCTCCCACAGTTTTCTCCAAAATTCTTTTCAAAGCCCTATTGGTGTTTTCTACTTGTCCACTAGTTTGTGGATGATAGGAAGTAGAAAAGTAATGCACAACACCATATCTTTTCATGACCTTAGCTAACTGATGATTTGCAAAGTGGGTTCCTCGGTCACTAATTAAGGCTCTAGGGCAACCAAATCGGCAAAACAATTGTTTAAGGAAATCAATTACTACCCTAGCATCATTCGTGGGCAAAGCCTTGGCTTCGGCCCATTTAGACACGTAGTCAACGGCAACAAGAATATATTGGAACTTATTAGAAGGTGGGAATGGTCCCATGAAGTCTATACCCCAAATATCAAATACCTCACATACCTGAATGCTTTGTTGAGGCATCTCATCCCGCTTAGTGATATTTCCTTGTCTTTGACAAATGTCACAAGTCTCTACCAAAGTTTGAGCTTCCTTGAAAATTGTAGGCCAATAGAAACCTGCATCAAACACTTTCTTACCGGTTACTGAAGGACCGTAATGACCTCCAGTTGGACCATAGTGACAAGCATCAAGAATCTCCCTAGTCTCAGCTCCAGCTACACATCTCCTTACCATCCCATCTGCACAAACACGAAACAAGTATGGGCTATCCCAAAAATAGTACTTAGCATCTGAAATGAGCTTCTTCTTCTGTTGATGCGTGAAATCATTCGGTATCTCACCTGCAACCAAATAATTAGCAATATCTGCAAACCAAGGAGCATCATCAGAAGTAGAAATAAACATTAAACATTCATCAGGGAAGTGATCATTGATCTCCCCATCACGAAGTTCCTCCCGGTGAGGATCTTCCAAGCGACTCAAATGGTCGGCAGCCAAATTTTCAGCCCCTTTCTTATCCTTAATCTCTATATCAAACTCTTGTAACAACAAAACCCAACGGATAAGCCTAGGTTTAGCATCTTGTTTCGAGAACAAGTACTTAAGGGCTGAATGGTCCGTGAAAACTATGGTCTTACTTAACACCAAATAAGATCTAAACTTATCAAAAGCAAAAACCACGGCAAGCAACTCCTTCTCAGTTGTGGTGTAATTTTGCTGGGCGGGGTTCAAAGTTTTGCTAGCAAAGTAAATGGGCTTGAAATGCTTATCAACCCTTTGCCCAAGCACGGCTCCCACAGCAAAATCACTTGCATCACACATCAATTCAAAGGGCAATTCCCAATCCGGCCCGACCATGATAGGTGAATTGGTCAACTTCTCCTTTAGAACCTGAAAAGCACTTAAACAAGAATCATCAAACACAAAAGGGACGTCCTTCTCCAACAAGTGGGTCATAGGACGAGTAATCTTAGAAAAATCTTTAATGAAACGGCGGTAAAAACCGGCATGTCCAAGAAAACTCCTTACCCCTTTTACATTGGAAGGCGGGGGTAATTTGGCTATAACATCAATCTTAGCCCTATCAACCTCTATCCCTGCCTTAGACACTTTGTGACCTAGCACAATACCCTCGGTCACCATGAAGTCTATACCCCAAATATCAAATACCTCACATACCTGAATGCTTTGTTGAGGCATCTCATCCCGCTTAGTGATATTTCCTTGTCTTTGACAAATGTCACAAGTCTCTACCAAAGTTTGAGCTTCCTTGAAAATTGTAGGCCAATAGAAACCTGCATCAAACACTTTCTTACCGGTTACTGAAGGACCGTAATGACCTCCAGTTGGACCATAGTGACAAGCATCAAGAATCTCCCTAGTCTCAGCTCCAGCTACACATCTCCTTACCATCCCATCTGCACAAACACGAAACAAGTATGGGCTATCCCAAAAATAGTACTTAGCATCTGAAATGAGCTTCTTCTTCTGTTGATGCGTGAAATCATTCGGTATCTCACCTGCAACCAAATAATTAGCAATATCTGCAAACCAAGGAGCATCATCAGAAGTAGAAATAAACATTAAACATTCATCAGGGAAGTGATCATTGATCTCCCCATCACGAAGTTCCTCCCGGTGAGGATCTTCCAAGCGACTCAAATGGTCGGCAGCCAAATTTTCAGCCCCTTTCTTATCCTTAATCTCTATATCAAACTCTTGTAACAACAAAACCCAACGGATAAGCCTAGGTTTAGCATCTTGTTTCGAGAACAAGTACTTAAGGGCTGAATGGTCCGTGAAAACTATGGTCTTACTTAACACCAAATAAGATCTAAACTTATCAAAAGCAAAAACCACGGCAAGCAACTCCTTCTCAGTTGTGGTGTAATTTTGCTGGGCGGGGTTCAAAGTTTTGCTAGCAAAGTAAATGGGCTTGAAATGCTTATCAACCCTTTGCCCAAGCACGGCTCCCACAGCAAAATCACTTGCATCACACATCAATTCAAAGGGCAATTCCCAATCCGGCCCGACCATGATAGGTGAATTGGTCAACTTCTCCTTTAGAACCTGAAAAGCACTTAAACAAGAATCATCAAACACAAAAGGGACGTCCTTCTCCAACAAGTGGGTCATAGGACGAGTAATCTTAGAAAAATCTTTAATGAAACGGCGGTAAAAACCGGCATGTCCAAGAAAACTCCTTACCCCTTTTACATTGGAAGGCGGGGGTAATTTGGCTATAACATCAATCTTAGCCCTATCAACCTCTATCCCTGCCTTAGACACTTTGTGACCTAGCACAATACCCTCGGTCACCATGAAGTGACACTTCTCCCAATTCAAAACAAGTTGAGCCCTCTCACACCGTTCTAACATCTTATCCAAGTTATGCAAGCAAGTACGAAACGAGTCCCCAAAAACCGAGAAATCATCCATGAAGATCTCCATGGAGGTCTCAAGCATGTCCTGGAATATAGCTATCATGCACCTTTGGAAGGTGCCAGGGGCATTACACAAACCAAAAGGCATTCGCCGGTAGGCAAAAGTACCAAAGGGGCACGTGAAAGTGGTCTTTTCTTGATCCTTTGGATCAATGGGTATTTGAAAGTACCCGGAAAACCCATCAAGGAAACAAAAATACTCATTACCTGCAAGTCTCTCTAACATCTGATCAATAAAAGGCAATGGAAAGTGATCCTTTCGGGTGGCATCATTAAGCTTACGGAAGTCAATACAAACCCGCCAACCCGTAATAGTCCTAGTAGCCAAGAGTTCCCTATTTTCATTCTCAATAACCGTCATACCCCCCTTTTTGGGCACACAATGAACAGGACTAACCCAAGGACTATCAGCAATAGGGAAAATGATCCCTGCATCTAACAACTTAATCACTTCTTTCTTAACCACTTCTTTCATATTAGGATTTAGCCTCCTTTGTCGCTGGACAACGGGCTTAACATCATCGACAAAATCAATCTTGTGCTGACAAAAGTTAGGACTAATACCTGGAATGTCGGTAGTCTTCCAAGCAAAAGCCCGCTTATGGGCTCGGAGCACAGACAAGAGACAATCTTTCTCGTCACTCGAGAGTGAGGACAAGATAACCACTGGTAAAGAGGATTTACCTGCCAAGTAAGCATACTCCAAATGGGCAGGCAATGGCTTGAGCTCCAAATCTGTAGGTGGTACATCAACTGAATTAGGTACCCTTGAGCTTCCATCAGCAACAACTCTCTCAAAGCTCTCATCCACTGGAGGTGTCTCATCCAAGCTAAGTGCCATAACCTCTGCAAACAAATCATCATCAGAAATATCTCCAGCTCCTAAGCAAGTGAGCTCTTCATTTTCAATCTCTGTCTCCATCAATTCCTGAAATTCTCGGTCTAAAGCATCATCAATCACATCAATCCTGAAACATGACTCATCATTAGAATATGAATGCTTAATAGACCTCTCAACATTAAAAACAATCCTATCCGTACCCACACCCAAAGAAATTTCCTTATCCTTCACACGGATGATAGCATCCGCGGTATTAAGGAATGGTCGTCCAAGAATAAGGGGTACTTGTGCATCCTCCTCCATCTCGAGGATAACAAAGTCAACTAGGAAAACAATATGGCCCACCTTGACTCTAATATTTTCAGCAATCCCCATGGGGTACTGAAATGAATGGTCAGCTAATCTTATACTCATGCGAGTCGGGCGAAGGATTCCTAAAGCCAACTTACTCCAAACCGAATAAGGCATCAAATTAATGCTAGCACCTAAATCAGCTAAAGCCTTACAAATAATGGTTCTAATAGAGCAAGTAATAAGGAAACTCCCTGGATCTTCAAGCTTAGGCGGAATGCGGTTCTGCAAGATAGCAGAACACTCGGCATTGAGAAAAGTAGCTTTGGCCTCCTCCATCTTTCCTTTGTCCGTCACAAGTTCCTTAATGAACTTGGCATAATGAGGCATCCCTTGTATCAAATCAACTAAAGGCACATTAATATGAACATTTGAAATCATTTGAACAAACTTATTATATTGTTCCTTTAGCTTTGCCTTCCTGAACCGTTGTGGAAATGGAACTTTTGGTTTATAAGCTTTAACCTCGAGTTCCACAACTGGTTATGGAGGTGTGACTGGAGTCTTCACGGTCGGATTCTCCTCCATCTCAATCTCCTCATCAACCTCATCATCATTACCTGAATCTTGCACATCTGAAACAACAACATCAGGTATAGTAGGAGGGTCATATGATTTACCTGTACGAGTGGTGATGGCCTTGGCTTCCTCATTACGGGCTCGAGGTGGAGTGTACTTCGGCCTCAAATTCTGTCCCTGATTTGGCCCCATGCTAAACTGAGGCTTAGGATTCTGTTGAGTATTGCTAGGTAAAGTATCTGGAGGCCTAGAAAGGGCATCCATCCTACTCTCAAGATCCTTAAAGTTAACACATTGATTCTTCATATTTATCTCTACCTTGCCATCTATCCTATCCAACCTCTCATTCAACGCCTTAGTATCATCCCGAATCATCTGAATGCTAGTGTTAGTTTCAGCCTGATTACTCACCAACTGTTTCATCATCTCCCTCAACTCGGCATTTGGATCGGTATTAGAGGAAGAAGAACCTGATCCTTGGCCTTGTTGAGTTTGTTGTTGTGGTTGACTCTGAAAGTTATCCCTTTGCCACCTATTTCCTGAAAAACGAGAATTATTAGTAGGAAAAGAAGAGTTATAAGAAGGATTACCTGAAGAACGGTTCTGGAAACCGGTATTGCGCTGGTAGCTCCCTTGTTGTTGATTCTGGACGTAACTCACATCTTCGGGTCCCCGATTGGGACACTCATCAGAATAATGCTCTCATCTAAAAATCTATCATCATCCATATTCGCATTGTCCTTTGCCATGGATTCCAAAATTTCAAAACCTTCATTGGGTGTGATCTTGTTGAAACCACCCCCGAAAGCATATCCTAACTCACGCTTGGACTTCTTATCTAGGCCATCAAAGAAAAGCTCAACATATTGCTCCTTAGTCATGTTATGGCCCGGACAATTTCTTAACATCTCCTTAAAACGGATCCATGCATCCACCACATCTTCATCTTCATCTTGGTCAAAGAACCTAATCAAATTCTCCAACTTCCATTGAGTTCTAAGTGAATAAAACTCACCAAGTGTAGGGGGGTGGCAAATAGGTTTAAGCTACCGGGTTTATCTCTGTTGTTGTTTTGCCATTGAGATTTTAGCCGTTCTTGTGGATGTGTCCCTCTCGTAGGCTTTTGGGTTTTTATCCAAGAGTAAGGGTTCTATTTTGAACTTTGAACTATGATGTGCATGTTTGAGAATTGGTTGTTTCAATTTGGCGGGATGATAGAAGTTGATATGGTTTTGATACTTGTGTTGAGCTTGTCCTTGTGGTAAATTGCTTTTGTCACTTAATTCATAATAATTTAATGTGCAATTTTACTACAAATTTTTCCTTGGTAAAATTTTAACCGGTGAAATGTGTTCTGAACGGTTATTGGGCTTATCCTTGTGGATTGATAACATTACTTGCATACTCAAATTTCCCAAACACCTAAAGTTGTGAGATTCATTGTTCATATATAGATGTGCTAGGTGTTTACGGTTTTGGTTTGATTACCTTGTAATTTGTCCCTCTCTTAGGCTCTTGGATTTATTTGGGAGTAAGGGTTCCATTTCGAACTCTGCACTAAGATGTGCGAATTTGAGGTTAATTTATTCCATTTCTGGGTTCTTTTCTTTGATTTGAGTGTGCCGGTGATGTGTTGAGCTAGAACTTGGCCTTGTGATCGTGACGAGACCGCAGTGAGATCACTTTTGTGATAAAAGTACATCGGATGACGAATTGGCATATAGGTTTGACCCATACTTTTCTTTCTTTCTTTATTTTCACTTTTCCTTTTGTATATTCATACCCTTACTATACTTATACTCACTTACATATACATCCTTCCTTTCTTTGTAAACCTTTCTTATACATCCTTTTAACTTAGCCTTTTCCATTGTATATATCCACTCATTTATGTAAACTTTACCTAATTATACCTTACTATACCGATAGTCTAATCTGGGGGGCCATTGATTGTCATTGGTTTGTTTGGACGGTTTGGGAGAGCTTCAATGGGGTGTCGGTGGAATATTGTTGGTCTATGGGAATGTGTTGGATTGTTCAAAAGGAAGTAAGTGTTTAGACATGATCATCATTGTAAGAGGGTGCCTACTAGTAGAGTAAAAGTGGTTCAATAATAGAAAAAAGAGAAAAGTGAAAAGATTTTAATCAATTAAAAAAAAAAAAAAAAAGAACTTGGGCTACTAGTGGGTACTTCTCATTTTTATGTGTCTAGAGTTGTGTTGTATCGTTAAGAATGGAGAGCTTGGTTGATTTTAAGTTGTTTGAAGTTGATACACCACAGCGGTGTCGAGTTTGCTTGGTATTTTTGAGGTGTCTTAGCGGAATAGCAATTTACGGGTTGTTGGCAATCAATGGTACGGGTTTTGATTAGACTGTTTTGTACATATTTCATACATACCTTATACTTATGATTGTTTCCTTTCATTTCTAACCTTCACTCCCTTACTCATTGTAAATATCCATTACATATACCTTAGCCTAACTATACAACCATCTTATATGCCTATTTTGGTGATGTACTTGGTGCTTACGCCATGTCGGTGGAGCTATGATCCTTGTTCAAGCCTATGGTAAAATATGCATCACGACTGTGCTATGAGTGATTCTTGATATTTTTAACCCCAAAAGTAAGTTCGTTGGAGTAGAATGATATTGATAGGTTCATTTGTTTCACTTGTGCTTAGTCGTGCTATTGAGGCTTGTGGATTGTTCAGATATTGTCAAACATTTCGAGTTTTCATTTAAGATTAAAACTGCTTCACCCAACTTTTTGTCATTGACATACTTGGTGTTGCTTCTTTTTGATACTCGTGATTGTTTATTTAGCTTCATTGCCAAGGATTACTTTTTATTTAAATGTTGGATTTGCTTGAGGACAAGCAATGCTCAAGTGTGGGGGGATTTGATGTGACCAATTTATACCTATCGCCCACATCATTATTGGCCATTTTATTAAGCGTTTTAAGTCGATTTTGTGTGCATTTGGCGCGTTTATGTTGTTTGTTAGTGTTTCAGGCTCTAAACAGGTTACGCGCTCATTTGTTGCAAGTTCGGATGTTTCTTTGGCCAAGATGTTGATTTGTGCGTCCGAGAGTTGTTCATAGTGAAAAAAGTGTTATTCGGACCAGCATGATTGGACTGCGCCGCAGTGGGGGAATGCATGTACCCACTGCGCCGCAGTCATCTCAAGGAAAAGAGCATCGAGTCCAGTAATATTATACTGCGCCGCAGTGGGGGTGATCAAGGCCCACTGCGCCGCAGTCAGCTAGAGGAAAAGAGCATCGAGTCCAGTAATATTGGACTGCGCCGCAGTGGGGGAATGCATGTACCCACTGCGCCGCAGTCATCTCAAGGAAAAGAGCATCGAGTCCAGTAATATTATACTGCGCCGCAGTCATCTCAAGGAAAAGAGCATCGAGTCCAGTAATATTATACTGCGCCGCAGTCATCTCAAGGAAAAGAGCATCGAGTCCAGTAATATTATACTGCGCCGCAGTCATCTCAAGGAAAAGAGCATCGAGTCCAGTAATATTATACTGCGCCGCAGTCATCTCAAGGAAAAGAGCATCGAGTCCAGTAATATTATACTGCGCCGCAGTCATCTCAAGGAAAAGAGCATCGAGTCCAGTAATATTATACTGCGCCGCAGTCATCTCAAGGAAAAGAGCATCGAGTCCAGTAATATTATACTGCGCCGCAGTCATCTCAAGGAAAAGAGCATCGAGTCCAGTAATATTATACTGCGCCGCAGTCATCTCAAGGAAAAGAGCATCGAGTCCAGTAATATTATACTGCGCCGCAGTCATCTCAAGGAAAAGAGCATCGAGTCCAGTAATATTATACTGCGCCGCAGTCATCTCAAGGAAAAGAGCATCGAGTCCAGTAATATTATACTGCGCCGCAGTCATCTCAAGGAAAAGAGCATCGAGTCCAGTAATATTATACTGCGCCGCAGTCATCTCAAGGAAAAGAGCATCGAGTCCAGTAATATTATACTGCGCCGCAGTCATCTCAAGGAAAAGAGCATCGAGTCCAGTAATATTATACTGCGCCGCAGTCATCTCAAGGAAAAGAGCATCGAGTCCAGTAATATTATACTGCGCCGCAGTCATCTCAAGGAAAAGAGCATCGAGTCCAGTAATATTATACTGCGCCGCAGTCATCTCAAGGAAAAGAGCATCGAGTCCAGTAATATTATACTGCGCCGCAGTCATCTCAAGGAAAAGAGCATCGAGTCCAGTAATATTATACTGCGCCGCAGTCATCTCAAGGAAAAGAGCATCGAGTCCAGTAATATTATACTGCGCCGCAGTCATCTCAAGGAAAAGAGCATCGAGTCCAGTAATATTATACTGCGCCGCAGTCATCTCAAGGAAAAGAGCATCGAGTCCAGTAATATTATACTGCGCCGCAGTCATCTCAAGGAAAAGAGCATCGAGTCCAGTAATATTATACTGCGCCGCAGTCATCTCAAGGAAAAGAGCATCGAGTCCAGTAATATTATACTGCGCCGCAGTCATCTCAAGGAAAAGAGCATCGAGTCCAGTAATATTATACTGCGCCGCAGTCATCTCAAGGAAAAGAGCATCGAGTCCAGTAATATTATACTGCGCCGCAGTCATCTCAAGGAAAAGAGCATCGAGTCCAGTAAATACTGCGCCGCAGTCATCTCAAGGAAAAGAGCATCGAGTCCAGTAATATTATACTGCGCCGCAGTATCAAGGAAGCGCATCAGTCAGTAATTCAAAGAGTTGATTTCAATTATCGTTGTGTCGAGATCTTGATGATTTAATTCCTTAATATATATTATTATGATATTGGTGGCATGTGTGTTCTTCGTTAGTGGTACTAGTTGAATACATTTGTGATTTTCAAACGATTGC
Source organism: Erigeron breviscapus (assembly GCA_034093135.1). Taxonomy (NCBI): domain Eukaryota; kingdom Viridiplantae; phylum Streptophyta; class Magnoliopsida; order Asterales; family Asteraceae; genus Erigeron; species Erigeron breviscapus. Next base: position 27,501,772 of record CM067171.1, read on the forward strand.
TTGTCTATGAGCAACTATCACTAGTTCATGGTATGATAGTGAATGTCATTTTAATAAAAGGAATAATTTTGTCAACGTGTTTTGTAACGGTTGGTGGTACCACGTTATTTTCACATAGGCACAATTGGTAATTTGTTGATCAAGCAAACTAATTGTTGGTAAGGTTGTCTAGGCATTGGTGGTACCGGCTTGGGTAATTAAACTAGCAACTTAGGTGTTTGGGTGTTTTGTGAGCGGTTGGTGGTACCACGCGGGCATTTTATCCTTTCACGATTATCTTGTCAACTCTAAATGAATGTGGTCTTAATTGAATGCAATCGTGTTTGAAGTCTAGCGAAGTCAAGGTGGATGATCTTTACTATTATTGTTTGAAGCTTTTCTTTACTTTTAAGTGTTTTGCCTTTTTAAATTTACTTTAATTTAATTGTCAAAGTGTGATTCAAAGTGTTCCACCCTGTTTTCCTCAATACTTTTAAGATGATTACCTTTCAGATTGAAATCATGAGCAATGGTCGGAGGTCTTATAGGACTACCACGGTTGGTAGGAATAGTACGGACCCTCTTACCATAACGTATATCATTCGGATCCCTTTCTTTGTCTAATAAAGTGGTTTGGAAAACAGGGTGGAACACTTTGAATCACACTTTGACAATTAAATTAAAGTGCAACTTGTTACTGTTTGTGGGCTGTAAACCGTCATGCATTTATGTATGATGTGATGTAATTAATGCGGATCTCAGAACCCGATCAAAAACTTTATTTGATAATTTCAATAAACCGTTTGAGTTCCACATTGTCTCTCCTATAAATACCCACTTTCAATTTCAATTGCATTTACTTCGAACATATTTACTCCCAAATCTTTCAAATTCCTTCATTTACTTCTTCATTCATTTTCCAATCATCATCATCTCTCTTATTTACTCCATTTATATTCAATTCCTTCATTTACTTCTTCATTCATTTTCCAATCATCATCATCTCTCTTATTTACTCCATTTATATTCAATTCCTTCATTTACTTCTTCATTCATTTTCCAATCATCATCATCTCTCTTATTTACTCCATTTATATTCAATTCCTTCATTTACTTCTTCATTCATTTTCCAATCATCATCATCTCTCTTATTTACTCCATTTATATTCAATTCCTTCATTTACTTCTTCATTCATTTTCCAATCATCATCATCTCTCTTATTTACTCCATTTATATTCAATTCCTTCATTTACTTCTTCATTCATTTTCCAATCATCATCATCTCTCTTATTTACTCCATTTATATTCAATTCCTTCATTTACTTCTTCATTCATTTTCCAATCATCATCATCTCTCTTATTTACTCCATTTATATTCAATTCCTTCATTTACTTCTTCATTCATTTTCCAATCATCATCATCTCTCTTATTTACTCCATTTATATTCAATTCCTTCATTTACTTCTTCATTCATTTTCCAATCATCATCATCTCTCTTATTTACTCCATTTATATTCAATTCCTTCATTTACTTCTTCATTCATTTTCCAATCATCATCATCTCTCTTATTTACTCCATTTATATTCAATTCCTTCATTTACTTCTTCATTCATTTTCCAATCATCATCATCTCTCTTATTTACTCCATTTATATTCAATTCCTTCATTTACTTCTTCATTCATTTTCCAATCATCATCATCTCTCTTATTTACTCCATTTATATTCAATTCCTTCATTTACTTCTTCATTCATTTTCCAATCATCATCATCTCTCTTATTTACTCCATTTATATTCAATTCCTTCATTTACTTCTTCATTCATTTTCCAATCATCATCATCTCTCTTATTTACTCCATTTATATTCAATTCCTTCATTTACTTCTTCATTCATTTTCCAATCATCATCATCTCTCTTATTTACTCCATTTATATTCAATTCCTTCATTTACTTCTTCATTCATTTTCCAATCATCATCATCTCTCTTATTTACTCCATTTATATTCAATTCCTTCATTTACTTCTTCATTCATTTTCCAATCATCATCATCTCTCTTATTTACTCCATTTATATTCAATTCCTTCATTTACTTCTTCATTCATTTTCCAATCATCATCATCTCTCTTATTTACTCCATTTATATTCAATTCCTTCATTTACTTCTTCATTCATTTTCCAATCATCATCATCTCTCTTATTTACTCCATTTATATTCAATTCCTTCATTTACTTCTTCATTCATTTTCCAATCATCATCATCTCTCTTATTTACTCCATTTATATTCAATTCCTTCATTTACTTCTTCATTCATTTTCCAATCATCATCATCTCTCTTATTTACTCCATTTATATTCAATTCCTTCATTTACTTCTTCATTCATTTTCCAATCATCATCATCTCTCTTATTTACTCCATTTATATTCAATTCCTTCATTTACTTCTTCATTCATTTTCCAATCATCATCATCTCTCTTATTTACTCCATTTATATTCAATTCCTTCATTTACTTCTTCATTCATTTTCCAATCATCATCATCTCTCTTATTTACTCCATTTATATTCAATTCCTTCATTTACTTCTTCATTCATTTTCCAATCATCATCATCTCTCTTATTTACTCCATTTATATTCAATTCCTTCATTTACTTCTTCATTCATTTTCCAATCATCATCATCTCTCTTATTTACTCCATTTATATTCAATTCCTTCATTTACTTCTTCATTCATTTTCCAATCATCATCATCTCTCTTATTTACTCCATTTATATTCAATTCCTTCATTTACTTCTTCATTCATTTTCCAATCATCATCATCTCTCTTATTTACTCCATTTATATTCAATTCCTTCATTTACTTCTTCATTCATTTTCCAATCATCATCATCTCTCTTATTTACTCCATTTATATTCAATTCCTTCATTTACTTCTTCATTCATTTTCCAATCATCATCATCTCTCTTATTTACTCCATTTATATTCAATTCCTTCATTTACTTCTTCATTCATTTTCCAATCATCATCATCTCTCTTATTTACTCCATTTATATTCAATTCCTTCATTTACTTCTTCATTCATTTTCCAATCATCATCATCTCTCTTATTTACTCCATTTATATTCAATTCCTTCATTTACTTCTTCATTCATTTTCCAATCATCATCATCTCTCTTATTTACTCCATTTATATTCAATTCCTTCATTTACTTCTTCATTCATTTTCCAATCATCATCATCTCTCTTATTTACTCCATTTATATTCAATTCCTTCATTTACTTCTTCATTCATTTTCCAATCATCATCATCTCTCTTATTTACTCCATTTATATTCAATTCCTTCATTTACTTCTTCATTCATTTTCCAATCATCATCATCTCTCTTATTTACTCCATTTATATTCAATTCCTTCATCAATTCTTTCCTTCCAAAGGGAAGAAGCTGAAATGGGTCCAGATAGAGGTCAAGCTGTTGAAGGACCATCTGGTGATGATGTACAGATCATTGAAGCTGTACATCCCATTAGACAAGTTGCTCCAGAAGGTCAAGGTACAGAAGTTGTTGAACCTTCCAGACGACCTAGAACTAATAGGCGTCTGATGAGAGCAGGACTTCAGGTGAATCCTGAAAGACATCCTGGTGATGTTATGAATCTAGATGGATCACCAATTTTTGAACAAGAGGTTGTTGAGCAGGTAGTTGAGGAAGTTGAAGATGTTCAGACTGCTGAACATATTTCTGGTGAGCAAGAGGCTCCACTAGACTTGAATGTAGAGGATGGTGAACAGGTTAATGTAGAGACTGGTGAACAGTCTGGTGAACAGACAGTTGGGATGGCTCCAGAATGGGATGATATAGATTCCCCAATGTCTGAAGGTTTTGATGCAAACTTGAAGTTTCTGGGACTGTTCTTCGTAGCATTCATGATGGGGTGTTACCCCAAGTAGAAAAGTTACTGGATGAGAAGTTGCCAAAACACTTGCCTAAAGCAGTTGCAAATGTTCAGAAGGAAGTGCAGGCACTTAAAAAAGTTGTGTCTGAAACAACTCCAGTAGAAGGTATAACTTTTGGTCCACTGGATAGACTTATGCTTGAACAGTTATGGAATGATCTCAAGTCAAGAACTGGAGATCGTTCCAAGGGGGAAAAGTCGTCTGGTGAACTGATAGGTCTGAAAGAAGATGTTCAGACTGCTGAACATATTTCTGGTGAGCAAGAGGCTCCACTAGACTTGAATGTAGAGGTTGGTGAACAGGTTAATGTAGAGACTGGTGAACAGTCTGGTGAACAGGTTAATGTAGAGACTGGTGAACAGGTTAATGTAGAGACTGGTGAACAGGTTAATGTAGAGACTGGTGAACAGGTTAATGTAGAGACTGGTGAACAGGTTAATGTAGAGGATGGTGAACAGGTTAATGTAGAGACTGGTGAACAGTCTGGTGAACAGACAGTTGGGATGGCTCCAGAATGGGATGATATAGATTCCCCAATGTCTGAAGGTTTTGATGCAAACTTGAAGTTTCTGGGACTGTTCTTCGTAGCATTCATGATGGGGTGTTACCCCAAGTAGAAAAGTTACTGGATGAGAAGTTGCCAAAACACTTGCCTAAAGCAGTTGCAAATGTTCAGAAGGAAGTGCAGGCACTTAAAAAAGTTGTGTCTGAAACAACTCCAGTAGAAGGTATAACTTTTGGTCCACTGGATAGACTTATGCTTGAACAGTTATGGAATGATCTCAAGTCAAGAACTGGAGATCGTTCCAAGGGGGAAAAGTCGTCTGGTGAACTGATAGGTCTGAAAGAAGATGTTCAGAATTTGGTTTACAGGGTCAGTTCTCTGGAGAGTAGACCCACACTAGACCAGGGTGCAGTTGTTAGTACTATAAGTGATGAATGTACAAGGAAGTTCAGAAACAATATGTTGAAAGAATTATGTGAAGAAGTTTCTGGGACTGTTCTTCGTAGCATTCATGATGGGGTGTTACCCCAAGTAGAAAAGTTACTGGATGAGAAGTTGCCAAAACACTTGCCTAAAGCAGTTGCAAATGTTCAGAAGGAAGTGCAGGCACTTAAAAAAGTTGTGTCTGAAACAACTCCAGTAGAAGGTATAACTTTTGGTCCACTGGATAGACTTATGCTTGAACAGTTATGGAATGATCTCAAGTCAAGAACTGGAGATCGTTCCAAGGGGGAAAAGTCGTCTGGTGAACTGATAGGTCTGAAAGAAGATGTTCAGAATTTGGTTTACAGGGTCAGTTCTCTGGAGAGTAGACCCACACTAGACCAGGGTGCAGTTGTTAGTACTATAAGTGATGAATGTACAAGGAAGTTCAGAAACAATATGTTGAAAGAATTATGTGAAGAAGTTTCTGGGACTGTTCTTCGTAGCATTCATGATGGGGTGTTACCCCAAGTAGAAAAGTTACTGGATGAGAAGTTGCCAAAACACTTGCCTAAAGCAGTTGCAAATGTTCAGAAGGAAGTGCAGGCACTTAAAAAAGTTGTGTCTGAAACAACTCCAGTAGAAGGTATAACTTTTGGTCCACTGGATAGACTTATGCTTGAACAGTTATGGAATGATCTCAAGTCAAGAACTGGAGATCGTTCCAAGGGGGAAAAGTCGTCTGGTGACCAAACTCTGAAGCACATGTCACAAAGAGCATATGGCACTGAAGCCGGGCTACTGAAAGACAAAGAGCATATGGCACTGAAGCCGGGCTAATGAAAGACAAAGAGCATATGGCACTGAAGCCGGGCTTACTGAAAGACAAAGAGCATATGGCGCTGAAGTCGGGCTTACTGAAAGACAAAGAGCATATGGCACTGAAGCCGGGCTTACTGAAAGACAAAGAGCATATGGCACTGAAGCCGGGCTACTGAAAGACAAAGAGCATATGGCACTGAAGCCGGGCTAACTGAAGAAGCTACTGGTACTGAAGCCAGTGAGCCCCAGTTTGAGACCTTCCCAGATATTCCAACTACACTGAAGGTTGTTAAAGGAAAAGAAAAAGTGGTATCTGGTGAAGAGGAAGAGCAAACTGAAGATACTGATGATGAAACATCCAAGAAACTTGAACAAGAATGCATCATGATAGAGATTTTCAAAAGAAATCAAAAAGATGAACTGCTGGCCCATCAAAGGGAGATGGCAACTATGGGTACTCTGGATTCTTACAATGCTGGCAGGTTAGGCATTAATATTGAAGTGTATAAAAAGATGAAGGATGACCCCAGAGTTCATCAATGTTTGAGTTTATTGGATGATGTTCATGTACGCTCATTCTACGCTGAAGAAGAATAAGTCTATGATTCTATTATTTATGGCGTGAGTGTACCAGAACTCATCAGACAAAGGAAGGATGAACTGGTAAGTCTCCAGAAAAAGATAAGAAAGAATGCTGGTGCTCTGGAGATAGAGTACATAAAGAGACTTACTGGTTTACCAAAGTTGACTGCCAGACAAATCAAAGCAATCAAAGATGCTGATGTAAGCATTTCTGAAAAGGATTGAAAAGGTATGGAGAAGAAAGCAACAGATGGAAGTTGCAATGGGCATAAGAACGCCAGAATCAATACCATCTTCTCCATCACCAAAGAGAAAGGCTACTGAAGATGCTCCAGGACAGACATCAAAAAGAAGGGCCTGACTCTTATCATTTACTTGTTGTAAATTATTGTCTTATGAAAATTGTATACTATTTATCAGTTGATGTATGTAATAATAGTTGCAATTTTTTATTCCTATAAGTAAATGATCAGATTTAGTCTAAGTTAGAACTTAAAAGATGAACTGAAAACACTCATGATCTATAAAGTGTTTTCCAGTAACTTAGATTTTTTAGACAAATCAAAGCAATCAAAGATGCTGATGTAAGCAATTTCATTCCCCTGGACACTTCTCGAAAAATCAATCGTCAAGAACTCCAATCTGCTGTAGAGAAAAGGAGAGTGTCCAAGGAAACTGAATCATTGATCCAGCAAGCCAAGATGAAAGAAAAATACAATGAGATGTTGAATTTCAGGGCTGATGCCAGAAGGATCACTGGTGCTGAAATCAAATTGGCTGAAAATAATGAAGGCATGTCTAAGTTTGAAGTAAAGTTGACCAGGGAGGGTAACTTTACTGACGAAGGGAAAAGTACTTCAGTCCAAGCTTTTGGATGGAGTGAACTGAAGGAAGTCGCTTTAACGTTCAGGGGGAAAACAGATGTGTCGACTGATGTTAAAGCATTTCTGAAAAGGATTGAAAAGGTATGGAGAAGAAAGCAACAGATGGAAGTTGCAATGGGCATAAGAACGCCAGAATCAATACCATCTTCTCCATCACCAAAGAGAAAGGCTACTGAAGATGCTCCAGGACAGACATCAAAAAGAAGGGCCTGACTCTTATCATTTACTTGTTGTAAATTATTGTCTTATGAAAATTGTATACTATTTATCAGTTGATGTATGTAATAATAGTTGCAATTTTTTATTCCTATAAGTAAATGATCAGATTTAGTCTAAGTTAGAACTTAAAAGATGAAACTGAAAACACTCATGATCTATAAAGTGTTTTCCAGTAACTTAGATTTTTTAGACAAATCGAAACTTGTGTTTTTCAAGCATACAAAATGTATAGATTCAAGCTTGAAAACACTTGCATTATTTCTAAACAAATAGGGGGAATTTGTTAGATCCAGATTTAGTCCAGATTTACTGGACTCGCTCCAGACTCGACTACTGGAGCCTCACTAAAGATCTGACCAGAAACGTGTTCTACTGGACCTACTCCAGACTTGGAATCTGGAGTCCCTCTGAAGATTTGTCCAGAAATAATGGAAGACCAGTGAGCAAAATACTTGTATAGGAAATCTGGAGTATTCTCAAGATGAGCTCACTGGACTTCACCCCAGTCCAGATCAACTCTACTGAAGACATTCTGACTGAAGTCAAAGACTGAAGTCTGAAGAAAGAAGACTGACAAATGGCGGAGTCCACTGGAAAGTCTTACCAGATCTGTACACTGGAGGATTGTCAGTGTTCTAGACCCTACAAGTCTGAACACTGATATCGAGGATTGACTTTTCCCTTTACACACTTTCCAAAGAACAATCCACTTGTTCTTTACCAAAGTTTGTGTGTGTAAAGGTGGTTGGATAAAAGGATACAAAGTCATTTGATGTGACTTTATCCTTATTCCTTATCCAATACATTTAATATTCTTGTCGGATCATTAAATGTATGCAACCATATTTGTACGGCATAAAATTCACTGGTGAATTTTGTTGCCTATAAATACAAAGTCATTTCCTTGACATAAATACTTTTAAGCATACATTTTGCATTTAAGTGAATTTATCTAAATACTCTCGATCTTAAACAGGGATACTTCACAACTTTAAGTATCTCGATCCAAAAGAGTTATTTGACAAATATAGGTCATTTGTAACTCATAGGTTGTTAGGATACATACTTATTTGTATTATCTTGATTCCGCACAACCTTGTATTTTATTTAACATCATAAATAAATTACACAATTGAAAAATACATAATGTTCCACTTTATTTGTTTATTGTTTTAAGTCTTGTATTACTTTGTTTATATACTCTAGCATTTATTTACAAGTAATACTAGTCCAATCTAGTGATTATTAGACTTGTTGTATTTTACACTTTCCTGATTAGCCATCGAACTTAAGGGACTCACAATAGTAATGGAACTAAAGTAATGCCTAAAATAAGTAACGGCTAATAATAATGTTCCTAAAATTAATGAGACTAAGACCATTATACCAAGGAAGCTAGTGATAAGTAAGCCTATTGTAAACACCAAAACAATAAGCTAAAGTAAGGCTCTACTTAGATTTTACATCACCTTTGGGTAGAAGTAACTAATATCTAAGTAAACATGAGCATTAGGGTCATGCAACACAACGCGTATCTTTTGACCTTTGGGCACAAAATTAAGAATCGTGTACATTATGCATGAAAATAGTCCTCTTAGCACACAAAGCATATTAAATCACCTTTGGGCAGAATCAATATACTAAGTGTTCGTTATGCAAAAGGAAAATAACGCAACATGAGAATCACATTTGACCTTTGGGCACAAAATTAAGAATCGTGTACATTATGCATGAAAATAGTCCTCTTAGCACACAAAGCATATTAAATCACCTTTGGGCAGAATCAATATACTAAGTGTTCGTTATGCAAAAGGAAAATAACGCAACATGAGAATCACATTTGACCTTTGGGCACAAAATGAGAATCGTGTATATTATGCATGAAAATAGTCTTTTAGCACACAAAGCATATTAAATCACCTTTGGGCAGAATCAATATACTAAGTGTTCGTTATGCAAAAGGAAAATAACGCAACATGAGAATCACATTTGACCTTTGGGCACAAAATTAAGAATCGTGTACATTATGCATGAAAATAGTCCTCTTAGCACACAAAGCATATTAAATCACCTTTGGGCAGAATCAATATACTAAGTGTTCGTTATGCAAAAGGAAAATAACGCAACATGAGAATCACATTTGACCTTTGGGCACAAAATTAAGAATCGTGTATATTATGCATGAAAATAGTCCTTTAGCACACAAAGCATATTAAATCACCTTTGGGCAGAATCAATATACTAAGTGTTCGTTATGCAAAAGGAAAATAACGCAACATGAGAATCACATTTGACCTTTGGGCACAAAATTAAGAATCGTGTACATTATGCATGAAAATAGTCCTCTTAGCACACAAAGCATATTAAATCACCTTTGGGCAGAATCAATATACTAAGTGTTCGTTATGCAAAAGGAAAATAACGCAACATGAGAATCACATTTGACCTTTGGGCACAAAATTAAGAATCGTGTATATTATGCATGAAAATAGTCCTTTAGCACACAAAGCATATTAAATCACCTTTGGGCAGAATCAATATACTAAGTGTTCGTTATGCAAAAGGAAAATAACGCAACATGAGAATCACATTTGACCTTTGGGCACAAAATTAAGAATCGTGTACATTATGCATGAAAATAGTCCTCTTAGCACACAAAGCATATTAAATCACCTTTGGGCAGAATCAATATACTAAGTGTTCGTTATGCAAAAGGAAAATAACGCAACATGAGAATCACATTTGACCTTTGGGCACAAAATTAAGAATCGTGTACATTATGCATGAAAATAGTCCTCTTAGCACACAAAGCATATTAAATCACCTTTGGGCAGAATCAATATACTAAGTGTTCGTTATGCAAAAGGAAAATAACGCAACATGAGAATCACATTTGACCTTTGGGCACAAAATTAAGAATCGTGTACATTATGCATGAAAATAGTCCTCTTAGCACACAAAGCATATTAAATCACCTTTGGGCAGAATCAATATACTAAGTGTTCGTTATGCAAAAGGAAAATAACGCAACATGAGAATCACATTTGACCTTTGGGCACAAAATTAAGAATCGTGTACATTATGCATGAAAATAGTCCTTTTAGCACACAAAGCATATTAAATCACCTTTGGGCAGAATCAATATACTAAGTGTTCGTTATGCAAAAGGAAAATAACGCAACATGAGAATCACATTTGACCTTTGGGCACAAATGATAAAACCATGTACATTAGCATGAAATAGTCCTCATAGTTCCAATCATCTAATGGGAAACCCTATAGTATGTCTTTAAGAGTAAATACGCTCATTATATATATTAGACATAGGGATTTCAGTTATCGTCAATTATCATATCAGGAATGATATATGATCAGTGACGGTCACACTAACGTGGTTCCAACATGTATGATATTCAGTTTCAAAGAAATCTTCAAGACTTTTCTCAACGTACGTTTTCCCATTGAATGTGTGATACCTACACGTTTCAAGTGAAAAGAAGACAATCTTGTTGGAATTCTATCTAACATTGTAGTTCTATTGATTCCAAAATTTCATCGAATTCATTTATTTGATATATTGATTATTCTTTTAATTTATGTTATGAGTAAAAAGGGAACTCAATGAATTTATAATACAATGGGTAGTCCCTGCCTTAATAGCACAGTGGACATCCCCGTGTTGCAATGACGTTTGGGCCCTGGGAGACCAGGGTTCGAATCCGAGCAATCACGGTTTTCCCCCAATTTAGCGCCGTGCCTTCTGTAGCGGCTAAATTGGTGTGGTTTTCCCTCCCCTGTGGTTCCCTGACTTCGTGGATCGGTCGCTAGTGACTGTCTGCCCAATTGGATGTAACGGCTAGCCGTCCCGTGACACGAACGTTCAAAAAAAATAAAATACAATGGATATATATGATAGATTTTGAGTTTAGAATGGATATTTATGATATTATTGTTATTATTATTCAAAAGCTTATTAGTTTTGCTTGTAACGATTAACAGATGAGATCCTCAAGTGAGTCACTAACTTACATGTGTGATAAAATAATGTATCCTTATGACTATCTCTAAATTTTTCCGCTAGTTACCCCCAAATTGTTATCTAACAAAGATTCTAAATTTTTCCGCTAGTTACCCCCAAATTGTTTTCTAACAAAGTTTAAACATAAGACCTTGTAGAAACATCGATCATAACTTACATGTGTGATAAAATAATGTATCCTTATGACTATCTCTAAATTTTTCCGCTAGTTACCCCCAAATTGTTATCTAACAAAGATTCTAAATTTTTCCGCTAGTTACCCCCAAATTGTTTTCTAACAAAGTTTAAACATAAGACCTTGTAGAAACATCGATCATAACTTACATGTGTGATAAAATAATGTATCCTTATGACTATCTCTAAATTTTTCCGCTAGTTACCCCCAAATTGTTATCTAACAAAGATTCTAAATTTTTCCGCTAGTTACCCCCAAATTGTTATCTAACAAAGATTCTAAATTTTTCCGCTAGTTACCCCCAAATTGTTTTCTAACAAAGTTTAAACATAAGACCTTGTAGAAACATCGATCATAACTTACATGTGTGATAAAATAATGTATCCTTATGACTATCTCTAAATTTTTCCGCTAGTTACCCCCAAATTGTTTTCTAACAAAGTTTAAACATAAGACCTTGTAGAAACATCGATCATAACTTACATGTGTGATAAAATAATGTATCCTTATGACTATCTCTAAATTTTTCCGCTAGTTACCCCCAAATTGTTATCTAACAAAGATTCTAAATTTTTCCGCTAGTTACCCCCAAATTGTTTTCTAACAAAGTTTAAACATAAGACCTTGTAGAAACATCGATCATAACTTGTGATCACTACACCTTAGCGGTGGTTATTTACTGCATGTAACATCACGATATCTACGTACAAAACTTGTACTTTTTAAGTTAGTAATTAATAATTAAAGTTGTATATGTGCGATAATTACAGTTTGAAATTTAAATCAAATTTCTAAATGATGATCCAAAATTTTGAAAAAATATACGCAGTTGAGGGTTAACATGACCGACTTAATTCGACTGATCGAATTAGCCAAACACCGACTTATGCGATATATTGAAATAGTGATTGTTATGTTGTATATGCTTATTTTCTAGTTATAATTATAGTAAGTTATGAAACATTGATATTTGGGTTGCAAGGCATCTATACTATATTATAATAATTATTACTTTCTCTCCATAAAAATGTTAGATGCAAAATTACCATTTTACCCTTAATAAATTAATTTACATCATAAATCCCTTATCTTCTAAAATATCTCCACTACCCCTTTACATCAATTACATTAAATCAATTACTTACACCGACCACCAACAAAAGTTCGTCACCACCACGACCGTCGTCACCACCAAACCGC
>CM067171.1:27519558-27550816 GCA_034093135.1 Erigeron breviscapus
CAATGCAATAATACAATAACTTGTAAACAATCTTGATGAGACAATATGTAGTTTTCAAAGTGTAATTTATTTATTGATATTAAACAAATTACAAGGAGATAAAATGAAGAAAGAACTTAAACAGATGGCCCTTCGCCAGTTCTTCTTCTTTTGGTCACAAGAGAAATAGGTTGAGTGTCTTCAGGGTCAATATTCAGCCTTTGCTCCAGATTCTCTTTATGTTGAATCTTGCCCTTTAGGAAATTTACCCATGCCTTCTCAAACCTATTCTTTTGTGCCTTCGCATCCAGCACCTTCACCATCTCGACCCATTCACTGAACCCAAACTGCAACACACCAGGATCATCAGTTCTCACTAGTGGCCCACCAGCATATTTTACTTCAACTCGAAAGACCTTGGTGCCTGGCTTAATTGTAATATTGACATTTGTGATAGTACCACCATGTCTTCTGGTTGACATGATCTGGGAGTAGTAGTTTCTTGCTTCAGTTTCATTAGTGATTTTAATACTCCCAGCACCAGCAGCCAGTACGGCGGACTTAATGTCTTCATTTGTTACCTCGCCAGTTGGTTCAATGAATGTACTAAGATCAGCATCCCTGGCAGCTTTGGTCAGTGGTCTTCTAGGTTGTGGAACCCTTCTTCTTGGTGGACTCATCACTTCTTTCACAACCTTCTTTACATTGGCAATTCTTTTCAGAATCCCACTGGCCCTTAGCTCCTTAGCCCTCTCCAAAGAAATGTTTAAGCTTCTGGCATCAAATTCAGCCTCATCCTCATGATAGTGTCTTTCCAGTTCAACATCTAGCATTTCATTTAACTGGTCAACTATCCTAGGATTATTCTTAACACTGAGATACTCCTCCTTAGTGATACCTAGAAGATTGGCATCACTCATATCTAGCAAGTTCAATTGTGTGAGATGTGCCCTGGCTTCAGCTTGGTTCCTTTGTTTCATTTTCTTTCGTTCTTTAACACTATCACCAAGTCTGGCCAGTCTTCTACTATCACTGTCTGAAACTGGAGGCCAGTTCCAGGTGAACTGGTCCTAACAAATTCCCCCTATTTGTCTAGAAATATAGTCTAAGTCTTTTCTAGTTTTGTATCTATACAAGTGTGAACTATAGAGACTTATTTGATTTAAATCTATCTAAGATATCTAGGGCATTTTTATAGATCAATAAATGCCTTAGGTTTTTCTTTTGTGTTTGTTAGATTTTAATCTTTTATCTACCTTGTGGTTACAAACTGGTAACTTCATTTATACAAGGAGCACAATTTACACAAGTTACAACAGAATGTACAACAAATTACAAGGAGATAAAATGAAGAAAGAACTTAAACAGATGGCCCTTCGCCAGTTCTTCTTCTTTTGGTCACAAGAGAAATAGGTTGAGTGTCTTCAGGGTCAATATTCAGCCTTTGCTCCAGATTCTCTTTATGTTGAATCTTGCCCTTTAGGAAATTTACCCATGCCTTCTCAAACCTATTCTTTTGTGCCTTCGCATCCAGCACCTTCACCATCTCGACCCATTCACTGAACCCAAACTGCAACACACCAGGATCATCAGTTCTCACTAGTGGCCCACCAGCATATTTTACTTCAACTCGAAAGACCTTGGTGCCTGGCTTAATTGTAATATTGACATTTGTGATAGTACCACCATGTCTTCTGGTTGACATGATCTGGGAGTAGTAGTTTCTTGCTTCAGTTTCATTAGTGATTTTAATACTCCCAGCACCAGCAGCCAGTACGGCGGACTTAATGTCTTCATTTGTTACCTCGCCAGTTGGTTCAATGAATGTACTAAGATCAGCATCCCTGGCAGCTTTGGTCAGTGGTCTTCTAGGTTGTGGAACCCTTCTTCTTGGTGGACTCATCACTTCTTTCACAACCTTCTTTACATTGGCAATTCTTTTCAGAATCCCACTGGCCCTTAGCTCCTTAGCCCTCTCCAAAGAAATGTTTAAGCTTCTGGCATCAAATTCAGCCTCATCCTCATGATAGTGTCTTTCCAGTTCAACATCTAGCATTTCATTTAACTGGTCAACTATCCTAGGATTATTCTTAACACTGAGATACTCCTCCTTAGTGATACCTAGAAGATTGGCATCACTCATATCTAGCAAGTTCAATTGTGTGAGATGTGCCCTGGCTTCAGCTTGGTTCCTTTGTTTCATTTTCTTTCGTTCTTTAACACTATCACCAAGTCTGGCCAGTCTTCTACTATCACTGTCTGAAACTGGAGGCAGTACATCAACATTACCAGTCTCAAGCATTTCCATTTCAGTGGCCGGCTGGGCTTCTTCAGTTGCTTTACCCTTTCCTTTATCCAACACATTCCCCCTTACACTAGCATCACCAGTTTGCTCACCAGCATCAGTACTGGCAGCTAAGCTTAATTCCCTTCTTGGTAGAACTGGTGGTGCAAGGACTGTACTTCTTTCCCCCTTGGCAGCATCGAGACCTGCCCTAATAGCTTCCCATTCAGAAGGATGTGATGGCAACCGGTCAAGAGGCTGCCACGACTGCATGTCCTTGCACTCTTTAAATATCCCACACATCATTCGGAAGGACCTCCAAAGGTGGCTGGTTTCTTTAGACTGGGCCAAGACATTTGCAACAACTTTGTCTTGACCAGTTTTTAATTCATTGAAAACCTTTGATTCTTCATCAATACCAGCACCCACCTTTTCCTTCAAAGCATCATCCCTCTTCTTCAAATCCTCCACTTCATTGGCCAGTTTATTCAATGTTTCAGTGTGAAGAGATACTTGGGTGCTTAAACCTTCAATGCTGCCCCTCAACTGGTTGATCTCACTGGTAAGTGGGGCCAGATCAACCTGAGGAGTGGCCAGCTTGGTGATCTCAGACATCACCCTTTCAACCAAACGCTCTTCCCTAGCACCCAACATATCCTCCATCTTCTGACCAACTGAAGATACCATCTGCTCACCAAGGCCAGTTAAATCTAGGCCAGGTCTCTCAATTAGTTCCTTGACCTGCCTTTCAATTTCCTTCAAGTCTACTTCAGAAGTTCTGACAGTATTGGTAAGTAGACTTGAGATAGAACTGGTGACCTTGGAGTGAGTTAGGTCAAAGGCTTCCTTCAATGTACCTGCCAAATTATTACTGCCAGTGACCAACTCATTCAATTTATTAAACACCAAGTCCTCATTTAATGAGAACTTGTTTATCCCCAGATCAACCACCTTGATATTTGTCAATGAGTCTTTGTGGTATCTGGAGAAGGACTTGGTGTTCTTCTCAAGTGTCTTCTGAATCTCCTCCACCCTGGTTAGAAGGTTTTGGAGATCGGATTGTATAGAGACAACTTGAGTGTCCAGTGACAAAGAAGAAGGTGTCACTGGACCACGAGCAGTTACTACTGGAGCAACTGGAGAAGGACTTGGTGTTCTTCTCAAGTGTCTTCTGAATCTCCTCCACCCTGGTTAGAAGGTTTTGGAGATCGGATTGTATAGAGACAACTTGAGTGTCCAGTGACAAAGAAGAAGGTGTCACTGGACCACGAGCAGTTACTACTGGAGCAACTGGAGGAGGCAAACTAATGGAAGTCTCCCCAGTTGTCAGGCCAGCAGTTGAATATATTGGAGGAGTGGTAGAAGAAGAAAGGATAGGAAATTCAATGTGTTGTTCATGCTGAGAAAGCTCAGGTGTGAACAACGGCGACGGTGGTGGGGGCATTTCTCGAGCAAAGGAGAATTGCCCAGTTGGTAAAGGAGCGGTATATATTGGTAAGGAAATATTTGTAGGCACATTATGCTCAGATGGGGAAAGTGAAATTGATGCGTCTGGAGGGCAGACTGGAGATGAAGGGTCTTGTGCTTGTACAGAAGCACCAAGAATCTCCAAGTCTGTTTCAGTACCTTCTGAATCCGAAGATTCAATAAGGATTTCCTCGTCGTTAACACCCATGTCCAGATCCATGAATGTGACAGAGGGCTGACCAGTTACCTGGGCAGACTCCAGATGACCTTCCCCAGTTTCCTGGATGGGTACATCTGTTGATGGATCAGATACCGAAGTATCGTCACCAGGGATAGACGTGATAGGAACGGCTTGAGTTATGGTTGTTCTATCCTCAACCACAACTGGAGACGAACTGGAGGGTCCCTCATTATTTTGAGGCCCGCCCAGTTGTCTTTCTGGTTCACTTTCCAAAGGTGCACCAGTTTTAGCAAACGCCAGCTGCATCTGCTCAGGAATTTCAACCTCACCAGCTTCAGACACTAGTGAGTCTAGATTCCTCAAAACATCTGGCCTTGTGAACGAAGAGTCTGTATTTCTATATTCTTCTTCACCCAGAATCTGCCTGAAACATAAAGAAAGAAATCTGGAAAAGGGGATACAAACACCCCTTGAGCCTTTCAGCTTTTGCACAAGACTCCTATACAATATGTCAGCAAAATCCACCCTCAACCCCTTCCACAAACAATAAGCCATTTCAGCTTGTGAAGAGTTGATCTGGTCAAGACCACCTGAACTACCACCCAGACTTTCAACCAGATGTACAAAGAAATACCTCCATGAAGGTGTAAGACCCTTCATGGTCATAGCCCCCTTGGTCTTTAAAACACCATCATTGTCCAAGCACTCCTTATGACCCATCTCAAGGAGTACTTGACGAAAATTTATATTTGAGGCTAAAACAACTGGAGACTCACCCTCTCTCCAGTAATTGAGGTGAAGAGCATCCCTCAATACTTCAACATCCAAAGTACATTTGATTGTTCCATCCTTTAAAGTGAAACTGATGGAGGAACAATCGGAAGAAAGTGTGGCAGAGAACCAGAACTCACACAAGTAATCATGATACATCTTGCGTGGGTTCCTGGTGAATAAGGGTCCTATTGGAGAATCCTTCAAAAATTTTCTGATTCTTCCAATAAGGGTTTTAGACCCTTGAGAGCCTTGTAGGCTAGCCAATGGATTGTTTGGGTTTAATTTTAGGGCTGCGCTATAAGGAGCACCAGGTGCCTGGGGGACATCTGGTGAGGGATTGTATGGAGCAGTCAAGAGATTTACATCTCTTGAGCGGGATGATTTAGGTGCCATTGAATGAAATTGAAATTGAGGAATTTAGGGTTTTGATATTGGAAGCAAAGAGAAGAATGAAATTGAAATTTATGATTGGAAGTAAATGAAGAGAGTAAATGAAGAGAATGAAAAAGAAAGTAAATGAGTTATGAAGTAAATAAGGGTATTTATAAGGGGATTCAAGATCCCAATGTAAACCCACAAATCATATTTTATTAAACCAAATATTTTCGAAGATATTTTGAAAATAAAATATAATTTTCCATGTAAGCATTAAATGTTCCATGTAGCATTAAATGTTACCATGTCAGCATTAAATGCTACGACGGCTTACTTTACCCATAACCCCACACACTTTTTGTTTTCCCAACACAAACAGTTGTCAAGTACTTAAAATGGTTTCAACACGTCAGATCACGATATCAAGTAGTTTAAAAACACTCGAGTATCATCACGTGTCACATAAATTGACCAAGTATTTGTAACGTTATGAAAATTAGACAAAGACCGAACCTGGTAACTGGAGGATCAATCCAGTTCCAGTTCCAACTGAAGAGTTCTCCAGTTGCATTTTCAAACAAAAACGAATTTTAGTCAGAAAATTATTTTGAGTCTTTCCCCCTAAAATGATGATCCAGATATCAATTAGTGCCAAGATAGTATCACAAAGGCGTTCGATAGCCTGGCGAGCAAAGATAATCTGGACCTCCTCAACTGGAGAACTTCATCAGTGTCACTGACGCGTTCAATAACAAAGAAAGCTCCAGTTAAGGGTTTAGCATTCCCAGTTCGCTGATGAGATGTTTAAAAGTTTTCTCATCGAGAGGTTTAGTAAAAACATCAGCTAACTGTTTGTCAGTGGGGATGAAATGAATTTCAATATCACCTTTCATAACATGATCACGAATAAAATGATACCTGATGTCAATATGCTTTGTTTTTGAGTGCATCACTGGATTGTGAGAGATAGCAATTGCACTGGTGTTGTCACAAAAGATTGGGGTCTTGGTGTACTTCTGACCATAATCTAGTAACTGGTTTTTGATCCAGAGAATCTGGGCACAACAACTGGCCGCAGAAATGTACTCTGCCTCTGCAGTGGACATAGAGACTGAAGTCTGCTTCTTGCTGGTCCAACTCACCAGTTTTCCTCCAAGGAAATGACAACCACCAGTTGTGGATTTTCTATCAATCTTACAACCTGCATGATCAGAATCTGAATAACCCATTAGATCTAATCCTGAGCCTTTGGGGTACCAAAGACCAAGATTAGGACACCCTTTCAGGTATCTAAAGATACGCTTTACAGCGTGCAAATGTGATTCTTTAGGGTTAGCCTGAAACCTGGCACATAAACATGTTGCAAACATTATATCTGGTCGACTGGCAGTTAAGTACATCAGTGAACCAACCATACCTCTATAGTCAGTTATGTTAACTGGTTTGCCAGTTGGGTCAGAGTCCAAATTCAATGGTGCTGCAATAGGTGTGTTTTTCGATGGGATTGAATCATATTTGTATTTTCTTAACAAATCTCTGACATATTTTCCTTGGTTTATGAAAATTCCATTTTCAGTTTGCTTAATCTGAAGACCTAAGAAAAATGTTAATTCACCCATTAAACTCATCTCATATTCAGATGACATGATTTTAGAAAACTTTTTACACATTGCATCATCAGTTGAACCAAAAATAATGTCATCAACATAAATTTGTACCAATAAGATATTACCTCTTTCTTTCAAGATAAACAAGGTATTATCTATTGCACCTCTTTGAAAGCCATTTTTGAGAAGATGTTTAGTTAAAGTATCATACCAGGCTCTTGGGGCTTGTCTTAGACCATACAATGCTTTGTTCAGTCTATAAACCCAATGAGGATGCTTCTCATCGATGAAACCTGGAGTCTGCTTAACATAAACTTCTTCTTCCAATGTTCCATTAAGGAACGCACTTTTGACATCCATCTGGAAGACCTTGAACTGCAGATGGGCTGCATAAGCCAAGAATATTCTAATGGCTTCAAGTCTTGCAACTGGAGCAAAAGTCTCATCAAAGTCAACGCCCTCTGCTTGACAATAACCCTGGGCAACTAATCTGGCCTTGTTTCTTACAACATGGCCATCTTCATCCATTTTGTTTCGGTAGACCCATCTGGTACCAATAGGTTCTTTCTTTAACCCTGGTGGACAAGGAACAAGCTCCCAAACATTGTTCCTTTCAAACTGGAGGAGCTCTTCTTGCATAGCTTCCACCCAGCTTGGGTCTGCCATAGCCTCGTCAATCTTCTTTGGTTCAATTAAAGATAAGAATGTGACGTTTAAGCATTGCTCACTGGTGGCTCTTCTAGTCTGAACCCCACTAGTTGGATTACCCACAATTTGTTCAATTGGGTGGGCTTTAGTCCATCTAGTGTATTGACTAGGCTGGTGAACTACAATATCAGTGCAAGATACCTGGAGATCTTCTTCAGTTGCAGCAGCATCTGGAGAAGGATCAGTCCAAACAGCTTCTACATCCTCATCAGAGTCAATGAGGTCTCGATTGGCATCATGAAATTCCTCAGTTGAAGGTATTTCATGAGTAACTGGAGAAGTAGGGGCTTGAACTGGTGCTGATATTGGAGTGGCACGTACATCTGATCCAATCACCAATTCTTGTGGTAAGTTAAAATTGATGGAGGGATAAAATGATGTGTCACTGGTGCTTTTCTTCTTCTTGACTGGTTCCAGTTTGTTGTAACTGGAAGCATTTTCTGGTGAAACAACTGACCGATGAACTTGGTCAGTTTCACCAAAGTTGATTGGAATGACTGGAGAAATATCAAGGCTTGGTCTCTTGTTGATTGCTTCAGTTGATTCATCGAATGTGACATGAATTGTCTCATGCACCTTTTGGAGTCTATAATTATAAACTCTAAAGGCCTTTCGAATATCTGAATAGCCTAAAAATACCCCTTCATCAGCTTTTGCATCAAACTTTCCAAGCTGACTGGAATCGTTCAGTATATAAACTGGACAACCAAATACATGAAAGTATCCAATATTTGGTTTTCGATTCCTGAGTACTTCGTAGGCAGTCTTCTTGTGTCTCTTGATGTAGACTGACCGGTTTTGGGTGTGACAAGCAGTTGCAACTGCCTCAGCCCAAAAACTGGTGGGAAGACCAGATTCAGATAGCATGCTTCTGGCCGCTTCTATCAGTGTACGATTCTTTCTTTCCACAACTCCATTTTGCTCTGGAGAGTGAACTGATGAGAAGTTTTGAGAAATGCCAGTGTCAGTGCAAAATGTTTCAAGTACCTTATTTTGGAATTCAGTACCATTATCACTTCGCAACTGACAAACTTTTCGAGTGTACTTGAGCTCAATTCTTTTGATAAGGGAGATGATTTCAGCAGGTGCATCACTTTTGGATCTGATGAATACCACCCAGCAATATCTGGTGAATTCATCAACCACAACTAGAGTGTATTTCTTTCCAGCTCTAGTTTGAACATTCACTGGACCAAAAAGATCCATATGAAGCATGTGAAGAGGTTCAGTGATGCTAAAATTTTGCCTAGTTTTGAAACTGGCTCTCTTCTGCTTGCCCATCTCACACCCTGGACATGGCTTTTCCTTATTGAAGGAAATCTGGGGTATCCCATCAACCAGTTGTTTGCGAGACAACTTGTTAATGTTCTTGAAATTAAGGTGGGATAACCTTTTATGCCATAGCCAGTTGGTGTCCTCATCAGCTTTGGTATAGAAACATTGCTCTTTTGGAGCTGGTTCCATATCCATGATGTACACATTCCCTTTTCTTGGTGCAATCATCACCACTTTCCAATCCTTGTTAAATATGGTGCCTTGTGCAATATCGAACAATACTCTGAAGCCATCATCGCAAAGTTGGCTTACACTGATCAAGTTATATTTCAAACCATTCACAAATGCAACTCTTTTGAATTCGACTTGTCCATTATTGAGCACACCATATCCTTCAGTCTTTCCAGATTGATCGTTACCAAACGTCACTGTCGGTCCATCTTGGACAGTGAACTCTTCCAGTAGGGGCTTACATCCGGTCATAGTCCGGCCAGCAGCGCTGTCCAGATACCAGATATTCTTCTTTCGATCGCCCTACACACACACAAAAATCATTAGTTATTTTTGTGAACCCATCTTTTCTTGATGGGTCCACTGGACTTCTCTACAGAAGCCACAGTTGATTGTTGAGGTGTTGAACAACTGACCGATGAACTTGGTCAGTTTCACCAAAGTTGATTGGAATGACTGGAGAAATATCAAGGCTTGGTCTCTTGTTGATTGCTTCAGTTGATTCATCGAATGTGACATGAATTGTCTCATGCACCTTTTGGAGTCTATAATTATAAACTCTAAAGGCCTTTCGAATATCTGAATAGCCTAAAAATACCCCTTCATCAGCTTTTGCATCAAACTTTCCAAGCTGACTGGAATCGTTCAGTATATAAACTGGACAACCAAATACATGAAAGTATCCAATATTTGGTTTTCGATTCCTGAGTACTTCGTAGGCAGTCTTCTTGTGTCTCTTGATGTAGACTGACCGGTTTTGGGTGTGACAAGCAGTTGCAACTGCCTCAGCCCAAAAACTGGTGGGAAGACCAGATTCAGATAGCATGCTTCTGGCCGCTTCTATCAGTGTACGATTCTTTCTTTCCACAACTCCATTTTGCTCTGGAGAGTGAACTGATGAGAAGTTTTGAGAAATGCCAGTGTCAGTGCAAAATGTTTCAAGTACCTTATTTTGGAATTCAGTACCATTATCACTTCGCAACTGACAAACTTTTCGAGTGTACTTGAGCTCAATTCTTTTGATAAGGGAGATGATTTCAGCAGGTGCATCACTTTTGGATCTGATGAATACCACCCAGCAATATCTGGTGAATTCATCAACCACAACTAGAGTGTATTTCTTTCCAGCTCTAGTTTGAACATTCACTGGACCAAAAAGATCCATATGAAGCATGTGAAGAGGTTCAGTGATGCTAAAATTTTGCCTAGTTTTGAAACTGGCTCTCTTCTGCTTGCCCATCTCACACCCTGGACATGGCTTTTCCTTATTGAAGGAAATCTGGGGTATCCCATCAACCAGTTGTTTGCGAGACAACTTGTTAATGTTCTTGAAATTAAGGTGGGATAACCTTTTATGCCATAGCCAGTTGGTGTCCTCATCAGCTTTGGTATAGAAACATTGCTCTTTTGGAGCTGGTTCCATATCCATGATGTACACATTCCCTTTTCTTGGTGCAATCATCACCACTTTCCAATCCTTGTTAAATATGGTGCCTTGTGCAATATCGAACAATACTCTGAAGCCATCATCGCAAAGTTGGCTTACACTGATCAAGTTATATTTCAAACCATTCACAAATGCAACTCTTTTGAATTCGACTTGTCCATTATTGAGCACACCATATCCTTCAGTCTTTCCAGATTGATCGTTACCAAACGTCACTGTCGGTCCATCTTGGACAGTGAACTCTTCCAGTAGGGGCTTACATCCGGTCATAGTCCGGCCAGCAGCGCTGTCCAGATACCAGATATTCTTCTTTCGATCGCCCTACACACACACAAAAATCATTAGTTATTTTTGTGAACCCATCTTTTCTTGATGGGTCCACTGGACTTCTCTACAGAAGCCACAGTTGATTGTTGAGGTGTTGAACTGGAGGCTACATCTGGAGCATTATCACCAGCTCCAGGTGCAGAAGTAAAAACGATTGGTATTTGATACTTACTCACCTTAAGTTTACCAGATTTTGTTCCAGATGGAACATTCTTTTGTTTAGGTACAGAAGGGAGTGATTTAATGTTTTGTTTTAAAACTGGAGGTGGTGAACCTCCTTCCAGATTGTTAATCCGGGCAGTGCAACTCTGAACCTGCCGAGACAAAAGTTGGAGTTGCCTTTCCAGATTAACCAAAACATTGTTTTGTTCAGGCAGTTGAACCTTGGACATTGGTTCAACTGGGGATTTAGTCTTTCGGGTCTTGGGCTCCTTAGACTTATGAGGTAAAGGCTTGTTAACAGTGGCCTTTTTGACTGGAGCTTTAGCCTGTTTGGCTCCAGTTTTAACCTCAATGGGGGTGGTCTCATTGGTTTCAGTTTCAACAGCTTCAGGTTGATCATAAGGTGTTTCAACCTGGAGAGCTGGAGGCAATGCATGAAGATCTGGTATAAGAGCTGCCATCTCCAGATCTTCAGATTTCCATGCA
This sequence comes from Erigeron breviscapus, assembly GCA_034093135.1. NCBI lineage: Eukaryota > Viridiplantae > Streptophyta > Magnoliopsida > Asterales > Asteraceae > Erigeron > Erigeron breviscapus. Next base: position 27,530,862 of record CM067171.1, read on the forward strand.
TTTTTCTGGGCATCGATTGTTCTTGAAAATGCATCATAGTTTTTGCCAGATGCTTTTACCCAGGACTTGATAATCATTTGAGCTTTTTCAAAATCATGAGATAGTTTTTGATTATCAAGTTCTAATGCCTCAATTTTTAAAACTGACTCCTTGAGAGCCAACTGGACACTTTGCAAATCATTCAGTTGTGGTTTGACATTGTTCAGTTCAATTAAGATAGTGTCTAAATATCTTTCACTATCAGCTCTAACAGTTTCTACAAATGCCAAATCACCACTTAATGATTCAGCCAGGTCCAGTTTTAATTCAGGGTCAACCTGGTGATCATAATCACATACCTTTTTCAGTATGATGTCCACCCATCTTCCAGAGACGACATCATCTTTCACCACATGCTGCTGTTGTTGTTGATCTTCCAAGGCCATGAAACACATGTCCCTTTCCTCTTCTTCATCTTCAGATGAGTCATCAGAGTACTCCCATTTTCCCTCAGTTTGTGCAATTAAGCACTGATCCTTTTCCTTTTGCATGGACAGGAGGGCAATCTGGGCCTTAAGCTGCTTGTATTTAGCTTTGTAGCTATCATCAGGCCGATTGTAATTAGGGACAGAGGGGCCAGTTTGGTTATTCAACTGACTAGATCTGCATTCCTTCATAAAATGACCTTTCTTGCCACACTTATAGCATGTAAGATTGGTCTTATCCAGAGAGCTGGAGCTGGAAGCATTGTTGGGGCCATTAAATCTTTTAGATTTATGCTTAAACCTATTAAAGGTTTTAGCAATCATGGCGACCAGATCATCATCGTCAGTTTCATCATAACCTTCACTGTTTTCAGTGGTCAGCCCAGAGTTCAAGAAACTGTTCAACATCTCCTTCATCGAGTGTGCCTGGACACTCTCAGCAGACATTAAAGCAGCACAAGGTCGCTCAATTGCATTAGCAACCTTGGGACTCTGAGCATGGTTCATGGCATCTTGCTCAGCCACAAGTCTTGCAGCATTATTATCTTCAGTGAATCTGAAGGCTCCATAGAGCGATGCAAGAGTGTGAGAGTGCAAGGTTTTACCTTGTCTCAAGACAAGAACCATGTTTTCCCATTTAGATGGAAGAATATCACAAAACTTTTCAAGAAGAATATCCTTATCCTTCTCTACACCCAAACCTCTCAACTGATTGATGAGGCTAGAAAATCTGGTATATGTACCAGTTAAACTTTCATTGGGCAAGGCAAAGAAGGATTCATACTTCTTGTTCAAAGCAACTTTTCTGGTGACAATAGTGTCATCACCTCCTTCAAATTGAATCACTAATTCATCCCACATAGACTTGGCACTGGGAAACAACACAAGTGTTGGAATTAGGTCTTCAGGGACAGCCCCAAGGATCATGTTTTTCAGTGGTCAGCCCAGAGTTCAAGAAACTGTTCAACATCTCCTTCATCGAGTGTGCCTGGACACTCTCAGCAGACATTAAAGCAGCACAAGGTCGCTCAATTGCATTAGCAACCTTGGGACTCTGAGCATGGTTCATGGCATCTTGCTCAGCCACAAGTCTTGCAGCATTATTATCTTCAGTGAATCTGAAGGCTCCATAGAGCGATGCAAGAGTGTGAGAGTGCAAGGTTTTACCTTGTCTCAAGACAAGAACCATGTTTTCCCATTTAGATGGAAGAATATCACAAAACTTTTCAAGAAGAATATCCTTATCCTTCTCTACACCCAAACCTCTCAACTGATTGATGAGGCTAGAAAATCTGGTATATGTACCAGTTAAACTTTCATTGGGCAAGGCAAAGAAGGATTCATACTTCTTGTTCAAGGCAACTTTTCTGGTGACAATAGTGTCATCACCTCCTTCAAATTGAATCACTAATTCATCCCACATAGACTTGGCACTGGGAAACAACACAAGTGTTGGAATTAGGTCTTCAGGGACAGCCCCAAGGATCATGTTTTTCAGTCTGGTGTCCAAGTCCACCAGTCTGCGATCCTCATCAGACCAATGGTCTTCTGGCTTTTCCCTTGAGCCTCTTCTTCCAGTTGGATCAAGAAGAGGACTCACCCCAATAGACATAGGTATATATGGTCCATCCTTAAGGATTTTCAACATATACCTCTCAATACCACCAAAATGCAACAGCATTCTAGCTTTCCATGTACCAAAGGTCTCACTGTTTCCATCAAATTTTGGAACAGGAGTGTTAGAGTAATGTACATGGACGTGGTTTGGGGTAGAAGGAGGAGGAGGGTTGGTGTTAACGTTTTGAAAAGGTGGTGAATTATTGTTCAATGGGTTTTCACCTAAACCAGAACCATCTCCACCTTCAGTAGTGTTCATCTTTGCAGATCTAGGCAAGTTTATTAGCCTTCTGCTCTGATACCACTTGTAAGTCCCAACTTGTTAGATGGTACTACTGAAGACACCTCTATGTCGATGGTGGAGTTACTTTGCAATATACTTACTAAACTGGAGACGACCAGTTAGATAAGTATATACCAAGTTCTAGATAGATTACTTATATAAAAGACAATAAGTAAAGAACAATGCAATAATACAATAACTTGTAAACAATCTTGATGAGACAATATGTAGTTTTCAAAGTGTAATTTATTTATTGATATTAAACAAATTACAAGGTTGATGCGGAACCAAGATAATACACGAATGTAAATATCCTAACAACCTATGAAATACAATTGATCTATACTCGGAATTTCTCTTCTACAATCGAAACACTTAAAGTAGTGAAATGTTCCTTTTAGCGATTGAGAGAATATTGCACAAGTTCACCAAGAATATTGCACAAGTTCACCAAGAATATTGCAGGTTTGCAAAGTATGAAGTTATTCGTTTGTGTGTGAAATAACTTTGAGAGAACGAATACTTTCTCGAATAACTTATGTTTCTTGGTTGTGCAATGACTTGTATTTATAGGCAAAGTTAACATTGGGATGTTAACTTTAGCCGTACAAATGTGGTTGGAAGCATTTAAGGAATAGCATTTAATTCCTTAAAAAGTGTTGTAAAGTCGCATGTTACAGTGACTTTACACAACCACCTTTATGTACCTTTTAATACTTAAATAATAAGATAAGGCTTATTATCCGGGTAAAGGTACATAAAGTATACAAGTCAATTCCTCGTAATCAGTGTAAAGCTTTGTAAGGGCTTTCCACTGAAGGTCTCCAGTTTGTAACTGACTAGAATGTCAACTGGGCTTCGCTGCCATTGTCATTCTCTTTCTTCCATTTGTTGTCTTCGACTTCAACTGGAATGTTTCTTCAACTTGGTCAGTTCTCAACTGGAGGAAGTCTTCAGTTGCGTTGACTGTACGGTGCAACTGGACTTCAATATATTTCTCGACAAATCTTCTTGGTCACCAGATGCAACTGGTGAACTGGTCAGTGGAAACTGGTGACTGGCCAGTTCCAGGTGAACTGGTCCTAACAGCTTATATAACGAAACAATCTTGATGAGAACAATATGTAGTTTTCAAAGTGTAATTTATTTATTGATATTAAACAAATTACAAGGTTGATGCGGAACCAAGATAATACACGAATGTAAATATCCTAACAACCTATGAAATACAATTGATCTATACTCGGAATTTCTCTTCTACAATCGAAACACTTAAAGTAGTGAAATGTTCCTTTTAGCGATTGAGAGAATATTGCACAAGTTCACCAAGAATATTGCAGGTTTGCAAAGTATGAAGTTATTCGTTTGTGTGTGAAATAACTTTGAGAGAACGAATACTTTCTCGAATAACTTATGTTTCTTGGTTGTGCAATGACTTGTATTTATAGGCAAAGTTAACATATGGATGTTAACTTTAGCCGTACAAATGTGGTTGGAAGCATTTAAGGAATAGCATTTAATTCCTTAAAAAGTGTTGTAAAGTCGCATGTTACAGTGACTTTACACAACCACCTTTATGTACCTTTTAATACTTAAATAATAAGATAAGGCTTATTATCCGGGTAAAGGTACATAAAGTATACAAGTCAATTCCTCGTAATCAGTGTAAAGCTTTGTAAGGGCTTTCCACTGAAGGTCTCCAGTTTGTAACTGACTAGAATGTCAACTGGGCTTCGCTGCCATTGTCATTCTCTTTCTTCCATTTGTTGTCTTCGACTTCAACTGGAATGTTTCTTCAACTTGGTCAGTTCTCAACTGGAGGAAGTCTTCAGTTGCGTTGACTGTACGGTGCAACTGGACTTCAATATATTTCTCGACAAATCTTCTTGGTCACCAGTTTACTGGTCACCAGATGCAACTGGTGAACTGGTCAGTGGAAACTGGTGACTGGCCAGTTCCAGGTGAACTGGTCCTAACAGCTTATATAACGTAACAATCATGAAGAGACAATATGTAGTTTTCAAAGTGTAATTTATTTATTGATATTAAACAAATTACAAGGTTGATGCGGAACCAAGATAATACACGAATGTAAATATCCTAACAACCTATGAAATACAATTGATCTATACTCGGAATTTCTCTTCTACAATCGAAACACTTAAAGTAGTGAAATGTTCCTTTTAGCGATTGAGAGAATATTGCACAAGTTCACCAAGAATATTGCACAAGTTCACCAAGAATATTGCACAAGTTCACCAAGAATATTGCAGGTTTGCAAAGTATGAAGTTATTCGTTTGTGTGTGAAATAACTTTGAGAGAACGAATACTTTCTCGAATAACTTATGTTTCTTGGTTGTGCAATGACTTGTATTTATAGGCAAAGTTAACATATGGATGTTAACTTTAGCCGTACAAATGTGGTTGGAAGCATTTAAGGAATAGCATTTAATTCCTTAAAAAGTGTTGTAAAGTCGCATGTTACAGTGACTTTACACAACCACCTTTATGTACCTTTTAATACTTAAATAATAAGATAAGGCTTATTATCCGGGTAAAGGTACATAAAGTATACAAGTCAATTCCTCGTAATCAGTGTAAAGCTTTGTAAGGGCTTTCCACTGAAGGTCTCCAGTTTGTAACTGACTAGAATGTCAACTGGGCTTCGCTGCCATTGTCATTCTCTTTCTTCCATTTGTTGTCTTCGACTTCAACTGGAATGTTTCTTCAACTTGGTCAGTTCTCAACTGGAGGAAGTCTTCAGTTGCGTTGACTGTACGGTGCAACTGGACTTCAATATATTTCTCGACAAATCTTCTTGGTCACCAGATGCAACTGGTGAACTGGTCAGTGGAAACTGGTGACTGGCCAGTTCCAGGTGAACTGGTCCTAACAGCTTATATAACGTAAGCAATGATGAGAGACAATATGTAGTTTTCAAAGTGTAATTTATTTATTGATATTAAACAAATTACAAGGTTGATGCGGAACCAAGATAATACACGAATGTAAATATCCTAACAACCTATGAAATACAATTGATCTATACTCGGAATTTCTCTTCTACAATCGAAACACTTAAAGTAGTGAAATGTTCCTTTTAGCGATTGAGAGAATATTGCACAAGTTCACCAAGAATATTGCACAAGTTCACCAAGAATATTGCATAAGTTGAAGTATGAATGTTCAAGAATATTGCACAAGTTCACCAAGAATATTGCAGGTTTGCAAAGTATGAAGTTATTCGTTTGTGTGTGAAATAACTTTGAGAGAACGAATACTTTCTCGAATAACTTATGTTTCTTGGTTGTGCAATGACTTGTATTTATAGGCAAAGTTAACATATGGATGTTAACTTTAGCCGTACAAATGTGGTTGGAAGCATTTAAGGAATAGCATTTAATTCCTTAAAAAGTGTTGTAAAGTCGCATGTTACAGTGACTTTACACAACCACCTTTATGTACCTTTTAACAGCTTTACTACATTAACTGCTTTACTACATTAATTGCTTTACTACGTTATTAACTGCTTTACTACATTAACTGCTTTACTACATTAACTGCTTTACTACATTAACTGCTTTACTACATTAACTGCTTTACTACATTAACTGCTTTACTACATTAACTGCTTTACTACATTAACTGCTTTACTACATTAACTGCTTTACTACATTAACTGCTTTACTACATTAACTGCTTTACTACATTAACTGCTTTACTACATTAACTGCTTTACTACGTTTTAACTGCTTTACTACATTAACTGCTTTACTACATTAATTGCTTTACTACGTTATTAACTGCTTTACTACATTAACTGCTTTACTACATTAACTGCTTTACTACATTAACTGCTTTACTACATTAACTGCTTTACTACATTAACTGCTTTACTACATTAACTGCTTTACTTCATTAACTGCTTTACTACATTAACTGCTTTACTACATTAACTGCTTTACTACATTAACTGCTTTACTACATTAACTGCTTTCTACATTAACTGCTTTACTACGTTTTAACTGCTTTACTACATTAACTGCTTTACTACATTAATTGCTTTACTACGTTATTAACTGCTTTACTACGTTTTAACTGCTTTACTACATTAACTGCTTTACTACATTAATTGCTTTACTACGTTATTAACTGCTTTACTACATTAACTGCTTTACTACATTAACTGCTTTACTACATTAACTGCTTTACTACATTAACTGCTTTACTACATTAACTGCTTTACTACATTAACTGCTTTACTACATTAACTGCTTTACTACGTTTTAACTGCTTTACTACATTGACTGCTTTACTACGTATTAACTGCTTTACTACATTAACTGCTTTACTACGTTATTAACTGCTTTACTACATTAACTGCTTTACTACGTTATTAACTGCTTTACTACATTAACTGCTTTACTACGTTTTAACTGCTTTACTACATTAACTGCTTTACTACATTAATTGCTTTACTACGTTATTAACTGCTTTACTACATTAACTGCTTTACTACATTAACTGCTTTACTACGTTTTAACTGCTTTACTACATTAACTGCTTTACTACATTAATTGCTTTACTACGTTATTAACTGCTTTACTACATTAACTGCTTTACTACATTAACTGCTTTACTACATTAACTGCTTTACTACATTAACTGCTTTACTACGTTTTAACTGCTTTACTACATTAACTGCTTTACTACATTAATTGCTTTACTACGTTATTAACTGCTTTACTACATTAACTGCTTTACTACATTAACTGCTTTACTACATTAACTGCTTTACTACATTAACTGCTTTACTACATTAACTGCTTTACTACATTAACTGCTTTACTACATTAACTGCTTTACTACATTAACTGCTTTACTACATTAACTGCTTTACTACGTTTTAACTGCTTTACTACATTAACTGCTATACTACATAAACTGCATAACAATATACAACATTAAGCAATACTTCATTTCACTACGATAGGGTCTGCATTTCAGGTCTCATGGTCAACTACATATCCCATAATGCCTCCCGTGTAACCCGAGATACCCACATATATCATAAGTTACCGTTAAGGAAGTTATAAGTATGAAACCTTTGCTTGTTGAACCCTCAGCGTGACAAAAGTAGTGTATCTTACCTCGATACGGTTTAACAACAAGCTACAAGCACAATACAACGATGACTAGGGGTCTCCGATAACCTAGAACAAGTATAAGATCGAAAGATAAGCTAAACGACACTTTTAGCAAAATCTGGGCAGGTGGTGCGCCGCACCTTCCAGGTGGTGCGTCGCACAAAACCTCCAGAGAAATTAAATTAACTACAAGTGCGCCGCACCTTCCCTTTGGTGCGTCGCACAAAACCACCAGAAAAACTTATCTCACAATAGGTGCGCCGCACCTACCCTTTGGTGCGTCGCACTAAACTCCCAGGGAAAATAAATTAAAGGCAAGTGCGCCGCACCAACCCTTGGTGCGTCGCAAATCGGGGTGTACCAAAATCAAAACTGGCCAGTGGTGCGCCGCACCTCTCACATGGTGCGTCGCACAAACATTCCAGAAACTTATATTCTCATTGGGTGCGCCGCACCAACCCTTGGTGCGTCGCAAATCGGGGTGTACCAAAATCAAAACTGGCCAGTGGTGCGCCGCACCTCTCACATGGTGCGTCGCACAAACACCCAGGGAAAATCAAAACTGGCCAGTGGTGCGCCGCACCTCTCACATGGTGCGTCGCACAAACATTCCAGAAACTTATATTCTCATTGGGTGCGCCGCACCAGCCCTTTGGTGCGTCGCACTAAACTCCCAGGGAAAATAAATTAAAGGCAAGTGCGCCGCACCTTCCAGGTGGTGCGTCGCACAAAACCTCCAGAGAAATTAAATTAACTACAAGTGCGCCGCACCTTCCCTTTGGTGCGTCGCACAAAACCTCCAGAGAAATTAAATTAACTACAAGTGCGCCGCACCTACCCTTTGGTGCGTCGCATTAAACTCCCAGGGAAAATAAATTAAAGGCAAGTGCGCCGCACCAACCCTTTGGTGCGTCGCACTAAACTCCCAGGGAAAATAAATTAAAGGTAGGTGCGCCGCACCTACCCTTTGGTGCGTCGCACTAAACTCCCAGGGAAAATAAATTAAAGGCAAGTGCGCCGCACCAACCCTTGGTGCGTCGCAAATCGGGGTGTACCAAAATCAAAACTGGCCAGTGGTGCGCCGCACCTCTCACATGGTGCGTCGCACAAACATTCCAGAAACTTATATTCTCATTGGGTGCGCCGCACCTCTCACATGGTGCGTCGCACAAACATTCCAGAAACTTATATTCTCATTGGGTGCGCCGCACCTTCCAGGTGGTGCGTCGCACAAAACCTCCAGAGAAATTAAATTAACTACAAGTGCGCCGCACCTTCCCTTTGGTGCGTCGCACAAAACCACCAGAAATTTGATTAAAGGCAAGTGCGCCGCACCTCTCACATGGTGCGTCGCACAAACATTCCAGAAACTTATATTCTCATTGGGTGCGCCGCACCTTCCAGGTGGTGCGTCGCACAAAACCTCCAGAGAAATTAAATTAACTACAAGTGCGCCGCACCTTCCCTTTGGTGCGTCGCACAAAACCACCAGAAACTTAATCTCATTGGGTGCGCCGCACCTTCCAGGTGGTGCGTCGCACAAAACCTCCAGAGAAATTAAATTAACTACAAGTGCGCCGCACCTTCCCTTTGGTGCGTCGCACAAAACCACCAGAAAAACTTATCTCACAATAGGTGCGCCGCACCTACCCTTTGGTGCGTCGCACTAAACTCCCAGGGAAAATAAATTAAAGGCAAGTGCGCCGCACCAACCCTTGGTGCGTCGCACTAAACTCCCAGGGAAAATAAATTAAAGGCAAGTGCGCCGCACCAACCCTTGGTGCGTCGCACTAAACTCCCAGGGAAAATAAATTAAAGGCAATACCTATATTACCTGTATTTGGTGATCAAGATCCAAGATCTAAGCAATACACGATCGATTCGGCTCCAAAACGAATATGATCAAAGGAGAAATGAGAGAGGGAAGGGAAGGGATCAACTAGGGCTTATTTTAGAGAAAGAAAATCTGCTTAAGTCTCTCCATGACAACCCTTTAACCTCTAAACCCGTTTTTGACTTTGCACACATGTCAAAACTAACCCCTAAGCTTCCTAATCCTTCATTATTGGTCACAAACTACATTATTGACCACATACAACATTAATCCTTCATTAAATGTCACTACATAGACATTAACCTTCATATTACACACATTTATACTACATTAACATTTAGGCTTACAAGCCTCACGCATAACACACATTAGCTACATATAAACATTTAAATCTACTATAGACTTAACGACACATACATAATGTTGACTTAACGGCATTAGTCAACTAGTAAAGAAAAGTTTGGGATGTTACAATTACCTCCCCCTTAAGAGGATTCCGTCCCCGGAATCTCTTCATTAAGGAACAACACGGGATACTTTTCCTTCATTACTGCTTCAGTTTCCCACGTTAAGCTTTCTCCATGGTTATGCTTCCACTTTATCAACACGAGGTCAATCACTTTTCGGCGTAACTTCTTTTGCTTTCTTCCAAGTATCGCGACCGGTTCGTCTACTATTCTCTTCATTGGGTCAATACTCACGTCTTTAATAGGAATCACACTTGACTCCTCGGCTAAACATTTCCTCAAATAGGACACATGGAAGGTGTTGTGAATCCCATCCAATTCTGGAGGTAATTCCAACTGATATGCCACGTCTTTAATGCGCTTCACAACTTTAAAAGGTCCAATGAAACGTGGACTCAACTTCCCCTTCTTTCCAAATCGGATGACTCCTTTCCAAGGTGATACTTTCAGCATCACTAAATCACCAACATTAAACTCAATCGGTCTCCTTTTCTTATCTGCATAAGTTTTCTGCCTTTCTCGTGCCACACGCAAAGCTTCTTTAGCTACATTAACCTTTTCAGAGGTAATTTCAATAATTTCAGGACCGGTCAACTGTTTTTCACCGGGCTCCATCCAACAACTTGGAGTCCTACATCTCCTTCCATATAACATTTCAAATGGTGGCATTCCAATGCTTGCATGGTGACTATTGTTGTAAGCAAACTCAATCATCCTCAAATGATCATCCCATGCTCCACCGTATTCTAGTACACACGTTCTCAACATATCCTCCAAGGTTTGAATGGTTCTCTCACTTTGCCCATCGGTTTGGGGATGATAGGCGGTACTCAAATTTATTCTACTACCCAATTCTCGTTGAAGACCCTTCCAAAAGTTTGACACAAACCTCGAGTCTCGATCTGAAACAATAGATAAAGGAACTCCATGTTTCGCAACTACTTCATCAATGTACATCTTTGCCATCTTCGTTAAAGGCACATCTTGTCGGGTAGCTAGAAAATGAGCACTCTTCGTCAATCTATCTACAATCACCCATATCATGTCATTCCCTTTCGGCGTTTTAGGTAGCTTCGTTACAAAGTCCATGGTAATATGATCCCATTTCCACTCGGGAATTTCTAATTGATGCAACAAACCATACGGCTTTTGATGGTCCGTCTTCACTCTTGCACACGTCAAACACTTTGCTACGAAATGAGCTACTTCTCCTTTAATATCCGGCCACCAATAAATCGGCTTCAAATCTGCATACATTTTGGTGACACCGGGATGTACTGAATATCTACTTCTATGGGCTTCCTCAAGGATCAATTCTCGGTTACTACCTAGCAATGGCACCCAAATTCGACCCTTGTATGTTTTGAACCCACGGCTATTAGTCTCCATCACAAGACGTTTCTTCTTCCCAATGCTTTCATGGTCAATGTTATCCTTCATCAATGCCCTCACTTGTGCTTCCTTAATTCGGTCAAGTAGCCCCGACTTGGCTTGAACTTGCATGCTCATCAACTTACAAGAAGAACTTTGCACCTTCCTACTTAGTGCATCCGCCACTACATTGGCTTTTCCCGGATGGTATTTGATTTCACAATCGTAATCCTTAAGTAATTCCATCCACCTTCTTTGCCTCACGTTCATCTCCTTTTGATTAAAGACATACTGCAAACTTTTATGATCGGTAAACAAAGTGCATTTTGTGCCATAAAGGTAATGTCTCCACAATTTTAATGCAAATACAACTGCGGCCAATTCAAGATCATGGGTAGGGTAATTCTTCTCATGTGGTTTCAACTGGCGGGAAGCATAGGCAATCACCTTGTCCCTCTGCATCAATACACAACCCAAACCCGTGATAGATGCATCACTATACACAACCAAGTCATCAGTACCTTCAGGCAAGGCAAGTATAGGAGCTTCACACAACTTCTTTTTCAACGTTTGAAATGCGTTCTCCTGCTTATCGGTCCACTCAAACTTTACTCCTTTCTTTGTTAATTCCGTCATAGGTTTGGCTATTCGGGAAAAATCCTGAATAAACCTTCTATAATACCCAGCCAAACCAAGAAAACTCTTAATCTCGGTAGGTGTCTTTGGCTGTTCCCACTTTGAAACAGCCTCAATCTTTGAAGGATCCACTTTAATACCTTCCGATGAAATAACATGACCAAGAAACTGCACCTCTCGAAGCCAAAACTCACATTTAGAAAACTTGGCATACAACTTCTTCTCCCTCAACACCTCCAAAACTGCTTTCAAGTGCTCACGGTGCTCATCTTCTGACTTAGAATAGATCAAAATATCGTCAATAAACACAATAACAAAATGATCTAGAAAGGGACGGCATACCCGATTCATTAAATCCATAAATGCGGCTGGAGCATTAGTCAACCCAAATGGCATGACCAAGAAACTCATAATGACCATATCTAGTCCGGAAAGCTGTCTTTGCTACATCCTCCTTCTTAACCTTCAATTGATGATAACCGGACCGCAAATCTATCTTTGAAAAATATGAAGCACCATGTAATTGATCAAAGAGATCATCAATTCGCGGAAGAGGATATTTATTCTTAACCGTTCGCTTATTCAACTCACGATAGTCTATGCACATGCGCATAGACCCATCCTTCTTTTTAACAAAGAGAACCGGAGCTCCCCAAGGCGAGGAACTAGGTTGTATGAAACCTTTGTCAAGTAATTCCTGAAGTTGGGACATTAACTCTTTCATTTCTGTAGGAGCTAATCGGTATGGTGCTTTAGCAACAGGTGTAGCACCGGGAATAAGATCTATCTGAAAAGTAACTTCACGGTCAGGAGGAATACCGGGAAGATCTTCGGGAAACACATCGGAAAAATCGGATACCACATCAATACTAGCAATAGAAGGCTTCTCCTTTCTCACATCAATAACATAGGCCAAGAAATGATTCTTATTCTTCCTTATACATTTAATAGCCTTCATCATACTAATGATCTTTATTCCCCCTCTCTTCTTATCTCCATAGACCGTTACCACATTACCATCGGATGTAGGAAACCGAATAATCTTTTGAGAACACAAAATATTAGCTTCATTTCTAGACAACCAATCCATACCAATCACTACATCAAAACCGGCTAAAGTAGTAGGCAATAACTGGACCGGAAACAAACGACCCTCAATCTCAATGCTACAATCATCATATCCCACACATATATCAATAACCGTACCATTAGCAATTTCCACTTCTATCGAGCAATCTAAACGGGTAGTGACTCTTCCTAGCTTAGGAGCAAATAAAGTAGACACAAACGACCTATTTGCACCCGAATCAAATAAAACAGAAGCAGGTTTTGAATTAACAAGGAAAGTACCACTTACCACCTCGTCGTTGTTCTTAGCATCATCAACAGTCATCTGCAAGGCTCTCACTTTTGTTGCTGAAGTGGCTGCTTTCTTCCCGTCATTCTTCATTTGTGGGCAATCGGCAATAAGATGACCCGTTTCTTGACACTTGTAGCAACGAATCTTGTCCCTACATTCAGTTGCAAGATGTCCCGACTTCCCACACTTATGACACCTTCTTGTCTTATCGGAACATTTACCTTCATGAACATTCTTGCAAAAAGCACACCAAGACCCATTCTTCTTTTTATCTTTGTCACCACTCGAGCTAGAATTCCCACGAAACTTCTTATTATTATTATTGTAGTTAGATGACCAATTTGACCCTCTTTTGAACCCTGCTTTCTTGTCATCAACCCTCACCACAACTCTCTCGCCTTTGAAATCATCATCCAACCTCTTTGACTCCTTAATAGCCGCCGATAAGGTCACATGTTGTCTACATAACCCTCGATAGTTAGCGGGAAGACCATCACAATAAGCCTCAATTTGGTCCTCCTGCCTTCGAACCAAATGTCCAACAAACTTCAACTTCTCCATAAACGAGTGTGCATATTCAGAAATTGCACCGGGTTTAGCAACTAACGATCTAAACTCTTTTTCAATCAACCTCAACTCACGCGTTCCCACATACTCCTCTAGAAACTTCTCCTTAAATGTTCCCCAAGGCATAACTGCAAGTACCTCAGGAGCCATAGACACTGTAGTAGCCCTCCACCAATTACGGGCATTCTTCTTCAACATCCTACTAGCACACAAAACCTTCATATCATCCGGACAATAACAAGATGCAAAAACTACCTCAATGTCCTCAATCCACTCCATAGCTCCCACCGCATTTTGGGTACCATCAAATTCCTTGGCACCACATTTCTGAAAACTTTCGTATTTGAAGCTATTAACACGAGGTGCATTAACAACTCCATATCCTCCATTATTAACTCCATTAGCACCCACGGCTGCCATGGATGGTTCAGCACTTTGGGAGGGATTAGAGTAATTCCCTTCCGAACGCTCACCTCTTTGTTCACTCCCCATTCTTTCTGCATTTCTCTCCGCCCTCATTTGAGCTAACTCTTCTTCATTTCTCATTAAGAGAGCTCGTATAGCTCTCAATTCTTCATGTAGTTGGGCTTGATTAGGAACTTGCTCTATAACCGGGTTTGCCCTATCTACTTCAGAGACAGTTGGTGGATCACCAAGACGACGATTTTGTGCACGGGGTGGCCTTTGCTCTACTTCATTTCCAGCCCCGTTTCCATTAGGAGGAACACCATCACCATTTCCTCCTGCTCTCTGATTACTAGCTCTAGTGTTTGCCATTAATTCTACAAAGCAACGACGACGGTTAGCAAGAATTAAAGAGTGACTACATATGTTAAGGCTCTACTACATATAACTACATTATCACACACAATAACAAGCCTTAAATCAAGCTCTCACTCACTCCCCAACCCGTCTTAGAGCATTCCACTTCATTAGATAGGCATCCTACTTAAGCCTAACCTTTTTCTCATCGGTCTAAGTCCAAAATCCTACGGCATAAGTCGAATTTTGGTTCACTTAAACCAATTCTCTGATACCAACTTGTAACACCCGACATTTAAAAAATATGGGTTTTCAAAAACTTTCACCTATCGGTGTTAATTTGCGGAAGAAAAGACTTTAAAAGTCAAACCGATAAAAACATTTCGGTTTCTACGTTTTATTGGTGTTACATGCCATATCAACATTAGTTCAAATGAAAACCCAACGGTTGCCCAACATTAAACAACCGTTCACACGTTATTACATGAATTCGACATCAAAATGAAAAGTATTCAAAAGTCTCCATAATAAGCAACTATGGGTAGCTAAGGCTCCTTCATTGCATCTACCCAAGCTCACAAGTCCTGCGTCACTAGTCCATCAAGCTAAACCTGAGGGAACAACCACATTAAAGAAACAAGTGTTAGCTATAAGAATAGCTAAGTAAGATCACACTTAATTTAAAAGCATTTGTCCAATTAAAACATTTCTCCATTATTAGACAAGCTTATTAGGCACAACGCACAACACACGAAACTGCATAACAACTTCATATCAATTAGGATGAATCACCCTAAATGTGCCTATCCTGCATTACTTCATTACACACGTTTAACCACATAACTGCTTTCTACATTGACTGCTTTACTACGTTTTAACTGCTTTACTACATTAACTGCTTTACTACATTAACTGCTTTACTACGTTATTAACTGCGTTAATGTGTAACATAAGTTACACCCGACTAGATGACAAACCCCACACGGTTGTACATCAAGCGTCGTTAAGGAATGGCAAGCCAATCCAAGAGTAATCCGTATGTGGAGGTGGGTCAGACCCCTCGTATTACTCGCCCTGCATTATAAAGACCATGTTGCAAGGAGCCACCCAAGCAACAACTACGTCAACGCACTTAGCCGGGCTAGGGCAAGTACGGGTTAAGCTTAACACTTTCCTGCATCAAAGTTTAACGAGCTCGATCCTGCATTATTTAGTTTAGGTGACTGCATTACCTAAACATTTACTACATTTACTGCTTCTACGTTTTGGGCCCTTAAACGTGCACGTGTCATGGCAACTTAACGAGTCTAGTGTACTAGTTGAGCAAGCCATACAATCATGCACATATCAACAATCAACAACACACACTACATCTCAAAGCATCACAAGCTACATCGTAATACTACATAAACTGCATAACAATATACAACATTAAGCAATACTTCATTTCACTACGATAGGGTCTGCATTTCAGGTCTCATGGTCAACTACATATCCCATAATGCCTCCCGTGTAACCCGAGATACCCACATATATCATAAGTTACCGTTAAGGAAGTTATAAGTATGAAACCTTTGCTTGTTGAACCCTCAGCGTGACAAAAGTAGTGTATCTTACCTCGATACGGTTTAACAACAAGCTACAAGCACAATACAACGATGACTAGGGGTCTCCGATAACCTAGAACAAGTATAAGATCGAAAGATAAGCTAAACGACACTTTTAGCAAAATCTGGGCAGGTGGTGCGCCGCACCTTCCAGGTGGTGCGTCGCACAAAACCTCCAGAGAAATTAAATTAACTACAAGTGCGCCGCACCTTCCCTTTGGTGCGTCGCACAAAACCACCAGAAAAACTTATCTCACAATAGGTGCGCCGCACCTACCCTTTGGTGCGTCGCACTAAACTCCCAGGGAAAATAAATTAAAGGCAAGTGCGCCGCACCAACCCTTGGTGCGTCGCAAATCGGGGTGTACCAAAATCAAAACTGGCCAGTGGTGCGCCGCACCTCTCACATGGTGCGTCGCACAAACATTCCAGAAACTTATATTCTCATTGGGTGCGCCGCACCAGCCCTTTGGTGCGTCGCACCAGGGGTGCAGACCAGTAACTACACCTTACACTTTGATCAAACGAATCCCATACTAACCCATACCCCAAATCCGACCTGGAGACTTAAAATCAATCCTTTTAATTGTACTTTCATCACCTTTAACCATACTATAATCCTTTAAATCATTAACATCATAAACCAACCATTTAATCGTTCTAATAACATCAAATTGATGAACGTTTAATCAAATATCCCAACCCAAACCCTTATGGCCTGGATTAAGACTAATATAAGACTCACCCAATCAATTCTCAACTGAGGAATACCTATATTACCTGTATTTGGTGATCAAGATCCAAGATCTAAGCAATACACGATCGATTCGGCTCCAAAACGAATATGATCAAAGGAGAAATGAGAGAGGGAAGGGAAGGGATCAACTAGGGCTTATTTTAGAGAAAGAAAATCTGCTTAAGTCTCTCCATGACAACCCTTTAA
This sequence comes from Erigeron breviscapus, assembly GCA_034093135.1. Taxonomy (NCBI): domain Eukaryota; kingdom Viridiplantae; phylum Streptophyta; class Magnoliopsida; order Asterales; family Asteraceae; genus Erigeron; species Erigeron breviscapus. The sequence goes on from CM067171.1 coordinate 27,547,921, forward strand.
CCTCTAAACCCGTTTTTGACTTTGCACACATGTCAAAACTAACCCCTAAGCTTCCTAATCCTTCATTATTGGTCACAAACTACATTATTGACCACATACAACATTAATCCTTCATTAAATGTCACTACATAGACATTAACCTTCATATTACACACATTTATACTACATTAACATTTAGGCTTACAAGCCTCACGCATAACACACATTAGCTACATATAAACATTTAAATCTACTATAGACTTAACGACACATACATAATGTTGACTTAACGGCATTAGTCAACTAGTAAAGAAAAGTTTGGGATGTTACAGAAGTAGAGCGGGTAATTGGAATGCGAGAACTTGGTATAAATATATATTGCACAATCTATATATATAACTCGCCATAGTAATTGGATGCAATAAAGAAATAAAAATAAAAATGGTGAAATCGGCCGTCCCCGGGATCGAACCTGGGTCTAGGCCACACCCTTTCGCGCATCTAGCCAACCGCGCTAGATGCCTAGTGTTATAAAATTATTGTTTTGATTAAATATAAACATACGTACAATAAATTCCCGAATATATGAAGATCACACAATTATCTATTCAATGTATACTTGTTAATCCCATGTTTAACCCAATGATCTTTCAAGTCAATTGGACAATCAAGATCGTACCCTTCTAACAATAATTTCTCTATAACCTTTGAGAATGTACTACAACCCATTCTTCTCCCCGGCAACCTTACAATACGATTTGGCCCGGCATATGTTGGCAATGGATACATAGAAAGAGAAGCTGTACAACAAACGGAGGTCCATCCCTCTGTAGTCCAACCGCGACAAGCCCTAGGTATCCCTGTGCATGAGCATATAGGTGTTGGCATCTCTGATATGTTCATTTCTTCCCCAAATACTACCAAAGTAGTATTTTGTTTCACAAACTGATAAGGTCCTTTCAACCTTACATTTCTTTGGGCTTTCGAGGACGATACTTTTGCGGACTTTTTCTTACGGTTATACAGCTTGCAAATATAAGCCCATGAGTCTTCTACATGCTTCTCAAACTCGGATCCATGATTCATTATCGTATCAACAGGTTCCACCCTGTTCGAGGTTGAGACCTCATAATATGAGTCACCAATCGGATTTGGGTATAGTGTGGGCGAGTCTGTCATTGGACGTTTGCCCGGTGCCCTGTTAACCTCCTCGGAAGATTCTGGTTGGAATGATGGTTCCGGTTGAAATGTTGGTTTCAACTGGAATGCTGCTTCTGGTGTATCGAAAGAAAAGTTTTGATATAAAGGGTTCATTGGGATTGGAGATGAAACTCCATGATGTACTGCATCAACAAGAGTTGGGAACGATGCGCTGACATTTTCTGTTGAGGGTTCTAGTTGTGATGTTGGTACTGTATTTTGGAGAAGCCAGTTTTGGCAAAAATCATCAATTGATGTTCCCCATTCACCAGTACCAATCATCTGGTTTTGCCTTGCGTCCATGATTATATTGAGTTCTTCTTATCTACAATAAGTTTTAGTCAGACAATTGACATAACAAATACATAAGAAACATTATCAACAATATTATTCTGATTTAAAAACATATTCTGGACAACTTAAGATATGATAACAGATTCCAAATATTTCTATAAAATCCCTCTTGATTTTAAGAATTAGGAGTTCTGTCAGAACTCGACCCTGACATGTTACTTCCCCCAGCAGCATCTCTTTTTCTTCTCTTAAGAGGTGGAATATTGGGATTTTTCTTCTTCTTCTTCTTCAGATGACATGGCAAAAATGGACTTCTCCCTTTGAGAGGAATTATCTTCGTCTTGCTGAGCTAGGGCTCTTGCAAACTTTTCATCTTTTTTTTATTTGACGATTCACAAGGATAGATTCCTCCTCTTCTAAAAATTTAGATAAAAGTTTTGCTAACTTTTCATCTTCAGAAGTTTGTTTCTCAAAAAGGTGGACATCTTCGTCTACCATCGCCTTGTAATCTTCAAAGGAAATACCTAACATCACGGCCTCCTGCTTAATCCTTTTGACCCTATTTGTTTCAAGATCTTCAAGATCCTCTTGAGTCATTGGCCTTTTGCCTTTTGGATCGCTCGAAGAGGCACCGAAATTTTTCATTGTCTTATGATAAGTCGGTGGAACAATATTGTTAAATTAAGCGAACATGAATTAAAAGATAAAAGTTTTATATAAACATATAAATAGATAGTATATTATCTAAGATGAGAAAAATAGCTTACCAAAGAGAAAGTCGGAGATCTGTTAGAACACAAGCTGGCTATGAACGGAATAACTTAAGACAAATTTGCAGATGAAGAATTAAGCAAATAAAAGAGATAGAGAAAGAAGATTTTGTGTGTATTCTCATTAACAAAACGCGTTATTATATAGAGGTTAAAAAAGATTTAGTGTGCATTCTTCCTTAAGAAAACGCGTTTCTATATAGAGAATGAAAGACGAAGTGTGACCCTGGAAAACGGACAGGTGTCCATAAACTACAGAAATTTTAATTATTGTTACAGTAATTAGTAATTACTGAATTATTTTTTTTACCAAAGATAAAAATTTTAAAACTTTACCATATCTGTAAATTATTTTTACCGAGATTGAGAGAAACTTCTCAAAGTACAAATCGTGTTTAAAAAGATTTGTTTAATATCATAAGGAATAGATCACATTAAGACAAATCAAATGGATTACAGGAAGACATGAATCCATAGCCATGGAATTTCTAAAATCATTTTTGATCTCTAGATGAGTTTTTATCCAAACTGTTGTTTCAGGAGTGATCTAAATAATATTTATTTCTTTGACCGTGGATCGCCTTAATGATTGAATTTAAGAGATATAGCACAATAAGACGAACACTATAAAAGAAAGTTGTATTTCATATAGT
>CM067171.1:27551816-27581556 GCA_034093135.1 Erigeron breviscapus
GTGCGCAAGATGTTAGGGGGAATGTGTTGGATAAGGGAAAAGGTTTAGCTGTGATGCATCTGCCCAGCCGGCCACTGATGTAATGTTAGAAACTGGCAATGCTGATATACTTCCTCCAGTTTCAGATAGTGATAGCAGAAGACTGGCCAGACTTGGTAATGATATTAAAGAAAGAAAGAAGATGAAACAAAGAAACCAAGCTGAAGCCAGGGCACATCTTGCACAGATCAAGTTGCTTGATATGAGTGATGCCAATCTTTTGGGTATCACTAAGGAGGAGTATGCCAGGTTAAGAATGATCCCAGGATAGTTGACCAGTTGAAAGAAATGCTGGATGTAGAACTGGACAGACACTATCCTGAGGATGAAGCTGAATTCGATGCCAGAAGCTTGAACATTTCAGTGGAGAAGGCTAAGGAGAATAGGGCCAGTGGGATTCTTAAACGAATTGCAAATGTTAAGAAGGTTGTGAAGAAGGTTTTGAATCCACCAAAAGGATTCCACAACCAAGAAGACCACTGTCAAGAGATGCTGACCTTAGCACATTTGTTGAACCAACTGGCGAGGTATCTAATGAAGACATCAAGTCCGCTGTACTGGCTGCTGGTGATGGGAGTATAAAAATAACAAATGAATCTGAAGCAAGAAGCTATTACTCCCAGATCATGTCAACCAGAAGACATAGTGGTACTATCAATGGTGTTAATGTAACAATCAAGCCAGGCACCAAAGTCTTTCACGTTGAAGTTAGTTATACCAGAGGGCCACTGGTTAAAACTGACAATCCTGGTGCAATGCAGTATGGGTTCACTGAATGGGTGGAAATGGTGAATGTTTTGGATGCAAAGGCACAAAAGAATAGGTTTGAGAAAGCATGGGTGAACTTCTTAAGGGGCAAGATTCAACATAAAGAAAATCTGGCAAAAGGAATATTGATCCTGAAGACTCTCAGCCTATTTCTCTTGTGATGCCAAGTGAAGAAGAACTGGCGAAGGGCCATCTCATTAAGTTCTTTTTCCAGCTATCTACTTGTATTTTGTTTTACATTCTGTAACTTGTATAAATTTCATTTCCTTGTATAAATGAAGTTACCAGTTTGTAACCACACGGTAGATAATAGATTAAAATCTAACAAACCTAAAAGAAAAACCTAAGGCATTTATTGATCTATAAAAATGCCTTAGAAAACTTAGATAGATTTAAATCGAACAAGTCTCTTCAGTTCACACTTGTATAGATACAAGAACTAGAAAAAGACTTGGCAATATTTCTAGACAAATAGGGGGAATTTGTTAGGACCAGTTCACCTGGTAAACTGGTCAGTCTCCAGTTTCATCTGGAGACCCAGTGAAACTGTCCAGTGAAACTGGAGACCTAGATGATTTGTCGAGAAATATATTGAAGTCCAGTTGCACCGTACAGTCAACGCTAACTACATTGTGACCATCAATATTTTCTGGATAATTTTCACTTTCACCACCAGCAACCAGCATTTCCTCATCATCGTTATCATCATCATCACCTCCTTCATAATCACACAATGCATCCAATGCCCCACAATCATCAGTGAACATTGTAGTTGTGGCGACACTGGCAGCAGCTACATGTGTCTCAGTTTCTGTTAAACAGTTTCTGAGACAGAAAAATTTAAGGGGTTTGGGGAAAGGGGTGCCTCAGGTTCAGTGTGTTGCTGCACCAAATAATTAGTAGCTTGAAAGACTATTTGAGATATTGATTAAAAAAATAGTAACATTTATAGTAATATTAACAATAATAATAACGATAAGATAAAAAAATAAAAACATAAACAAAGCCATTAAGATGCAAGTTGATTGTCAGGGACGATTGAAGAAGTGAGAGAGCATTATTCATAAGTGTTAAGCAAGAGTTGATTCTGTGGACAGAATCCTCTTAAGGGAGAGGTAATTGTAACATCCTAAATTATTTATTTTCTTTATCCGTTAACCTTATTGTTTAGTCAAATAACGTTTTTCGTTAAGTTGTTAGGCGCTTAAATTGTAGACTATCAATAAGAGTTTAACGTGTCATTGACTAGTAGCGGCGGTATGTGGTGGTTAAGGGTGGTCATGACAACCTACAATATCATTGACAACTTCACAAAATGTACACTTAAAATCTCATGCCATCAACTAAGTATGTTAGTATTATGAAAATTGTTACTAGATCATTAATGGGTTTTTATATATTGTTTTACCTGATGTGACGTAATGATGGGTATTCCCCTTAAATGGTTGATAAATATGTCAAGGTGTCTAAGTGTATTTATCTATGTTTTAGTTGAGTAGTTCTCGATCATGTCATAATTGGGTGTATTATGTTGATTAGCCGAAAATTAGGGGACCATGAGTTCAATTAGACAAACCTTCACATGGATGATGACGGTTAACTATAAAATAAATTTATAGGTCTTTTTGCTTTGTCCCGATATGATATCGAAAGGGATCGAGAAGGAGAAAAAAGAACCCTAAAAGTGGGGTGGTTAGATATAAACAATACAAATATTGTTTTGTATCAATAGATCCGTCATTAAAGCTCACCTAAGGAGAGTAGAGTCGATCGGCTACAATTATTCCGCATGACAACAGATTTCTCTTTGTGCAATTATAATATAAAAATCACATAAACCTTCCCCTCGACTCATGTTATCTCATACGCAAGACAACACACTTTAAGGGCACGACAGTAGGGCATAAGATCAAGCGCTCTTCTGTGTTTTTCTTCGAGTTTGTGGTGGACTAGTAGTAATCTTGTTCGGGTACACGGGTCTTAGCTTGGTCTCGCTAGAAGGTACTTTTACTTGTTTCGAACTAGAAGTTGTTACATATTAATAATGCGGGGGTTTATTGGAGAGTCTCAAGTACATACGTGATAACCCACATGGTCATCTTTTATCATGCTAAGTCCTGGTCTCAAAGTGAATAATATGGATCATATTAGTCTCATTTACTTGTAAAATTATCTAACGAAATCGTGATGCAACGTTTTGAAATAAGACATGGAGCTTGAGATACGCATGGCCATGTAGATAGTGATTGTGCACCAAACCGCGTCGAGAGGCTTTGTAAGATATGTGGTAAACCTAAAAGGGTTTTTAGGTTTTATTGGCGATTCCCCGAAGGTAGGAACGGTGTTCCTTTATGCCAACTAAGGTTGTTTGATGTTGATGTCGAATCGTGTTCGACTTGTATTAGGGTTTTGGTCGATCGGTGATCGTATGATTAGTGTGTGTCGATATAGTATATCGTATGATGAAGATGCCGAATGTGAAGGAATCCTCCTCCTTTTATAGGAGGAGGTTCCTTGGAGGAGAAGGTTAGGGTTTTCCCTATTCCTTCCTTGTATCAAACTCTTATTGCCATGTTTATCCGATTTTCTTAAAAGGATATCCTAGAATATTCCGGACCAGGCAACGATTGTATTTATCTTTAGAAAGGATTTGTATTGATCCTTTGTTTACTCGTCCGATATAAGCACCTTCGTGCTTATGTCCTTCGTAAGGGTGCTTCGTACTAGGTGTCCTTCGTATAGTGATTCGAAGGGGTACATCGTCAAGCCCCCCAGTCTAATGTTAGAGGCTCTGAAGACTGTAATTTTAGACTAATACATATATTTATCTTGTCAAGCTTGTCAGATCAAATAATCTTAATGAGAGCTCCGCTCTTATCTATTTGATGAGATTTCTTCGAAGTATGTCCTTCTTCTAGCTTGTTTTTGGAGATAGTTTCTTCAAAGGACCAAATTTGCAAGTTTTATAATTATCGAGGGGCGAAAGACGGTGACTATTTCTTCAGGGGGTAAGATTGAAAAATTGAACATAAGTAGGTAGTTGGTTGTTTTTAATTTTGACAAGTGGGCGGCTATATCCTTGTTTTGGAAAGCGTGCTTCATAATTTTCATAAATACTTCTCCGTCTCCCTACTTTACTTTCTTTCCCTCCATTGTTCACCGCTTCGTCTGCCTCATTGTTCGAATAGTCCATTCGCTGATCCATGTACTATTCTCCTTTCTTCATTGTTTATTGATGGCGAAGATAGGCATTAAGTCGACTTTTTCTTCTATCACTGTTGATCAACTTAGGGATTTTGTAGATAAGTATTTTCCGGGTAGAATTAGGGATTTTCGTTTGCCTGAAAAGAAGCAAAGTATAATATCTCCCCCCAATGGTTTTGTTGGTATATATCTAGACTCCATGTTAGGTATCCATTTTCCCCTTTCTTCCTTGGTGTACTTAGTCATTATGGGAACCATTTATCATGATGGCATCCTCAAGGTCATGCGAAGGTAATGGCTTTTGAGGTGATGTGTCGTGCTCATGGCGGTGATCCCACTGTTGATCTTTTTAGGAGATTTGCGAATATTTGCGATACGGGTGATTGGGTTACCATTCAAAATAGGCCAAACAATGCTGGTTGTTTTGAGAGGGGTGGGGTGACTATCAGAGATTGGAAGGATCGATTTGTTTTTATGAGTGATACTATTAGGACCAGTTCACCTGGTAAACTGGCCAGTCTCCAGTTGCATCTGGAGACCTAGTGAAACTGTCCAGTGAAACTGGAGACCTAGATGATTTGTCGAGAAATATATTGAAGTCCAGTTGCACCGTACAGTCAACGCAACTGAACACTTCCTCCAGTTGAGAACTGACCAAGTTGAAGAATCATTCCAGTTGAAGTCGAAGACAACAAATGGAAGATAGGAATGGCAATGGCAGCGAAGCCCAGTTGACATTCTAGTCAGTTACAAACTGGAGACCATCAGTGGAAAGCCTCTTACAAAGCTTTACACTGATTACGAGGAATTGACTTTTATGCTTTATGTACCTTTACCCGGATAATAAGCCTTATCTTATTATTTAAGTAATAAAAGGTACATAAAGGTGGTTGAGTAAAGTTGCTTTAACATGCGACTTTACACTGCCTTTTAAGGAATTAAATGCTATTCCTTAAATGATCTCAACCACATTTGTACGGCCAAAGTTAACATCCCAATGTTAACTTTGCCTATAAATACAAGTCATTGCACAACAAGAATATTACTTCTTCGAATACACTTCGATAGAATTCACACTTTGCAAACCTGCAATATTCTTGGTGAACTTGTGCAATATTCTCTCAATCGCTAAAAGGAACATTTCACAACTTTAAGTGTTTCGATTGTCTTGAGAAATTCCGAGTGTAGATCAATTGTATTTCATAGGTTGTTAGGATATTTACATACTTGTATTATCTTGGTTCCGCAACAACCTTGTAATTTATTTAACATCAATAAATAAATTACACATTGAAAATTACATATTGTCTCATCAAGTTATCTTACAAGTTATTTGTATTATTGCATTATTCTTTACTTATTGTCATTTAAATAAGTAATCTATCTAGAACTTGGTATATACACACTGCAACTGGTCGTCTCCAGTTCAATGCATATATTGCAAAGTAACTCCACCATCGACATAGAGGTGTCTTCAGTAGTACCATCTATTGAGTTGGGACTTACAATACTTTAATCCCCGATGTCTTTAGTATTTTGGTAGATAGGGTGAGGTTGGAGGATGTAAAGAAGTGTGTTGATCCTATCCCTCTTGATGAAGACTTGAGCCCTTTGTTTAAGGAGATTAGTGAGAATCATATAGTTGCATTGTCATACCCTGATAGTGTTCTTTTCAAGGCGAAGGTTATAGATGTTTTGCCAACTGGGGAAGAAGAGATGGATGGTAAGAACAAGATTTGCTTTTATTGTATCTGTCTCTTGTATTTCTTCTTTAGCTTGACTCCTTTCTCCTTTATTTATTTGTAGATATGAGTTTTATGGACTTTGTGAGGAAAGGTAGTCAAGATGTTGTGCAATCTCTTGGTGAGGCTGTTGCTGGGTCCCTACCCATGCCTTCTGTTGTACCAAGTGTGAGCCATGCTGAAGGGCTTGAATCATCTCCTTCAAGGATGGCTGGTTCTTCTGGTGGAGGGTCTCCCCCTGTTGTTAAGGAAGATGATGATGTGGAAATCACTGGTGTAAAAGCAAGTGATTGGAAGGTTCCTGAGGAAGGTATTGGTTCTCGTCTCCGGAAGAGGAAGGACATTGGATCTCCTTCGTATCCTTCGTTGAAGAAAAAGAAAACCAAGTTAAAAGGTATATATGTCTTTCCTTTATCTTTATATCTTAATTCTTCTTCTTTTTTCTTTACTCTTATTTGATTGTATGCAGCACATGCCATTTTTGATCGTACAGATGATACTCCCCCAAAGTCTTATGATGATGAAGACGGTGTTTCTCTTGATTCCCTTCGTAATATGAGTGACCTAGGCTTCGTCCAATCATATCACAAGCATGCCCAATGTCAGAGCAAGATGAATGTGGTTGTGGAGGAACGCTTGCAGGCTGCTTGTTCTCGTATTGAAGATTTGCTGGAACAGCTGGGTAAGAAGAATCAGGAGTGTGAAAATTTGAAGAAGTCTGTTGAGGATGTCAAGAGTCAATCAAGTGAGGTTTCAGCATTGGAGAGGAAGCTAAGGGAGGCTGAGGTTGGTTTCAAGATTCGAGAGGATGAGATTGCTGAATTAAAGCAAAAGTTAACCAACTCTGTCTTGAGCCTTAATTTGGAGAAGGAGGTGTCTTCTGGGCTAGCTAAGCAGGTGCAGGAGCATATTTCAGAGCGTGCTGGTCTGATAACCGATGTAATCCCTTATGCTTGCAGGGCCTTGGTAGACAGTGACGAGTTTGGGAAGCTTGTGGCAGCAGTGATTACGGCGAACAGAGATGATGAGAGGTCACTTATTCTGAAGAAATTGAGCGATGATGGGAAGGTGGATTTGGCTTCTTGTTCTGACTTCAAAGCTAATACAGCTGAGGTCATTGATCGAGCTGTATCTGATTACAAGAATGCCGATTTCCCATTTGTTGAGAAGATGACCTCCGATCCTGCTGCTTCGTATAAAACTTTGATGCACATTGTTCCCGACAAGATTGATCCTGTCTCAACATCTGCTTCTGCAAACGTGGATTCATGTGTCCCTCCTAACTCTGTTTCACCATCTTGCCCAGAAACCTCCGCTGTTGATGTAGTTGTTCCCACTTGATTCTTTGGTGAAACTGTTGTATTTGGCCGCTGGCCTTAAGACAATTTTATTTGCATTTTGAATACTGTGACCTGGGGAACCTTTTATTTTTTGTTCCTGCATTGTGTGCAGGTTTTGTAAATATTGTCATGGTTCGTGTTGGCCATGACACTTTGACATCTGAAGGTATATGACCCTTACGAAGGTCAAATTTTGCTAAAGGTTCATGTGACTTTTGTATTTTTCTGTTGTTTGCACAGGTTCGAGGGTATACCCATTCGATTTTTCTGTGTCTCACATTCTGTGCATGGTTACGAAGGTGATTTCCTTCGTAGTTTCCATGTCTTATTTTTTGTTTGCATGCTTCGTAGTAAGAGTCTTACTTACGATTCGGCTCTTATGTTATGTAGGCGTCCCTTTGAACATACATTTTTGGCCTTAGTAGCATGTCTTTAGTTGATTAATTCGTACGTACATGGTAAAAGTAATAATACGATAGGGAGCGACCCTTCGTATGTGTAGTTAATAAGAGATCACTGTGTGACCTAAAAAACGAAAAATTTTATTAATCACTGTGTGATTACATAAATTCCTAATAGGATTGCTATTATTTGCCTTAAGGGCGTAACCTATTACATTTATCACTTTTGTGAGAAAAATAAAGGCTACGAAGCAATCTAGGCACATTGTGCCTTCATTCTTGGTCCTCCTTTGTCTCAAAGGATCCAGTGGATTCCTCTGGGTCAAAGGTCTTTGGAAGCTTCACTGGGTCTGAGGTTGATTCTTCGCTCCCTTGGGAGCCTTCGATTTCTGACAATTCTTTGTCTTCTTTATAAATCATGAAGATTGTTTGCTCCGGGGCTTTGTTCCTCTCTTGGCTTCCTTCTTCATCCTTTACTTTAGTGTTTTGCCAAATTTCCACTAGTAGGTGACCTAGCTCTCCTTCTTTTATAGCTTTGCTTATGGCTTTCCTTGGGTTGATGCAGTCATTAGTGTCATGACCGTGATCACAGTGAAACTAGCAATACTAATCATAATTCTTCTTGTTTTTGTTGTTGAGCTTCGGAGGGGGTGCGAAGTATGTTAGGACCAGTTTACTGATAAACTGGCCAGTCTCCAGTTGCATCTGGAGACCTGAAGAAATTGTCCAGAAATATATTGAAGTCCAGTTGCAACGTACAGTTAACGCAACTGAAGACTTCCTCCAGTTGAGATCTGACCAGATATAAAGACATTCCAATTGAAGTCGAAGACAACAAATGGAAGATAGAGAATGACAATGGCAGCGAAGCCCAGTTGACATTCTATTCAGATAGAAACTGGAGAATATCAGTTTAAAGCCTTTACAAAGCTTTACACTGATTACGAGGAAGACCTTTATGCTTTATGTGCTATTAACCGGAAAATAACAATTGTCTATGTTTAAAGTACAAAAGTAATAAAGCAGGTTGAATAAAGTGACTTTATGTCATACTTTATACAGCATTTAATTGGAAGTCGTATTGCTTCCTTAAATGCTCTCAACCATATTTGTACGATAAAGTTGGAATCCCAATGACAACTATCTATAAATAGAGGTCTTTGCACAACCAAGAAAAAAACTTTGCATATTCAGACATTTGCATTTCTTGGTGAACTTGTGCAATATTCTCTCAATCGCAAAAAAGGAACATTTCACAACTTTAAGTGTTTCGATTGTTTAGAGAATTTCAGTATAGATCAATTGTATTTCATAGGTTGTTAGGATATTTACATTCGTGTATTATCTTGGTTCCGCAACAACCTTGTAATTTGTTTAATATCAATAAATAAATTACACTTGAAAATTACATATTGTCTCATCAATTTACTTTACAAGTATTTATTTATTGCATTGTCTTTACTTATTACACTTTGTCACCTTAATAAGTAATCTAACCATTAACCTGGTATATACATACTGCAACTGGTCGTCTCCAGATCAGTGTGTATATTGCAAAGTAACTCACCATCGACATAGAGGTGTCTTCAGTAGTACCATCTAACGAGTTGGGACTTACAAGTGGTATCAGAGCAGAAGGCTAATAAACTTGCCTAGATCTGCTTAGATGACTACTACTGAAGGTGGGGATGGTTCTGGTCAAGGTGAAATCCAATAATAATGCCCAACCTTTTCAAAATGTTAATACTAATCCTCCTCCTCATTCTACCCCAAACGTCCATGTACAATCTAAACTCCTTTTCCCAAATTCGATGGAAACAGTGAGACTTTGGTACATGGAATGCCAGAATGCTCTTGCATTTTGGTGGGATAGAGCGATACATGTTGAGAATCCTTAAGGATGCCACATGTACCCATGTCTCAAGGGGTGAGCCCTTTTCTTGATCCTACTGGATCTAGAAGAGGCTCTAGAGAAAAGCCTGAAGACCATTGGTCTGATGAGGATCGCAGACTGGTGGACTTGGACACCAGACTGAAAAACATGATCCTTGGGGCTGTTCCTGAAGACCTTATTCCAACACTTGTGTTGTTCCCCAGTGCCAAGGCAATGTGGGATGAATTAGTCCTTCAGTTTGAAGGAGGTGATGACACCATTGTCACCAGGAAAGTTGCTTTAAACAAGAAGTATGAATCCTTCTTTGCTTTACCCAATGAGAGCCTGACTGGTACTTATACCAGATTCACCAGTGTGATTAATCAACTGAGAGGGCTGGGTGTAGAGAAGGATAAGGATATTCTTCTTGAGAAGTTTGTGATATTCTTCCTTCAAATGGGAAAACATGATTCTTGTCCTAAGACAAGGTAAGACCCTGCACAACCACACTCTTGCATCTCTATATGGAGCCTTCAGATTCAATAACAGAGACTGGTGGCTGAGCAGGATGCTTTAAATCATGCCCAGAGTTCAAAGGTTTCTAGTATAACTGAGAAACCTTGTGCTGCTTTAATATCTACTGAGAATGTCCAGTTACATTCTATGAAGGAGATGTTGAACAGTTTTCTGAACTCAGGTCTGACCACTGAAATCAGTGATGATTGTGATGAAACTGACAATGATGATCTGGTAGCCATGATTGCTAAAACCTTTAACAGGTTTAAGCATAAATCTAATAGATTTAATGGTTCCAACAATACTTCCAGCTCCAACTCTCTGGATAAGACCAATCTTACATGCTATAAGTGTGGCAAGAAAGGTCATTTTATGAAGGAATGCAGATCTAGTCAGTTAACAACCAAACTGGTCCCATTGTCCCTACAACAATCGGCTGATGATAGCTAAAAGCTAATACAAGAAGCTTAAAGCCCAGATTGCTTTACTGTCCATGGAAAAAGAAAAAGATCAGTGCATGATGGCACAAACAGAGGGAAAATGGGAATACTCTGATGACTCATCTGATGATGATGAAGAGATTAGGGACATGTGTTTCATGGCTTTGGAAGACCAGCAACATGTGGTGAAAGATGATGTCATTTCTGGTAGATGGGTGGACATCATTTTGAAAAAGGTTTGTGAGTATGACATTCAACTTCACCCAGAACTGAAACTGGACCCTGCTGAATCACTTAACAGTGATTTGATTTTTGTTGAAACTGTTAGAACTGACAGTGAAAGATATTTAGAAACAGTTCTGACTGAATTAAATAATTTAAAACCACAAATTTCAAACTTGCAAAGTGTCCAGTTGGCTCTCAAGGAGTCAGTTTTGAAATATGAGGCATTGGATTTTGAAAATCTAAAACTAAAATCTGATCTTGAAAAAGAACAGAAGATTGTCAAATCCTGGATAAGGGCATCTGGATTAAATTATGATGCTTTTTCAAACACCATTGATGCACATAAAAATGCTTATAAATCTGGAGATGTACACATGGCTAGTATCATTCCAGATATCCATACTATGCCTCCAGCTCTTAGGCCAGTTACCCCATATGACCAACCTACAGATATCAAAACTGAACCCATTGAGACCACCCCCTCTGAGGTTAAACCTGGAGCTGAATCAGGCTAAAGCTCCAGTTAAAAAGGCTGCTGGTGATAAGCCTTTACCTCAAAAGTCCAAGGAGCCCAAGAATCCTAAGACTAAAACTCAGCTGAACCTAGGTCCAAGGTTCAGCAGCCTACTGAAAAAGATGTTTTGTCAAAACTGGAAAGTCAACTCCAACTTTTGTTCAGGCAGGTACAGAGTTGCACTGCCAGAATTAAAAATCTGGAAGGAGCCTCGTCTCCTCCAGTTGAAAAACAAAATATCAAAACCCCTTTTAAACAAAAACAAAAAATTGCTCAATCTGGAATGAAAAGAAAAAGGGGAACAAATATCAAATACCAATCGTTTTTACTCCTGCACCTGGAGCTGATAAAAAGCTCCAGATACAGCATCCAGTTCAACACCACAGCAATCAACTGAGACTTCTGAAGTGAAGTCCAGTGAACCCATCAAGAAAAGATGGGTTCACAAAAATAACTGATGATTTTTGTGGGTGTGCAGGGCGATCGAAAGAAGAACACCTGGTATCTGGACAGCGCTGCTGGCCGGACTATGACCGGATGTAAGCCCCTGCTGGAAGAGTTCACTGTCCAAGATGGACCGGCAGTGACGTTTGGTAATGATCAAAATGGAAAGACTGAAGGTTATGGTGTGCTCAATAACGGACAGGTCGAATTCAAAAGAGTTGCATTTGTGAATGGTTTGAAATACAACCTGATCAGTGTCAGCCAACTTTGTGATGATGGCTACAGAGTTTTGTTCGATATTGCTCAAGGCACCATATTTAACAAGGATTGGAAAGTGGTGATGGTTGCACCAAGAAAGGGAATGTGTACATCATGGATATGGAACCAGCTCCAAAAGAGTAGTGCTTCTATACCAAGGCTGATGAGGACACCAACTGGCTGTGGCATAAAAGATTATCCCATCTTAATTTCAAAAATATTAACAAATTGTCTCGAAAAAATTGGTTGATGGGATACCTCAGATTTCTTTCAATAAAGAAAAGCCATGTCCAGGGTGTGAGATGGGCAAGCAGAAAAGGGCCAGTTTCAAAACAAGGCAAAACTTTAGCATCACTGAACCTCTTCACATGCTTCATATGGATCTCTTTGGTCCAGTGGATGTTCAAACTAGAGCTGGAAAGAAGTACACTCTAGTTGTGGTTGATGAATTCACCAGATATTGCTGGGTGGTATTCCTCAGATCCAAAAGTGATGCACCTGCTGAAATCATCTCTCTCATTAAAAGAATTGAACTCAAGTACACTCGAAAAGTCTGTCAGTTGCGAAGTGATAATGGTACTGAATTTCAAAATAAAGTACTTGAAACATTTTGTAATGACACTGGCATCTCTCAAAACTTCTCATCAGCACATTCTCCAGAGCAAAATGGAGTTGTGGAAAGAAAGAATCGCACACTGATAGAAGCTGCCAGAAGCATGCTATCTGAATCAGGTCTTCCCACCAGTTTTTGGGCAGAAGCAGTGGCAACAGCTTGTCACACCTAAAACCGGTCAGTCTACATCAAGAGACACAAGAAGACTGCCTATGAAGTACTCAGGAATCGTAAACCAAATATTGGATATTTCCATGTATTTGGTTGTCCAGTTTATATTTTAAATGATTCCAGTCAGCTTGGAAAGTTTGATGCAAAAGTTGATGAAGGTGTATTTCTAGGCTATTCAGATATTCGAAAGGCTTTAGAGTTTATAATTATAGACTCCAAAAGGTTCATGAGACAATTCATGTCACATTCGACGAATCAAATGATGCAATCAATAAGAGACCGAACCTTGATATCTCTCCAGTCGTTCCAATAAATTTTGGTG
Organism: Erigeron breviscapus; assembly: GCA_034093135.1. Lineage (NCBI taxonomy): Eukaryota > Viridiplantae > Streptophyta > Magnoliopsida > Asterales > Asteraceae > Erigeron > Erigeron breviscapus. The sequence continues at coordinate 27,564,687 of CM067171.1, forward strand.
AAACTGACCAAGTTCATCAGTCAGTTGTTTCACCAGATAATGTTTCCAGTTACACTCAACTGGAACCAGCTCAAAAGAAGAAAACCACCAGTGATACATCATTTTATCCCTCCATCAGTTTCAACTTACCACAGAAACTGGTGATTGGATCAGATGTACGTGTCACTCCAATATCAGCACCAGTTCAAACTCCAACTTCTCCAGTTCTTCAAGAAATGCCTTTCAATGAAGAATTTCATGATGCAAATCGTGACCTCATTGACTCTGATGAGGATATAGAAGTAGTTTGGGCTGATCCTCCTCCAGTCGTAACACTTGAAGAGGATCACCAGGTGACTTGCACTGATATTGTTGTTCACCAGCCTAGTCAATACACTAAATGGACTCGAGCACATCCAATTGATCAGATTGTTGGAGATCCAAGTAGTGCGGTTCAGACTAGAAGAGCCACAAGTGAGCAATGCTTGAACATCACCTTCTTATCACTGATTGAACCGAAGAAGATTGACGAGGCTATGGCAGATCCAAGCTGGGTTGAAGCTATGCAAGAAGATCTTATCCAGTTTGAAAGGAACAATGTATGGGAACTTGTTCCTTGTCCACCTGGGTTGAAGAAAGAACCCATTGGTACAAGATGGGTCTACCGAAACAAGATGGATGAAGATGGCAATGTTGTAGAAACAAGGCCAGATTAGTTGCCCAGGGTTATTGTCAAGCAGAGGGCGTTGACTTTGATGAAACTTTTGCTCCAGTTGCAAGACTTGAAGCCATCAGAATATTTCTTGGCTTATGCAGCCCATCTGCAGTTCAAAGTCTTCCAGATGGATGTCAAAAGTGTGTTCCTGAATGGAACACTGGAAGAAGTAGTGTATGTTAAACAGACTCCAGGCTTCATTAATGAGAAGCATCCTCACTGGGTATATAGATTGAACAAAGCTTTGTATGGTCTAAGACAAGCCCCAAGAGCCTGGTATGATACTTTAACTAAACATCTTCTTAAAAATGGCTTTCAAAGAGGTGCAATATATAATACCTTATTTATCTTGAAAGAAAAGGTAATATCTTATTGGTACAAATTTATGTTGATGACATTATATTTGGTTCAACTGATGATGCAATGTGTAAAAAGTTTCTAAAATCATGTCATCTGAGTATGAAATGAGTTTAATGGGTAAATTAACATTTTTCTTGGGTCTTCAGATTAAACAAACTGAAAATGGAATTTTTATAAACCAAGAAAAATATGTCAGAGATTTGTTAAGAAAATACAAATATGATTCAATCCCATCTAAAAACATACCTATTGCAGCACCTTTAAATTTGGACTCTGACCCAACTGGCAAACCAGTGAACACCACTGAATATCGTGGTATGGTTGGTTCACTGATGTATTTAACTGCCAGTCGACCAGATATAATGTTTGCAACATGTCTATGTGCCAGATTTCAGGCTAACCCAAAAGAATCACATTTGCATGCTGTTAAGCGCATCTTTAGATACCTGAAAGGGTGTCCTAGCCTTGGTCTTTGGTATCCCAAAGGCTCAGGGTTAGATCTAATGGGTTATTCAGATTCAGATCATGCAGGTTGTAAGATAGATAGAAAGTCAACAACTGGAGGTTGTCATTTCCTTGGAGGAAAACTGGTGAGTTGGACCAGCAAGAAGCAGACGTCAGTCTCTATGTCCACTGCTGAGGCAGAGTACATTTCTGCGGCCAGTTGTTGTGCCCAGATTCTCTGGATCAAGAACCAGTTAATAGATTATGGTCAGAAGTATACAAGGACCCCAATCTTTTGTGACAACACCAGTGCAATTGGTATATCTCACAACCCAGTGATGCACTCAAAGACAAAGCATATTGACATCAGGTATCATTTTATCCGTGATCATGTTATGAAAGGAGACATTGAAATTCATTTCATCCCCACTGACAAACAGCTCGCTGATGTTTTTACAAAACCTCTTGATGAGAAAACTTTTAAACATCTTCATCAGCGAACTGGGAATGTTAAATCCTTAAAATTGGAGATTTTGTTATGAACGCGTCAGTGACACTGATGAAGTTCTCCAGTTGAGGAGGTCCAGATAATCTTTGCTCGCCAGGCTATCGAACGCCTTTGTGATACTATCCTGGCACTAATCGATTTCTGGATCATCATTTTAGGGGGAAAGACTCAAAAATTTCTTACTAAAATTCTTTTTGTTTGAAAATGGCAACTGGAGAACTCTCCAGTTGGAAATTGGCACTGGATTAATCCTCCAGTGTACATGTTCAGTCTTGTCTTAAAACTGGTGATCAACCAGATTTCATAACGTTGGAAAAATACTTGGTCAATTTTTGTGACACGTGATGGTACTCAAGTGTATTTTCCCACTTGCAACCGTCATATGACGTATGAAAGACTTTTTGGTAAAAAGATGCACTGTTTATGGGGATTGAGAAAGGTTAGTGGGCGCGTGGGAATACCAGCCGTCGTAGCATTTAATGCTGACTTGATGGTATTAAATATTTTTGAAATTCAAATTTTCAATAAATCAAAATATCTTTTGTTTTAGAAAATTTGGGGATTAAAATAATGTTTTTATATTTATAGTGGGATTTTGTACCCTTATAAATACCCCCACATTTACTCCGGTTACCATTTACTTCCTTTCACATTCCTTCATTTACTTCCCAATCATCAAAATTGCTTCTTTTCTCTCTCTGCTCAATAAATCAAGAACCCTAATTCCAAAATTCTCAATTTTACTTTCAATGGCACCTAAATCATCCAGATCAAGAGATATAAATCTCTTACTGTCCCATATGTTCCCCCACCAGGTGTCAGACAGGCACCTGGTGCTCCTGGCAATACTACGCTCATCAAATTGAACCCAAATAATCTGATGGCTAGTTTGCAAGGGGTTCAGACTGCCGATACTCTCATTGGACGAATCCAACACTTTCTTCGTGATTCTCCAATCGGCGAGTCTTTCTCTCTTAACCCACGCAAGTTATATCATGATTACTTGTGTGAGTTTTGGTACACTGCACAACTCTCTGACGACTGTTCATCCATCTCCTTCACTCTTAAAAATGGAACAGTCGAGTGTACAATAACGGCAGAAACATTGAGGAATGCTTTACACCTCAACTACTGGAGACAAGGAGAATCTCCAGTTGTCATCTCCCCCAATCAAAATTTTAGACAAGTTCTCCTTGATATGGGACACAAGGATTGCTTGGAAAATGGGGTGTTGAAGACAAAAGGACCCATGACCATGAAAGGTCTCTCTCCATCTTGGAAGTATTTCTTCATCCATCTGGTGGAGAGCATGGGTGGGAGTTCTGGTGGATTAGACCAGATAAACTCCACACAAGCAGAAATGGCCTACTGCTTGTGGTATGGACTCATAGTGGATTTTGCCGATATCCTGTTCAGGGGCCTTGTTCAAAAGCTGAAGGGCACCAGGGGACTGTGCATCCCCTTCTCCAGGTACTTATCCCTCTGTTTCCTTGAAATTCTGGGGAGTGTTGAATATCATAACACTCAATCTTTGTACACTGCCCCAGAAATGTTAAGGAATCTTGACTCCCTAGCATCAACAACTGGGAGGTTGATATTCCTGAAAGAATGCGGCTGGCATTCGCTAAAACTGATGCACCAGTCCAAGGCTGAGTCAGAAAGGCAACTGGGCGGGCCTCAAAATAATGAGGGACCCACCAGTTCGTCTGCTGGATTAGTGACGGTTGTTAGGCATGAACAACTGTCTAACACTTCCAGCTCCAGCTTGTCAGTTCCCTCCACTGTCACTGGAGACCTCCCAATAGGTCTCCAGGGTGTTCCAAAGGCAACCAGATCACGTCGTCTTAGGAGACAGTCAGAACTTGCCACTGACAGTAGAAACCCAACCAGCCCTCCAGCTTCCTCCCAACAGGTTGCTGGAGATAGTCAAACGGGTGAACCGCAAGCAACCACTCTCGAAATTTCTGTAGGAGAGAGTGGTGAAGATAATACTGGGCTACCCCAACCCAGAGTAGAGTCCGTGTCTGCACAATTTGAGTCTTCTTTTCTTGCACGAGCTGACGATGTCTTCGGCCAGTCACAACTGGAGACTGAAGCTCCAAACTCTACGGCCAGTGATGTTATGACTGTGGATAGAGCAGTTATAACTGAGGCAACCCCTGTGACCTCTATCCCAGGTGAAGTTGCTACGGCAACTGCACCACCAACTGATGAAACCTTCCAGGAAACTGGAGAAGGTCATCTGGAGACTGATCAACCTATTCAGCCATCTCTATCATTCATGAATCTGGGCATGAATGTTGATAAGTTCCAGCTAGAGTCTTTGGATTCTGAAGGAACAACTTCTGATCAAGAGATAGTTGATGCTTCTGTACAAGATCAACTCCCTTCATTTCTTGATCCGCCCCCAGAACAAACAGTTTCAGTTTCCTCCACACAAATGCTCACTCAAAATCCACGACCTAGACAACCATCCCTCATATCTTCACTCCTTGTGCCTGGAAATAGACATATGCCACCACCGCCACCGGCCAATGTACCTAAGAATACTCGGTATATTCAGCCACTTGTTTTTCCTACCTCTTCTTCCTTAACCCATCATGTTTCTACTTCATTGACTACTGGTCAGTTACCTGGTGAGGCTTCTCTTCATGTGCCTCCTCCAGTTACTCCAGTGGTCCCTGCTGCTGGTCCAGTGACACTTCCCCTCCGTCACTGGACACTCAATTTGTCTCTTTCTCAACCGACATCCAAGACCTGATCAAACGGGTGGAGGATGTTCATAAGACAATTGAGAAAAATGCCAAGTCAATCTCCAGGTACAACAAAGACAGTCTGACCAATCAAAAAGTGGTGGACCTGGGGATCAATAGGTTTGCACAGAATGAAGACTTGGTATTTCACAAGCTCTATGAGTTGGTCACTGGCTGTAACAATCTGACAACTTCTCTAAAGGAAGCCTTTGACCTAACTCAAACAAAAGTCACCTCATCAATCTCCAGTTTACTTGGCACAACCATCAGATCATCTGAAACTGAACTGAAGGAGATTGAAAGACAGGTCAAGGAATTGGTTGATCGACCTGCTCTTAATGTGACTGAGCTTGGGCAGCAGTTGGCAACTTCAGTTGGTCAGATCATTAAGGATACCTTGGCAGAGAGGGAAGAAGTATTGGTTCAAAGGGTGATGTCTGAGATCACCAAGATTACCCCTTCACCAGTTGACCTGACCCCAATCACTACACAGGTTGATTTGTTGAAGGGTAGTCTCGATAATCTGGCTGCCAAAGTGTCTGAACATTCAACAACTTTAGACAAATTGACAACTGAAGTTGGGAAAGAAAAGGAGAAGGAAATTGTAAAGGAAAGAGAATTGGTTACAACTGGGCTTTCTACAGATGATCTTACACTTTTGAATGCCATCAAGACTAGTCAGGATGAAACATCTGCCAATGTTCTGACTCAGTCTAAAGAAGTGAATCATTTATGGAGGACAGTTCGCATGGTTTGTGGAGTGTTCAAGGAGTGCAAGGACTTACAATCGTGGCAGCCTCTAGGTCGCTTGCCATCTAGCCAGCTTGACTTTGATGTTATTCGTCAAGGACTAGATGCTGCCAAGGGGGAAAGATCAGTCCATGCACCAAGTTCAACTGTTGAAACTCCAGGTGATAAGGCAATTGTTGAAGCCACTAGTACTGATGCTAGTGGGCAAGTCATTGGACAATTTGAAGATGTGGTTGATACCCAAGGCATTTAATGATCTAAAAAATGCCTTGGAGAATTTAGATAGATTTAGTCAAACAAGTCTTTCCAGTTCATACTTGTATAGATACAAGAACTAGAAAAGACTTGGCAATATTTCAGGACAATTAGGGGGAATTTGTTAGAACCAGTTTACTGATAAACTGGCCAGTCTCCAGTTGCATCTGGAGACCTGAAGAAATTGTCCAGAAATATATGAAGTCCAGTTGCAATGTACAGTTAACGCAACTGAAGACTTCCTCCAGTTGAGATCTGACCAGATATAAAGACATTCCAATTGAAGTCGAAGACAACAAATGGAAGATAGAGAATGGCAATGGCAGCGAAGCCCAGTTGACATTCTATTCAGATAGAAACTGGAGAATATCAGTTTAAAGCCTTTACAAAGCTTTACACTGATTACGAGGAAGACCTTTATGCTTTATGTGCTATTAACCGGACAATAACAATTGTCTATGTTTAAAGTATAAAAGTACATAAAGCAGGTTGAATAAAGTGACTTTATGTCATACTTTATACAGCATTTAATTGGAAGTCGTATTGCTTCCTTAAATGCTCTCAACCATATTTGTACGATAAAGTTGGAATCCCAATGACAACTTTATCTATAAATAGAGGTCTTTGCACAACCAAGAAAAAAACTTTGCATATTCAGACATTTGCATTTCTTGGTGAACTTGTGCAATATTCTCTCAATCGCAAAAAGGAACATTTCATAACTTTAAGTGTTTCGATTGTTGAAGAGAATTTCCAAGTATTAGATCATTGTATTTCATAGGTTGTTAGGATATTACATATTTGTATTATCTTGGTTCCGCAACAACCTTGTAATTTATTTAAAGATAATAAATAAATTACACTTGAAAAGTTACATATCGATCTCACCAGATTTACTTTACAAGTATTTATTTATTGCATTGTCTTTACTTATTACACTTTGTCACCTTAATAAGTAATCTAACCATTAACCTGGTATATACATACTGCAACTGGTCGTCTCCAGATCAGTGTGTATATTGCAAAGTAACCTCACCATCGACATAGAGGTGTCTTCAGGTAGTACCATCTATTGAGGTGGGACCTACAAAGTTCTTCGCTACCTTTTCTGTTGCTAGGATCGCCCTTGGGGTCTTGGTAAGCTCTGGAAGGATTGCCCTTTCCTTACCTTTGTCTTCCTTGCTATACGGAGAGTACTTAATTCGGCTATCTCTATTGTTAAATGAATTTTGCTTTTTTTTCCCCGGAGGACTCCCCATCTTGTGTTGGTCCTCCGATGCTATTAGCCGTAGTGTCCCTGGCGTCTAGCCATGCATATGCCTTAGCCTTCGTATCTTTGAAAGTCTCTGGGAGCTTTTCTACTAGATGTTCGATAGGGCTCTGCTTCGGCATCCATGAATAAGACCTGATATCCTTTGAGATTCTGACAAGGTAGGTATCTCCTGAGTTTCATTGGTGTACCTGTTTATGAAGGCTCTAGTACCTTCCTCGCTTCCCTGTTTAATATTATGAGCAGCGATATGGGTCTTCTTATGTTTCTTTTGCTGGCTAAAGTGTGCTCGGAATTTTTCTTTCAGATCTGTAAAACCAGTGACTGATCCTTTTGGGAGATTGTTAAACCATTCTCTAGCATCACTCTTGAGTACCCAGCCGAAGGCTCTGCAAGCCACAGGGTCGTTCCATTGTTGCATAGCTGCTGCTCCTCTAAATAATTGTAGGAAGTCATCGGGATCAGTTTTCCCTTCGTATGTCCCTAGGTGGGATGGGCACTTCATATTCTTAGGTAATGGGTACTTTTGTATCCATTCGACTAAGGGTGAGATATTGGATTCATCTTCGAGGGGAAAAAGCTTTTCTTGATTCACGCTTACTCCTCCCGTGTTAAGCGTTGCTGCTGGAGTGACGTTGGATTCCCAAGGATATCCCCCATAATGCGCATACCACGGAGGGTAGAACGGGTGAGGTCCCAATCCAGCCATTGCATGTGAAGGTTGGGGTTCATAGGGTTGAGGTTGAGCCATTGGATAGCTTTGAGGATACCCCGAAGGTCTTGGGACGTATCTTGGAGGCATCGGAGGTGGCATCCCCCAGTATGGATAGTAATCGAATAGATGAGGGATTCCTTGAGGGGTGGTTATCATGGAGTCCGTAACGATAGGAGCTCCGGGAATGTTCCTGTTTCCCGCCCTAGATCTAGGGATCCTTGTCAGATCAGGGAAGTTAAAGTTTGCATCATTCGCGAATCCCTGAGCCCTTCGTTGTGGCTGAGGAGTAACCTCTGGGCTTCGGGGATTGCGTGCATTGTTCCCTGTTGGTCTTCCATCTTGGTCCTCCACCTCCCATTCTTCGTCAGTTTCACTTCCAAAGTTTAACGTCCTTCCTGCTGTCTGCTGTCTGTTGATATACCTTAGGGCTTCTTCAAGCAAATTTCTATTTCCCAAGAGTTGCTCTTCGTTTATTGGCTCTGCTTTACTTGAGGATTCCGCCCTATTATTTCGCCTTTGGTACAATATGGAAGGGTCTGGACGGTAAGTATGGTTCGTTGCGAACTCGGGTTGACTTTGAGTCCCATTTATGGGAGTGCTGAATGATGAAGATGAGACTCCTACCGCTTGGGAGGCGGCTGCGCTAAGTGGGGTTTCTGGGCCCGCGCTCGACATGATTTTAGTGAATCGGTGTGGTGGTTTGATGGTGGGTTTCTTGTACTGGGTCCCACGGATGGCGCCAAATGATTGTGCACCAAACCGCGTCTAGAGGCTTTGTAAGATATGTGGTAAACCCTAAAGGGTTTTTAGGTTTTGTTGGCGATTCCCCGAAGGTAGGAACGGTGTTCCTTTACGCCAACTAAGGTTGTTTGATGTTGATGTCGAATCGTGTTCGACTTGTATTAGGGTTTTGGTCGATCGGTGATCGTATGATTAGTGTGTGTCGATATAGTATATCGTATGATGAAGATGCCGAATGTGAAGGAGTCCTCCTCCTTTTATAGGAGGAGGTTCCTTGGAGGAGAAGGTTAGGGTTTTCCCTATTCCTTCCTTGTATCAAACTCTTATTGCCATGTTTATCCGATTTCCTTAAAAGGACATCCTAGAATATTCCGGACCAGGCAACGATTGTATTTATCTTTAGAAAGGATTTGTATTGATCCTTTGTTTACTCGTCCGATATAAGCACCTTCGTGCTTATGTCCTTCGTAAGGGTGCTTCGTACTAGGTGTCCTTCGTATAGTGATTCGAAGGGGTACATCGTCAGATAGAAGATAGATGATCATGCATTAGTATATAGGTTTTAGGTAAAATAAAACAAGTATTAAAGTAAAACAAATAAAACAATAGGTTTTTCTTTACTGAAAATCACCGTGCATCATGAAAATCATTGTGCATCAATTGCTTCGTAAATCTTCGTGCATCAATTTAACCATGATCTAAGGGTCAAGATCTTGTCCTATTTGTTTTACTTTAATACTTATTTTACAATACCCAACTTCTTAGTATATAATCTAATTTTTTTAACGTAGTGCATATAAGGAAAAGTAATAAAACTTGCATATCTTATGATAGTTGATGTAAATAAACATATGGGGTTGGGTATTGTAAAACAAGTATTAAAGTAAAACAAATAAAACAATAGGTTTTTCTTTACTGAAAATCACCGTGCATCATGAAAATCATTGTGCATCAATTGCTTCGTAAATCTTCGTGCATCAATTTAACCATGATCTAAGGGTCAAGATCTTGTCCTATTTGTTTTACTTTAATACTTATTTTACAATACCCAACTTCTTAGTATATAATCTAATTTTTTTAAGCGTAGTGCATATAAGGAAAAGTAATAAAACTTGCATATCTTATGATAGTTGATGTAAATAAACATATGGGGTTGGGTATTGTAAAACAAGTATTAAAGTAAAACAAATGATCTTGACCCTTAGATCATCGTTAAATTGATGCACGAAGATTCACGAAGCAATTGATGCACGATGATTTTCATGATGCACGGTGATTATCAGTGAAGAGAAACATATTGTTTTATTTGTTTTACTTTAATACTTGTTTTATTTTACCTAAAACCTAAACATATACATAGATATGTGAACTAATGTTGGTGTTTTAAGGTAAATCAAGTATCTTGATTGTATTTTTACCATGACGTCTTTAAGCTAATTTATTGAAAAAACGTTATATATATATATATGAGAGAGATCAAATGAGAAGATGTGTTAAGGAGAGAAGGGAGAAAGTTCTATGAACCAATCAGAACGTGACATGTGGCTTTTAAAAAAAAAACACGGTGGCATTTTGTAAATAATTTGACTTCAAACCCAAGCTGACCCAACCCAACCCCAAGCTGACCCAACCCAAAAGCTGACCAACCCAACCCCAAGCTGACCCAACCCAACCCAAGCTGACCCAACCCCAAGCTGACCCAACCCAACCCAAGCTGACCCAACCCACCCCAAGCTGACCCAACACCAAGCTGACCCAACCCCAAGCTGACCCAACCCAACCCAAGCTGACCAAGCTAACCAAGCTGACCCAACCTGACCCAGACCCCAAGCTGACCCAACCCAACCCCAAGCTGACCCAACCCAGAACCCAAGCTGACCCAAAACCCATAATCTACATTTGTGTAGATTATGTGTAGATTGTGTCAAGCTGACCCAACCCAAGCTAACCAAGCTGACCCAACCCAGCTGACCAAGCTGACCCAACCCAAACTGACCAAGCTGACCCAACCCAAGCTGACCCAACCCAGCTGACCAAGCTGACCCAACCCAGCTGACCAAGCTGACCCAACCCAGCTGACCAAGCTGACCCAACCCAAGCTGACCCAACCCAGCTGACCAAGCTGACCCAACCCAAGCTGACCAAGCTGACCCAACCCAACTGACCAAGCTGACCCAACCCAAGCTGACCCAACCCAACTGACCAAGCTGACCCAACCCAAGCTGACCCAACCCAGCTGACCAAGCTCACCCAACCCAAGCTGACCAAGCTGACCCAACCCAAGCTGACCAAGCTGACCCAGAACCCAAGCTGACCAAGCTTCACAAAAGTTCAATTTATTTACAATTATGCCACCGCGCATTTTTTTTTATTTTGACACATGTCGCGTTTTGATTGGCCCATAGGACCTTCTCTCCCTTCTCTCCTTAACACACTTCTTTCCGGATCTCTACCCTATATATATATATAGTGTTAATCTAGTTTAAGGTGTGTTACTTGAGAAGCTCGACCAATTAACCATCGCAATATATAAGAGATGTATTTTGTGTATTGTGTAATTTTTAGTGAAATTTAATATGCTTGTAGGAAACTTCACTTAACAACGTATGGGAGACTATGGTAAAAAAAATTGAGGTAAGATACATTACTTTGACACCTGAGGGTACAACAAAACATAGATTTTCATATGTTAACATCCCCGTAGTATCCTTATATAAGGTTTGTGGGTTCGGGTTTGATGATATACCCTATACGGAGCTTTACCTTCGTAATCAAAGAAGATACCTTCGAACAGGTAAAAATGCCTATACGGAGCACTGCCTCCGTACGCAGATATAATCCCGGAGCACCTAAGTTAAAGTTACGTAGCTCCGGAGGAATATACATAAGAGGAAACATATATTTAGGTCCGACTATTCTGGACGCAGCTCATTATTATCATAAATCTTCCTAAAAGATAGAAGATATTCTTAAAAGAGGAAGAGATTTACCCTAATTCTCTTACCCTCCTCTCCAAGTTTCTACCCTCTATATAAATAGAGGATGTGCCATACGGCAAAGGAGGACATTCAACACATTCGACCTCGGAATCCCTAACTCTCAAAAATAAACCCTGAGCCTTACAAATCGGCGAAGGGTTAACAATCATAGGCGTAAAGCGGCCGTAGCCCTCTGACCGGAAGGGAATCGCCAACAAAACACCTAAAACCCCATTCACACCTTCGGTTGAGTCATAGTGCGATTATTTGATCAATCAAATTGGCGTCATCCGTGGGACACAACAAAAGAAAAAAAACAACAACAAAGCAACACCACACACACCTATTTTTTCGAACCCACCCGCGATCAGAATAATCCGCTACCATGGCCGATAGAGATACCAGTCATCCGTCGAATCCGCAGAATGCGGAGGGACTTCAGATGCCACCAGGAGGACGGGACCTCCAAGAACGGTATCCCTTCCACACGTTTATGTCAAATTTTGACCTATCAACCATTATGCTCGAGGATAGAAACACGGCAACAAGGGATAAACAGGATTCACAAGGGCAAAGTTTGGATCGACTTATGCTCGTGTCGACAGGTCAGGGCCCGTGTAGACCCGCCCTTACAGTATCGCATGAACAACGTCAGAAATCAGGATCCGCCCCTGAGAACCAAGAAGGATCATGCGCCGTCAGAGATACCTCCCAGACAGACGGATTACAGGCAAGAACCCCAATAATATCAGATCACCCGGGAAACCCTAGCCAGGCACTAACGCTAGCGGACCAGGAGATATATGGAGCATCCAAATGTGAGTCCCTTAAGTTCGATGGTTAACCAGGAAAGTGTAAAATACAACAAGTCTAATAAGCACTAGAATGGACTAGTATTACTTTAATATAAATGCAAGTATATAAATAAAGTAATACAAGACTTAAATCAATAAACAAATAAAGTGGAACATTATGTATTTTTCATGGGTATTTTATTTATGATGTTAAATAAAACACAAGGTTGTTGCGGAATCAAGATAATACAATTAAGTATGTATCCTAACAACCTCTGAGTTATAAATGATCTATATTTGTCAAATAACTCTTTAGGATCGAGATACTTAAAGTTGTGAAGTATCCCAGTTTAAGATCGAGAGTATTTGGACAAATTCACTTCAATGCAAAATGAATGCTTAAAAGTATTATGTCAAGGAAATGACTTTGTATTTATAGGCAACAAAATTCACCAGTGAATTTTGTGCCGTACAAATATGGTTGCATACATTTAATGATCCGACAAGAACATTAAATGTATTGGATAAGGAATAAGGATAAAGTCACATCAAATGCAAGTGTATCCTTTTATCCAACCACCTTACACACGTATACTTTGGTAAAGAACAAGTGGATTGTTCTTTGGAAAGTGTGTAAAAGGAAAAGTCAATCCTTGATATCAGTGTTCAGACTTGTAGGATCTAGAACACTGACAATCCTCCAGTGTATACAGATCTGGTAAGACTTTCCAGTGGACTCCGCCATTTGTTAAGTCTTCTTTCTTCAGACTTCAGTCTTTGACTTCAGTCAGAATGTCTTCAGTAGAGTTGATCTGGACTGGGGTGAAGTCCAGTGAGCTCATCTGGAGAATACTCCAGATTTCCTATACAAGTATTTTCTCACTGATCTTCCATTATTTCTGGACAAATCTTCAGAGGGACTCCAGATTCCAAGTCTGGAGAAGGTCCAGTAGAACACGTTTCTGGACAGATCTTCAGTAAGGCTCCAATAGTCGAGTCTGGAGCGAGTCCAGTAAATCTGGACTAAATCTGGACCTAACAAATTCCCCCTATTTGTTTAGAAATAATGCAAGTGTCTTCAAGCTTGAATCTATACATTTTGTATGCTTGAAAAACACAAGTTTCGATTTGTCTAAAAAATCTAAGTTACTGGAAAACACTTTATAGATCATGAGTGTTTTCAGTTTCATCAATTAAGTTCTAACTTAGACTTAAATCTGATCATTTACTTATAAAAATAAAAAATTGCAACTATTATTACATTCATCAATTGATAAATAGTATACAATTTTCATAAGACAATAATTTACAATAAGTAAACAATAAGAGTCAGGCCCTTCTTTTCGATGTCCTTTCTGGAGCATCTTCAGTAGCCTTTCTCTTTGGTGATGGAGAAGATGGTATCGAATCTGGTGATCTTATGCCCATTGCAACTTCCATCTGTTGCTTTCTTCTCCATACCTTTTCCACCCTTTTCAGAAATGCCTTAACATCAGTCGACACATTTGTCTTCCCCCTGAACGTTAAAGCGATTTCCTTCAGTTCACTCCATCCAAAGGCTTGGACTGAAGTACTTTTCCTCTCATCAGTAAAGTTACCCTCCCTGGTCAACTTTACTTCAAACTTTGACATGCCTTCATGATCTTCAGCCAATTTGATTTCAGCACCAGTGATCCTTCTGCATCAGCCCTGAAATTCAACATCTCATTGTATTTTTCTTTCAGCTTGGCTTGCTGGATCAAAGCTTCAGTATCCTTGGACACTCTCCTTTGCTCTACAGCAAATTGGAGTTCTTGACGATTTATTTTTCGAGAAGTGTCCAGGGGAATGAAAGTACTTACATCAGCATCTTTGATTGCTTTGATCTGTCTGGCAGTCAACTTTGGTAAACCAGTAAGTCTCTTTCTGTACTCTATCACCAGAGCACCAGCATTCTTTCTTATCTTTTTCTGGAGACTTACCAGTTCATCCTTTCTTTGTCTGATGAGTTCTGGTACACTCACGCCATAAATAATTGAATCATATACCTGTTCTTCTTCAGCGTAGAATGAGCGTACATGAACATCATCTAATGCATTTAGGCATTGATGAACTCTGGGGTCATCTTTCATCTTTTTATAAACTTCAATGTTAATGCCTAACCTTCCAGCATTGTAAGAGTCCAGAGTCCCCATTGTTGCCATCTCCCTTTGATGGGCCAGCAGTTCATCCTTTTGATTTCTTTTGAAAATCTCTATCATTATGCATTCTTGCTCTAACTTCCTGGAAGTTTCATCATCAGCATCTTCAGTATGCTCTTCCTCTTCACCAGATACCACTTTTTCTTTTCCTTTAACAGCCTTCAGAGTTGATGGAATATCTGGGAAGGACTCAAACTGGGGCTCACTGGCTTCAGTACCAGTAGCTTCTTCAGTTAGCCCGGCTTCAGTGCCATATGCTCTTTGTCTTTCAGTTTGGTCACCAGACGACCTTTCCCCCTTGGAACGATTCCAGTTCTTGACTTGAGATCATTCCATAATTCTTCAAGCATAAGTCTGTCCAGTGCACCAAATGTTGTACCTGCTACTGGAGTTGTTTCAGACACAACTTTCTTAAGTGCCTGCACTTCCTTCTGAACATTTTCAACAACTTTAGGCAAGTGTTTTGGCAACTTCTCATCCAGTAACTTTTCTACTTGGGGTAACACCCCATCATAAATGCTACGAAGAACAGTCCCAGAAACTTCTTCACATAATTCTTTCAACATATTGTTTCTGAACTTCCTTGTACATTCATCACTTATAGTGCTAACAACTACACCCTGTTCCAGTGTGGGTCTACTCTCCAGAGAACTGACCCTGAAGACCAAATTTTGAACATCTTCTTTCAGACCTGCCAGTTCGCCAGTGACTGCAGTCTGAACAGAATTAACCAACCTTGACTCTAAGCCCTGGACTGCCACCTTGATTTCAGTGTTATTGTTTGTGGCCAGTACCAGTTTATCAAGCTTCTCATAAACCAGCTTCTCATTTCCAGCAAAGACATTCATCTCAGATGCCAGGTTATTTGATAATAATGATTTGAAGTCAGAAATAACCTGAGATGAAGTATGGAGTGATCTCTCCAGGTCCGCCACCTTACTTAAAAGGCCTTGGACCTCGGCAGAAGAAGAAGTGGAAAGACCAGTGGGAGGTTCAAGAGTTGAGGGTAATCTGGTCATTAGAGGAACTTGTGCCCAGTCCTCTTCAGTTGCAGCTTTAGATGTTGCAACTGGTGACTCCGGCGCACGAGGTGGAGGTTGAGATTGTGAAGGTTGAGTGGTTGCTGGAGTGAAGTATTGAGTGTGTTCTGGAATTGAAGGTGGTGGTGGTGGTGGCATGTTTGATTGTGGTGGTGGCATTTCTGGTGGAGGTGTTGGCATTTATGGTAGATTTTCTTCTTCTTGTACATCTTCACCCAGAAAATTCATGTTAACATCAAAACCTTCAGACATTGGGGAGTCAACATCATCCCATTCTGGAGCAATCCCAAATCTGTTCACCATACTGTTCACCAGTCTCTACATTCCTTGTCACCATCTCACATTCAAGTCCAGTGGAGCCTCTTGCTCACCAGAAGCATGTTCATCAGTCTGAACATCTTCAACTTCCTCAACAACCTGCTCAACAACCTCTTGTTCAAAAATTGGCGATCCATCTAAATTCATAATATCACCAGGATGTCTTTCAGGATTCACCTGAAGTCCAGCTCGCATCAGACGCCTATTAGTTCTAGGTCGTCTGGAAGGTTCAACAACTTCTGTACCTTGACCTTCTGGAGCAACTTGTCTAATGGGTTGTACAGCCTCAATGATCTGTACATCATCACCAGATGGTACTTCAACAGCTTGACCTCTATCTGGACCCATTTCAGCTTCTTCCCTTTGCAAGGAAAGCATGGACTGAGGAATATCTACCTCATCCATTGGAGACCTGAGATTGACCAAATCTCTCATATACTCACTCACAGAAAAGTGAGTAGTATCCATATCATACTGGTCTCCAAGAGCATTTTTAAACATTAGGGAAAGGAAATGAATATAAGGAACGAACGGTTTTCTTCCTTTCACCCTAAGTCGCTCAACCAAGTCATCAAAAAGAATCTGGGCAAAGTCCACCCTAAGCCCAAACCACAAGTAGTAGGCAATCTGGAGGTGGGTTTGATTGATCTGGTCTAACCCTCCAGAACTGCCTCCTAGACACTCAACAATATGTGTGAAAAAATATCTCCATGAGTCTGACAGCTTGCTCATGTAGATAGTCCCCTTTCTGGATAGCTGGCCATGCTCATCCAATATATTTGTATGCCCCATCAGCCTGCATACTTCCCTTGTATTGATACCAGTGGGAAGCTCAATAGGCAGCTCATTCTGGTCAAAATAGTTTAACTGTAGAACAGACCTGAGCAGACTTGCAGTGAAACCAAGTGATCTGGTACCTCCCTTGAGAGTATAATTGATCGATGAAGTTTCATAGTCATATTGAGCAGAGTACCAGAATTCACATAGGTACTCGTGGTACATCCTTCCTGGATTAAGTGTTAACGCACCATATAATGGGCAAGAGAGAAAGAATGAGTTTAATCTCAATT
>CM067171.1:27582556-27615158 GCA_034093135.1 Erigeron breviscapus
CTGGAGGCTTACCAGTTCCTCCTTCCTCTGCCTGATGAGTTCTGGTACACTAACGCCATAAATTATAGAATCATAAACCTGTTCTTCTTCGGCGTAAAAGGAGCATACATGAACATCATTCAATGCATTCAGACATTGATGAACTCTGGGGTCTTTCTTCATCTTTTTATACACATCAATATTTATGCCTAACCTGCCAGCATTGTAAGAGTCCAGAGTCTCCATAGATGCCATCTCCCTTTGATGGGCCAGCAGTTCATCTTTTTGATTTCTTTTGAAGATCTCTATCATTATGCATTCTTGTTCTAGCTTCTTGGAGGTTTCATCATCAGCAGTAGCATACTCTGATGATTCTTCAGCAGTTTGTTCTTCTTCACCAGATACCATTTGTTGTTTTCCCTTAACTGACTTCAGAGTTGTTGGTATATCTGGAAGGACTCAAACTGGGGCTCACTGGCTTCAGTACCAGCAGCTTCTTCAGACAGCATAGTGGCTTTAGTGCCAAATGCTCTTTGTGCCAAATGCTTCAGTGTCACTTGTTTTTGGTCACCAGACGACTTTTCCCCCTTGGAATGATCACCAGTTCTGGACTTGAGATCATTCCATAATTGTTTAAGCATATGTCTGTCCAGTGCACCAAAGGTTCTTCCTGCCACTGGAGTTGTATCAGACACAACTTTCTTAAGTGCCTGCACTTCCTTTTTAACAGTTTCAACTTCTTTAGGCAAGTGCTTTGGAAACTTTTCTTCCAGCAACTTCTCCACTTGGGGTAACACCCCATCTTGAATGGTACGAAGAACAGTCTCAGAAATTTCTTCAGATAATTCTTTCAGCATACTGATTCTGAACTTCTTTGTACATTCATCACTAATTGTACTGACAACAGCATCCTGGTCAAGTGTGGATCTACTCTCCAGAGAACTTACCTTGGAAACCAACTTCTGAACTTCTTCTTTCAGACCTGCCAGTGGTTGAACAAGTTCACCAGTCACTACAGTCTGAACTGAACTAACCAGCCTTGTCTCTAATCCCTGGACTGTCACTTTGAAATTTTCAGTATTGTTGTTTGTGGCCAGTACCAGTTCATCAAGCTTCTCAAACACAAGCTTCTCATTCCCAGCAAACAGATTCATCTCAGATGCAAGGTTATTTGATAATAAAGATTTGAAGTCTGAAATAACCTGCGATGAAGTCTGGAGTGATCTCTCCAGGTCCGCCACCTTACTTAAAAGGCCTTGGACCTCGGTAGAAGATGAAGTGGAGAGACCACTGGGAGGTTCAAGATTGGAAGTCAATCTGGTCATGAGAGGTACTTGTGCCCAGTCCTCTTCAGTTGCAGCTTGTTCAGATACGGTGACTGGTGTTTCAAGTGGTGGAGGTTGAGATTGTGAAGTTTGAATGGTTGCAGGAGTGAAGTATTGAGTATCTCTAGGAATTGAAGGTGGTGGTGGTGGTGGCATGTTTGATTCTGGTGGAGGTTCATTTGATTCTGATGGAGGTGGTGGCATTTCAGTAGATAGAATTGGTTGGGTGACTGAAGCAATAGCAGATGTGTCAATATTTTCTTCTTCATCACCCAGGAAATTCATGTTTACATCAAAACCTTCAGACATTGGGGAATCTACATCATCCCATTCTGGAGCCATCCCAACTGTCTGATCACCAGTCTGTTCACCAGCCTGTTCATTAACTTGTTCACCAGCCTCTACATTCAAGTCTATTTGAGCCTCTTGCTCACCAGATACATGTTCATCAGTCTGAACATCTTGTTCGACTTCCTCAACAGCCTGCTCAATAATCTGGGCCACATTTTCAATCTCCTCATCAGTCACCTGCCCAATAACTGGTACATTCTCTTGCTCAAAAATTGGAGACCCATCCAGATTCATTACATCACCAGGATGTCTTTCAGGATTCACCTGAAGTCCAGCTCTCATCAGACGCCTGTTTGTTCTAGGTCGTTTGGAAGGTTCAACAATTTCTGGTCCTTGACCTTCAGGAGCAATTTGTCGAATGGGTTGTACAGCTTCAATGATCTGTACATCTTGATCACCAGAGGGTCCTTCACTAACTTGACCTCTACCTGGAGCCATTTCAGCTTCTTCTCTCTGAAAGGAGAGCATGGACTGAGGAATATCTACCTCGTTCAGTGGAGATCTGAGGTTGACTAGATCCCTCATATACTCACTCACAGAAAAGTGAGTAGTTTCATAGTCATACTGGTCTCCAAGAGCTCTTTTAAACATGAGTGAAAGAAAACGGATATAAGGAACAAAGGGTTTTCTACCTTTCACTCTAAGACGCTCTACCAGATCATCAAAAAGAATCTGAGCAAAATCCACTCTAAGTCCAAACCATAGGCAGTAGGCAATCTGGAGATGGGTTTGATTTATCTGGTCTAACCCTCCAGAACTGCCTCCCAGACATTCAACAATGTGGGTGAAGAAGTATCTCCATGAGTCTGACAGTTTGCTCATGTAGATAGTTCCTTTCCTGGATAGCTGGCCATGCTCATCCATGATATCTGTGTGCCTCATCAGTCTGCACACTTCCCTTGTATTGATACCAGAGGGAAGTTCGATTGGCAACTCATTCTGTTCAAAATAGTTCAACTGTAGAACAGACCTGAGTAGACTAGCAGTAAAACAAGGGATCTGGTACCTCCCTTGAGAGAATAAGTGATTGATGAAGTTTCATCATCATATTTTGCAGTGTACCAGAATTCACAAAGGTAATCGTGGTACATCCTTCCTGGATTTAATGTTAAAGCACCATATAAAGGACAAGAGAGAAAAAATGTGTTTAATCTCCCAATAACAGATTGGGCATCATGAACACTGGAAAGAGAAAGTCTGGCCATCCAGTTGTTCATGTTTATTCTTATGGCATTTGCCTCTAGAGTGATATGAGGTGCCCTGTCAACATTTTCAGAAGGAGCATATTCAGCGGCAAGCAGATTTTTAAGCGATTTGGATTGTCTAGGTGCCATTTTATAAAGAATAGATGAAGATGAAATTGAATATATAAGGTTATGATGAAGATTTGATGAAGAATGAATGAAAATGGAGTAAATAAGAGAGATAAATATGATTGGAAATTGAATGAAGAAGTAAATGAAGGAATTTGAAAGATTTGGGAGTAAATATGTTCAAAGTAAATGCAAATGAAATTGAAAGTGGGTATATATAGAAGAGAGAATGTGGAACTCAAACGGTTTATTTGAAATTATCAAATAATAATTTTGATCGAGGTTCTGAGATCCGCATTAATTACATCACATCACACATAAATGTGTGACGATTTACAGCCCACAAACAGTATCAAGTTGCTCTTTTTGACTTCCCAAGGTAAAAATACCATCATTACGTTGAAAAATTTACATGCCACGTAGGATTATAAGATAAATATCTTTTTTAAAAAAGTTTGCTTACGTGGCACGCACAATGACCAAGTATTTAAAAATATTATGACTTATTTCAGTGCATCTGGAGGTTGACTGGACACTCCAGTATCACTGGTGGATTAGTCCAGTGATCATGTACTGATGGTACACTGGAGGGACACTCCAGTAAAGTACCAGTGAAAACCATTTTGAAAGAATGGTAACCTCAAACGTGCACATCAACTAATACAGACAAATGAGAGGGACACATTTACAAGGAGACATAAGTCACCTCAAACACGCACTTCAACCTGTCCAGTTACCAGTGAGAGGGACACATTTACAAAGTACTAGTAATATTTTCTGAAGAATTTGTCCAGTGAGAAAATAAATTAATAAATTCTCCCTGAACTTAAACATTTTTAAGAACAAAAATATCTTTCAAGTCTTCCCCTGGAATGTTGATCCAGAAATCTATTAATGCAAAGATAGTACACAAAGGCGTTCAATATCTGAGCAGTCACCAGATTTAAGGGTTTAACATTCCCAACTCACCAACAAGATATTCAAAAGTTTTGACATCCAGAGGTTTAGTAAAAATGTCAGCGAGTTGTTTGTCAGTGGGAATAAAATGGAGTTCAATGTTGTTTTTCATAATATGATCACGAATGAAGTGATACCTGAGATCAATGTGCTTCGTTCTGGAGTGCATGACAGGATTGTTTGAGATAGCAATGGCACTGGTATTATCACAAAAGATTGGGGTCTTTGAATACTTAATACCATAATCAAGCAACTGGTTATTCATCCAGAGTATTTGAGCACAACAACTGGCTGCAGACACGTATTCAGCTTCAGCAGTGGACAATGAAACTGAAGTTTGCTTCTTACTGGTCCAGCTGACCAGTTTGCCACCAAGGAATGACATCCACCAGTAGTGGATTTCCTGTCTATCTTACAACCTGCATGATCTGAATCTGAATAACCCATTAGATCCATGCCTGAGCCTTTGGGATACCAAAGACCTAGACTGGGGACACCCTTGAGGTACTTCAGTATGCGCTTTACAGCAAGCATATGAGATTCCTTTGGATTAGACTGATATCTGGCACATAAACATGTTGAAAACATAATATCTGGTCTACTGGCAGTTAAATACATCAGTGAACCAACCATGCCTCTGTAGACAGTGGTGTTCACTGGTTTTCCATCTGGATCGGAGTCCAGTGTCAGTGGTGCAGAAATTGGAGTTGGTTTAGATGGTGAAGAGTTCATATCATATTTCTTTAAAAGATCTCTAACATATTTTTCCTGATTAATAAAAATGCCATCTTTGTTTTGTTTAATCTGGAGTCCAAGAAAATATGTTAATTCACCCATCAAACTCATCTCATATTCAGTTGACATTATTTTTGAAAATTTCTTGCACATGTTTTCATCAGTAGACTCAAAAATAATATCATCAACATAAATTTGTACCATTAACAGATTACCTTTTTCATGAAGAATAAATAAGGTATTGTCAATTGCACCTCTTTTGAAACCATTTTTCAATAAATGTTTAGTCAGAGTGTCATACCAGGCACGTGGGGCTTGTCTGAGGCCATAAAGCGCTTTGTCCAGACGATATATCCAATGTGGATGCTTTTCATCAACGAAACCTGGTGGTTGTCTGACATAAACTTCTTCTTCAAGCTTTCCATTCAAGAAAGTACTCTTTACATCCATCTGGTAGACTTTGAACTGATGATAAGCAGCGAATGCTAAGAATATTCTGATCGCTTCAAGTCTAGCCACTGGAGCAAATGATTCATCAAAATCTACATCTGACTGGCAGTAGCCTTGTGCTACCAGTCTGGCCTTGTTTCTGATTACGTGGCCATCTTCATCTACCTTGTTTCTGAAGATCCATCTTGTTCCAATTGGTTCTTTCTTTCCAACTGGGAAAGGAACCAGATACCAGACCTTGTTCCTTTCAAACTGGTGAAGCTCTTCTAGCAGTCACCCAGCTTGGATCTTCCATAGCCTCGTCAATCTTCTTAGGTTCCATCAAAGATAGAAAACTAACGTATAAGCATTGATTACTAGAGGCTCTTCTGGTCTGAACTCCTCTACTGGAGTCACCTATGATCTGATCAATAGGATGAGCTTTTGTCTATCTAGAGTATTGACCAGGATTGTTACTGATAACAATATCAGTGCAAGAATTCAGTTGAGTCTCCTCTGGAGTTGCTTCTGGAGGAGTATCTTGCCAGACTACTTCAGTATCTTCATCTGAGTCATTTAAATCACGATTTGCATCATGAAATTCTTCATTTGAAGGCATTTCTGGTATATTCTCAACTGACACTGATACTGGGGGAGTAGTACGAACATCTGATCCAATATTAATTTCAGAGGGTAGTTTGAAAATAATAGAAGGATAGAATGGAGTACTACTGGAGTGTTTCTTTTTCTGAACAGGTTCCAGATCAGGATGACTGGAAACTGTGTCTTTTGAATCTTCTTTATTGTAGTTGATAGGATCAGATTCACAAAAGACAATTGTAGTTACTGGGGGAGTGTCAAGGGCTGGCTTCTTGTTGATTGCAGCATTTGATTCATCAAATGTGACATGAATTGACTCATGGACCTTCTCCAGTCTCTTGTTGTAGACTCTGAAGGCCTTGCGAATGGCTGAATAGCCTAAGAAATACCCTTCATCAGCTTTGACATCAAATTTGCCTAACTGACTGGAGTCGTTCAGGATGTAAACTGGACATCCAAAAATGTGAAAATAACCAATATTTGGTTTTCTATTTCTTAAGACTTCATAGGCTGTCTTTTTGTGTCGCTTCACATACACTGACCGGTTTTGGGTGTGGCAAGCAGTAGCAATTGCTTCAGCCCAGAAACTGGTAGACAGACCAGATTCAGCAAGCATACTCCTGGCAGCTTCTATCAGCGTTCGATTCTTCCTTTCCACCACTCCATTCTGTTCTGGAGAGCGGGCTGATGAGAAATTCTAGGAGATGCCAGTGTCAGTACAGAATGACTCCAGAGTTGCATTCTGGAATTCTGTTCCATTGTCACTTCTTAACTGACATACCTTTCGACTGTACTTGAGCTCAATTTGTTTGATAAGACTGATGATTTCAGCAGCAGCTTCATTTTTAGACCTCAAAAAGATCACCCAACAATATCTGGAGAATTTATCTACGATCACCAGGGTGTATCTTTTACCAGCACGAGTCTGAACGTTCACTGGACCAAAGAGGTCCATATGAAGCATATGAAGAGGTTCAGATATGCTGAAATTCTGTCTGGTCTTGAAACTGGTACGTTTCTGCTTACCCATCTCACATCCTGGACATGGCCTTTCCTTTTTGAAGGAAACTGAAGGTATCCCATCTGCAAGTTGTTTTCTGGACAACTTATTAATATTCTTGAAATTTAAATGGGATAACCTTTTGTGCCATAACCAGTTTGTGTCTTCATCAGCTTGAGTATAGAAACACTGCTCTGAAGGAGAGCTTTCCATATCCATCACGTACACATTCCTTTTTCTGGGAGCAATCAACACTACCTTCCAGTCCTTGTTGAATATGATACCCTGAGCAATATTGAATAAAACTTGATAGCCATCACACAATTGGCTTACACTGATCAGGTTATATTTCAAACCATTCACAAATGCAACACGTCTGAACTTGACTTGTCCATTGTTCAGAACACCGTATCCCTCAGTCTTTCCACAACCATCATTTCCAAAAGTAATGGAGGGTCCATCAGAAATGGTGAACTCCTCCAGCAGGGTCTTACATCCGGTCATCGTCCTGCCAGCTGCACTGTCAAGATACCAGATATATTTCTTTCGATCACCCTGCACATACACCAGATATTATCAGTTAGATTTGGGAACCCATCGACTGATGGGTTCACTGGACCCTCCCTTATAGGTCCCTGGGGCAATCTGGTTTAGTTCACTTTCTTCAACAGTGGTCTTAGTTGAAAAGACCACTGGGGTTGATAGTTTTGAAACCTTTTTCTTTTTCTCAACTGGAGAAATAGATTTAACTTTCTTTGCAAAAGGTTTTGTATTTTGTCTAGGGCTAGATGAAGTACCCTCAATAAAGTTTAATCTTGCATTAAAACTTTGAAATTGACGAGTCAGTATTTGAATCTGGATCTCTAACCTGGAGAAAATATTTTCATCAGATGATACCTTAGCCTTTCCAGTTCTAGGCTTAGGTAGGGGATTGGTCTGAGGCAAAGGTTTCGTCTAATTGACCTTTTGAACTGGAGCAGTCATCTGGAATGCTCCAGTCTTAACCTCTGGGGATTGAACTGGGTAAATATTGGCCTTGGGAGTTACAGGCTCATCATAAACAGTGGTGGGCCTGAACCCTCTGGTAATCGATCGATTACTGGTATTAATGATGCTACATGAGTATTTCCATCTAAATATGCACGTTTTTGAGCAGGAAATTGATTTACTCCAGCATCATATGGCTTTTTGGTTTCTAGCCATGCTTTAATCACCAGTTTTTCTTTCTCTAAAATGACTTCCAGATCTTGTTTTTCTTGAATCAATTGTTCAGTTACCAGAACCTGGGCTTGAAATGCCAGTTCAATGTCTTGAAGTTCTTTCAATTTTGATTTTAAAACAGTTATTTCAGAAAAATCTGTTTCTAGACCATTTACACAATCAGATCTAACAGTTTCTACAAATATCAAATCAGAATTAAGAGCTTCAGCAATGTCCAGTTTTAATTTCTTGGTCAGTTGCACTATCATAATCACTAACCTTCTTGATAACAATGTCCACCCATCGTCCAGATGTGACATCTTCCTTCACCAGGTGCTCTTCGTCTGCTAGAGCCATGTAACATCAATCTCTTTCTTCTTCTTCATCAGCAGATGATTCATCAGAAGGAACCCACTTCTCTTCAGTTGTTGCAGTCATGCACTTATTATTATTTTCAATTTGTTGTGCCATGAGAGCAATCTGGAGAGACGGTTAAACGTTTTAGCAATCATTGCAATGAGGTCATCATCATCAGTTTCATCACAACAGTCTGGAGAGATTTGACTGGACTCTCCAGAATCCATGAGTTCAGACACCATCTTCTTCATAGAAAATATATTCTCAGAAGATATCAGTGCTGTACTTTGTGGTTCAGTATGACTAACCACATTAGGACTACTGAAGGCATGGTTATAAGCATCTTGTTCTGCCACCACTCTCTGAGCTTGATTTTCTTCAGTGTACCTGAAAGCTCCATATAAAGTTGAGAGAGTGTGTGTGTGCAGAGTTTTACCTTGTCGTAAGACCAGGATCATGTGAGACCATTTGGTGGGCAGAATATCACAAAATTTCTCCAGAAGTATATCCTTGTCCTTCTCAACCCCGAGACCTCTCAACTGGTTTATGATACTCATAAATCTGGTGTAAGTACCAGTGAGAGACTCATTAGGCTGAGCAAAAATGACTCATACCTCTTGTTTAAGGAGACCTTTCTGGTGACAATGGTGTCATCTCCTCCTTCATGCTGGTTTAAAAGTTCATCCTACATGGTTTTAGCACTAGGAAAAAGAACTAGTGTGGGAATTAGGGTTTCTGGAACGGCCCCGAGGATCATGTTTTTGAGAAGGGTGTCTAGATTCACCAATCTCCTCTCCTCTTCAGACCAATGTTCCTCCCTCTTTTCCCTTCCTCTTCTAGATCCAGAAGGATCAAGAAGGGGATTGAGAGGTGATGTAGGACATAAGGACCTTCATTTAAGATTTTCATCATGTTCCTCTCAATACCAGTGATATGCAAAACCATCCTAGCCTTCAACGTACCAAACTCATCACTGTTCCTACTGAATTTAGGAACATGATTATTTGAATAGTGCACATGCACGTGTGGAGAAGCAGGAGTAGGAGGAGGAGGTGGTGGATTAGTGTTATTAACAATAGGTGGTTCATTATTTTGATCATTAATATTGACATTAGGATCGGGACCAAAATTAAAACTTCCTTGTGTATTTTCTTGGTTAGCCATCAAAGAAACAGATCTAGGCAATGTTTAGCCTTCTGCTCTGATACCAAATGTAAGTCCCTGAAATACGATGGTTAACCTAGAAAGTGTAAAATACAACAAGTCTAATAATCACTAGAATGGACTAGTATTACTTGTAAATAAATGCAAGAATATATAAACAAAGTAATACAAGACTTAAAGCAATAAACAAGTAAAGTGGAACATTATGTATTTTTCAAGGTGTATTTTATTTATGATGTTAAATAAAATACAAGGTTGTGCGGAATCAAGATAATACAAATAAGTATGTATCCTAACAACTATGAATTACAAATGATCTATATTTGTCAAATAACTCTTTTGGATCGAGATACTTAAAGTTGTGAAGTATCCCTGTTTAAGATCGAGAGTATTTAGACAAATTCACTCTAATGCAAAATGTATGCTTTTAAAGTATTTTTCTCAAGGAAATGACTTTGTATTTATAGGCAACAAAATTCACCAGTGAATTTTGTGCCGTACAAATATGGTTGCATGCATTTAATGATCCGACAAGAACATTAAATGCATTGGATAAGGTATAAGGATAAAGTCACATCAAATGACTTTGTATCCTTTTAACCAACCACCTTTACACACGTATAAACTTTGGTAAAGAACAAGTGGAATGTTCTTTGGAAAGTGTGTAAAGGCAAAAGTCAATTACTCGATATCAGTGTTCAGACTTGTAAGGTCTAGAACACTGACAATCCTCCAGTGTACAGATCTGGTAAGACTTCCAGTGGACTCCGCCATTTGTCAGTCTTCTTTATTCTGACTTCAGTCTTTGACTTCAGTGAGAACGTCTTCAGTAGAGTTGATCTGGACTGGGGTGAAGTCCAGTGAGCTAATCTGGAGAATACTCCAGATTTCCTATACAAGTATTTGCTCACTGGTCTTCCATTATTTCTGGACAAATCTTCAGAGGGACTCCAGATTCCAAGTCTGGAGTAGGTCCAGTAGAACACGTTTATGGACAGATCTTCAGTAAGGCTCTAGTAGTCGAGTCTGGAGCGAGTCCAGTAAATCTGGACCTAACAATAACCTTCGTAACCATGCACAGAATGTGAGACACAGAAAAATCGAACGGGTATACCCTCGAACCTGTGCAAACAACAGAAAAGTACAAAAGTCACATGAACCTTTAGCAAAATTCGACCTTCGCAAGGGTCATATACCTTCAGATGTCAAAGTGTCATGGCCAACACGAACCATGACAATATTTACAAAACCTGCACACAATGCAGGAACAAAAATAAAAGGTTCTCCAGGTCACAGTATTCAAAATGCAAATAAAATTGTCTTAAGGCCAGCGGTCAAATACAACAGTTTCACCAAAGAATCAAGTGGGAACAACTACATCAACAGCGGAGGTTTCTGGGCAAGATGGTGAAACAGGAGTTACCACAGGAGGGACACATGAATCCACGTTTGCAGAAGCAGATGTTGAGACAGGATCAATCTTGTCGGGAACAATGTGCATCAAAGTTTTATACGAAGCAGCAGGATCGGAGGTCATCTTCTCAACAAATGGGAAATCGGCACTCTTGTAATCAGATACAGCTCGATCAATGACCTCAGCTGTATTAGCTTTGAAGTCAGAACAAGAAGCCAAATCCACCTTCCCATCATCGCTCAATTTCTTCAGAATAAGTGACCTCTCATCATCTCTGTTCGCCGTAATCACTGCTGCCACAAGCTTCCCAAACTCGTCACTATCTACTAAGGCCCTGCAAGCATAAGGGATTACATCAGTTATCAGACCAGCACGCTCCGAAATATGCTCCTGTGCCTGCTTAGCTAGCCCAGAAGACACCTCCTTCTCCAAATTAAGGCTCAAGACAGAGTTGGTTAACTTCTGCTTTAATTCAGCAATCTCATCCTCTCGAATCTTTAAACCAACCTCAGCCTCCCTTAGCTTCCTCTCCAATGCTGAAACCTCACTTGACTGACTCTTGACATCCTCAACAGACTTCTTCAAATTCTCACACTCCTGATTCTTCTTACCCAGCTGTTCCAGCATATCTTCAATACGAGAACAAGCAGCCTGCAAGCGTTCCTCCACAACCACATTCATCTTGCTCTGACATTGGGCATGCTTGTGATATGATTGGACGAAGCCTAGGTCACTCATATTACGAAGGGAATCAAGGGAAACACCGTCTTCATCATCATAAGACTTTGGGGGAGTATCATATGTACGATCAAAAATGGCACGTGCTGCATACAATCAAACAAGAGTAAAGAAAAAAGAAGAAGAATTAAGATATGAAGATAAAGGAAAGACATATATACCTTTTAACTTGGTTTTCTTTTTCCTCAACGAAGGATACGAAGGAGATCCAATGTCCTTCCTCTTCCGGAGACGAGAACCAATACCTTCCTCAGGAACCTTCCAATCACTTGCTTTTACACCAGTGATTTCCACATCATCATCTTCCTCAACAGGGGGAGACCCTCCACCAGAAGAACTAGCCATCCTTGAAGGAGATGATTCAAGCCCTTCAGCATGGCTCACACTTGGTACAACAGAAGGTATGGGTAGGGACCCAACAACAGCCTCACCAAGAGATTGCATAACATCTTGACCACCTTTCCTCACAAAGTCCATAACACTCATATCTACAAATAAAGAAAGGAGAAAGGAGTCAAGCTAAAGCAGAAATACAAGAGACAGATACAATAAAAGCAAATCTTGTGCTTACCATCCATCTCTTCTTCCCCAGTTGGTAAAACATCTATAACCTTCGCCTTGAAAAGAACACTATCAGGGTATGACAATGCAACTATATGATTCTCACTAATCTCCTTAAACAAAGGGCTCAAGTCTTCATCAAGAGGGATAGGATCAACACACTTCTTTACATCCTCCAACCTCACCCTATCTACCAAAATACTAAAGACATCGAAGATTAAAGTATCACTCATAAAAATAAATCGATCCTTCCAATCTCTGATAGTCACCCCACCCCTCTCAAAACAACCAGCATTGTTTGGCCTATTTTGAATGGTAACCCAATCACCCGTATCACAAATATTCGCAAATCTCCTAAAAAGATCAACAGTGGGATCACCGCCATGAGCACGACACATCACCTCAAAAGCCATTACCTTCGCATGACCTTGAGGATGCCATCGTGATAAATGGTTCCCATAATGACTAAGTACACCAAGGAAGAAAGGGGAAAATGGGTACCTAACATTACCATGAACGAAGGAGTCTAGATATATACCAACAAAACCATTGGGGGGAGATATTATACTTTGCTTCTTTTCAGGCAAACGAAAATCCCTAATTCTACCCGGAAAATACTTATCTACAAAATCCCTAAGTTGATCAACAGTGATAGAAGAAAAAGTCGACTTAATGCCTATCTTCGCCATCAATAAACAATGAAGAAAGGAGAATAGTACATGGATCAGCGAATGGACTATTCGAACAATGAGGCAGACGAAGCGGTGAACAATGGAGGGAAAGAAAGTAAAGTAGGGAGACGGAGAAGTATTTATGAAAATTATGAAGCACGCTTTCCAAAACAAGGATATAGCCGCCCACTTGTCAAAATTAAAAACAACCAACTACCTACTTATGTTCAATTTTTCAATCTTACCCCTGAAGAAATAGTCACCGTCTTTCGCCCCTCGATAATTATAAAACTTGCAAATTTGGTCCTTTGAAGAAACTATCTCTAAAAACAAGCTAGAAGAAGGACATACTTCGAAGAAATCTCATCAAATAGATAAGAGCGGAGCTCTCAACAAGATTCTTTGATCTGACAAAGACAAGCTTGGCAAGATAAATATATTAGTCTAAAATTACAGTCTTCAGAGCCTCTAACATTAGACTGGGGGGCTTGACGATGTACCCCTTCGAATCACTATACGAAGGACACCTAGTACGAAGCACCCTTACGAAGGACATAAGCACGAAGGTGCTTATATCGGACGAAGTAAACAAAGGATCAATACAAATCCTTTCTAAAGATAAATACAATCGTTGCCTAGTCCGGAATATTCTAGGATATCCTTTTAAGGAAACTAGATCGGATAAACATGGCAATAAGACTTTGATACAAAGAAGGAATAGGGAAAACCCTAACCTTCTCCTCCAAGGAACCTCCTCCTATAAAAGGAGGAGGACTCCTTCACATTCGACATCTTCATCATACGATATACTATATCGACACACACTAATCATACGATCACCGATCGACCAAAACCCTAATACAAGTTGAACACGATTCGACATCAACATCAAACAACCTTAGTTGGCGTAAAGGAACACCGTTCCTACCTTCGGGGAATCGCCAACAAAACCTAAAAACCCTTTAGGGTTTACCACATATCTTACAAAGCTTCTCGACGCGGTTTGGTGCACAATCAGACTCCATGATACATCAAATTCAGGTTGCACTTTAATTGAAAGACCAATTCAAATATGACGACTTACAATCGAGAACCAAACAAAGACTCACTCCGTACCCGTCAAGTTTGTTACTTTATCTAATTCCCTTAATCAACTAGATCCATTACTTAAGACAGGTCCCCCAAGATGCCTCTTATAACTTCACTAATTAACTAATTTATTTGATTATTAAGATAACAATTATGCCTATTGATTGTACCCAACCATTAACCCGTTAATTCTTGTTACCTATTGATTCCCTTCTACCGTACCCATCATAGAAGCAATTACTTATACCTAAGCAATCAAAATATCTCTTACCCAACCCTAGTTACCACTGAGATTAAGCAAGATCTATCCGAAATCAAGAGATAAATGATAAAGAATTAATAAGCTAAGATCACGACATAACGTTAAATCAAATCGTCTTGAATAATATAAATCATGCAACCATCATTCAATAATATCACTTCATCTCAGTAGATGATGAAGTATTTAGCTACTCATAGTCAAAAACAGAACACAAAGAGTAATTGAAAAGAGAAACATAGTGTACCAATGTGTTTGATCTAACTAGAAAGCAAAGAAAACGTAATCGAAAGTATTGGATCTCACGAACAACTCCTTAGCCTTTGAGGACGTAAAAGCTGCTGCAAAACCCTCTAAAATAACCCTAATTTCGTAAACAAGTGATCAGCTCCCAATGGTAGGGTTTTGGTCTTCTATTTATAGGGTTTAGGAAAGTTCCAATTCTGCCGACCTAATCTATGCGCCGCATGGCAATTCCATGCGCCGCATGAAATGAAGTTCTTGTAAAATTGACGCCCGTTATGCACCGCATGAAAATCCTGTGCACCGCATAGATTGAAGTTTCTGAAATTTAGCTCCCCGATATGCGCCGCATGACCATTTCATGCGCCGCATGGATTGATGTCCAGAGCTACTGCCTCAAATTCACACTTTTTATGCGCCGCATGTAGCTTCCATGCGCCGCATATGTCTTCAGAAATCACTAAACTTGTATTTTCCATCTCGTCTTCATACGAACTCATCCTCGAACCTTCTATATGCATCCAGAAGTCGTCTAAAAGCCATTTCTAACCATTTTGCACTCTTGGAACCTGAAATCACACAAACACTATGAAAGTATCGAATATTCATGCATTTAACTCATAATTAACTCTAAAAACGGCTTATTAACGATGTGGAAATATGTATAATTATGAACACATCAAGGGGTTATCACGATTGACTATGTGAGGTCAAAAGATAACATCGCGGATCCGCTAACTAAAGGTTTAAGTAGTGAGGCAGTTTATAAGTCGTCAAGAGGAATGGGGCTAAAGCCCATTGAGTAAATTTGTACGAAGGAAAACCTAACCTAGAAGTAAATGGAGATCCCATGATCTAGGTTCAATAGGACAACCTAATTGTACGAATAGAGGAGGTCACTGTGGGGGAGCACCCCAAAACAACCAAGGGAGTTTACAGTCACTGTGGGGGGAGAACCCACCACAATAAAGTGAGTTGCAAATTTCCTAGCCCATTCCTATAACAAATCAGTGATAATATAGAGGTTAAGCACATGGCTTTTAATGATTGCGAGCAATCACCTATGTTAGAGAGAAGTGTGGTCGCTTCGAATGGAATTTTGGGGGCACAATTCCTAGAGTTCTCGCAGAACCAGGATAGTGTTCCATGACCATAACAGACACGAAAGTGAGGGGTTAACCAAACTACGGAAAGTATTGTGTGATGTGCAATAACGTCTACGTAAAAAGGAGTTAGTTCAAAGACATCAAGTTCTACTAACTACTAGGAGACTAAGTGCACTCACAAAGGAAAGTTCAAAGGGTAATACCTACTTCTCCTGCAATACTTGACTGTCGGAATTTATCTTTAATAACCATATCTATTCATGTGGGGGATTGTTGGAAATTTTATATATATTATTTGATTTGTTTAAATAATATAACATAAAATATTCAAGTGAATAGATATGTTAAAATGAAGTTGAAAGTGTGTTTAACTAATGTGGGTTTGTCCCACATTGGTAGAAGTATAAACATTAAGTGTGTTTATAAGGAGGAGTGTTGGAGGAATAATAATTCCTTATAAGGGGCTACACCCCAAGTGGCAAGGAGGGTGCGAAGCACCCGACGCGCCCGCGCCCGGGGTCGGGGTCGTGGGCGATGAGGCGTAATGTGGCGTTTTAGTGGCACACTTTGCACTTAGGACGCTCGCATCACCGCGAGCCTCTTTAGAGCCGCCTTTGTTTTTGGCTAGCTCGATTATGGCTTCCATGACTCAGTATGGCTCAAGTGTTTAGTTGTTATGGCTTAAGTGGGTTCAGTTGTTCCTGGTTTAACACCTGGAACAACACTTGCATTAGTTCAGCAAGTGACACATGTTGTTAACCTTCTAAGGTTAACAAGTGTCTTCCACTTAGAATCTGATATACATAGTAATAATCAGATTAACAACAACAACACTAACAACACTTCATCCTGGATCATCAACAAAACTCTTTCTCTTTCACTTCTCTTCAAGCAGTTCTTGAAGGTAAATTCTGGGTTGTGGTTAACTCCGGCAGTACAATCCGGCAGTACAATCTGCTTTGGCTGTTGTACCCTGGGAAACTGACGGGTTCACTTGGGTGGCCCGAAATCAGTTTTAAGGGCCCTCTGTTAAACAGAATCCTCAGCCCGTTTTTCCTTCCTTTTTCTTTCATTTCTGTATTTTGATTCTTGTTTAGTTTAGTTAGTTGTTATTTTCTTGTAATATTTTGTTGTAATGCGGAAATGTTTATCAATAAAATGTTATTTTAGTGAATGGTATTCCTACAGTTGGTAGTTATGGAATTTGGTAGCAGATATAGTGATGTTTGTTTGATCTAGTTATGGAAGATGTTCCAATTGTCTTCTGATGTTGTAATTTTTTTTTTATCATTTACACAATTCACCTTTACATTAAAAAATTAAAATAATTCTAATGAGTTATTTTACTTCACTGTCTATCTTGCATTTATACTAATATTCTGCTTCTCTCAGTCTAGCGATACTGGGAGCTAAAGTGGCACACAGGCCCACAAATCCGTTATTGGAGAAGTAATTTATAGCATTGTTGTAAAATTCACCGAGTCTATCCGAGTACTCGCTACAAGGCAAGGCGCCGAGTCGTCCGATTAATCCGGGTACTCCCCGAATTGGTCGCTTTGACCTCCCGAGTACTCACCGCATTGACCCGAGTACTCACAACTCACTAATCGGCCGACCTGGGAGCGTCTAGCGACTTATATGAATATATATCCAAACATTATTAGGAGTATTAAACAAACTTTCCTCTAATAGGGAAGCCTGTGTATGCTTTCTTCTTTATGTTTTTGTAGAAAAACTTATATGAGGAAGTCTATTTGGGATATGTTTCTTATTTTCTAACTAATGATTGTCTTAGGTTCACCCCGGTTTTTTTTTTTCATGTACAAACAGGGTTGTAGTTGTATGTATCATGTATGTGTTTTAGGCCTTTATATTAGTTTGTGCATTCTATATGGTATAGGAAACTGTCAATTGGATGATTCCCATGTATAGTTCAAAAAAAAATGCAAATCCTCTTGACATAAGGTTCACTTTTCCTTGAAATGAAATCTATAAAACATATATTTAAAACCACCCGTCAGTATCTATATAAGTGACTCGCAACTTAGAAATGGTCTTTCTGGTACGGGTATCAACTTCACCAACATCCCGATAGGCCACGAAAAGGCTGCAAATCCTATACAAATTCCCCATTCTTTCCCATTTAAGCTCTCTATCCCTGCAAATGCTTGTAGGAACTCCATCAACACTACCTGAAGAATGATAGTCACCCCAACAATTCCAAGAAATAAACGGTTCTTGAGAAGACCTTTGAATATGTTTATCTTCTCCAACTTCCTTGAGTTGAACTCATTGAACACTTGGCAGAGAACGAAAGTATTGAAGATAATGGTATTCTTCACTCCCTCGTCTACATTGAACATTGATCTACCTCTAAACTCAAAGGTCAACAAAATCACTATCTGATACAAAGATTGCGCCAATAGGTTCCTCCACATGACGTTTGTTATAAGCGGTGCAACTCGACCTACTGGCGGCTTTTGCATGAGTTCTTCAGTGGGCTTCTCAATGGCAAGTGCTAGAGCACCTAAGATATTTATGATAAAGTTGACCCATGATAGCTGGACTGAAGTGAGGGGCATCCCTCCTGCCGAAGCCGCTTTAACAAAGTTGATAACAAGAGCTACAACATTTGCACAAACTAGAAGTTGAATAAACTTTTGTATATTGATGTATGCACACCGTCCCCATTTCAATGCATGGGAAAAAGATGCAAAATCGTCATTTAAGATGACAATATCCGAACTTTCCTTAGCCACCACAGTGCCTTGAATTCCCATGGAAATCCCAACATCTGCTTCTTTCAGAGCTGGTGCATCATTAGAACCATCACCTGTGACCACAACCACATGGCCTTTCTTTTTCAGGCATTGCACCATCAGAAGCTTGTCAGAAGGAGATGATCTTGCCATGACACGAATGCTGTCAATTTTTTTCATTCGTTTGGCATCTGTGTAGTTACGGAATTTCTTACCTTCTATTACCTCTCCTTCGCTTACATGTTGACCAACTTCTAGTATCCCACATTCTGTGGCTATGGCTTTCGCTGTGAAAATGTTGTCTCCGGTTATCATCTTAACTTGCACCCCCGCAGATTTGAACGTGTCAATAGCTCTCTTTGCCCCTGGTCTACATGGATCCTTTATCCCAACAATGCCTAGCAATGTCAATCCTTCTTTACTTAGTGTTTTTTCAATGGTACCATCTGCTGGAATCTGCTTATGAGCAAAAGCAATGCACCTGAGGCTACTTGCTGCCATTCCTTGAATGATCTTCTCAAATTGTGTCTTCTCTTGTTGATAAATTGCCTTTACAAGACCGTTTTTCTGATAATAGTTTGAACACATTTCTAGCACCACCTCTGCAGCTCCTTTCCAGTGGACATGGATAGTGTTATCTTCTTTCCTCTTCACAGAAACTCCACTTCGTTTCTTCTCTGAATTAAACGTCTCAACGTGAAGAATGGTAGAACCTTGTTTCAGTTTCTCCATATCAATACCCAAATTAGTCACACCCCATGACAGAATTGCCTTTTCAGTTGGACTACCAGTATATTGATCATTAGGTGTAGTTCCTGCAACTGATTTGTAAACATCACCAGCAGTATTTAAACCGGCTCCTTCTTGGAAAAGTTCCAGCATTTTTTCATCCACTTCTCTGTAAGATTCATCTTCAATGAGATCATGGCCAAGCCAGAATTTTTTAACATTCATTTGGTTTGTTGTCAAAGTTCCTGTTTTATCGGTGCATATGATAGTGGCTGCACCAATGGTATCACAGGCTGACAGCTTCCTGACCAAAACCTGATGGGCCATCATTCTTTTCACGGAACGAGCAAGTGAGAAGGTGACGGCTAGGGGCAGGCCTTCTGCAGTTGCCATCACAGCACGTGTAAAAGAGTTGAGTATGTCGTTTGTATCTGTACATTGCCCATCATAGTTCCAGTTGCCATTCTTATCTCTGGTGTATCCAGTGCAATAGCGAATCAACATAATTGCAAATTCAATGAAAGTAACTATAAGACCAAAATATGCAATAATGGTGGTTGGTCTAATGAGACGAGATTGCAGTGGCATTTGCTCTTTAGAACCACTTCTTGTGGAGCTCATCGTCTTCTCCCAATAGGTGTTCGCCCCGACTGATATCACAAGCATTCGAGCATGTCCATCAGCCACTTTTGAACCGGAGAACAAAAATGGTTTCCTGATGGCGTTGATATGTATATGATCACTCTCTCCTGTCATGCTTGACTCGTCAACATACAAAGAATGGCCATCTATGAACAATCCGTCCGCTGGTATCTGATCTCCTACGTTGAGAATGACAACATCCCCAACCACCACATCAAGAATCGCTATTTTTTGCCTCCTTCCTTCTCTTATAACTTCTGTCTTGATATTGTTGTTTATTTTTGACAAATTGTCAAAATGCCTTTCTTGACAAAATTCAATAACTGCCGATATGAGGATAACCTGAAAGATGGCGAGAAGGATATTACAACCCTCGTACCACCCTTCTTTAGCTCTGTTTTGTTTAAAACCGAACCCAAGAGAAAGTGCAGCGCATGCCAACAGTACAAGAATAGTGGTATCCTTGCAAGCCTTCACCACAAATGAAGCAAAACTCCTACTAGGTTTCTTTACGCAAGTGTTGGAACCAAATGCATGTTTCCTTCTTTCGCTATCTTGGCCATTACTCCCATTTTCAAGATCGGTCTCAAGAGCTAGAGCTAAGCCCTTCACTCCATTGAACTTGCGAAGCATCTTCAAGCTCTTGCTTTTCATTAAATCGACGAGCTCAGTCTTGTCAGCGCTATATAGTCGCTCACTATAATCATCATCAGGCACAGCAGGCGCAGCTACTCTTCCAGAAGTAAACGAAGTAGGAACTGCTGCTCTTTCAGAAGCAAACGAGGATGCTGCTACTATTTCAGAAATCGGGTCATTGAACTTGAGATCAGCCTGGTCAATGGTCGAAAAGCGTTCTAAATGATCATTATGATCATTAGCTTGCGAGTCGATGTTAAGAGCAGTATATGAAGGTGTAGCTACTATTTCTGAAATGGAATAACTTTTCAGTTTTTTGGAAACTTTGATGGACAACAAAGTGTTAGAGAAGTTAATTGAAATATAGGCCAGGCGCCATCTTTTTTTGGCTGTCGAGAGAGCTACTGTGCTTACGTTATACAACAATGATCCGATGTCACATTTCGAATTGATTTCGTAAACCATAATTGGAGGGAAAGGAATGTTCAGTTAGCAAAGATGATAGAAAGATTGGCATTCTAAAAGTGTATCCGATTCATCCTCTTATAGAGGTTGTTCATAACATGAAGACTTTTTGGAAATTACCTGGAAATTTGTTGTTGTTGTATCTATGTACATCCTTCTTAAATTTTGATGTCGACACAATAATAATAGTATATATTTGTTGGTTTTTTGTTTTCCTTCCTTTCTTGACTTTGACTTACAGCTGAGAAGATATTATATATCTTGTTTTTTTGGGCAGCCACTAGTTGCAACAATAAGTGAGATACAATAATAGAGAGAAAAAGAAAAAGAGAGAAAAGACTTTATTTCCGTTTTTATTTGCAGAAGTCCACATTCCGGTCATTTATGGTGATATCTTTCTTTCTTTTTGTCTTTGGTTTAATTCCATACATCTTGATGTTTATTCCAAGAGTATGATGATTGTTGTATGCCTCTAGTATAGCTAGGGAAGGTCTGATTGTATTGCTCTATTATTGGTAGTAGTGGATTTTAAGCGGCCTAAGGGTCCCGTGGTTTTTACTCTCGTCTTGAGAGGTTTTCCACGCTAAAAGCTCTTGTGTTTGTGTGTGTTGTTGTTGGCTGATCTTATTGCCATTGTTAGGGGCTGTTTTGATTGCATTTAGTATACCCTATTTGTTAGTTTCCTTATAGGTTCACACGGGTTGGGAAAGTGTTGCCAAACGAAGGGGTTATTCCGCATTTGTGTTTACCGTTGTGGTGTTTATTTCCCATCAATATTTATATTATATACAACATTTTTATATATCACAGTTTGATAAATCGTACATATGTATTAACTTCTCACGTTAAATAATTTTGAAAGTTATATTATTGAAATCTTCTTTATATGTAAATAAAAAACAATTATGATTACATCATCATTTTGTCTAAATACTTGCTTGGCAACTCTTTATTTTTAAAAAAAATTTATTTCTTTTTTAACTAATAATTTATGACATCGTTATAACATTAAAACTAAATTATTTAACTTATTATGTACTTCTTAAATTCTTATCATATAGTTTAATAAATATCTTTATGCATATTCTTAAAGTATATATTTTGGATATCTTTATGCATATTCTTATCATCGTTTGTTTTCATTTCCTTTTATTTTTGGTTTCTGAATATCGTTGTAAAATTATCTTTAAGTCAACCTATATTTGATATGTCAAAGCTTTTAGAAAATATCATAACAAAAAGTAATGTAATATTTCTCTTAAATAAGTATGAGTATATATTCAATATCACAATCTTTTGAGCAAAAGTATTTATGAGAAAGTGGTTTCGATTAAGCAGTTGTCGATTTAACGCAGATACACTAACATAACGAAACAGTCTTAACACGAGAGTTGAGGTCCCGCAACGCGGGCGTAAAACCCTTCTAGTAATCATTAAAAAAAAATCAAAAAACTAAAGTTAAAAGGGTATATTAGACATTTATGTTGGATGAAGAACGGTTTATGTAACAGCTTTATCTCGATAGAGATAATGTATACAAACATTTTCAACGAATGATAGATAGTGAAAAAATAAACATACCACAAAAATTGTTTATGTAATTTACTCGTCTTAATTTATATTCTATTTGGTCAAACTTTTATTTTATGTAAATGAAGGAGTACTCGCGTAATGTGACAACCCCAAATATGTGAGGTAATAACTTGTTAATAACCCTGTTATTATTATATAATACATTTAGAGAGACCCTTAACTACAGTAGATTTTGAATATTTCAATAAAATTTACAAAATTACAATAAGATTCTGAAAATTGCAACGCAGAAAATTAAAACCTTAATAAGATATCGCAAAAATGTAGGTAAATCAATTAAAGAAATATAGTTCTAAAACGTTGAACGTATATATTATATTTCATCTTTTGTAATACTTTTTTATAGACATTTGTTTATACTTTTTGATCTAACATTTGTTGTTTAATTTATCATGATCTTAAGATACTTTCTAATTTAACTCGAGATATCACAATGTACAATATTATGTACTTAAAAAGTGGACATTGTAATTAATAACCAACTTTTGTTTAAAAAAAAGAAGCTAACAACAATTTACATGAGCATTTTAAGTTTGTAACTTATATCTCTTATTCAAAACAATGTATTAATTTGTTGGTAAAAAAAATAAAATAAATTATCAGAATTAGGAATTTAACACTAGACCATGCTGGCAGGTCGGCAAGTTAGCCCAGTCAACAAGTGGCTTGGTTTTATTTTTATAGATATATGATATATCTATAATTCTATATCCGTTTCAAGACCGTGTGTATAGTATCGACATTGATACACGACATCGGTTACCATTTGACAGATCGATGCTGCT
The DNA here is from genome assembly GCA_034093135.1 of Erigeron breviscapus. Classification (NCBI taxonomy): domain Eukaryota; kingdom Viridiplantae; phylum Streptophyta; class Magnoliopsida; order Asterales; family Asteraceae; genus Erigeron; species Erigeron breviscapus. Next base: position 27,605,657 of record CM067171.1, read on the forward strand.
TTGAGTACTAAGAAATAATGAAAATTTTGGTTTGTATCTGTATCTATCTATAGACTGGAATGTATAATTATAATTTTTAATTATAATATATGTCCATGTATAAATAATTAATTGGAGTGTTATTTTTTGTTGTATCTGTGTGAAATAGTAATAGTGATTGTGTTTGTTGTGGGTTAATTCAAGTTTGAGGGTGAAATCGATACGAATTGGTGAAAGAAGAGAGTAAATGGCTTAAATATTAAAATTATTATTATTATTATTATTATTATTATTATTATTATTATTATTGATATTATTAATATCATCTATATATAACTATTATTATTATTATTATTATTATTATTATTATTATTATTATTATTATTATTATTATTATTATTATTATTATTATTATTATTATTATTATTATTATTATTATTATTATTATTATTATTATTATTATTATTATTATTATTATTATTATTATTATTATTATTATTATTATTATTATTATTATTATTATTATTATTATTATTATTATTATTATTATTATTATTATTATTATTATTATTATTATTATTATTATTATTATTATTATTATTATTATTATTATTATTATTATTATTATTATTATTATTATTATTATTATTATTATTATTATTATTATTATTATTATTATTATTATTATTATTATTATTATTATTATTATTATTATTATTATTATTATTATTATTATTATTATTATTATTATTATTATTATTATTATTATTATTATTATTATTATTATTATTATTATTATTATTATTATTATTATTATTATTATTATTATTATTATTATTATTATTATTATTATTATTATTATTATTATTATTATTATTATTATTATTATTATTATTATTATTATTATTATTATTATTATTATTATTATTATTATTATTATTATTATTATTATTATTATTATTATTATTATTATTATTATTATTATTATTATTATTATTATTATTATTATTATTATTATTATTATTATTATTATTATTATTATTATTATTATTATTATTATTATTATTATTATTATTATTATTATTATTATTATTATTATTATTATTATTATTATTATTATTATTATTATTATTATTATTATTATTATTATTATTATTATTATTATTATTATTATTATTATTATTATTATTATTATTATTATTATTATTATTATTATTATTATTATTATTATTATTATTATTATTATTATTATTATTATTATTATTATTATTATTATTATTATTATTATTATTATTATTATTATTATTATTATTATTATTATTATTATTATTATTATTATTATTATTATTATTATTATTATTATTATTATTATTATTATTATTATTATTATTATTATTATTATTATTATTATTATTATTATTATTATTATTATTATTATGTTTTTTAATATAAATATCATTGTCATTAACTTCATATCCCTTTTCTTTTCATATGAAATACTAGATAGATTCCAAAAGAAGATATTTAAATAAATAGATGGGGTTGTGAAGCAGAATAAGGAAAAGATGGAAATTATAAGGTGAAGAATTTGGTCAAGTACTTTACATAGTAAAAGACTTTCATCTCTTTGCTAAAATTATACCATAACTTAGAAGAATCCTAGTTCCTGCTCCTTGTATGCGTGTATGTGTGGTTGTCAGAAAGAAAAGAAAGCAAGTCAACATAATATCTGGGGGAAATTGCAAGTAATTTACACTGTACAATATTCCAAGACATCTCTTCATTGGTAAGCCACTAAACTCCTTATAGAATTTATACAATAAACTATATAATGTTTTAAACAAATTATTATCATTGTATATATATATATATTTAATAAGAATAGAATTGTTATTATATCTATTTTTAGTAAATATTATTTTAACTAATAAATTGTTAAGAGAACTAGCAACATGATATTTTTTATTTTTTTATATGACTTAATATAGTTGGTCTTATTTTGAGAACTAATCACAATTTTGAAAACAATATGCACATCAAGTCCTACGTATGATTTATATATTTATTTTATTTTATTTTTTATTTTTTTTAGTCAAAGAAATAACATATGTGTAAAATTGTATATGCCTGGGATATTGAATAACATTTAGCATATATGACAAATGTGACATATGGTCGATCGCAATTTTCTAGTTAAACGAATATGTTGAAACATTACAGAAGGCCATCATTTCGAAATATATAATAAAACCCATAAAATAAAAAAGGATATTACATACTCCCTATTTGAATATATTTTGTGCTTATACTCTTCTATATGATTAGATTCGGTTTGGTGATCGCGTTTCGTTGGTGGCTATTGCATCTTTGAATTCGTTGTGATCGGCGATAAGGTACGGATATTCTAGGTGGTATTAGGATCCTTTCGGTAAAATCTTTCCTCTCAAAACTTCATTTAAAATTTTGTGGAATTTGTATGGATTCGATATATTATTTGAAAAATTATTTGTTTGTTAGCCTTTGAATATATTTGTTGATTCGAAAATTATAATATTTTGATATAAATTAAGGGTGTCAAAACCGTCTCTTGAAACCCAATTTGATAATAGTCCCGAAAGAGTTGCGTTTGGGTGTTACACTTGATGCGGTGATTCGTACAAGTGTTCCCCAATTCGTACACTCATATATGTCCCTCGAGTATTGGTCCCGAAAGAGGTACGTTTGGGTTAAATTTGATGCGGTGATTCGTACAAGTGTTTCCCAATTCGTATACTCATATATGTCCCTCGATTATTGGCCCGAAAAAAAAATAATAATAATAATACAGTCGCATATTACGAGTCATGATGGCTCCATGATATTTTTGTGAGAATTGGGTGATGGAGATGTGATTTTAAGTTTATATTTAAATGTCTTAAAATATTTTATTTCTTGTTGTCCAAAAATTCCTTTTGTCTCTTAAAAACTTTCGATATATCTATATATATAAGTTGGTCAAAACGGTTTCTTAAGATATGCATATAAGAGTAACCTATCCATGGAGGTCCCATGGGCGCGTTATTGTGACACCGATGACGTGGCACCGGCCGTAGCGGTGTATTTGATTTGATCTACGGCGTCTCCTTTTGATAACCCGGTAGTGGTTCGAGCTCATTATATTATATTTGGATAGGAGGCGTATGGATCGGTCCTAGGTATATTTTGTTTGACGGTGGGCGCTTATCGTAGTGTCATACGAGGCGTTTCGCACCATAAATGATTTATTAGTGGAGTAGCTACCCTATGATTTCATTCGGCCCTGATAAGTTATTTGTTTGACTCTTAGATGCATTATTTTATGAAACTTGGTTTTATATTTGATATATATATATTTGATGTATAATATATTGTGGAATTATACATATTTGTACTTTGTTTCGAAAATAAGTTTGTTTCGAAAATAAGTTTGTTTATAAAAATATGTCTTCACTTTTCATACTATATTCCTGCTTTTGTCATATCCGTTCACTGGGCTTTTGCTCAGCCGTATTCCTTTTTCTTTCTTATACGGCAGGTAATCAAGGGGGCACTGGGAACGAGCGAAGAGTGTAGAACGATTTGGACTTAGCACCTTTGGCCTTAGAGTTCTTCAAGCTTTAGTTCTTTATGTTGGATTATAAGTACTTTTGAATATTTTGTTGGTTGACTTTGGCTTGACTTTGGTTTGATTTGGAATAAGATTAACGTCCTTTTGTTCTTAAGTTCCTTTTGATATCATTTTGTACGTTTTGTAAGTTAGGGGCGTTACAGAATGGTATCAGAGCCTAGGTCCTATCCTGTAGAAACTTAAAACCTAAGTTATGGCCTGTGAGATTTGGGTAGACTTTGGGTTAGGACTTCCTTTCGGCTTCGATAAGCTATCTCTCGCTTTAATCTTTATTGATCTATCTATTTGTTTATTCTCATTTAATCGTCATGCTAATCGTAACCGTTGTATCTTCGTCTCGATCGATAGATGGCACCGAAAAGGAAGGGTATGACTGAGGATGATGTAGTCAGCAAGATCAACGAAACTCTTGCGAACCTGTTACCAAACATTGTGGCTCAAACTGTTAATGCAATACGTAATCAAGAAGGTTTTGTTGGTATGATGAAGACTCATGAAAACGAGGATGAGAACGAGGAAGAAAAAGCTATAGTGGATGAGGCTATTCATGTGTGGCTAGGACGGTTCCAAAAACAACGTCCTTTGTCATTCAGCACTGCTAGCACTCCTGTAGAAGCTGAGAACTGGATCACCCATATTGAGAAGATTTATAGGGTCCTTGGTTGTGATGAGAGGTATTGGGTGCCACTAGCTGTGTACAAGTTAGAGGGAGATGCTCAGCGTTGGTGGATTGCTTTGAGAGATGCAAAAGGTGGTATTGACTATGAGGATGCGTTAGATTGGTCTTCTTTTAAGGAGTTGTTTTTCCGTCAGTACTTTTCAGAGGCGGAAAAAGAGGCTATGATTCGAGAGTATGCTAATATCAGTCAGAGGGGTGACGAGTCTGTCGGTGATTTTACAAAGAGGTTTTTGAGACTCGTGGGTTTGATTGGAGTTTCTGCTGGGTCTTCTGAGGATCAAGCTCGTAAGTACAAGTGGGCTATCAATCCGCGTTACCGCTCTAAACTGATTAATCTGAAGTGTTATGATGTAGCTGAGGCAGCTGATTATGCTCGAAATTTGGAGATGGAGCGAGCAGAGTTTTTGGCTACTAAAAATGAGGAAGGTAAGAACAAGAGATTTAAGAATGCCCAGCCACTACGTTCTGTGCCTCCAGTGAACAATAGGCAAGGTCAACCTTCTGGGAATCAAGGTTATCGTGGTAATAATGGAGGAAATCATCTAAGGATCACCAATGGGCCAAATAATAACAATAATAATCATGTCCAATTGCAAGTGTATCGTCCCCAAGGTCAGCAAAGGAATGACAGAAATGGTGGTGTTAATGCTATTGCACCGTGTGGGACTTGTGGAAAATCTCATGCTGGAAGAGTTTGTTTTCGTGCTACTGGTTCATGCTTTGCTTGTGGAGGTAATGGTCATATTGCTAAGGATTGCAAGAATCCTAGACCTGGATTTGTTCAGAAGGTTCCTCCGACAGCTACTGGTGGACGTGTTTTTGCCTTGACTACTACTCAGGCTGCTGACACAGCAGGTATATTCCGATCCTATCTCGTATTGGAAATGTTTTAGTTGAATTATTTGGTCATTCATTCTTTGTATTGTTAGGTACTATTATTGGTCATGTGTTTATAGACTTTCGAGCCTTCTTTGTCTTGTTTGATTCTGGCTCTACACACTCGATAGTGTCCCTTAAGAGCTCGAAATATTTGAAAGTCTCGCCAACTTTGTTACCTTCTCCTTTGTCGATTTCTACGCCAATGGGTAGCGTTGAAATTATCGATCGTGTTTTTCGAAACTGTCGGTTGGAAATTGGTGACGGCATCTTTCCTGCAAATCTTCTTCCTATGACCATGCATGACTTTGATATTATTCTTGGTATGGATTGGTTATCTCGTCACAGTGCGGTTATCGAATGTGCTTCTAGGCGGATATTGTTTGGGAATTATCTTAGACCTAAATGTGTTCTTAATGGCGATCTCCCTGTAAAATCTATCAAAGTTATTTCAATGCTTAAGGCACAGAAGCTCATATCACATGGTTGTGTGGGTTATTTAGCTTCAATTCAGGATCTATCTGTTGAAAATCCTCCTATTGAAAGTCTCGATGTTGTTCGTGAGTTTGTCGATGTATTTCCTGATGAATTGCAAGGGTTGCCACCAGTTCGTGAAGTTGAATTTTCGATTGATCTAATCCCTGGTTCTCAACCGATATCAAAAGCTCCTTATCGTATGGCACCACTTGAGTTGCAAGAACTCAAGGAGCAATTACAAGAATTAGTAGATCTTGGATTTATTCGGCCGAGTGTATCACCGTGGGGCGCACCAGTATTGTTTGTTAAGAAAAAGGATGGTAGCATGAGACTTTGCATTGATTATCGTGAGTTGAATCGCATTACTATTCGAAATCGTTATCCTCTTCCGCGCATTGATGATTTGATCAGTTACAAGGTTCGAAGTATTTTTCTAAAATTGATCTTCGGTCTGGATATCATCAGCTCCGCATTAAAGAAGAAGATATACCGAAGACTGCTTTTCGCACTCGATATGGGCACTATGAGTTTTTGGTGATGCCGTTTGGTTTGACTAATGCTCCTGCGGTATTCATGGATTTGATGAACCGTGTTTTCCATGAGTTTTTGGATAAATTTGTGATTGTATTCATCGATGATATTCTGGTTTTCTCAAGGAGTAAAGAAGAGCATGAGAATCATCTTCGTATTGTGCTTGAAACCCTTCGAAGAAAGAAGCTGTATGCGAAATACTCTAAGTGTGAATTTTGGTTGCAGAGAGTTGCTTTTCTGGGTCATGTTGTGTCAGCTGAGGGTATAATGATGGATCCAGCGAAAACTGAGGCTATTACAAATTGGCCAAGACCCACATCTGTTATAGAGATTCGGAGTTTTCTTGGCTTAGCTGGTTATTATCGACGCTTCGTTGAAGGTTTTTCGGTGATTGCTTTGCCTCTGACTCAATTGATGAGAAAAGGAGTAAAATTTGAGTGGACTGTAGAACGACAGAAGAGTTTTGACGAATTAAAGAGAAGACTTGTATCAGCTCCTATCCTTGCACTACCGTCCGGAGCTGGGGGTTTTCAGATTTACAGTGATGCTTCTAAGCATGGTTTGGGTTGTGTTTTGATGCAACATGGTAAGGTGATTTCTTATGCCTCGAGACAGTTGAAACCATATGAGGTTAATTACCCTACTCATGACTTGGAATTAGCTGCTGTGATTTTTGCGTTGAAGATTTGGAGGCATTATCTTTATGGTGAGACTTGTGATATTTTTACCGATCACAAGAGTCTCAAGTACATATTCACACAAAAAGAGTTAAACATGAGGCAGCGAAGATGGCTTGAGTTATTGAAGGATTATGATGTGAACATTCAATACCATCTGGGAAAAGCGAATGTTGTAGCTGATGCACTGAGTCGAAAGACATTTGGTAGTATCTCTTGTTTGGTTAGTCACATTCGAGAATTTGAAAGACTTGATATGGGGTTGAGTAAGAGAGGAGCATCTGGGATGTTGGCGAATCTGAAACTCGAGTCTAACTTGATTTCGAGGATAAAAGAAGCTCAGTTGGATGATGGGGATTTGTGGGCTGTGTTTCAAAATTTGGAAGAGGGAAAACTGAAAGAGTTTAGAGAGGATGATGATGGGGTTATTTGGTGTGGGAATCGATTATGTGTTCCTAATGATGAAGATATTCGTGAGGCGTTGTTGTCTGAAGCTCATAGCTCACCTTTTTCTATACACCCTGGTTCAACCAAAATGTATCAAGATTTGAAGCAACATTTTTGGTGGAGTGGCATGAAGAAAGATGTTGCTAGGTATGTTGGGAGGTGCCTTACCTGTCAACAAGTAAAGATTGAGCATCAGCGGACTAGCGGTTTATTGAAGCCGTTGGATATTCCAATGTGGAAATGGGAAGACATTTCTATGGATTTCGTGTGTGGGTTACCTAAGACGTTTAAGAGACATGATGCTATTTGGGTTGTGGTTGATAGATTGACCAAGTCAGCACATTTCTTGCCTATTCGTATGGATTATTCTGTAAGTAAGCTATCTGAGCTGTTTCAACAGGAAATTGTGAGATTGCATGGGGTTCCTACGTCTATCGTGTCTGATCGTGATCCTCGGTTTGCATCTAGATTTTGGAAGGGTTTGCATAAAGCCTGGGGTACGCGAATAAAGATGAGTACTGCTTTTCATCCACAGACGATGGACAATCTGAATACAAACTTTGGAAGATATGCTTCGAGCTTGTGCCTTGGATATGAAGGGAAATTGGGATGAGTACTTGTGTTTGGTTGAATTTGCTTACAATAATAGTTGGCAAGCTAGCATTGGTATGGCTCCATTTGAGTTGCTTTATGGTAGAAAATGTAGAGCGCCTATTTGTTGGAATGAAGCGGGGGAGAAGTTGATAGAAGGACCTGAGTTGGTTAGAGTGACAAATGAAAAGGTTGCCATTGCTAAGAATCGATTAAAGGAGGCTCAGTCAAGACAGAAAGTGTATGCCGATAAGCACCGACGTCCGTTAGAGTTTAACGTGGGTGAGAAGGTGTTTCTGAAAGTGTCGCCATGGAAGGGTATAAGACGATTTGGTTTGAAGGGGAAACTCAGTCCTCGATATATTGGACCTTTTGAGATATTGGATCGAGTTGGTGATGTGTCGTATCGTTTAGCGTTGCCGCCATAGCTATCTCATGTGCATAACGTTTTCCATGTTTCTCAACTTCGGGGTTATAGTTATCATCCATTGCACGTGGTGCAATATCCTTTCTCTGACATTCGGCCAGATCTTTCTTATGTTGAGGAGCCCGAGACTATTATTGATCGTGAGGAGCGAGTCCTTCGTAGTAAAACTATTCCTTTCGTTAAAGTCCAATGGAAAAATCATTCTGCTAGCGAGGCCACATGGGAACTCGAGGAATCCATTCGGGCCGAACACCCTCATTTATTCGATAATTGGTGCGTCTCTATCTTCCTATTTCTTTCAATTTCGAGGTCGAAATTTTTTTTTAAGTAGGTGGAGTTGTAATATCCTATAAAATGAAAACACTATATTTTGATTATACGTAAATACTTAGATAAATCTCATGAATTATAGAGCAAAGAAAAATATTATGTTAAGAAGAAAAGTAAAATAACCATCATAAACTTTGATATGGCCAAATTGCTGTCACGAGATTTAATGACTAGAAATTTGTTTAAGCCATTGTAACAAAGTATATAATAAGGATAGTAACTAATATTAAAAGCTAGATAATAGATAGGATCAGTTATAGAGAGATGAAGCGATACATTCATGTATGGATTAAAAGTAGTGTAATGACTATTAAATTGCACCATGGCTTTTTGTATGTATCATCTACGGTTAACAATAAAATGGGTAGATAAAAGCTAGACTAAATATCATTGTCATTAACTTCATATCCCTTTTCTTTTCATATGAAATACTAGATAGATTCCAAAAGAAGATATTTAAATAAATAGATGGGGTTGTGAAGCAGAATAAGGAAAAGATGGAAATTATAAGGTGAAGAATTTGGTCAAGTACTTTACATAGTAAAAGACTTTCATCTCTTTGCTAAAATTATACCATAACTTAGAAGAATCCTAGTTCCTGCTCCTTGTATGCGTGTATGTGTGGTTGTCAGAAAGAAAAGAAAGCAAGTCAACATAATATCTGGGGGAAATTGCAAGTAATTTACACTGTACAATATTCCAAGACATCTCTTCATTGGTAAGCCACTAAACTCCTTATAGAATTTATACAATAAACTATATAATGTTTTAAACAAATTATTATCATTGTATATATATATATATTTAATAAGAATAGAATTGTTATTATATCTATTTTTAGT
>CM067171.1:27616158-27738188 GCA_034093135.1 Erigeron breviscapus
CTGTGTTAGCTTGGGTCTCGTTTCCACCAAAACTTCTAGCAACGCCAAAGTCTGATATTTTTGGATTCATGTCCTCATCTAGTAGAATATTGCTAGCTTTAAGATCTCTATGGATGATTCTTAGTCGTGAATCTCGATGCAAGTAGACAATTTTTCTTCACCCATTTGGTTGATGTATGGGAGGTAGTTCTGGGGTCTTGATCAGATAAATCAAACCCAGCTCCAGATTGCCTATTGTTTGTGGTTCGGGATAAGAGTGGACTTCGCTCAAATTTTGTTCAATGATTTGGTGGATAGACTGAAAGCAAAAGGGAGAAAACCACACGTTCCATTTATTCGTTTTCTTTCCCTTATGTTTAGAAGTGCTCTAGGAAATGAGTACGATTATGATACTACTCATTTTCAGTGAGTGAGTTTTTGAGGGACCTAACAACCTTCAATCAAGAGATGGTGAGGTAGATATTCCTCAGTCCATGCTCTTATTTCAAAGGGTGGAAGAGATTGTGGCACCAGCAGAGTACAAGTTGTTGGAAGCCCTGGTGAAGACCAAGATGTTCAGGTTGTCGAGATGGTACAACCTATAAGGCAAGTGGCTCCAGTAGAAAGTGTGCAACCGAATGTTGAGCTTTCCAGGCGACCCAGATCACATAGGCGTCTGATGCGAGGTGGAGTCCGGTAAATCCATCAACCCATCCTGGTGATATAATGAATGTTGATGGGTCTCCCATTTTTGAAGAGAATATTGAATCTGGTGTACAATTTGAACAGAGAATGGATACTGAAGTCCAGGCTGTTGTGCAAGACGATGTTGCCCTGGTTGTTGAAGAAGTTGTTGAAGATGTTCAAACTGAAGAACATGCTTCTGGTGAGCAAGAGGCTTCACTGGACTTGAATGTTGAGTTGGTGAACAGAGAATGTAGAGACTGGTGAACAGTCTGGTTAACAGACAGTTGGGATTACAGAATGGGATGATGTTGACTCCCCAATGTCTGAAGGGTTTGATATTAATATGAATTTTCTGGGTGAAGATGTACAAGAAGAAGAAATTCTACCAGAAATACCAACACCTTCACCAGAAATGCCACACCTCCACCAGAAATGCCACCATCACAATCAAACATGCCACCACCACCACCACCTTCAATTTCAGAACACACTCAATACTTCACTCCAGCAACCACTCAACCTTCACAATCTCAACTTCCACCTCGTGCGCCGGAGTCACCAGTTGCAACATCTGAAGCTGCAACTGAAGAGGACTGGGCATAAGTTCTTCTAATGACCAGATTACCTTCAACTCTTGAACCTCCCAGTGGTCTCTCCACTTCATCTTCTGCCGAGGTCCAAGGCCTTCTTAGTAAGGTGGCGGACCTGGAGAGATCACTCCAGAGCTCTTCCCAGGTTATTTCTGATTTTAAGTCCTTATTGTCAACTAATTTAGCTTCAGAAATGAACTTGTTTGGTGGGAATGAGAAGATGGTGTTTGAGAAGTTAGATGAACTGGTACTGGCCACAAATCGCAATTCTTAAAACATTAAAGTGGCAGTTCAGGGTTTGGAAACAAGACTGGTTACTTCTGTTCAGACTGCAGTGAAAGATAAATTAGTACAACCACTGGCAGGTCTGAAAGAAGAAGTTGAGAAGCTGGTTACAAGGGTAAGCTCTCTGGAGAGTAGGCCCACACTGGGCCAGAGTGCAGTTGTTAGTACTCTGAGTGATGCATGTACAAGGAAGTTCAGAAACAATATGTTAAAAGAATTATGTGAAGAAGTTTCTGAGACTGTCCTACGTAGCATTTATGATGGGGTGTTACCTCAAATAGAAAAGCTACTGAGAGAAGAAGTGCCACAACACTTGCCAGAAATTGAAAATATGAAGAAAGAAGTGCTGGCACTCAAGAAAGGTATGACTGCTTCCATGCCAGAACAAGGAAGGACCTTTGGTTCTCTGGACAGGCATATGATGGAAGAATTGTGGAATGATCTGAAGTCCAGGACTAGAGATCATTCCAAGGGGGAAAAATCGTCTATTCCATCATCTGGTGACCAAGAAGGTTTAATAAGGAAGAAAAAGGAAGTTGTAAGGGCCGTTGCTACTGAGAGCATTGTTCAAATAAAACAAGTGACTGGTACTGATGCCAGTGCACGATTAGCCCAGAGAGCACTTGGCACTGAAGCCATTGTGCAGACTGAAGAAGAGGCTACTGGTACTGAAGCCAGTGAGCCCCAGTTTGAAACCTTCCCAGATATTCCTACCACACTGAAGGCAGTTAAAGGAAAAGAAAAGGTTGTATCTGGTGAAGAGGAAGAGCAGACTGAAGATGTTGACAATGAAACATCAAGGAAGTTGCAACAACAATGCATTATGATAGAAATTTTCAAGACAAATCAAAAGAATGAACTGCTGGCCCATCGTAGGGATATGGCAATAATGGGCACTCTGGATTCCTACAATGCTGGAAGGTTAGGCATTAATATTGAAGTCTTTAAAAGGATGAAGGATGACCCCAGAATTCATCAGTGTCTCGATGCATTGGATGATGTCCATATACGCTCGTTCTACGCTGAAGAAGAACAGGTATATAACTCATTAATTTATGGTGTTACCATTCCAGAGTTGATCAGACAGAGAAAGGAGGAGCTGGTAAGCCTCCAGAAAAAGATTAGAAAAAATGCTGGTGCTCTGGAGTTGGAATACAGGAAAAGGATGACTGGTCTGCCTAAGCTTACTGCCAAACAAATAAAGGCAATAAAAGATGGTGATGTTAGCACCTTCATTCCTCTGGATACTACTCTGAGAATCAATCGACATGAACACCAGTCCACTGAAGGACAACAGAGTGGTGTATCCAGGGATACTGGAGAAATGGTTCACATGGCTAAGCAGAAGGCAAAGTTTGATGATATGATGAATTTCAGGGCCAATACAAGAAGGATTGTAAATGCTGAAATCAAGTTGGCTGAAAATCATCAAGGAATGACCAGATTCAATGTGAAGTTGACCAGAGAGGGTAACTTTACAGATGAAAGGAAGGATACTTCAGTCCAAGCTTTTGGATGGACTGAACTGAAGGAGATAGGATGGACCTTTAAAGGTAAAACTGATCTCTCTCCAGATGTGAAGGCCTTTATGAAGAGAATCGAGAAGGTCTGGAGAAGAGAATTCAACAAATGGAAGCTGTGTTGGGTCTGAGACCACCAGTGTCTGTTCCATCATCTCCATCTCCAAAGAGGAAGGCTACTGAAGATGCTCCAGAAAGGACAACGAAAAGAAGGGCCTAAATCTTTTTATCATTGTACTTATTGTAATTAATTGTCTTATGAAAGTTGTAATTATTTTCCTTTTTGATAAGGCTGTCATCTAGTCGGGTGTGCAATGTTGACATATGTACACTTTAATGCAGTTAAAATGTAGTAATGCAGTTAAACGTAACAAAGTAGCCAAAACGTAGAGAAAGCAGTCATGTGGTTATATGTGTGAAATGCAGAATGAAGGATAGGCACACTTAGAGTATTACATCCTATTATGTAGTATTGATGTTATGATATGTTGATGTGTATTGTGCCTTAAAGACGTTTCATAAATCCATAATGTTTGAAATGGATAAATGGTTTTATAATTTAAGTGTTATCTTACTTAGCTAATTCGTTAGCTAACACTTGTCTTTTGAATTGTGTTGCTCCCTCAGGTTTAGCTTAGCCGAGGTAGACGTTGAATGAAGAGTGAGGAAGTGGGTAGATTGCTTGATGAAGACCATAGCTACCCATAGTTGCTACATATTTCTAGACTTTTGTTTATGTTTAGACATTTATGAAGTTCGCATGTTTTGTAGTCGGTTGTTTGGTGTTGGGCAGCCGACGGGTTTCCATTTGGACTTGTTTTGATGATATGACTAAGTCCAGATTTACTGGACTCGCTCCAGACTCGACTACTGGAGCTTACTGAAGAACTGTCCAGAATCTGACCTACTCCAGACTTGGGATCTGGAGTCCTTCTAAAGATTTGTCCAGAAATAATGGAAGACTAATGAGCAAATACTTGTATAGGAAATCTGGAGTATTCTTCAGATTAGCTCACTGGTCTTCACCCAGTCCAGATCTACTCTACTGAAGACATTCTGACTGAAGTCAAAGACTGAAGTCTGAAGAAAGAAGACTTATCAAATGGCGGAGTGTAACATCTCAAAACTTAATCGTTTATGTTGACTAACGTCGTTAGGTCAAATTCTAAGTCCGTGATTTGATATGTGATAAAATGTGTGTTTATATGTTTATGTGCCCTATATGTGAGATTTATTTATCTTTAATGAGTGACAATAAAGTGGATTAAATGATGTGTAAAAGGCCTTTGTAGTGTGCGAAAGTGCTTTGGTGTGTTATATGTATCCCCAATAGGTGTTTTAAAGTGAAATAAAGTCAATATGAAGTCCAGGGACTAGTTTTGCCAATGGTGAAAAGTTAAAAACGGGTTTAGGGTGGGATTAGCCTAATCTAGGGTTAGTTTCCAGCCTAAACATAATTAAAAAACAAACACACAAAGTTCCTTCAATCTTTTCTTGAATTATTAAGCAAAATCTTCGAGTTTTGGGTTATACGATCGAGTGTTTTTGGTATTGAATCAGATCTGCCTTGTTGTTTAGGTAATCATTGATTTACTACTTATATTTCAGATCTAAGGTTGAATTATATGGAAACAAATCTGATTTATAAAAAGGGTTTTGAAAAGTTAGGGTTTATATTATGTTTAAGCCAATTAATGTTCAAAAACGATGTCAAACGAGTTTATAATCGATCTTTATGATCAAGAGATGTTCATTTATGTCAAAAACATGTTTTGGGTGAAGCCTAAGTCGATCGATTTCTGGAAAATTGAAGAACAAAGTCATTTTATGAATTCTGGACGAAGTTAAGTTCCTGAAGCTAACTTCGTTCCTGGAAGGCTAAATTCGTTTGTAAAAACGAAGTTTAACTTCGTTTTAAAACCAAATTCGTTTTAAGAAGCCTATCTTCGTTTGGTCTAAGTTCGTTTGATAATGGAGAAGCTAAATTCATTTTAAGTTGTTTTGAAGCTTAAATTCGTTTGTTCTAAACTAAATTCGTTTTGAAAACGAAGATTAACTTCGTTTGATGGTGTAAGTTCATAAGAACAAAACTAAGTTCGTTTTCAAGTCCTTTTAAGGTCCCAAATGACTTATATTTCATATGTTAATGTACGATAGGTGTCGGGGATTACTATTAAGCACTATTAGCTCTCTGTTTGCTCGCGTACACTACTACGAGGTAAGATACACTACTTTTGTCACGCTGAGGGTGCAACAAAAATGGTTTCATAAACTATAACCTCCAAAACGGTAATGTATAACCTATATTGTGGTTGGGTTGATATGGGAAGGTATTCGGGGATTAAAGATGACGGTGCCTATGCTTAAAATGTTTCCCCGTAAATACGTTTATGATATGATATATGATGATATGTTTAAACGATATGATATGTTATGATGAATGGTGGTTAATGATATGATGTAATGATGATATGTGCATGTATATGTGGCTTGTTCATCTAGAACACTAGACCTCTTTAGGTTGCCATGACACGTGCACGTTTTAAGGGCCCTAACGTGAAAAGATGATAGATGTGGATTAGTTTAGGATTAATGTGGAAACCTAAACTAAACGTGGTAAATGCTCGAGCTAATTAGACGTTAAGAGTTATGCATAACCCGTGCCTGACTGAGTGGTAATAGGTACGTATAAACCGTGCTCGTATGTGGGAGAGTACGTCGTGCTCGCATGTGGGAGAGTACGTAGTGCCCGTATGTGGGAGGGTACGTTAAAATGGTTGCTCGGGTGCTCCTTGCAACAAGTCATATGTGGCGAGTAGTTCGGGTGGCCTGATGACCCACCTAATGTCGTGAACATAACGTGCTACTCATGGATCGACATTGTCTTTCCTTAATGGTAACTTCGGTTACAACTTAACGGTGACCTAGTCACAACTTAATGAGATGAGATGAAATGACGAAATTGATTAGGCACACTTAGGGTCATGGACTCTATGCTTATATGTGATATGGATACGTTATGTGGTGATATAAATGCCTAAATCAAATGACGTAATGCTTTAAAGTGACGTGTTTAATGGATGAAACGTTTTGCTTAAACCTGGTGTTATCTTACTTAGCTTTATAGCTAACACTTGTTTCTTTTCATGTGTTGACACCCCTCAGGTTAGGCAGTGAGATGACGTGTGAAGCTTTGGCGAGAGATGGTTAGATGATCAAGCTGGCTTTAGTTTACCCAATAGCTTCGCATAGACCTTATGTTATTGATTTCCTTTATGGACTTATGTAATGACTATGTTATGATTGCTTTATGTTGGGCAATCTTATGGATTTCTTTTATTACTGATTTGATGCTATTAGTAACACCACCAATGTTTTCTCAACTGTTTTCCTTAGTTGAGTATTTTCCTAAATCGTTTCCGCATGATTTAACGCCGTTAGGCAAAATTTTTGGAAATCCATATTTTTACGAAACGGGTGTTACAATTTGGTATCAGAGAAGTAGTTTAAGTGAACCAAGGCCTATTGACCATAGGATTTGGACTTAAACTTAGGATATGCATGCTAGGTATTCGTAGGATGCCTTAGCTAGTGATGACATGTGATGTAGGATGGGTTGGGATGAGTGCGAGTGTGATAAGGCTTATGAGATGTTTATGTTACGATGATATGATTTAGCCTTATCCCAACGAACTTTTGTTTTATTTCGCGCTTATCGACTCCACCATTTTATTGAAGGAAAATGGTTAACACTCGAAACCGCAACATCCAACGTGACGGAGCAACTGCCAGCGTTACTCCACCTGTCCATCCAGGTGCAGTTGCTACTAATGCTGCTGCTACTGCTGCTGCAGCTAACGTGAATAGAAATCGAGTGAATGCTCAGCAGGTCAATCGGCAAGGCTCGTTAGGCCCTATGCCTCCACCTCCTGGTAATCAACCCATAGTTAACGAAGCAGTGGTGGAGCAAACCCCAAATGCAGCTGAATTGTACAATTTTGTGCTGACTCTCCAGGCCCAGTTAGCACAGACTCAGGAGCAACTGAACAACGCTCTTGCCGAAAATGCTGAAGGAAACTGATGGCAATTTCTCAGTGCCTTCTCACCACACTGAGCTACCAGTTAATAATGTAGTCGTTCCCCCTGTTAATGTGGATGTGGCTCCTCCTAATGTAGTTCAAGCTCCTCGATTCAAGTTCGAAAGTTTTCAGAAGTGCGGAGCTCAGAATTCTATGGAACACTTAATGCAGTGGGTTGCATGGAATGGCTTGATGATACTGAGATGGTTTTTGAAGCTTGTGATTGTCCTGAGGATAAGAAAGTGTTGTGTGCTAGCAGGATGCTGAAAGAAGGTGCTCGGGACTGGTGGAAGAGCATTACCATTTCGATGACTCCAGTTATGGTATCTGCTATTACGTGGGCTAACTTCAGACAGAAATTTATTGAAGAGTATATTGGAGTTCATGAGCAGCGCAAGATGGAAAAAGAGTTTCGTGCCTTGACGGCTGAAGTGGGTAAAATCAATGATTATGCTCGTTCCTTTATGGAGAAGATGAAGTTCGTGGGTCATTTATTCCGAACTGATGCAGATCAAGTTGCCTGTTATGTCGATGGTTTGCCTCCGAGTTATCGAGGTATATGCAGGCAGCATAAGACTCTAACTGAAGCTATCAAAGAGTCTAAGAAGCTTGATGATGATTTTGCTGCGGATAAGAAAGTGGAAAAGAAAGAGGATGAGAAGAAGTCTGACAATAAGAGGAGGTTTGGTGGGTCAAATCGTTTTGGTAAGAAGTTCAAGGGATCTTCGTCCTCCGACAAGGGAAAGACAGACAAGGATGGAAAATGGTGTTCTAGCTGCAAGCTTTTCATTCTGGTCAGTGTTCTGCTAAGACCCGCAGGTGCAATAGGTGTGGAGCACAGGGTCATACTTTTGATGAATGCACTGATAAAGCAAGATGTTATAAATGTGGAGATGCAAAGCACTGTATTGCCGATTGTCCCCAAATGAAGAAAGATGAGGGAAAGAAAGCGGAAGCTTCCAAAGCCAAAGCCCGTGCTTTTCAGATGACGGCTGAAGAGGCAAAAGACGATGATCAGGTAGTTACTGCTACCCTTATTGTTAACTCAAAACCTGCTAATGTGTTATTTGATTCTGGTGCGAACAAATCTTTTGTGTCTACTCTGTTTGCTCCTAAGTTAGACATGACTACTAGTTCTTTACGGTGCCCTATAGAAGTAGAAGTGGCTAATGGTGCAACGTCTATTATTCGGGAAGGTTACTCTGATTGTCCTTTAGAAATAGAGGGTCGTTCGTTTACTGCTAATTTGTTACCGGCTACCATTCCTAGTTTTGATGTTGTTCTCGGAATGGACTGGATGTCTAAAAACGATGCTGTCGTCTTATGTGCAAAGAAAATAGTTCGTATCGCTACCCCTGATGGTAAAGGTGTCTGTGTTTATGGTGACAGAAGCCGGGAAATGTTAAGGTGATCTCGATGATGAAAGCACTTCGTTGTATACGGCAAACTAAGTCACATTTTCTAGCTTATGTCATCGATTCTCGTATCGCAAAGCCTACAGTCTCTGATGTCGAGGTTGTTTCCGAGTTTCCTGATGTTTTCCCTGAAGATCTTCCAGGTCTTCCTCCTGATCGTGAGGTTGAATTTTCTATTGATCTCATTCCTGGTGCTACTCCTGTAGCCAAAGCTCCCTACCGATTAGCTCCGACGGAGATGAAGGAGTTAATGACGCAAATTCAGGAACTTTTAGATAAAGGTTTCATTCGTCCGAGTTCCTATCCATGGGGTGCTCCTATCCTTTTCGTAAAGAAGAAAGACGGATCCATGCGCATGTGTGTCGATTATCGCGAGCTGAATAAAAGAACGGTGAAGAATAAATATCCACTCCCTCGCATTGATGATTTGTTCGATCAACTTCAAGGTGCTTCCTGCTTTTCAAAGATTGACTTACGGTCTGGCTATCATCAATTAAAGGTTGAAGAAGAAAGTGTAGCCAAAACAGCGTTCCGAACTCGTTATGGTCATTACGAGTTCCTTGTCATGCCATTCGGTTTGACAAATGCTCCAGCGAAGTTTATGGATTTGATGAACCGTGTCTGTCGACCATTTTTGGATCATTTCGTTATTGTTTTTATCGACGACATTCTTGTGTATTCAAAGACGGAAGAGGAACATAGAGAGCATTTGAGGGCTGTCCTTCAAGTCCTCAGAGAGAAAAAGCTATATGCTAAGTTCTCCAAGTGCGAGTTCTGGCTAAAGGAAGTTCATTTCCTCGGCCATGTCGTCTCCTCTGATGGTATAAAGGTAGATCCTTCGAAGATAGAAGCGGTGTCGAAGTGGGAGCAGCCTAAGTCTCCTACTGAAATTAAGAGTTTTCTTGGTTTGGCTGGCTATTATCGACGTTTTATTCAGGATTTCTCGCGCATTGCCAAGCCAATGACTGAATTAACGAAGAAAGGTGTGAAGTTTGTGTGGACCGATGTTCAAGAGAAAGCCTTCACGACGTTGAAAAAGAAGTTGTGTGAAGCTCCAGTCTTAGCCTTACCCGAAGGAACCGATGATTTAGTGGTCTATAGTGACGCATCCATCACGGGGTTAGGGTGTGTATTAATGCAACGAGACAAAGTTATCGCTTACGCCTCTCGACAGCTGAAGCCACATGAGCGGAATTATCCTACTCATGACCTTGAGCTGGCTGCTGTTGTTTTTGCTCTGAAATTGTGGCGACATTATCTGTATGGTACAAAGGGTACCCTATACACGGATCATAAGAGCTTACAGTACGTGTTTACTCAGAAGGACATGAATGTTAGACAACGACGGTGGATGGAGTTATTAAAGGATTACGATTGTGAAATTAAATATCACCCAGGCAAAGCTAATGTGGTTGCTGATGCCTTAAGCCGCAAAGGATATGCGAAGAGTAGATTATGTGCGATGATTACAAAGATTGAGTCGAATTTACTGGAACCTATTCGATTAGCTCAAATCGAAGCGTTAAAGGATGTAATGTGAAAGCGGAGTCTATTGGGAAAAAGAAGAAGAACAGACTCCAAATGGAAGAAAATAGTCGTGGCCTTCGAACTTACAAAGGTAGAATATGGGTTCCTCTCTATGGAGGCAATCGTGAGTTAGTAATGGATGAAGCTCACAAAACTAAGTATTCTGTACACCCTGGTGCCACAAAGATGCATGCAGATTTGAAGCCCATTTATTGGTGGCCCAGTATTAAGAACGATGTGATGATGTATGTGCAGAAATGTTTGACGTGTGCTAAAGTGAAAGCTGAACATCAAAAGCCTTACGGGAAATTTCAGCAACTTGAGATCCCTGAGTGGAAATGGGATCACATTACGATGGATTTTGTGACCAAACTTCCGAGGACGCCTCGTGGTCACGATATGATATGGGTTATTGTCGATCGATTAACGAAGAGTGCTCACTTCCTCCCAGTTCGTGAGACTGCTCCTATGGAGAACTTCGCTACGTTGTATATTGATGAAGTGGTTACTAAACATGGTGTTCCGATATCGATTGTGTCGATCGTGATGCTCGATTCGTTTCCAACTTTTGGAAGAGTTTTCAACGGGAAGTTGGTACTCAAGTTCGTCTGAGCACAGCCTATCACCCGCAGACCGATGGGCAAAGTGAAAGGACTATTCAAACGCTCGAAGATATGCTCAGAGCTTGTGTAATGGATTATGGTGGTTCGTGGGATAAACACCTACCTCTTATTGAGTTCGCGTATAACAATAGTTATCATGCGAGCATTGGAATGCCACCTTATGAGATGTTATATGGTAGAAAGTGTCGGACTCCTAGTTGTTGGTTGGAGCCCGGGGAAAAGCAATTTGCTGGACCCGAAGTAGTACAAGTTACGGCCGATAAAGTTAATGTTGCAAAGAAAGCCTTACGTGTTGCTCGCGAAAGGCAAAAGTCATATGCTGATAAGAAAAGGAGGCCGTTCGATTTTAAAGAAGGCGAAATGGTTTTACTCAAGGTGTCGCCTTGGAAAGGTGTATTACGGTTTGGAAAACGTGGAAAGTTAAGCCCCAGATTCATTGGACCTTTCAAGATTATCAAGAAGGTTAATGAACAGGCATTTCAACTGGAATTACCTCCAGAACTACACGCAATTCACAACACATTTCATGTGTGTTATCTACGTAAGTGTTATGCGAATGAAACGGATGTCATTCCACTCGAGGACGTAAGTATTAATCCCAACAAGCAGATTGTCGATGAACCTGTTGCTATAATGGGAAGGAAACAAAAGAAGTTACGACGAAAGATTATTGATCTAGTTCTCATTAAGTGGAAACACAATCACGGCGAAAGTATGACGTGGGAGACCGAGTTCGTAATGCGGGAGACCTATCCCCACCTTTTTGATACTGAAGTGATTCCGGGGACGGAATCCTCTTAAGGGGGAGGTAATTGTAACATCCCAAAACTTAATCGTTTATGTTGACTAACGTCGTTAGGTCAAATTCTAAGTCCGTGATTTGATATGTGATAAATGTGTGTTTATATGTTTATGTGCCCTATATGTGAGATTTATTTATCTTTAATGAGTGACAATAAAGTGGATTAAATGATGTGTAAAAGGCCTTTGTAGTGTGCGAAAGTGCTTTGGTGTGTTATATGTATCCCCAATAGGTGTTTTAAAGTGAAATAAAGTCAATATGAAGTCCAGGGACTAGTTTTGCCAAAGGTGTAAAGTTAAAAACGGGTTTAGGGTGGGATTAGCCTAATCTAGGGTTAGTTTCCAGCCTAAACATAATTAAAAACAAACACACAAAGTTCCTTCAATCTTTTCTTGAATTATTAAGCAAAATCTTCGAGTTTTGGGTTATACGATCGAGTGTTTTTGGTATTGAATCAGATCTGCCTTGTTGTTTAGGTAATCATTGATTTACTACTTATATTTCAGATCTAAGGTTGAATTATATGGAAACAAATCTGATTTATAAAAAGGGTTTTGAAAAGTTAGGGTTTATATTATGTTTAAGCCAATTAATGTTCAAAAACGATGTCAAACGAGTTTATAATCGATCTTTATGATCAAGAGATGTTCATTTATGTCAAAAACATGTTTTGGGTGAAGCCTAAGTCGATCGATTTCTGGAAAATTGAAGAACAAAGTCATTTTATGAATTCTGGACGAAGTTAAGTTCCTGAAGCTAACTTCGTTCCTGGAAGGCTAAATTCGTTTGTAAAAACGAAGTTTAACTTCGTTTTAAAACCAAATTCGTTTTAAGAAGCCTATCTTCGTTTGGTCTAAGTTCGTTTGATAATGGAGAAGCTAAATTCATTTTAAGTTGTTTTGAAGCTTAAATTCGTTTGTTCTAAACTAAATTCGTTTTGAAAACGAAGATTAACTTCGTTTGATGGTGTAAGTTCGTAAGAACAAAACTAAGTTCGTTTTCAAGTCCTTTAAGGTCCCAAATGACTTATATTTCATATGTTAATGTACGATAGGTGTCGGGGATTACTATTAAGCACTATTAGCTCTCTGTTTGCTCGCGTACACTACTAACGAGGTAAGATACACTACTTTTGTCACGCTGAGGGTGCAACAAAAATGGTTTCATAAACTATAACCTCCAAAACGGTAATGTATAACCTATATTGTGGTTGGGTTGATATGGGAGGTATTCGGGATTAAAGATGACGGTGCCTATGCTTAAAATGTTTCCCCGTAAATACGTTTATGATATGATATATGATGATATGTTTAAACGATATGATATGTTATGATGAATGGTGGTTAATGATATGATGTAATGATGATATGTGCATGTATATGTGGCTTGTTCATCTAGAACACTAGACCTTTTTAGGTTGCCATGACACGTGCACGTTTTAAGGGCCCTAACGTGAAAAGATGATAGATGTGGATTAGTTTAGGATTAATGTGGAAACCTAAACTAAAAGTGGTAAATGCTCGAGCTAATTAGATGTTAAGTGTTATGCATAACCCGTGCCTGACGGTGGTAATAGGTACGTATAAACCGTGCTCGTATGTGGGAGAGTACGTCGTGCTCGCATGTGGAGAGTACGTAGTGCCCGTATGTGGGAGGGTACGTTAAAATGGTTGCTCGGGTGGCTCTTGCAACAAGTCATATGTGGCGAGTAGTTCGGGTGGCCTGATGACCCACCTAATGTCGTGAACATAACGTGCTACTCATGGATCGACATTGTCTTTCCTTAATGGTAACTTCGGTTACAACTTAACGGTGACCTAGTCACAACTTAAGATGAGATGAAATGACGAAATTGATTAGGCACACTTAGGGTCATGGACTCTATGCTTATATGTGATATGGATACGTTATGTGGTGATATAAATGCCTAAATCAAATGACGTAATGTTTTAAAGTGACGTGTTTAATGGATGAAACGTTTTGCTTAAACCTGGTGTTATCTTACTTAGCTTTATAGCTAACACTTGTTTCTTTTCATGTGTTGACACCCCTCAGGTTAGGCAGTGAGATGACGTGTGAAGCTTTGGCGAGAGATGGTTAGATGATCAAGCTGGCTTTAGTTTACCCAATAGCTTCGCATAGACCTTATGTTATTGATTTCCTTTATGGAACTTATGTAATGACTTTGTTATGATTGCTTTATGTTGGGCAATCTTATGGATTTCTTTTATTACAGATTTGATGCTATTAGTAACACCACCAATGTTTTCTCAACTGTTTTCCTTAGTTGAGTATTTTCCTAAATCGTTTCCGCATGAATTTAACGCCGTTAGGCAAAATTTTTGGAAATCCATATTTTTACGAAACGGGTGTTACACGGAGTCCACTGGAAGTCTTACCAGATCTGTACACTGGAGGATTGTCAGTGTTCTAGACCTTACAAGTCTGAACACTGATATCGAGAATTTGACTTTAAGCCTTTACACACTTTCCAAAGAACAACCCACTTGTTCTTTACCAAAGTATACGTGTGTTAAGGTGGTTGGATAAAAGGATACACTTGCACCTGATGTGACTTTATCCTTATTCCTTATCCAATACATTTAATGTTCTTGTCGGATCATTAAATGTATGCAACCATATTTGTACGGCACAAAATTCACTGGAGAATTTTGTTGCCTATAAATACAAAGTCATTTCTTTGAGAAAATCACTTTTTAGCAAATTGGTGAACTTGCTTAAATACTCTCGATCTAAACAGCTATACTTCACAACTCTAAGTATAAACAGCAAGTATAGATCACTTGTAATTCAAAGATTGTTTAGATACTTACATACGTGTAATATCTAGGTTCCGCAACGATCTTGTATTTTGTTTATACATCAATAAAGAAAATACACTTGAAAACTACATTCGTGTTCCACCTTTTATTACTTGTTTAAATATTGCTTAAAGTCATTTATTACTTTGTTTATATTCTTGCATATTTATATTGAAGTAATACTAGTCCGATTCTAGTTCATACTTGTCTTGTTATTTTACACTCGTGGTTAAACCATCGTGTGAGGGACTTTACATGACTAAGTAACACCATTGAATAAGGAAACCAAACAGATTTTAATTGGTTTGGACTTTTAAAGTTTCTTCCGCTTTCTTTTAACGCCGTTAGGCGAAATTTTTTGGAAACCCATATTTTTAAGGGCTAATTACTTAAAAGGGTATCATACTCTCACTTTTTTACTATAACATGACTCAACGTTTTTTTCCATCTAATATAAGGATCCACCTGATAAAAGATATCTAACACGAGTACCAAAACCACCATCCGGTTTTTAAAGTCTAGCTCGAAGCGGTTTTATGTGTTTTATGCCATGTAAGCAAGCCATGTCGTATAATGTTGACTTAGGGTTGACTTGTTGACTGAGAAATCAACACATATTCAACAACAATCAATCTTCCACGTTTAGATTCAATCTGCAAGCTATTTTGTTTCCCCTTTCTTATTAATAAACATGATATAAACATCTAATTGAAATAATAGTACATAAAAAACAATAAATCTATACAAAACAATAAATCTTGAAACAAAACAAAATATATATCTATCTATACAAAACAGATCCGGCCAAACACCACCGGATCTTTCATCCATCTCGAACCCCAATACGTAATCTATATATACGAAATATATACATACAAGTATTTGAATCCACGTATCTATCATCTGATATATACACACATGAAGTCCACGGCCGGAGCACATGAATTCCGATTAGTCAATGACCGGAGCACACCATTAGGCACCAATGACACCGGATCTTGTTCATCACATGAAATCCATGTCGTGTATCATTTTCATCATCATCACGGCTTGTACATCTGATCCAGTACTTATTGATGGTTGTGGATATAAATCAAAAAGAGGGAGATATATACATATATTGCTGGAAAGAGAAAGAAACAAGAAGTTCCTAGATCTATAGAACGAGTGGATGTCATGGTTAAATATAAGATGAAAAACTAAGAAAACCCCCACACACAAAAAAGTGATACGCCGGCTAATTTGGCCGGGTAGGTTGCGGCTTCATCTACTTCTCTCATACGACTCCTTTCATTGCCTCCCTCTCTCCTTCTCCCCCCCCTTCTATCGGTTCCCTGATCGCCACGTCACCTCCTCCATCACCTTCCCCCCTCCGCCCTCATACACTATTTCTGTTAGCCGTTGACCTCCCGGAGTAATCTCAACATACGTTAGATCTTACTGCGTCCTGGCCTTGCGCACCTGTCACGTGCCATGTTCTACTCTGAATCCTCCCCTCACCCAGCTACTCTTCTCGATGCCCTTTTCACTATGTTCCCTTCCTACCCTCTTCCTCCCTCACACCAATATTGGCCTTTCCCCTCCTTTCCTCCTCCACCTCCCCTTGCCACCCTCGCCCCCATCAAAACCATTCCGTCCCCCCCGCGTGACCCTCCCCTACCCCTCCCCCTACCCATGCTCCTTTTCCACCTCCTTCCCACCCCTGTAAATCTGTGGTCTTCCCTCCTTCCTACATCCCTAACTTTATTCTCTCACCTCTGGTTCATCCATAATCTGCCCAAATTCCCTTGTCCCATTTTCCCTTCAACTTCATTCTTGCTCCCCCTTCGTAACCTTCCTCCACATTACCCCGCTACTCCTCTGCATTCCAAGTCATATCCCCACACTTTTGTTCTTTGGCCACTTCTCCGGCCGGCAGTCTTGCTATCTCCCCTGGGCCTCACCCGTCGCACACACTGATATTGTGGCGAGCCCCTCCTGCCTTCTGAACAGTGCCCAACTAACACGTGCCATTTCCCGGCCCCTGTGACAGAGTGGCTCCGAAAATCCTAATCGGACGGTCTCCCGGTCTCTGCTGATACCCAATCCTGGGTTCGCCTCACGACTCCCTCTATGTGGTTAATATTTACAATGGGGGAATGGGTCTGACATTAGCCAATGAGATGGAATGGAGATACAAAATAAAAACTGGAGATGAGATGATTCATGGAAGAATGGAAGATAAATACAATGAATGTATTCTATTCAGATTCAAATATGGTAAAATGAAAGATAAACACTAGCTTCACATTTATTTTTATTGTCGTACGCTATATAATAATAATTATAATATAATGATAATGATAATACATAATAAAATAAAATATGGCAGAACAAATGGAATGTGAGGTGACACAAACCACTCCACGTAGGCGTTAAAACCACTAGTGGTATTTTTAAAACCCAAAATAAATGGTGTTAACGACGTTGATCCTTACATTAGATGGAAAAAAACGTTGAGTCATGTTATAGTAAAAAAGTGAGAGTATGATACCCTTTTAAGTAATTAGCCCTATTTTTAAATGAAGGGTGTTACAAGTTGGTATCAGAGAAATGGTTTAAGTGAACCAATGACTATAAGTGTGCCATAGGAATTGGACTTAAACCGATAGACGACAAGTTAGGCTTAAGTAGGTATGCTTAGCTTTGAGATGAAATGCCTTAGGACGGGTTGGGATGAGTGAGAGTGTAGGAATAAGGCTATATGATGGTTGTTTATTGATATGTGAATATGTGTTTTAGCCTTTATTCTTCCGTTTCTCGCTTCTCCGTCGCTAAGTTATTCTATTGTTACGATAGACGGTCCTCGAGGTGATCTTCTATTCCTCTAACTGAATTTGATAAACTTTTGCCTTATATTATGTGAGAAGTTGTTGAGATGGACAAAAGTTGGAGGATTAGATGAATGGAATTGGTGAAAAGAAGGTGATACACAATGGTGGTAACGAACACGAATGTGAAAGGATACAACTACAATTATGGTCCGGAACATAATTGCAAGTGTATCACGACGCGAGCGTGTTTGTATGGCCATGCTTGTGTTGACCGGTGTACAAAGTAATGAAGTTGGAGAGATTTCTATGTAGTGAATCTTTATGTGTCGAGAGTAAACACCGTGTTACAACTATAATGATGTTGATGCCTCAAGTGTGTTGAAATGTGAGAAGATCGATGGAAAGTGATAGCCGTATTAAATGTTTATGAGGATTATGTTGTACATGAAGTTAAATGAAGTTTTGAGATAAGTGAGGAGTGAAATGTTTAGTAGTCAATGTTGTTAAGTCTACTAGTTTAAAGGACATGGACTTGAAGTTGGTGAGTGGAGTTGATGCTGGATTTTTGAAGGTTATAAGTATGTGACGCATAGAAGGGTTACCGGACACATGTATGGAAGGATACAGTTACAATTCCGGCCGCGAACGTAATTGTAAATGTATCACGACATGTGTGTGTTTGTGAGACTGTGTCTGTGCTGATCTGAATGGAGTGAAGATGGGAATGATGGAATCACTGGTTGGTGGCATAATTAACCACATGAAGAGTAGACGTGTATCTATGGATTAAAGAATGATGAAGCTGAAGCAAGTAAAGAAGATAACACTATGGATGAATGAACCTTTTAACCATGAAGCTCTTCCATTCTCTGAACACCATGTTATGATGTGAGATTTTCTTCGAGCTGCGAAGTCTTAAAGTTGTGCTTGGGTGTAAGGAAGACGCTTAGATTTTGTTTAAAATTATCTTTCCTGGTCATAGATGGTATGTGGCGCATATTCTGAGTTTTTTAGTTTATGCGGGGCATGTGCAAACACATGGAAGTTGCTGTTCAGAAATGCTCGAGTTAGGAGGCGCATGCACCATCCATGCGGCGCATATTTTGGTCTGTTTTGGATTTATGACTCGTTTAAGTTTAGGTTTTGTTACGGGATGTTAGATGACGATTGGAACGAGTATCTACAGGTGGAGATTCTTCCTTATATTGCATGAAGGTATGGAGAACTAACACATGAACCTTTCTAGCAGTTCTATCGCATATTGCCTTCGCCGGTGTGACATGAAGGTGATGTTGATATCCTATATGAGTACAAAATCTTATGTCTGACTGCTTCTCAAGATAAAGAGTTTTCCCTTATGAAAAGTTAAGAGGTTGGATGACGGAGTTAACTATGGATACTTAAATCACAAGAAGTAGAAGTTTTCATGAGCATTCGGTTCCGAATTGATCATGTTTCTCGCCTATGTGATCTACTTATGTAAGGCAAAGATTATACTTCAAAAGTCGAGGCCACCCGTAGTTTCGAGATGTTCTATTAATGTTCTCGGTTTCGTTGCGATCGTGAGGTCGAGCCTTCTATTGACGTGTGACGAGTGCTACTTTTATTCAAAGACACCTTTCGTTTTGTTCTCACTTATAGGAAGAAGTCAATGTTTTCGATTGTGGGATGTATTTCTTTATATAAGATAGATTTACGAATTGTACTACCATATGATGAAGTTGATGATGAAAGTCCTGCTTAGGTTAATTATACGCTCATTATGACCCTATTGAGTTTCTTGAAGTACCTGCATGGTAACGAATGGTCCTTACCATGTCATGAACTTAAGGGATAAAGTTTAAAGTTTCTCTAGACCGTTCCGTCATTACGTTCGGTGATGACATTATTATCTATTCTAAGTATGATGAAGAACATCATGTTGTGTAAGGAACGTTACTATGATTTTCTACAAGTAGAGGCCTAATTCTAAATTCGCCCAAAGTGAGTAAAAGTTAAAGTAGAAGCTGACGCGTAGAATTGAAAGGAACAAGGTTCCATTTAATGTTTAATTCCATGACTATAAGGTTATGGTAAGCACTTGTCTACAATGAGCCAGTCAAAGGTGATGTTTCTAGAGACGAAGATGTTGGTATTATGTGAGTGGATTCTGAAAATTCATAAATAACCAGCGTGGAACTATAAGTCTAAAAGTAAGATTTTGGTATCCGAGAACGAAATGACCAAAAGTTGTACTTGAGGAAGTTTATGAACCATGGTGACATTTGGATGCCGCCTGAAGTGTGATACGACCTATTATGATACGAGGTGTAGTAAATTTTATATGTTGACGTGTGATTGGGTTAAAAGCCAAGACTAGACATCGAAAGTTTGGTGGCAATACGAAGGGTCTAATGGTCCTCTAACGGAAGTGAGTGGTCACGTCACCTTGGAATAAGAGACAAAGTTGCGTGGGAAGTTAAAGGTAGTGATATGACATGAGCAATTAGTAAGCAAGTTGTCCAAAAATGCTTATTTCATGGTGAACTATTGCACCGTTTCCTTGGACATGAAAGAAAAGATGTATGATCAAGAAGTGCTCTTAAAGTGTGAAAGAAAATGGTTGAATGTTTTGAATCAAGACGGCTATTATATGAAATTTTTTAAAGATGTTTGACAAAGTTTGAGGAAAATGGTGAACTCAAGTGATGCCTATCACTCTTAGATTGATGGGAAAGAGAATGAAAGAGTTAGAAACTTGGTAAAACCATATGATGGTGTGATGGTGCCTTGAGATTTATTGTTGTGTTCATAGGCAACAATGATTATGCCATAGGTGTCGGATGTCATTTCATGATACGACAAGTTATTAAAGGGGAAAGTGCAGAGCCAAAGATCATAAAGACAATAGTTCATAAAGTTGGAATTGTTAAAGAAGTGTTTTGATTAGCTCAAAATTGTCTAAAGGTTTTGTGGTGAACAAAGGAAGCTTATTATGAGCAAAGTGGGTAAAATGGTCTAACCATAAGCCTCTATGGAGGGATATGTTATGCATCGAATGTATGGCGAGTCGACCCTTTGTTCAAATGAATTATGTGAGTTGTGATAGCAAGTTAGTAAGGATACGTGCTTGGAAGGCTTAACCGCCAAATGAATAGTATTCGCTGAATGTATTATGGGAATATATGTATGTTGAAATGACTTATGTTGATATGATGATGTTTAAAGTAGAAGTATATATGTGCATATGAAGTATGATTCTTATAATGATGGTGCTATGATATGTGTAAGATATGTGTTGTTGATAATGTCGATGTTATGGCTTAATGTTGTTATGTGATGACTTATATGTGGCACTTAAGTATGGTATGTCTAGTTCACTAGATATACGTATGAATCACTATGAGTTGTGCACGTTAGTAGGATTAAACGTTAAAGTAGATGTGGGATTAATTAGGTAATGAATGTACCTAATGTTAAAGCAATATGTGATGTGGGAAATCGTGCTAGATGTAATGCTAGTGCGTAAGATGTGGGAAATCGTGCTAGATGTAATGCTAGTGTGTAAGACGTGGGAAATCGTGCTAGTTGTAAAGCTAGTGCATAATATGTAAATTGATTAAAGATGTAAGATGTGGGAATAAGTTGATGAGGATAACTATAAGAATATGTGAGAAAGATGTACATGTAAATTAAGACGTGGGATTACAATGTGACGTGAGATTTAAGTAAGATATGTTGATACGTGTGATATAATCGTTGATAGGCACAATTAGGAGTAAATACTCTACATGTGCTAATATGAATACGTGTGGCAAGTTTATGTGTGATATGCCAAGATATGTTATGAAGTTACGTTTAAGTGGTAAGTCTATGTTGATGTGATATAAGACATGGATTAAGATGTGAGTATACGATGATATGATGTATATGTTGATATGAAACCAATGTGAATCCGTGGAGAGATATGAGCATTGATGTTAAGGAGTGTTTGTAGTTGGCCTGGTTGAGATCCTTGGCCAAAAAGTAAAAGAAGCTTCATAGGAAGTTAATTGAGCTTGTGCAAGTGGGACGGAATCATATTTATGGTGAAAGTAGATTCGGAATTATCCTCACCTATTTTACGCTGAAGTGATTCCGAGGACGGAATCCTCTTAAGGGGGAGGTAATTGTAACATCTCAATCTTTTTAATTAACCGTTGACTCGAGTCGTTAAGTCAACATAACGTGTCTGTAAGCTTATGGTAGATTTAATGCTTAAATGTAGTTAATGTGTTATACGTGCGAGACTTGAATGTCTTATTAATTGATGTAGTAATGTGTTTAAAGATGTAGTTATGTGCCTTTTGAGGTGCTTGAAGGGTTCATTGAGTTGTATATAGTCCATAGAGGTGTTTTGGGCTAATAATGTGATGTTTGGAAGTCTAGGGACCAAGTTTGACCTAGAAGGAAACTAAAAAACGGGATTAAGGGTTAATAAAACCCTAATCACACTCATAATCAGTTTTTTCTTCCTTTTTCTCTAGCCCTAACCGCCCCTTCCCCTCCTTGAGCAATTCTTGTGTGATTCTACCGATTAAGGGTGATTTGATAGAGTTTTGGTCTAGATCTTTCATCCCCATAATCATCTGCAGGTATATATGATGTTTTCCTTTTGATTTAACATTCTTTTGATATTATTATGTCAATCATTTCTGGTCAAAGGGTTTCGGTTTGGATTCGATTATGTTTGTGAGTCGATTTAGGTCAAATCGGGTGTCAAATCAATTGTAAAATGTGTTTAATGAATCCATGAATCAATATATGATTTCATAGTGTCAATTGAATCATATTTTGGGTATATATGAACTGTAGGTGTCATGGTTAGTTTCCATGGATGTTTGATAGTTGAGATCTTTTGTAAAACAAAGAGTTTATAAGTCTGAAAATTCAGTCATATTGCAAAAATCGTATCTCCTTTATAAAAATGAGTTAGGAGATGAATCTTACATTTTTGAAAAGTTCTTTGAGTCCCCTACATTTGTTAAGAACTGAGTTTTCTCTCATTTGGTTGTCTTGTATGACAAAAGTAGTCTACAAACCGAATATAGTCAAAAGATGAAAGTAGTCTACAAAAAGAGTCAAGTAGTCTACAAGTAAGTCAGGTAGTCTACAGAAAAGTATAGTAGCCTACAAAGAATGAAAGTAGTCAAAAGTAGACTAGTAGTCTACAAATAGATGGAAGTAGTCAACAGAGACTGTTATTTGACAAGTATATAGACCGTAGGCCGGTTTAGCCTCGTTTATACTCGTTAATTGATCCTATGTTCATTATAGGTAGTTGGGAATACTTGCTTTGCACGGTAACCTTAGTTATCATTTGTGTGCGCTTCTACGAGGTAAGATACACTACTTTGACACGCTGAGGGTTCAACAAAAAGATGGTTTCAAATAATAACTTCCCAACTTATATCTTGAATTGTTTGTGGGTATTCGGGGTTACACGGGAGGTGATATGGGTTATGTAGTTGACCATTGAGACCTGAAATGCAATCCCAAATGAAGTATAATGTAGTGAATGTTATGATATGTAGTATAATGTAGTGTATGTTATGATATGAAGTATAATGTAGCGTTATGTTATGAAGTAATATGTAGTATCTTGTGATGCATTGAGATGTAGTATATGTAGCATGTGTTGTTTTGTGCATGATTGTATGGCTTGCTCATCTAGTTCACTAGACTTGTTAAGTTGCCATGACACGTGCACATTTAAGGGCCCAAAACGTAAAAGCAGTAAACATAGTAAATGTTTATGTAATGCAGTCACCTAAACTAAATGAGATGCAGGTTCGAGCTCGTTAAAAATTTGATGCAGGAAAGTGTTAAGCTTAACCCGTGCTTGCCCTAGCCCGGCTAAGTGCGTTGACGTAGGTTGCTCGGGTGGCTCCTAGCAACATGGTCATTGAGATTCAGTTGAGTAATACGAGGGGTTTGACCCTCCCTCATTTGTCTTGTACATACGGATTACTCCGGGATTGGCTTGCCATTCCTTAACGACGTTTGATGTTCATCCGTAAGGCTGTCATCTAGTCGGGTGTGACATATGTTACACTTTAATGCAGTTAAAATGTAGTAATGCAGTTAAACGTAACAAAGTAGCCAAAACGTAGAGAAAGCAGTCATGTGGTTATATGTGTGAAATGCAGAATGAAGGATAGGCACACTTAGAGTATTACATCCTATTATGTAGTATTGATGTTATGATATGTTGATGTGTATTGTGCCTTAAAGACGTTTCATAAATCCATAATGTTTGAAATGGATAAATGGTTTTATAATTTAAGTGTTATCTTACTTAGCTAATTCGTTAGCTAACACTTGTCTTTTGAAATGTGTTGCTCCCTCAGGTTTAGCTTAGCCGAGGTAGACGTTGAATAAAGAGTGAGGAAGTGGGTAGATTGCTTGATGAAGACCATAGCTACCCATAGTTGCTACATATTTCTAGACTTTTGTTTATGTTTAGACATTTATGAAGTTCGCATGTTTTGTAGTCGGTTGTTTTGTGTTGGGCAGCCGACGGGTTTCCATTTGGACTTGTTTTGATGATATGACTAAGTAACACCATTGAATAAGAAAACCAAACAGATTTTAATTGGTTTGGACTTTTAAAGTTTCTTCCGCTTTCTTTTAACGCCGTTAGGCGAAAATTTTTGGAAACCCATATTTTTAAATGAAGGGTGTTACAATTTGAGTCCTAAGAATGGTGGTGTGAAAAAGAAGGTTGGGTTGTTCAAAGGAAAGTGCTACAATTGCGGTGAATCTGGTCACCGAGCTGATCAATGCAAGAATCCAAGGAAAGAAAGAGCAAACATGGTCGATGATGACATGCCTCTTGTTGCTATGATTTCTGACCTCACTGCTAAGTTGGAAGAGGTCAATCTTACCACCGATGGGATCAAAGGATGGTGGGTTGATACGGGTGCAACCTGTCATGTGTGTCCGGATAAGACAATGTTTCATAATTTGAGAGAAGCATCCGGTGAAGACAAGTTGTATATGGGAAATGTCGCTACTGCCGATATCAAGGGTGAAGGCGATGTGATCCTCAAGTGGACTTCGGGGAGAGAGCTCAAGTTGACTAATGTGTTGTATGTTCCCGAATTACGCAAGAGTCTTGTGTCAGGATGGTTACTCAACAAAAATGGGTTTCGTTTAGTGTTTGAAAGTGATAAGTTTGTGTTAACTAAACGTGGTTTATATGTTGGTAAGGGTTATGCCCTTAATGGTATGTTTAAACTTAATGTAATTGCAATCAAGAACATGAATGAAAATGCTTCTACTTCCGCTTACTTGATTGAGTCTTCTAATGTTTGGCATGCTCGTCTTGGTCATGTGAATTTTAATTCAATGCGTCGTTTAATTAAGTTAAATTATATACCATCTTTTACCATTGAATCTAATTCTAAATGTCCAACTTGTGTTGAATCAAAACAAACCACGAAATCTTTCAAATCAATTGAACGAAACACCGAGCCACTTGATTTAATCCATACCGATGTATGTGATTTTAGAACGATTCCCACTCGTGGTGGTAACAAATATTTCATCACCTTTATTGATGATTGTACAAGATATTGCTATGTATACTTGCTTAAAAGCAAGGATAAAGCAATAAA
The DNA here is from genome assembly GCA_034093135.1 of Erigeron breviscapus. NCBI lineage: Eukaryota > Viridiplantae > Streptophyta > Magnoliopsida > Asterales > Asteraceae > Erigeron > Erigeron breviscapus. Next base: position 27,640,938 of record CM067171.1, read on the forward strand.
CAAGTTTGTCTTGTACAAAAATGAGGTTGAGAATCAACTCAACAAAAAGATCAAACGATTAAGGAGCGATAGAGGAGGTGAATATGTTTCTCCTTTTGCTGAAATTTGTGCTCAAAATGGTATTATCCATGAACAAACAACTCCTTATACCCCACAACAAAATGGCATTGCTGAAAGAAAGAATCGAACTCTTAAAGAGATGATGAATGCCATGTTAATAAGCTCGGGTTTAGGCCAAGATATGTGGGGAGATGCCGTTTTATCGGCAAACTATCTTTTGAACAAAATTCCTTTCAAGAAAAAGGATGTTACACCTTGTAAGTCCCAACTCAATAGATCGTACTACCTGAAGACACCTCTATGTCGATGGTGGAGTTACTTTGCAATATAAACGCTGAACTGGAGACGACCAGTTACAAAGAGTATATACCAAGTTCTAGATAGATTACTTATTTAAGTGACAATAAGTAAAGAACAATGCAATAATACAAAATACTTGTAAAGTAAATTGGTGAGACAATATTTAATTTTCAAGTGTAATTTATTTATTAACTTTAAATAAATTACAAGGTTGTTGCGGAACCAAGATAATATAAAGTATGTAAATATCCTAACAACCTATGAACTACAATTGATATACACTTGGAATTTCTCTAAACAATCGAAACATTTAAAGTTGTGAAATGTTCCTTTTTGTGATTGAGAGAATATTGCACAAGTTCACCAAGAATATTGCAGGTATGCAAAGTGTGTGACTTTTTCGAAGTGTTATTCTTGTTGTGCAATGACTTGTATTTATAGGCAAAGTTAACATTGGGATGTTAACTTTGGCCGTACAAATATGGTTGAGAACATTTAAGGAATAACATTTAATTCCTTAAAATGTTGTGTAAAGTTGCAGTATAAAGCAACTCTACTCAACCAGCTTTATGTACCTTTTTGTACTTAAATAATAAGATAAATCTTATTATCCGGGTAAAAGCACATAAAGCATAAAAGTCAATTCCTCGTAATCAGTGTAAAGCATTGTAAGAGCTTTCCACTGACGGTCTCCAGTTTGTAACTGACTAGAATGTCAACTGGGCTTCGCTGCCATTGTCATTCTCTATCTTCCACTTGTTGTCTTCGACTCCAACTGGAAGGATTCTTCAACTGGTCAGTTCTCAACTGGAGGAAGTCTTCAGTTGCGTTAACTGTACGATGCAACTGGACTTCAATATATTTCTGGACAAATCTTCTTGGTCTCCAGGTGCAACTGGAGACTAGCCAGTTTCACTGAAACTGGTCCTAATGTATCTGTACAAGTGTGAACTGGAGAGACTTGTTCGATTAAATCTATCTAAGTTTTCCAAGGCATTTTTATAGATCAATAAATGCCTTGGGTTTTTCTTTTTAAGTTTGTTAGATCTAATCTATTATCTACCTTGTAGTTACAAACTGGTAACTTCATTTATACAAGGAAATGAAATTTACACAAGTTACAGAATGTAAATAAAATTACAAGTAGATACATTGAAAAGAGAACTTAATTAGATGGCACTTCGCCAGTTCGTCTTCTCTTGGTCACTGAAGAGATAGGTTGAGAGTCTTCAGGATCAATATTCAACTTTAGCTCCAGATTCTCTTTGTGTTGAATCTTGCCCTTCAAGAAGTTGACCCATGCTTTCTCAAACCTATTCCTTTGTGCCTTTGCTTCCAAAAAGTTCACCATTTCCACCCATTCAGTGAACCCATATTGCATTGCACCAGGATTGTCAGTTTTAACCAGTGGCCCTCTGGTATAACTGACCTCAACGTGAAAGTACTTGGTGCCTGGCTTAATTGTTACATTAACACCATTGATAGTCCCACTATGTCTTCTAGTTGCCATGATCTGGGAGTAATAGCTTCTTGCTTCAGATTCATTTGATATTTTATACTCCCAGCTCCAGCAGCCAGTACAGCAGACTTGATGTCATCATTCGATACATCCACCAGTTGGTTCTATGAATGTACTAAGGTCAGCATCTCTGGTCAGTGGTTTTCTTGGTTGAGGGATCTTTCTTGGTGGATTCAATACCCTTTTCACAACCTTCTTAACATTTTCAATTCTTTTCATGATCCCACTGGCCCGATTCTCTTTTGCCTTATCCACTGATATATTCAAAATTCTGGCATCAAATTCAGCTTCATCATCAGGATAGTGTCTGTCTAATTCAACATCAAGCATTTCTTTCAACATGTCAACTATCCTGGGATCATTCTTTACTCTGGCATACTCCTCCTTAGTGATTCCCAAAAGATGAGCATCACTAATATCAAGCAGTTTGATCTTAGCAAGATGTTCTCTGGCTTCAGCTTGGTTTCTTTGTTTCATCTTCTTTCTTTCTTTAATTTCATTTCCAAGTCTAGCCAATCTTTTGCTATCACTTTCTGAAACTGGAGGAAGCCTATCTAGATTGCCAGTTTCCAACATAGGTACATCAGTGGCCGGCTGGGCAGATACATCAGATGCTAAACCTTTGCCTTTGTCAACAACATTCCCCTATCACTTACATCACCAGTTTCATCAATTCTTTGCTCACCAGCTTCAGTACTGGCAGCCACAATCATTTCACTACCTGTTTGAGTTCCAGATGGATTACTTTCAGTTTGAATTTGTGCAAGAACTGCACTTCTTTCCCCCTTGGCAGCATCTAGACCTGCCCTAATAACTTCCCATTCAGAATGGTGAGTTGGCAACCGGTCAAGAGGCTGCCACGATTGCATGTTCTTGCATTCTTTGAATATGGTGCACATCATCCTGAAAGATCTCCATAGGTGGTTGGTTTCTTTTGACTGGGTCAGAACATTTGCTGCAACTTGTTCCTGACCAGTTTTTAGTTCATTCAAAATCTTGGAATCTTCATCCAGACCAGAAACCACCTTATCCTTGACTTCTTCATCCTTTTTCTTCAAACTTTCTACTTCAGTTGTCAGTTTATCCAGAGACTGAGCATGAAGTGATACCTGGGTGTTCAAGTTATCAATGCTGCCCCTCAACTGGTTGATCTCAGTAGTGAGTGGGGCCAGATCAACCTGAGGAGTGGCCAGCTTGGTGATCTCAGATATCACCTTTTCTATCAATTGTTGTTCTCTAGCACCCAGCGTATCATCTATTTTCTGACCAACTGAAGTCATTAACTGCTGCCCAAGTTCAGTCACATTCAACCCAGGCTTGTCAACCAATTCTTTTACCTGTTTTTCAATCTCCCTTAAATCCACTTCAGATGTTCTAACAGTGTTGCCCAGCAAGTTGGAGATTGAGGTTGTGACCTTGGACTGAGTGAGGTCAAAGGCTTCTTTTAAAGATGTTGCCAGATTGTTGCAGCCAGTGACCAGCTCATTCAGCTTCTTCAACACCAAGTCTTCATTTGATGAAAACTTGTTAATCCCCAGATCAACCACTTTAATATTGGTCAAGTGACGAAGTTTTGGATATCGGCTTGAACAGAGACAACTTGACTGTCCAGTGACGGAGGAGAAGGTGTCACTGGACCAGCAGCAGTTTCTATTGGAGCAACTGGAGGAGGCAAATTTAGAGAAGTCTCCCAGTTGACATCACAACAGTTGAAGAAATAGTAGGAGTGGTGGTAGAAGAAAGGACTGGAAATTCAATTTATTGGACATGCTGAGAATGCTCAGGTGTGTCCAACGGCGGCGGTGGTGGTGCATTTCTCGAAGGAGTGAGAATTGCCCAGATGGTGATGGTGCCATACGTCTGTTTCCAGACATATAGTTATAAGTGGGAAAGGGAATATTTGTAGGCTCATTTTCTTGAGTTTGTGAAAGTGAAATTGAAGCATCTGGAAGCGAGACTGGAGATGAAGGGTTTTGATCTTGTACAGCAGAATCAAAAATCTCCAAGTCTGATGCAGTACCTTCAGAATCCGAAGATTCAATAAGGATTTCCTCGTCATTAACACTCATGTCCAGATCCATGAATGTAACTGAGGGCTGACCAGATGGGTCAGTCTCCAGATGACCTTCCCCAGTTTCCTGGTTGGGTGCATCTGTTGGAGGATCAGATACCGAGGTATCTTCACCAGGGATAGAGGTCAGTGGGGTTGCCTCAGTTATAGTTGCTCTATCCACAACCATAACATTCAGACGAACTGGTGGGTCCCTCATTATTTTGAGGCCCGCCCAGTTGTCTTTCCGACTCACCTTGGATTGGTGCATCGGTTTTTGCGAATGCCAGCCGCATTCTATCTGGAATCTCGACCTCTCCAGCTTCAGATACTAGAGAGTCAAGATTCCTCAACAAATCTGGGACAGTGTAAGGTGAATCTGTGCTTAAATAAGCTTCACTGCCCAGAATTTGTAGAAAACAAAGAGAGAGAAACCTGGAGAAGGGGATACATAGTCCCCTGGTGCCCTTCAGTTTTTGAACCAGGCTTCTGAAAAGGATATTAGCAAAATCCACTCTCAATCCATTCCACAAGCAGTATGCCATCTCTGCCTGTGCAGAGTTAATCTGGTCAAGTCCACCAGAACTCCCACCCATACTTTCCACAAGGTGGATGAAAAAATACCTCCATGAAGGTGTAAGACCCTTCATGGTCATCGCACCTTTGTCTTCAAAACCCCTTTCTCCAGGCACTCCTTATGTCCCATTTCAAGGAGGACCTGGCGAAAATTAATGTTTGGGGAGATGACAACTGGAGATTCACCCTCTCTCCAGTAGTTGAGGTGTAAAGCATCCCTCAACACATCTGCTGATAAGGTACACTGGACTGTTCCACCTTTTAATGTGAAAGTGATGGAAGAACAATCGGAAGAAAGAGTAGCAGTGTACCAAAACTCACACAAGTAGTCGTGAAACATCTTGCGTGGGTTTAAAGAGAATGAGGGTCCAATTGGAGAATCCTTAAAAAATCTTTGGATTCTCCCAATAAGGGTATTGGACCCTTGGGATCCTTGTAAACTCGCCATCGGATTATTTGGATTTAATTTGATGAGCGAAGTGTTACCAGGAGCACCAGATGCCTGTTTGACATCTGGTGAAGGAGCATATGGGACAGATAAGAGATTTACATCTCTTGAACGGGATGATTTAGGTGCCATTTGAAATTGAAATTTTGGAATTAGGGTTCTTGATTTAAGAAGCAGAGAGAGAAAAATAGCAATTTTAGATGATTGGGAAGTAAATGAAAAGAATGTAAAGGGAAGTAAATGTGATCGGAGTAAATAAGGGTATTTATAAGGAATTCAAGATCCCAATGAAATACCAAAAATTATATTTTATTAACAAAATCAATTTTGTAGATATTTTAACAAAATAAGTTTGAATTTTGAAATAAAAACATAATTCATTGTGTCAGCATTAAATGCTACGACGGCTTAACTTACTCATGCGCCCACTAATCTTCATTTTCCCAATAAAAACAGTTGTCATATACCAAAATGACTTTTAAACACGTCAGATGACGATATCAAGTGGTTTAAAACACTCGAGTACCATCACGTGTCACAAATATTGACCAAGTATTTTCTAACGTTATGAAAAATTAAGACAAGACTGAACCTGGTCACTGGAGGATTAGTCCAGCGCCAGTTTCCAACTGGAGAGTTCTCCAGTTGCCATTTTCAAACAAAACGAATTTTAGTCAGAAAATTATTTTGAGTATTTCCCCCTAAAATGATGATCCAGAAATCGATTAGTGCCAGGATAGTATCACAAAGGCGTTCGATAGCCTGGCGAGCAAAGATTATCTGGACCTCCTCAACTAGAGAACTTCATCAGTGTCACTGACGCGTTCATAACAAAAATCTCCAGTTTTAAGGATTTAACATTCCCAGTTCGCTGATGAGATGTTTAAAGGTTTTCTCATCAAGAGGTTTTGTAAAAACATCAGCGAGCTGTTTGTCAGTGGGGATGAAAAAACAAAAAAAAAAAAAAAAAAAAAAAAAAAAAAAAAAAAAAAAAGTGAAAAATTGAAAAAACAGAAAACAAATAAAAAAAAAAAAAAAAAAAAAAAAAAAAAAAAAAAAAAAAAAAAAAAAAAAAAAAAAAAAAAAAAAAAAAAAAAAAAAAAAAAAAAAAAAAAAAAAAAAAAAAAAAAAAAAAAAAAAAAAAAAAAAAAAAAAAAAAAAAAAAAAAAAAAAAAAAAAAAAAAAAAAAAAAAAAAAAAAAAAAAAAAAAAAAAAAAAAAAAAAAAAAAAAAAAAAAAAAAAAAAAAAAAAAAAAAAAAAAAAAAAAAAAAAAAAAAAAAAAAAAAAAAAAAAAAAAAAAAAAAAAAAAAAAAAAAAAAAAAAAAAAAAAAAAAAAAAAAAAAAAAAAAAAAAAAAAAAAAAAAAAAAAAAAAAAAAAAAAAAAAAAAAAAAAAAAAAAAAAAAAAAAAAAAAAAAAAAAAAAAAAAAAAAAAAAAAAAAAAAAAAAAAAAAAAAAAAAAAAAAAAAAAAAAAAAAAAAAAAAAAAAAAAAAAAAAAAAAAAAAAAAAAAAAAAAAAAAAAAAAAAAAAAAAAAAAAAAAAAAAAAAAAAAAAAAAAAAAAAAAAAAAAAAAAAAAAAAAAAAAAAAAAAAAAAAAAAAAAAAAAAAAAAAAAAAAAAAAAAAAAAAAAAAAAAAAAAAAAAAAAAAAAAAAAAAAAAAAAAAAAAAAAAAAAAAAAAAAAAAAAAAAAAAAAAAAAAAAAAAAAAAAAAAAAAAAAAAAAAAAAAAAAAAAAAAAAAAAAAAAAAAAAAAAAAAAAAAAAAAAAAAAAAAAAAAAAAAAAAAAAAAAAAAAAAAAAAAAAAAAAAAAAAAAAAAAAAAAAAAAAAAAAAAAAAAAAAAAAAAAAAAAAAAAAAAAAAAAAAAAAAAAAAAAAAAAAAAAAAAAAAAAAAAAAAAAAAAAAAAAAAAAAAAAAAAAAAAAAAAAAAAAAAAAAAAAAAAAAAAAAAAAAAAAAAAAAAAAAAAAAAAAAAAAAAAAAAAAAAAAAAAAAAAAAAAAAAAAAAAAAAAAAAAAAAAAAAAAAAAAAAAAAAAAAAAAAAAAAAAAAAAAAAAAAAAAAAAAAAAAAAAAAAAAAAAAAAAAAAAAAAAAAAAAAAAAAAAAAAAAAAAAAAAAAAAAAAAAAAAAAAAAAAAAAAAAAAAAAAAAAAAAAAAAAAAAAAAAAAAAAAAAAAAAAAAAAAAAAAAAAAAAAAAAAAAAAAAAAAAAAAAAAAAAAAAAAAAAAAAAAAAAAAAAAAAAAAAAAAAAAAAAAAAAAAAAAAAAAAAAAAAAAAAAAAAAAAAAAAAAAAAAAAAAAAAAAAAAAAAAAAAAAAAAAAAAAAAAAAAAAAAAAAAAAAAAAAAAAAAAAAAAAAAAAAAAAAAAAAAAAAAAAAAAAAAAAAAAAAAAAAAAAAAAAAAAAAAAAAAAAAAAAAAAAAAAAAAAAAAAAAAAAAAAAAAAAAAAAAAAAAAAAAAAAAAAAAAAAAAAAAAAAAAAAAAAAAAAAAAAAAAAAAAAAAAAAAAAAAAAAAAAAAAAAAAAAAAAAAAAAAAAAAAAAAAAAAAAAAAAAAAAAAAAAAAAAAAAAAAAAAAAAAAAAAAAGGCTTCTGGAGGAGGATCAGTCCAAACTACTTCTACATCCTCATCAGAGTCAATGAGGTCACGATTTGCATCATGAAATTCTTCATTAAAAGGCATTTCTTGAAGAACTGGAGAAGTTGGAGTTTGAACTGGTGCTGATATTGGAGTGGCACGTACATCAGATCCAATCACCAATTCTTGTGGTAAGTTGAAATTGATGGAGGGATAGAATGATGTGTCACTGGTGGTGCTCTTCTTCTTAACTGGTTCCAATTTGTTGTAACTGGAAACATCTTTTGGTGAAACAACTGACTGATGAACTTGGTCAGTTTCACCAAAATGTATTGGAACGACTGGAGAAATATCAAGGCTTGGTCTCTTGTTGATTGCTTCAGTTGATTTGTCGAATGTGACATGAATTGTCTCATGAACCTTTTGGAGTCTATAATTATAAACTCTAAAGGCCTTTCGAATATCTGAATAACCTAAAAATACACCTTCATCAGCTTTTACATCAAACTTTCCAAGCTGACTCGAATCGTTTAAAATATAAACTGGACAACCAAATACATGAAAATATCCAATATTTGGTTTATGATTCCTGAGTACTTCATAGGCAGTCTTCTTATGTCTCTTGATGTACACTGACCGGTTTTGGGTGTGACAAGCAGTTGCAACTGCTTCAGCCCAGAAACTGGTGGGAAGACCTGATTCAGATAGCATACTTCTAGCTGCTTCTATCAGTGTGTGATTCTTTCTTTCCACAACTCCATTCTGCTCTGGAGAGTGTGCTGATGAGAAGTTTTGAGAAATGCCAGTGTCATTGCAAAATGTTTCAAGTACCTTATTTTGAAATTCAGTACCATTATCACTTCGCAACTGACAGACTTTTCGAGTATACTTGAGTTCAATTCTTTTGATGAGAGAGATGATTTCAGCAGGTGCATCACTTTTGGATCTGAGGAATACCACCCAACAGTATCTGGTGAATTCATCGACTACAACTAGAGTGTACTTCTTTCCAGCTCTAGTTTGAACATTCACTGGACCAAACAGATCCATATGTAGCATGTGAAGAGGTTCAGTGATGCTAAAGTTTTGCCTGGTTTTGAAACTGGCTCTTTTCTGCTTGCCCATCTCACACCCTGGACATGGCTTTTCTTTATTAAAAGAAATTTGTGGTATCCCATCAACCAGTTGTTTGCGAGACAACTTGTTAATATTTTTGAAATTAAGATGGGATAATCTTTTATGCCACAGCCAGTTGGTATCCTCATCAGCTTTGGTATAGAAGCACTGCTCTTTTGGAGCTGGTTCCATATCCATGATGTACACATTACCTTTTCTTGGTGCAACCATCATCACTTTCCAATCCTTGTTAAATATGGTGCCTTGAGCAATATCGAACAAAACTCTGTAGTCATCATCACAAAGTTGGCTGACACTGATCAGGTTGTATTTCAAACCATTCACAAATGCAACTTTCTTGAATTCGACCTGTCCGTTATTGAGCACACCATATCCTTCAGTCTTTCCACTTTGATCATTACCAAACGTCACTGCCGGTCCATCTTGGATAGTGAACTCTTCAAGCAGGGGCTTACATCCGGTCATAGTCCGGCCAGTAGCGCTGTCCAGATACCAGATATTCTTCTTTCGATCGCCCTGTACACCCACAAAAATCATCAGTTATTTTTGTGAACCCATCTTTTCTTGATGGGTTCACTGGACTTCTCTACAGAAGTCACAGTTGATTGTTGTGGAGGTAAACTGAAGACTACATCTGGATCTTTTTCACCAGATCCAGGTGCAGGAGTAAAAACGATTGGTATTTGATACTTGCTCCCCTTTTTCTTATCAGATTTAGTTCCTGATGGAACATTCTTTTGTTTTGGTTTTGAAGGGGGTTTAATATTTTGTTTTAAAACTGGAGGTGATGAACCTCCTTCCAGATTTTTAATCCGGGCAGTACAACTCTGAACCTGTCGAGTCAAAAGTTGGAGTTGACTTTCCAGTTTAAACAAAATATTGTTTTCATCAGGCTGCTGAACCTTGGACCTTGGTTCAGCTGGAGTTTTAGTCTTTTGGGTCTTGGGCCCCTTAGACTTCTGAGGTAAAGGCTTGTTACCAGTGGCCTTTTTAACTGGAGCACTAGCCTGTTTGGCTCCAGGTTTAACCTCAATGGGGGTGGTCTCAATGGGTTCAGTTTCAACAGCTTCAGGTTAATCATAAGAAGTTTCAACCCTGAGAGCTGGAGGCAATGCATGAAGATCTGGTATGAGAGCTGCCATTTCCAGATCTCCAGATTTCCATGCATTTTTCTGGGCATCAATTGTTCTAGAAAATGCATCATAGTTCTTTCCAGACGCTTTTACCCATGACTTGATAATCATTTGTTCTTTTTCAAGATCAGAAATTAATTTTTGATTATCAAATTCCAAAGCCTCAATTTTTAAAACTGACTCCTTGAGAGCCAACTGGACACTTTGTAAATCATTAAGTTGTGGCTTAACATTGTTTAGTTCAATTAAGATAGTGTCCAGATATCTTTCACTATCTGCTTTAACAGTTTCCACAAAAGTCAAATCACCACTTAATGATTCAGCAAGGTCTAGTTTCAGTTTTGGATCCACCTGATTGTCATAATCACATACCTTTTTCAAAATGATGTCCACCCATCTTCCAGTGATGACATCTTCTTTTGCCACATGCTGCTGTTGATCTTCCAAGGCCATGAAACACATGTCCCTTTCCTCTTCTTCATCAGCTGATGAGTCATCAGAGTACTCCCATTTTCCCTCAGTTTGTGCCATCAAGCACTGATCTTTTTCTTTTTCCATGGACAAGAGGGCAATCTGGGCCTTAAACTTCTTATATTTAGCTTTGTAGCTATCATCAGGCCGATTGAAATTAGGGACAGGGGGGCCAGTTTGGTTGTTCATCTGACTAGATCTGCATTCCTTCATAAAATGACCTTTCTTACCGCATTTATAGCAGGTAAGATTGGTTTTATCCAGAAAGCTGGAGCTGGAAGCATTGTTTGGGCAATTAAATCTTTTAGATTTATGCTTAAACCTGTTAAAGGTTTTAGCAATCATGGCTACCAGATCATCATCGTCAGTTTCATCACAACCATCACTGATTTCAGTGGTCAGGCCAGAGTTCAAGAAACTGTTTAACATCTCCTTCATTGAGTGTGCCTGGACACTCTCTGCAGACATTAAAGCAGCACAAGGTCGCTCAGTTACACTAGCAACCTTGGGACTCTGGGCATGGTTCATGGCATCCTGCTCAGCCACCAGTCTTGCAGCATTATTGTCTTCAGTGAATCTGAAGGCTCCATAGAGCGATGCAAGAGTATGGCTGTGCAGGGTTTTACCTTGTCTTAAGACAAGAACCATATTTTCCCATTTGGAAGGAAGAATATCACAAAAACTTCTCAAGAAGAATATCCTTATCCTTCTCTACACCCAAGCCTCTCAGCTGATTAATGAGGCTAGAAAATCTGGTGTATGTACCAGTTAGACTTTCATTGGGCAGAGCAAAGAAGGATTCATATTTCTTGTTCAAGGCAACTTTTCTGGTGATAATGGTGTCATCACCTCCTTCAAACTGAATAACTAATTCATCCCACATTGACTTGGCACTGGGGAACAACACAAGTGTTGGAATTAGATCTTCAGGGACAGCTCCAAGGATCATTTTCTTGAGTCTGGTGTCCAGATCTACAAGTCTACGATCCTCATCAGACCAGTGGTCTTCGAGCTTTTCTCTAGAACCTCTTCTTCCAGTTGGATCTAGAAGAGGACTTACCCCAAGAGACATGGGTATATATGGTCCATCCTTAAGGATTTTCAACATATACCTCTCTATCCCACCAAAATGCAAAAGCATTCTGGCCTTCCATGTACCAAAGGTCTCACTGTTTCCATCAAATTTTGGAACAAGAGTGTTAGAATAATGTACATGGATGTGATTTGGGGCAGTAGGAGGAGGAGGGTTTGTATTAACATTTTGAAAAGGTGGTGTATTAGTATTCAAAGGGTTTTCACCTTGACCAGAACCATCTCCACCTTCAGTAGTAGTCATCTAAGTAGATCTAGGCAAGTTTATTAGCCTTCTGCTCTGATACCACTTGTAAGTCTCAACTCAATAGATGGTACTACCTGAAGACACCTCTATGTCGATGGTGGAGTTACTTTGCAATATAAACGCTGAACTGGAGACGACCAGTTACAGAGAGTATATACCAAGTTCTAGATAGATTACTTATTTAAGTGACAATAAGTAAAGAACAATGCAATAATACAAAATACTTGTAAAGTAAATTGGTGAGACAATATGTAATTTTCAAGTGTAATTTATTTATTAACTTTAAATAAATTACAAGGTTGTTGCGGAACCAAGATAATACAAAGTATGTAAATATCCTAACAACCTATGAACTACAATTGATCTACACTTGGAATTTCTCTAAACAATCGAAACACTTAAAGTTGTGAAATGTTCCTTTTTGTGATTGAGAGAATATTGCACAAGTTCACCAAGAATATTGCAGGTATGCAAAGTGTGTGACTTTTTCGAAGTGTTATTCTTGTTGTGCAATGACTTGTATTTATAGGCAAAGTTAACATTGGGATGTTAACTTTGGCCGTACAAATATGGTTGAGAACATTTAAGGAATAGCATTTAATTCCTTAAAATGCTGTGTAAAGTTGCAGTATAAAGCAACTTTACTCAACCAACTTTATGTACCTTTTTGTACATAAATAATAAGATAAATCTTATTATCCGGGTAAAAGCACATAAAGCATAAAAGTCAATTCCTCGTAATCAGTGTAAAGCTTTGTAAGAGCTTTCCACTGACGGTCTCCAGTTTGTAACTGACTAGAATGTTAACTGGGCTTCGCTGCCATTGTCATTCTCTATCTTCCACTTGTTGTCTTCGACTCCAACTGGAAGGATTCTTCAACTGGTCAGTTCTCAACTGGAGGAAGTCTTTAGTTGCGTTAACTATACGATGCAACTGGACTTCAATATATTTCTGGACAAATCTTCTTGGTCTCCAGGTGCAACTGGAGACTAGCCAGTTTCACTGAAACTGGTCCTAACACACCTTATGAGTTATGGTTTAATAGAAAACCATCCTATAAATTCTTGAAAGTGTGGGGGTGTCTAGCAAAAGTGGTGGTTCCACCACCAAAGGTTCAAAAGATAGGACCAAAAACTGTTGATTGTGTATTCATAGGATATGCTCAGCATGGTAGCGATTGTGAATCCTTAAATCTTGCTGAACATAGTAGTCCATATCAGTTTCTAGTACATGAGTCTAAGAATCCAGAAATACACAAAAACAGCATACTTGAGTCGAGGAATGCATCATTTTTTTAGGATGCATTTCCTCGTTTGGACAAAGGAAAAGCTACTACATCAACTCCAGTTGATAAGATTGTTCGAGATGAGCATCAAGAAAAATCAGAAGATGAAGAAGTAGAACCGCGAATATGCAAAAGGCAAAAGATTGAAAAATCTTTTGGGCCTGATTTTGTTTCTTATATAGTTATGAGTGAACCTCAAACATATAATGAAGTGGTTACTTCTCAAGAAGCGCCTTAATGGAAAGAAGCCATCAAGAGTGAAATTGATTCTATTTTGCAGAATCATACTTGGGAACTAGTTCATCTTCTACCTGGTTGTAAACCACTTGAACATCGTTGGATATTCAAGAAAAAGATGAAAGCTGATGGCTCTATTGATAAGTACAAGGCAAGGCTTGTAGTCAAAGGATATAGACAAAAGAAAGATCTTGATTACTTTGATACATATGCCCCTGTAACTCGAGTAACTTCGATCAGATTGGTGCTTGCGATTGCATCATTGAGAAATTTGGAAATACATCAAATGGATGTAAAAACAGCCTTTCTCAATGGAGAACTAGATGAAGAAATATACATGGAACAACCTGAGGGTTTTTCCGCTCCTGGCCAGGAGGACAAGGTTTGTAAACTTGTCAAATCGTTGTATGGATTGAAACAAGCTCCCAAACAATGGCACCAAAAGTTTGATCAAGTTATGCTCGACAATGGTTTTAAGATCAATGAGTGTGACAAATGTGTTTATGTGAAGGACATATCTAAAGGATATGTGATACTTTATCTATATGTCGATGACATACTCATTGTGGTAGTGATGATAGTATGATCAGATCTACCAAAGATATGTTGAAAGCGAGATTTGACATGAAGGATATGGGTTTAGCAGATGTCATTCTTGGAATGAAAATTACTCGAACCCAAGATGGTCTAGTGTTAAGTCAATCTCACTATGTGGACAAGATCTTTGAGAAATTCAGTCCCGAGGACTCAAGAGTCGCTCGATCTCCAATAAATACCACGCAACATCTATCAAAGAATAGAGGTGAAGGGGTTGCTCAATTGGAGTACTCAAGGGAAATTGGCAGCCTAATGTATCTCATGACAAGTACCAGGCCAGACTTAGCCTATGTTGTTAGTAGGCTAAGTAGATATACTAGTAATCCTAGTTCGGAGCATTGGAAGGCTATGACTAGGTTACTAAGATACTTGAGATATACAAGAAATTATGGGCTGCATTTTGGCCGAGATCCAGCTGTATTGGAAGGATATAGTGATGCTAATTGGATATCCGATATAAAAGATTCCAAATCCACAAGTGGATATGTATTTACTCTTGGAGGAGCAGCTATAACTTGGAAATCGTCCAAGCAAACGCTCATTGCTAGATCCACGATGGAATCTGAATTTATAGCATTGGATAAAGCTGGAGAAGAAGCAGAATGGCTACGACATTTCTTGGAATATGTTCCAAGATGGCCAAAGCCTCTTACGGCTATTTGCATACATTGTGATTGCCAATCGGCTATTGGTAGAGCTCAAAATACAATGTATAATGCAAGTCAAGACATATTCGTCGTAGACATAATAGTATACGGCAACTGCTTACAACAGGGGTTATCACTATTGACTATGTGAGGTCAAAGGATAACATTACGGATCCGCTAACTAAAGGTTTAAGTAGTGAAGCAGTTTATAAGTCGTCAAGGGGAATGGGGCTAAAGCCCATTGAGTAAATTTGTACGAAGGAAAACCTAACCTAGATGTAAATGGAGATCTCATGATCTAGGTTCAATAGGACAACCTAATTGTACGAATAGAGGAGGTCACTGTGGGGGAGCACCCCAAAACAACCAAGGGAGTTTGCAGTCACTGTGGGGGAGCACCCCAAAACAACCAAGGAAGTTTGAAGTCACTGTGGGGGAGCACCCCAAAACAATCAAGGAAGTTTGCAGTCACTGTGGGGGGAGAACCCACCACAATAAAGTGAGTTGCAAATTTTCTAGCCCATTCCTATATCAAATCAGTGATATCATAGAGGTTAAGCTTATGGCTTTTAATGATTGTGAGCAATCACCTATGTTAGAGAGAAGTGTGGTCGCTTCGAATGGAATTGTGGGGGGCGCAATTCCTAGAGCTCTCGCAGAACCAGGATAGTGTTCCATGACCATAACGGAAACGAAAGTGAGGGGTTAACCAAACTAGGGAAAGTATTGTGTGACGTGCAATAACGTCTACGTAAAAAGGAGTTAGTTCAAAGACATCAAGTTCTACTAACTGCTAGGAGACTAAGTGCACTCACAAAGGAAAGTTCAAAGGGTAAAACCTACTTCTCCTGCAATACTTGACTGTCGGAATTTATCTTTAATAACCATATCTATTCATGTGGGGGATTGTTGGAAATTTTATGTATATTTATTTAATATGTTTAAATAATATAACATAAAATAGTCAAGTGAATAGATATGTTAAAAATGAAGTTGAAAGGTGTTTAACTAATGTGGGTTTGTCCCACATTGGTAGAAGTATAAACATTAAGTGTGTTTATAAGGAGGAGTGTTGGAGGAATAATAATTCCTTATAAGGGGCTACACCCCAAGTGGGCAAGGAGGGTGCGAAGCACCCGACGCGCCCGCGCCCGTGCCGAGACCGGGACCGGGACCGGGGTCGGGGTCGTGGGCGATGAGGCGTTTTAGTAGCGCACTTTGCACTTAGTATGGCTTAGTGGGTTGACTTGTTTCAAGCCTTGCACCTGGCATTACACTTGTTCAATGTCAAGTGTAACACCTGTTGATTAAGCTTGCAGGCCAACAAGTGTCCCACTAAACATTCCACTAACTGATTTATATGTATATAAATCATACTTAGTGGAATCTGTAAGTGCACGTCTATGTCAATAGCAGTCTAGATTGTTTGGGTTTATATTGTAATATGTCTTTGTAATGTGATTGTCATTAATGAACTTGATATTATGCATAGAATACTAGATTAAGTTTAAGTATTAAATTTGTAATAATCTGCTAAGTGTGAAATGCGACCTCGCATTTCACAATGGGAATACGACCTCGCATTTGCAGGGTCAAATACGAGGCAGGACACGTGTTGCGACCTCGCAAAGGTGTCGAGCTGGGCTGGATTTGCGAGGCTAGCTCGCTGAAGCCCAAGTCGTGATGTTCCCTATATATATCGAACCCTAACAGAGATTAGGGTTGAACATTTGTCAAAATATCAAGCATATATTGCAGGTTAAGTCGTCGTTCATGTTCCATACGGCCTAGAAAAGATCTGCGAGGCAGCAGATAATCTGAAGGCTTGTTGTGAATCACCAAGTTATAGTGAGGGATTCTGCACCTCAAGATAACTGTAGCAAACTATTAACGATCCAGTTCAAGGGGACTTACAAGTGGTATCAGAGCCTCTTGGTTTCATACCGGAAGGTTATAGTTTGTTGGTGATAGACAACATTGGTTTAGGGTCGTTTATACGTGATTCTTTCACGAGTTTACGATCGAAAACCCTTTTTGTGACCTCTATTTGTGTTTGCAGCAGTCAGAGGTGCTTTATTGGGTATTAGGGTTTCGAATTTAAGAGAATTAAAGGTTTCAGCATCGTTTGCGACCTTGTGGGCTCGTATTACCTCATCCAGCTTGCTTTGCGACCTGGATAGCTAATTTACGACCTCGCTAGTTCAATTGCGACCTCGTATTTCGTTTGCGACCTCGTGAGCTCTTTAATACCTCACCAGTTCAATTACGACCTCGAGTTGTAATTTGCGACCTCGTATTTCTCACGACCTCGTTTTAATTTGCGACCTCGTTTATTTTTGAACAGTTCGTATAATTTTGCTAGCTCGGAGAAAATGACGTCTCAATTACCCGCAAACTATCAAGCTTTGCTGAATCAATTGATTCTGATGGATCATGAAACCGGAAAGGCCAATTCACCGCCCAAGTTGATAAGCCTAGACAGATATTTCAATTGGAAGGGCAGATTCGAGTCATATTGCAGACTTATGGATGTCAGGATGTGGATTTGTATTGTCAATTGTTATGTTCATCCTTCAGTAGCAAATGACAAAGATGTTTCTGGTTCGAGTGGTGGGAAAGCTTCTACTTATGAGCAGATGAATGTCGATCAAAATAAGGACTACGAAGCTGAAAGTAAAGCTGTAGGATCACTTCGAATGGCTCTCCAAGGGGAATTCTTGCATTTGTTTGAAAAGTATGAAAGTGGAAAGGGCTTATGGGATGCACTCAAGGAGCATTGTGAAGGTGACGAAGATCTCAAGAAGAGGAGAAAGGACTTGTTGAAGAAACAATACTATGTTTTTACAAGTTTCAAGGATGAATCTCTTGATGAGACGCTGGTTCGTTACAGTCATTTGCTAGTTGAGTTGGCATATTTTGGGTACAAGCCTGATTCAGATGAAGTAATCGAAAAGTTGTTGGATTCTCTTCCAGCTAAGTGGGAAGGGTTTGTTACTTCAATCCAGCAAAATTCTGAATTCAGTACATGGACTCTGGATCAGATTATCCGAAAGCTGAGAGGTCAAGATATGAAGCGTAAGTCAAAGGAAGCAGGTAGCAGTGATTTTGTTCAACGTCCGGAACTTTATCATAGCAAGCCTAGTGTTGCTTCTGTAAAATCTTCAAGTGGAGGGATTACAGCCTTCTACAGTGGAGATGATGATAAGTTGAAGATGACGATGGATTCTGACAACAACTTAATGTATGTAACTTCTTCGGAATCAGCTATGGTTATTCATAATGAGAATCAGAAAAGTAGTTCTCCAAGCTCGGGTTTATCAGGAATGCCAATGAGCATAAGCTCTGCTGAGGGACATTTAGGCATGCTGGCTTCCTTTGTATCTGCTTATGAGAAGTTAATTGGAGGAAAACTGACTGATCCTGATCTGGTTAGGGAGGATTACAAGCAAGTTGATCCAGATGATCTGGAAGAAATGGATCTGAACTGGCAATTGGCTATGCTAACATTGAGAGTTCAAAGATTCACTGATAGAACCGGAAGGAAGGTCATAGACGAAAAATTGGGATTTGATAAGACTAAAGTGAAGTGTTTCAAATGTGATGGTTTTGGACATTTTGCACGTGAATGTCAGAGGCCAAGACGAGACAACAATTCAGCTACAGGTCGTCAGAACTTCAATCAGGGTGGTTCTATTCCAAGTCAGAATTCAGGGCGTCAATATGCTAATACTGGGAACCAAAACTCAGGAGAAATGGACAACTCGAGAGCTTTGGTTGTTCAAAATGATGGTACTTATAATTGGGGTTCGACTAGTACCGATGATCAGAATCATGCATTCATGGCAGAAATTCAAGACTTTGATGGAGGAATGAACGATCTTGTTGATAATTCATTCGACTATACACTGTATGCCAGCACAGATGATCATGATAGTTTTCATCAGAAGGTAGAATAGGAACCTGAACCATCAGAACCAGTAAGAGCTGAGAATGAAGAAGTTTCCACTGAAGCTGAGACAAGCTTCATGGCACATCTTGAGGTGATTGAACAAAAGGAACCACTAAGGAAAACTATAGGATTATGGTTTGTCGATAGTGGATGTTCAAGGCATATGACTGGTGACAAGAGATTGTTAATAGAGTTTACCCCTGTTAAAGGGTCTTATGTCAGCTTTGCTGGTCCCAAGGGTGGAAGTATTTCTGGTATTGGAAAAGTCGTCAATGGGAAGATTAAGATGGATAACGTAAACTTTGTTGAGCAGCTGGAACATAATCTGATGAGTGTATCTCAAATTTGTGATAAAGGTAATCCAGTTCATTTTACCGAAAGAGAAGCCCTGATCTTGAAACCAGGTTATGTGATACCAGAAAAAATGGATCTTACTGAAAGCTCCAAGAAAGAAGGACATCTATGGTCTGGAATTAGGTGTGCTTGATTCAGTGGAGCCAGTTTGTCTGCTTACAAAAGCTTCAGAAGATGAGTCTCTGCTATGGCATAGAAGGATGGGTCACATCCATTTCAGAAAAATGAATTATATCACAAGTAATGGATTGGTTCTCGGCGTTCCAAATAAGAGATTTATGGTGGAAGATAAATGTGTGCCATGCCTAAAAGGAAAGCAAACCAAGAAGTCGCACAAGCCGAAGACTCAGAATTCTATTGCCGCTCCATTTCAGTTGCTTCACATGGATTTGTTCGGACCAGTGAACGTTCGAAGCATAGGGTTTATGTACTACTGTCTGGTAGTCACTGATGATTATTCTAGATTCTCGTGGGTATTTTTCTTGAAGACCAAGGATGAGACTGCTCAGATCCTAATGGAGTTCTTTGAAAGAATTGAAAATCAATACAACACAAGAGTGAAGAGAATCAGGAGTGATAACGGGACAGAGTTCAAGAATCAGATTATGGAAGTCTATTGTCTGAGCAAGGGAATTGTGCATCAATTCAGTGCACCCTATGAACCTCAACAGAATGGAGTAGCAGAAAGGAAGAACATAACATTGATAGAGACCACCAGGACAATGCTTGCTGACTCAAAGCTTCCTACTATGTTTTGGGGGGAGGCAGTGAACACTGCTTGTCACGTGTTAAATAGGGTTTTAATTGTTAAAAGATTTAATAAAACACCTTATGAACTTTTAAACAATAGAAAACCGAATTTAACTGGGTTAGAACCTTTTGGAGTCCCATGTACGTTTTTAAAAGTCCGTGACCAACCAAAATTTGCTGAAAAAGCTGAGGAGGGAATTTTTCTTGGTTACATTCTGGGATCTCCAAATAGGAGGGTGTATAATATTAAGGCTGAAATCGTTGATGTTGGTTAAAATGTCGTAATTTCTAGCTATAATCCCCCTATACACCAAGGGTATGCTATCTTGTTTAATTATGATGATGTTTTTACGTCCTTTAATGGTCCTATTTCTTTTGGTGCAGGTAGTTCAGAGGTAGATGATGTTGTGCTGCTTCGTGATGAAAACACTGGTGCTAATGCAGTTACAACTCAGAGTCTTCTACTGCTACAGCATCAAAGGACAGTGAAGACATTAGAAAGGATGTTAATGATGTGAATAAGTCATCAGAGCTTATGTCTAATGCAGGTGCAGATGGTTTATCAAAGGATACTGAAGAAGCAAGTGCACAAGAATCGGAACCAGTTATTCCACCACCTCAATGTTCAACCAGTGAGGGAGAAATAGGTTCAAATTTAGGTGTTAATCTTCAAGTTGACAAAGTGACACAGCACAGAGTCAACAAGTATCATCCAGTTGAGGATGTTATTGGTGAACCAAGTGCATGGGTTAAGACAAGAGCTCAGATTAACAAGCTTACTAGTCTATTCGCAGAGATGAAAGAGACTGGTATTGTTGATGAATGTAAGTTCAGCTATTTTGTTTCTCAAGAAGAACCAAGTAATATTCAAATGGCTTTAAAAGATCCATCGTGGGTTGAAGCCATGCAGCAGGAACTTCTTCAGTTTGATAAACTCCAGGTTAAGGAGTTAGTGGATCTACCTTTAGGAGATTATCCTTTCGGCACCAGATGGGTTTTCAGGTGCAAAAAGGATGAAAAGGGTGTTGTAACACGAAACAAAGCTCGGCTAGTTGTTCAAGGTTTTGCTCAACAGGAAGGGTTGGACTACACTGAGGTGTTTGCACCGGTTGCTAGGTTAGAAGCTATTCGGCTGTTTCTAGCATTTGCTGCCTTCAAGGATATTAAGGTATATCAGTTAGATGTCAAGAGCGCATTCTTATACGGTACTGTCCAGGAATTAGTGTATGTTACTCAACCGCTAGGGTTTGAAGATCCAGATTATCCTGATAGAGTCTATCGACTGAATAAGGCATTATATGGATTACATCAAGTACCCAGGGCATGGTACGACAAGCTGTCGAAGCATCTTCTGGAAAATGGATTTGAAAGAGGATTGATCGATAGTACGTTGTTTACAAAATGGAAAGGAGAGGATTTCCTAATTGTACAAGTTTACGTGGATGACATCATTTTTGGGTCATCAGACGAAAAGATGTGCAAGGAGTTTGAGCAGATTATGAAAGGGACATTTGAGATGAGTGCTATGGGAGAGATGAACTTCTTTTTGGGTTTGCAAGTTGAACAGAAAAAGGATGGATTCTTCATTCATCAGACGAAGTACGTTCAAGATATTCTGAAACGGTTTGGAATGGAAGATACTTCACCGATGGACACTCCTATACAAAAGAACCATCAAATTGGGATGTTTTCTCTTAATGATCCAGAAGTTGATCCTACTCGTTACAGGGCCATGATAGGTTCATTGATGTATCTTACAACATCAAGACCTGATATCATGTTTGCGGTTTGTTTGTGTGCTCGTTATCAGTCTTGTCCCAGGGAAAGCCATATGAAAGCTGTTAAGCGAATTCTTCGCTACCTCAAAGGGCAACCAGTGCTGGGTCTTTGGTATTCGATTGGGGGAAACTTTGAGTTCGTGGCTTATACAGATGCTGACTATGGCGGCTGCAACTTTGATAGGAAAATCGACTTCAGGTGGATGTCAGTTCTTAGGGGAGAGATTGCTGTCATGGCAATGTAAAAAGCAGACTTCTGTTGCGATCTCGTCTTGTGAGGCGGAATACATGGCAGCTGGTGGGTGTTGCTCACAGGTTCTATGGATTCAGCAACAACTGCGTGATTACGGTCAGAATTTCCTTTGTACTCCATAAAGATAGACAATGAATCCACTATTTCCATTACCAATAATCCTGTTAAGCACAGTAGGACTAAGCACATAGACATAAGATTTCATTTTATACGTGATTGTGCTGAAAAGAAATTAATAGTCCTAGAAAATGTGCCGAGTGACTTTAATTTAGCTGATCTGTTCACTAAGGCTTTCGACCGAACTCGTTTTGAGTTGTTAGTCCAATTGATTGGAATGAGAAATCTATAGTGACAGTGTCTCTCAAAAGGAACTTTGTAAAATGTGTCAGTATATGTGTCATTTATGTGTGTCATATAGTGTCAGAAAAACAAAATAAAAATGAGAAAAACCAGAAAAGAAAAAGAAAATAATAAATAGAGTAAGGTCACTGCATCAAGACGATTAGATGTGACGATACTTTAGCTTTTAAGCCTACTTAATTGTACTTTAAAATGCTCAGTTCAGTGATACCATTATATGATGTATCGGTAGGCACAAAGTACCAAGGTTTCCTTATAATCTGAACTCAATGTATACAATGTTCTTATGGGAAACATATTCAGATATATGGCTGAGAATTTCTGCTTTTCAAATGATTAGATCTGGTCCTTAAATCTTGCGAAAGATCTAGCATTGTAATTATGTATATTTGGTCTTTATATAGAAGGTCTCGGGTACATATATGTGTATGTATTACTTTTCGGATGTATATTTGTGACAAAGATATCTAATATCTTATTAATCTTTTGAAAATTATGGAGCTAATATGGCCTTTGAGATTCGGACAAGTAAGTCCTTGGGGTGTCTTTGTATACATAGCCTACCTAAAGCTTCCAACTTGGGATAGGTTGTCAGAAAGTTCGGGTCTCATCGAAAGTCACGGGTTTTCATAAGCGCTTTAAAATGATGTCACAAATATGCAAGTACTTAGCATTATGCAATGTTGGGTATATTTTCGTACGTGAGTCAAGTTATGTCGCTTTGCGTGTAAGGAATCACCGACCTGTCACCGCTGACTTGATTCTTAAAGATCGTCTCCCTATAGTTACCAAATGTCTTAATCTTAGTGCTTGTGTTGATTGTGAGAGTATATCTGAATGTGGGTCACTTAAGTTCGCAAACTTGATTAAGTGGCATATTAGGCTACTCGGGTTACATGGTGACTGTCCTTGGCCAGGGTACGCTGAAAGTGTTACAACCAAAAAGGAAACTGGAAGTACCGAGTGTTTAAGAGGACAAACATATTGGTAATCGTTGATGTATCACTGTTCATAACTAATAATAAGAGAATTATTTCTCATGTAGGCTTATGTAACATGCTAATCTGATCTAATCAGCAGTAACTTTAGCTCTTGTAAATATGTTCTGTGTGTGTTATGTTTTTCGTGAAGGTTAATCTTAGTGCTTGTGTTGATTGTGAGAGTATATCTGAATGTGGGTCACTTAAGTTCGCAAACTTGATTAAGTGGCATATTAGGCTACTCGGGTTACATGGTGACTGTCCTTGGCCAGGGTACGCTGAAAGTGTTACAACCAAAAAGGAAACTGGAAGTACCGAGTGTTTAAGAGGACAAACATATTGGTAATCGTTGATGTATCACTGTTCATAACTAATAATAAGAGAATTATTTCTCATGTAGGCTTATGTAACATGCTAATCTGATCTAATCAGCAGTAACTTTAGCTCTTGTAAATATGTTCTGTGTGTGTTATGTTTTTCGTGAAGGGTGTTAATTTATATTGTTTGTTTAAATAAAAATTCCTATTGCACGAGAGACAGAATCAGAATAGAATCTAGTTTCCAAGAAGACTCAACTACGTTCTATATGGAACACTGAATAAACGAGTAGGGTAGTTAAGCGATAGTGCTGTGATTAAAAGCTAAAAGAAAGTATGTCATATTAACAGAATATGAGTTTAAGGAAAAGAACACAGAGTTGTTGATTTCAGTAAACAGATATTGAGTTAATACCTATTTTTAGTGATCTTTAGAAAGAAGATTTTCATAAGAATGAACACGGAGATGATTCATAGTTTGAATTTGATCTTTGAAAAGACTCTTGTTTAAATAAAAAAAAAGGTTTAGAACAGAGATTCTAAATAGTTTTGCTGAAGTTCGAATGTGCTTGTAGTAAATTATTTGACCTTAAAGTGACTTAGGTTAATAATAGACTGATAGGTTATATTCATTTTATCTTGTAAATTTATTAAATTCTTCAGATTGTATGATTATTACTTTGAGAAGATTTGATGGTTTGTTTGTTAAGATGTGCAGGACAACAAACAGATGTTTGATTTTGTAGGTTGTCGAGCAAGATTTCACAAATGGAAGCAAGATAATTTTATATATGCAAAAGTATAAGTGATTAAGTTTCAGTTCATATGCTTTACAGAGTTAAAGCCTTGTGATTATGAAAGCATAATCTGTATAGACTTGCATGTTGAGGTAGATATAAGTAGAAGACCTTAGGTTAGGTTATCCATAGAACAATAAAACAGGGATTTTAAGGTTCTAGATAATGAAGTCGCACGTTAAACAATGAGACAGTGTTCTCAAGGTTTATAAATTTTTGTAGTTCTAGACTAAGATAATGTCATAGACCCAAACTTTTTGAGTTTGACTTATGGACTTGACCGTTAGTCAACTTTAGGTTCGTTAAGTCATATGACCTATATGTGATTATGTGATTAAATGCTTATGTATTTTATGTGAAACGATTAATATGATGTATAATGAAAGTAATTGAAGCAACGTTATGAAAGTTAAGTGCTTGTTAGATCGTTAAGTCTCCCGGTAGGCGAATTAAGCTAAGAAAGTCAAGTTTAGAAGTTGAGGGGCCCTAAGTGTAAGACTAGGGGTTGATGGCCAGGGGTTAAGGTGCAATTAGGTATCCCTAATTGTGATATTCTGATCATACGTGTGTGTGTGAGCCCTAGCCGATCTCCTCCCCTCTCCAAGCAAAGATCCAATCGTTTCGTGCCGTTTTGATCAAGTTTTGTTTAGATCTTGAATCCTCAAAGTTATCTACAGGTATTATAGTAAATTCCCTTTGAAATCTGATCATATGAGTCTTATATGTGAATTTCAATCCAGGCCATGGGGTTTGGGTTGGGTTAATTAGTTGATTGATCACCGATTTCATGTATTCGGGTGATTAAACGATTGATTTATGTTAGCAAAAGATTAAAGGTTTGATTGATGGATTAAAGTCATCAAAAGTGTTGTCAAAGAGGTCAATTTGATGTCTCCAGGTCAGGGTTAGGGTTTGAGATTGAATGGGAATCGTTTAGAGCAATTTCGAAATTGGGTTTGCTGGTCGGCACCCCAGGTGCGGCGCACCACTGGTCAGTTTGGGATTTTGGATTTTCGATGGGAGCCCGATATGCGACGCACCAAGGGGCTGGTGCGGCGCACCTGTATCTGATCTGAGTTTTCTGCATGCTTGGTGCGACGCACCACTTGGGAGGTGCGACGCACCTGATGCCCAGGTTGCACAAAATGTTTCGTTTAGCTTATATTTCGATCTTATACTCGTTCTAGGTTGTCGGGAGCACTTAGCAAGCACTGTAAGACCTACGTAACTCATTGTTTAGCTGTACTCAGGTAAGATAACATCTTTTACCACATGAGGGACAACAAAATATAAAGTTTTCATAAGTTAACTTCCCCAAATGAATGTTTGTATGTTTATATGTATTCGGGAATGAATGGGAGGTTACTATGGGAATGATTACGTTACCATTGATGATGAACGGTAAGCTTATGCATGCTACGATGAAATGATATGATGACGCATTGTTATGATGTTATGCTTATGAAATGATATGATGACGCATTGTTATGATGTTATGCTTATGAAATGATATGATGACGCATTGTTATGATGTTATGCTTATGAAATGATATGATGACGCATTGTTATGATGTTATGCTTATGAAATGATATGATGACGCATTGTTATGATGTTATGCTTATGAAATGATATGATGACGCATTGTTATGATGTTATGCTTATGAAATGATATGATGACGCATTGTTATGATGTTATGCTTATGAAATGATATGATGACGCATTGTTATGATGTTATGCTTATGAAATGATATGATGACGCATTGTTATGATGTTATGCTTATGAAATGATATGATGACGCATTGTTATGATGTTATGCTTATGAAATGATATGATGACGCATTGTTATGATGTTATG
Source organism: Erigeron breviscapus (assembly GCA_034093135.1). Classification (NCBI taxonomy): domain Eukaryota; kingdom Viridiplantae; phylum Streptophyta; class Magnoliopsida; order Asterales; family Asteraceae; genus Erigeron; species Erigeron breviscapus. The sequence continues at coordinate 27,666,701 of CM067171.1, forward strand.
CTTATGAAATGATATGATGACGCATTGTTATGATGTTATGCTTATGAAATGATATGATGACGCATTGTTATGATGTTATGCTTATGAAATGATATGATGACGCATTGTTATGATGTTATGCTTATGAAATGATATGATGACGCATTGTTATGATGTTATGCTTATGAAATGATATGACGATACGTTGCTATCACTTTAAGATGATATGATGCTTATATGACATGATGATACGATGCTATGATGATACGTTGACATGGATCTTTTATGATATGACGATGTGATGTTAATATGTGATGACGATATGTTGATGCATATATGTCTTATGATTGATTGCATGGCTTGAACACCTAGTCACTAGACTTCTATAGGTTTGCCATGACACGTGCACGATTAAGGGCCCTAAAGTAAAGAAAGATGTAGTGATTAGTTTAGGTGAAAGTGTAGCCTAAGCTAATAAAAAGTAAAGAAAGATACACGTGATTAGTTTAGGTGAAAGTGTAGCCTAAACTAATATAATAAAGAAGTCTCGAGCATATGTAAAGTCTTGTGTTAAGCTTAACCCATGCTAGTTCTTCGGAGCTAGTGTGTACGTGGTCACGTGGTGTGGGAATCTAGATACCTCCCCGTGGCATAGTTATGTATGAGTATATCCGGGTGGAGTAACTAACCACTACACGCGCAAAGTTCAAACGGTATGCTCAGTTGGATTGACTTTGTCTTTCCTTAACGACGACGATGGACCACCGTAAGGTCTACCCATCAAGTCGGGTGTGAGGACTCCATGTAAGGTCTTATGACCGCCTACACACAACCCCACATCCCTAAGTATGTGTGGCTTATGTCACATAGCCTATGTCTAGGCAAAAGAAAAGAAAGATAAGAAAAGAAAGATAAGAAAAGAAAAGAAAGATAAGAAAGAAAAGAAAGTAAAGAAATGTAAGAAAAGAAAGATGAAACATAAGGATCTATGATGTTAGGCACATTTAGGATTACGATGAATTCCTAATGTGTTAATTTATGCATGTTGCTTTAATGTTGACGATATGTTCTTGTTGACGTGTGATATGATAGACACCATAGTATTGTGGTGATCTTAACGTGCTATGCCTAATATGTGATATTAACGATTATGAAAGGTTTTTGTTAATATATAAAGAATTGGCAACGTTTTCTTAAACTCATGTTATCTTACTTAGCTTTTAAAGCTAACACTTGCTCTTTTGAAAAACGTTGTTCCCTCAGGTTAAGCAGGTTGAGCTAGTGAAAGACTTAGCTTGGTGAGGCGGGTAGTTTCTATGAAGAAGACATCTAGTTTCCCGCTTAGTCATTTATGTTAGCTTTGATGATTGGCTACTTTTAATATGACTTATGTATTGTTTATATTGGCATTTATGTTGGTGCCACATCTGGATTATCTTACACTATTTTAATGATATGAATGTTGTAACACCACTTTTATAAATGAACTATCCATTAAGGGTTAGTTATGTTTTAAGGATTCTATATTCCGCATTTCTAAACGCCGTTAGGCAAAAGTTTTTGAAAATCCAGATTTTAAAATGACGGGTGTTACATTTATATTGTTTGTTTAAATAAAAATTCCTATTGCACGAGAGACAGAATCAGAATAGAATCTAGTTTCCAAGAAGACTCAACTACGTTCTATATGGAACACTGAATAAACGAGTAGGGTAGTTAAGCGATAGTGCTGTGATTAAAAGCTAAAAGAAAGTATGTCATATTAACAGAATATGAGTTTAAGGAAAAGAACACAGAGTTGTTGATTTCAGTAAACAGATATTGAGTTAATACCTATTTTTAGTGATCTTTAGAAAGAAGATTTTCATAAGAATGAACACGGAGATGATTCATAGTTTGAATTTGATCTTTGAAAAGACTCTTGTTTAAATAAAAAAAAGGTTTAGAACAGAGATTCTAAATAGTTTTGCTGAAGTTCGAATGTGCTTGCAGTAAATTATTTGACCTTAAAGTGACTTAGGTTAATAATAGACTGATAGGTTATATTCATTTTATCTTGTAAATTTATTAAATTCTTCAGATTGTATGATTATTACTTTGAGAAGATTTGATGGTTTTTTTGTTGAGATGTGCAGGACAACGAACAGATGTTTGATTTTGTAGGTTGTCGAGCAAGATTTCACAAATGGAAGCAAGATAATTTTATATATGCAAAAGTATAAGTGATTAAGTTTCAGTTCATATGCTTTACAGAGTTAAAGCCTTGTGATTATGAAAGCATAATCTGTATAGACTTGCATGTTGAGGTAGATATAAGTAGAAGACCTTAGGTTAGGTTATCCATAGAACAATAAAACAGGGATTTTAAGGTTCTAGATAATGAAGTCGCACGTTAAACAATGAGACAGTGTTCTCAAGGTTTATAAATTTTTGTAGTTCTAGACTAAGATAATGTCATAGTAAAGAATAACAAAAGTTGGGGAAGAAAATGAAAAATGTAGTTCTAGATTAAGTCATTGCTATATGTAGTGATGAAATAATGAAGAATAACATTATTATCTTGATACTTTGTGTTTTAAGCTTGTATGTGTAGGTGTAAGCAGAAGAAGCTATGTTTTACATGTTTTGTTTGAAGACTTTGCAAGTAATCAGAAGAAACATTCAGAGTTGTGAAGAATAAGGAGACATGGTTAATATTGCTTTTGAAACAGGATTTATGCTCCTACAGTTTGTGATTCAAGTTTCAAAGTTTCTGGTTTTCATGGAAGTTAACTAGTTCAGTGTTGATCGTTGGAAATTCTACTTCTCTATTATATGCCGGTTATGCAAGGCGAGCAGGGACTCGAGCAATATATCCAAGAAGGAAGATTGCATATGCTTAATTCGGAGGGATTTATCGTTGAGGGGAAGAACTACAATGAGATACGGTGCATTAGTTGATTATCATGACGATACAGAGAGTTTGAAGTTTGCTGATCAAATATGAAGTTTCAGAAGATCAAGTTTCGGGTATAGCAATAAAATTTTGTTGTCTCGAAATTATCTTTTTAGAGCATTTGCAGAGAAGTCAATCTACAAGAAGGATTTCTGAGCAAAAGTCTGATATTATCAAGACATGGCTAAGGTCATCAGGTTCTTATTAGTATTATTTATACAGTTTTAACAGATGATGATAGCTATGTTTTTGCTAGTTGAAGATCTTAGATATAGAAATGTTAATTTGAATATGGAAGATTATCAGCTATGTACTTATTTATAAAATCTTAGACATAGACATAATGTGAATGTAGAAGGATATCGACTATATAAAACCTTAGACATAGACATAATGTGAATGTTGAAGGTTATGATATATAAACCTTAGACATAAGTATTATGTTTGAATATAAAAAGTCTTCAAAGGTGTTTTTGAAACTTTAGACATAGAAACATATATATGTATGTGAAAAGGTGCTAGTTTATTAGTTTTATTACCTTAGAAATAGAAACGCTTATATGAATGTGAAAGTTTAGTACGTATTTGTAACCTTAGACATAAGTATTATGTTTGAATATAAAAAGTCTTCAAAGGTGTTTTTGAAACTTTAGACATAGAAACATATATATGTATGTGAAAGGTGTGTGTTTTAAAATATTGATTGTTTAAATCATGTAGTTATGAAAAGTTTTCATAAGAACATGAAGTTTGTAATCAATATTGTGGTTTATTTGAAATTGATATGAAATGATGTTCATAAGAATTTATGAATATATTCGTTAAATCATAGTTATGTATCCCAGTCATAAATTGAGGGGGAGTACATAAGAATGATGATGGTTATGATGATTAATCATCGTTATACACTCTAGTCATAAAATTGAGGGGGAGGTATAAGAATGACAAATCAATTTTATAACTTTTTAATTTTTTTTTTACAAGTGGTACAGATCGGGAAAGCTCGTTTCGAGAAAGTTTTGGAAAGATTGATCATGAAAAAGTTAAAGAATTTTTGTAAATTTATTAACTTTTCAGGTTTAAGATGAAGATCGAGCAAAAAATGAAAATTTGATGTCTACGGGTTTAGTCATTTAAATTTTCATATTTCCAGGAAGTTCGTAATAAACGTTGATCAATTATTCAGAAACTTTGACAAAAATTTGATTTTAAAGTGTGTAGGTTAAATTACGACCTCGTAATTGAAGAAGGCAGAATACGACCTCGAAGATACGACCTCGTAATTGAAGAAGGCAGAATGCGACCTTGTAATTGGTCGATTGGGCCTTGTATCAATACGACCTCGTAATTGAAGAAGGCAGAATGCGACCTTGTAATTGGTCGATTGGGCCTTGTATCAATACGACCTCGTAATTGGAATTTGGTTGACTTTATTTTGACCTGAAATACGACCTCGTAATGAAAATACGACCTCGTATTTAGAATTTGGTTGACTTTATTTTGACCTTGAAATACGACCTTGTACAGGGATACGACCTCGTAAATGAACAGAATACGCCTTATAATACGACCTCGTATTTAGAATTTGGTTGACCCAATTTTACCCTAATATGACCTCACAATTAAAAATCAAAATAAGAGCCATTACGACCCCGAAATAGTACTTTGCTACCCCGATTGTGATTTGATAGATACAATTAGATCAAGAGTTTTTGAGTGATATTTTTGTGTTTATCTCGAAAAACCGAATCTAGGTATACTATCTAATCGTAATATAGTTAACCATGCAACAAGAAAATCAAGAAAAAGGGTTTCGAAATTTTCGAATTGGGTTTCCTTATTTTCTTCGATTTTGATGTTTTCTGGGTAAAAATAAGGGTTGGGGTATGTTTATCATTTGAATACGAGTGTATAGAAACGATTTTACAAGTTTTGGTTGGGTAAATCACGAATTCGTGTTGGGGAAGATGAACAGTGCGACGGACTCGCATTTGGGGGTTTGCTAGCCCAGATTTGCGACCTCGCAAATGTCAATTAATTTTGACTGGTTTGACTTTCGAAATACGATGCCGATTTACGACCTGGACCAAATACGTGGCTAAATTGAAAATACGACCTCGTATTTAGAATTTGGTTGACTTTATTTTGACCTTGAAATACGACCTCGTACAGAGATACGACCTCGTATTTGACTTAACAGATTTTCAAAAGTTTATTTTTAATAAAATTTGAAAATGAGTTAATTATTCTATTAACTAAATTACAGGGATAATTTATGTTATTTTAACTAAATTACAGGGATAATTTATGTTATTTTAACTAAATTACAGAGATAATTTTAGTTAATTGTATAATTTATGTATATGAATTTTTATGTCAATTTGAGTAATTAATTATTTGTTATTGATTACAGAAATGGCAAGAAATTTCATTGCTGGTCATAATTACTTGATGAACTTCGATGATAATCAGGAAGGAACTGCGTATTATCACGAGATATTCGCATTCTTTAGAAGATCAAGGATTCATCACGTATTGACTCACTCTCCAGTCATTTATTTGACTTATTTGAGAGATTTTTGGGCAAATGCCAATACTGTTCGTGCCGGAAACGAACATATCTTTCATACCACTGTTGCTGGGCAGCTGATACACTTCACAGCTGCAGATCTCATTGGTATACTCCGGTTGGGTACAGTTGAACAGGAAGGTGGTGTTACTGGTCTCACCAAGTTCCGTCATGAGTTGATTCAAGGTGCTTTCCGGAGAATGGCGTTTGCTGCTGATCTGACAAGTAAAACCATGTTCAAGAAGGGTTATTATGGCAGATGGAGGTATCTGGCTCATGTGTTGCTAGTTAGTCTGAGCAACAAGAAGTCTGGTTATGATACACTTAACCAGGAAGCCCAGGCACAGATGGTGGGTTTGGTGTTTAACAAGCCGTACAGTTTCTCGAAATTTTTCTTCGATGAGCTCAGAAAACAGATTACAGCCACGGGTAAGAGGAGATTTTTGATGTACCCTAGGATTGTGATGATGCTTATCAATGCTCGTCTCCCAAATTTGCCTGCTGTGGGAGAAGTGAAGCAAGTGAGCTCAATCATCACACGTGGCTATGAAGAGTTTCGTCGCAGGCATCCAAATGATCCAAATGTTCAAGATGTAGCATTATTCGGTGCCATCACCAATGCCAACTATGTGGCTCCTGCTGATGAGGTCATATCAACTTATGAAGGACCTCAGCCAGAGGATGGTGAAGCTGTTGAAGATGAAGCTCATCTAGAGCAGCTTCATGATGTTGTAGTTGAAGGTGATGAGCCGATTGAGCCTGAAGTTGTTGTACAGGTTGCAGATGATGTGATTAACTAACCTGATGCCAATCCTGAGATTGTTGATGATCTTTTGGAGGAGATGGCTGATCCAGAGGGTGATATTGCACAAGTGCAAAGGTACAATGCTACTGATGACCTAGAGGATGCAGACCTGGACCGGACATAGATGATTATGTAGCTGGAGCTGCAGTTGGTTCTGAAGCAGCTAGAGCTAGTGGGCCAGTGTTCGGATTTCGTTAGTCGCGCAAACTATTTGGGTCTACAATGAACGTTCTATTTCCGCAAGGTTATCAGAGTCATTATTAAAACATGTGTGGTATCTTTTGTAAATAATTAAAACGGTTAATTATTTAAGTTCAAAAACAATTTTGTGTTAATTAAAATCATGTTTTACAAAAACCACGAACGTTCATAATTAACAATCATTAGTCTCAACATAAATGAATTAATATGATTAATTCATTTAGACAATTAATCTAGTTTAATCGTTCTAGAAACTAATACCATTAATTAAAGCGGAATAATTAACAAAACAATTAAATCTAATTTAATTCCTAATTATAATCAAAGCCAAGGACCTAACATGCATGCAAATATAGCAAACTAAAATAGATAAACATAATTAAATAGAACGAAAGAACACTTAACCAGGAAGCCCAGGCACAGATGGTGGGTTTGGTGTTTAACAAGCCGTACAGTTTCTCGAAATTTTTCTTCGATGAGCTCAGAAAACAGATTACAGCCACGGGTAAGAGGAGATTTTTGATGTACCCTAGGATTGTGATGATGCTTATCAATGCTCGTCTCCCAAATTTGCCTGCTGTGGGAGAAGTGAAGCAAGTGAGCTCAATCATCACACGTGGCTATGAAGAGTTTCGTCGCAGGCATCCAAATGATCCAAATGTTCAAGATGTAGCATTATTCGGTGCCATCACCAATGCCAACTATGTGGCTCCTGCTGATGAGGTCATATCAACTTATGAAGGACCTCAGCCAGAGGATGGTGAAGCTGTTGAAGATGAAGCTCATCTAGAGCAGCTTCATGATGTTGTAGTTGAAGGTGATGAGCCGATTGAGCCTGAAGTTGTTGTACAGGTTGCAGATGATGTGATTAACTAACCTGATGCCAATCCTGAGATTGTTGATGATCTTTTGGAGGAGATGGCTGATCCAGAGGGTGATATTGCACAAGTGCAAAGGTACAATGCTACTGATGACCTAGAGGATGCAGACCTGGACCAGGACATAGATGATTATGTAGCTGGAGCTGCAGTTGGTTCTGAAGCAGCTAGAGCTAGTGGGCCAGTGTTCGGATTTCGTTAGTCGCGCAAACTATTTGGGTCTACAATGAACGTTCTATTTCCGCAAGGTTATCAGAGTCATTATTAAAACATGTGTGGTATCTTTTGTAAATAATTAAAACGGTTAATTATTTAAGTTCAAAAACAATTTTGTGTTAATTAAAATCATGTTTTACAAAAACCACGAACGTTCATAATTAACAATCATTAGTCTCAACATAAATGAATTAATATGATTAATTCATTTAGACAATTAATCTAGTTTAATCGTCTAGAAACTAATACCATTAATTAAAGCGGAATAATTAACGAAACAATTAAATCTAATTTAATTCCTAATTATAATCAAAGCCAAGGACCTAACATGCATGCAAATATAGCAAACTAAAATAGATAAACATAATTAAATAGAACGAAAGAACACTAACCTTTTAGCGCGCGAAAACCCTAAATCGACTTAGAGAAAGTCGACCACCACCTTACGAGCCACGAACGGAACTCCTTGCCACGAACTAAGAATCCAAGTGTAGAACTCCTCAAGAGGTGCACACACATGAACAAATCTTCAAGACTAGCTAGTTGCTAGCCTTAACTTGTTATTTAATATATATATATTAAATATATAAAATATAACTATTGTGCAAAAGCCGAAATACCTAACAAATTGCTAGAGAATTTCGACCCACACAAGGAGGGGAGGATCGAATTGAATGAGCTAGAAACAAGAGGGATTAAGGGTTCTTTATATAGGCATAGAAAACCCTCAACATTCCTTCTTTGAATCAATGTGGGATAAGGAAACCAAGTTTCCTTCTCCCTCCCCTTTTGGTTCGTGCGCACCGCCCTATGGGCATCTCCATGGGCCAATCTAGTTTGGTCCATGATCAAATGGATTGGTCCATGGTGCTTAGGTACCCGATCTGATTTTTACCCGATACACGGTTTCGACACGAAAATCATTTCCAAATCTATTTTGGAAACTTCTTATATTTTACATATTTTCACAAGTTCAACTAGCCTTTCATTGTTCTTCGCGTGTGACCCTTCTTGGATCATATATAAACGGCCGTATAAATTCCGTTGAGATATTTCCACAATTTCAACACTCCCACTTGGGAATCTCTCCAACGAAAAACAAGTATACTGACACCGAACGTTCGTCTAGCACCACGACGATGCCCCCAAAAATATATGACTATATACGTTCATGACAATTATCAACTCTTGATTATTGTACATTAAAAACTTGCCTTTTTAATGTTTTGGTCAAGTGTTTATATCTCCCTTTATGCTTCCGATGCGCACATCAAGCCATGAGACGCGGATACGCTTCATACTCATATAGCTTGATTTAGTTTCTCGATATCTTTGAATAGAAATGATCTAAACCAAAAACACTTACTAAAAACAAATTCTAGTAATGCCTTGGGGTACGGCCGTACACTTCTGTCATTTTCACTCACCGAGTGGCCGTGTGCCATCTTATCCAAAACTTGGCGAGCAAATCCTTTATTGACTACAAACGTCTCTTCCATATTTCACCACATACCCAAAACAGCCCATACTACTGTCGGTTAAGTTCCAGGTTTGGTACTGAATCAAAGTATGTGACTACGTACTCCGAGACACGCCTATGCATCTCAAGTCTAAGGACACGTAAACATGACCACTTCTCGATACTTATCTATGTCTTAGATCCACGTGATTTTCTCGAGGAGCGGGTCAACCAATATTCAAAAACTACCCATTTGAATACTTGTGAAACGATATATCAACCTATATATCGACTCTCACAATTACTTTCACCATTTCACTCCCGTGACAATGATTAGTAATGGATCTTTAATTTAGAAATTGCTTTACACAACTTCATGGATATGTTTTAAACATGCAAAGATGGAGCTCAGAAATGCATAAACTGAAATGAAAAATGCAATTCATAACGTCTTTAAGACATATCCGATCGGCCCCGATATCTAAATAAATCACAGGAAGGTATTTGCAAGAGCGTACCAAACTTTTAAGCCTTCAACCATTTGGTCTTCTCTTACAATCTTTCCTTCAACTGTGTTGAACCCCCACAGAATATTTCACATAATCTCAATCATGCGTTAGAGACTCGATTCAGAGCAACTCGAAATAGAGTTATACTCCTATCGTGTCATAATATTCCTTTATTGTAACACCTGATGAAATCACTATGTGTCTTGAAAAAGACATGGAATGATTCTATCCGAATGCAGAAATCCGCTTTCCCATTATAGCATTACAATGCTTACTTTTATTTTACCTCATTAAGTGAATTCTACAAACTCGAAATTCCTTCAACTCCTAACTACCATTCTTATAATTAATACCTTGTAAGATTCTTCTGATATCTTACTCATCTTGTATACAAGATATAGTTATTAATTAACCTTTTCTTTTGACCAAAAATTCTTAAGAATTTCTAATCACATAATGCATTACTCCTCTTAAACAATTTTATGATTCTAGATTTATGTGTGTCATTTCCATATTTATTTGTATCTTCAAGTCTTAATTTGGAAACGCTTCACATTAATTTACCCATCAAAACACGCATGCTGGTTATGTCGTTTTAAAAGGATATTTTAAAAGAAATCCCCTTCTCATTACATAACCTACATAAAGAATACTCTTTATGAACAATCCTTTCAAGATATTATCTTTATCGCATTTCGTCCTCGCTATCGATAATTTCATATCTTGAATTTCTCTCAATACATTTCTGATATCCGAAAGATCCAAGAATTATATTTTAACTTATGTTCATGATATTCTATCTATAACAAGCTCATAAGAACCCGCTATGTATGATAGATAGTATTCTCATAACATTTATGATCCTTGAATGAACTAAAAGTTCTATCAATCCTTTAATAAATGTTATTGTGTTAGGTCCAGATTTAGTCCAGACTTACTGGACTGGCTCCAGACTGGACTACTGGAACCTTATTTAGGTTTGTTAAGAAAACTTGTTTTGCTGGTCTCGCTCCAGACCCGACTACTGGAGCCTCACTTGTCCAGAAATAATTGAAGACTAGTGAGCATTTACTTGTATAGGTAATCTGGAGCATTCTCCAGATTAGCTCACTAAAGACTTCACCCCAGTCCAGATCTACTCTACTGAAGACATTCTGACTGAAGTCAAAGACTGAAGTCTGAAGGAAGAAGACTTAACAAATGGCAGAGTCCACTGGAAAGTCTTACCAGATCTGCACACTGGAGGATTGTCAGTGTTCTAGATACTACAAGTCTGAACACTGATATCAAGGTTTGACTTATGCCTTTAACACACTTTCCAAAGAACAATCCACTTGTTCTTTAACAAAGTAAACGTGTGTTAAGGTGGTTGGATAAAAGGATACACTTGCACTTGATGTGACTTTATCCTTATTCCTTATCCAATACATTTAATGTTCTTGTCGGATCATTAAATGTATACAACCATATTTGTACGGCACAAAATTCACCGGTGAATTTTGTTGCCTATAAATACAAAGTCATATCCTTGAGAAAAATACTTTTTAGCATAACACTTTGCATGAAAGTGAATTTGTCCAAATACTCTCGATCTTAAACAGGGATACTTCACAACTTTAAGTATCTCGATCCTAAAGAGTTATTTGACAAATATAGATCATATTGTAACTCATAGGTTGTTAGGATACACACTTAATTGTGTTATCTTGATTCCGCAACAACCTTGTATTTTATTTAAACATCAATAAATGAAATACCCATGAAACATACATAATGGTCCACTTTATTTGTTTATTGCTTTAAGTCTTGTATTACTTTGTTTATATATCTTGCATCTTTATTTACAAGTAATACTAGTCCAATCTAGTGATTATTAGACTTGTTGTATTTTACACTTTCATTGGTTAACCATCTCGTAATTTAAGGGACTCACAATTGGTATCAGAGCAGAAGGCTAATCATTGCCTAGATCTGTTCTTGATGGCTAACCAAGAAAATACACAAGGTTTTAGTCTTGGTCCCGATCCTAATGTAAATTTACATGATCAAAATGAACCACAAAATGTTAATAACACTAATCCTCCACCTCCTCCTCCTACTCCTGCTTCTCCACACGTGCATGTGCACAACTCAAATAATCCTGTTCCTAAATTCAGTGGGAACAGTGATGAATTTGGTACGTGGAAGGCTAGGATGGTTTTGCATGTCACTGGTATTGAGAGGAACATGATGAAGATTTTAAACGAAGGTCCTTATGTACCTACATCACCTCTCAATCCACTTCTTGATCCTTCTGGATCTAGAAGAGGAAGGGAAAAGAGGGAGGAACATTGGTCAGAAGAGGAGAGGAGATTGGTGAATTTAGACACCCTTCTCAAAAACATGATCCTCGGGGCCGTTCCAGAAACCCTAATTCCCACACTAGTTCTTTTTCCTAGTGCCAAATCCATGTGGGATGAACTTCTTAACCAACATGAAGGAGGAGATGACACCATTGTCACCAGAAAGGTCTCATTAAACAAGAGGTATGAGTCATTTTTTGCTCAACCTAACGAGTCTCTCACTGGTACTTACACCAGATTTATGAGTATCATAAACCAATTGAGAGGTCTTGGGGTTGAGAAGGACAAGGATATACTTCTGGAGAAATTTTGTGACATTCTACCCACCAAATGGTCTCACATGATACTTGTCTTACGACAAGGTAAAACTCTGCACACACACACTCTCTCAACTCTATATGGAGCTTTCAGGTACACTGAAGAAAATCAAGCTCAGAGAGTGGTTGCAGAACAAGATGCTTTTAACCATGCCTCTAGTACTCCTAAAGTGGTTAGTTATTCTGAACCACAAAGTACAGCACTGATATCTTCTGAGAATGTATTTTCTATGAAGAAGATGGTGTCTGAACTTATGGATTCTGGAGAGTCCAGTCAAGTCTCTCCAGACTGTTGTGATGAAACTGAAGATGATGACCTTATTGCAATGATTGCTAAAACGTTTAACCGTTTCAAAGCAAGAGCAAATAAGCCATCTGGACAATTTGCATCCAGTTCTTCCACTGACAAGACCAATTTGACATGCTTTAAGTGTGGCAAAAAGGGTCATTTCATGAAAGAGTGCAGGTCCAACCAGTTTGTATCCAAGCCTGGTCCATTCTCTTCAAATAATAAGCCTGATGATAGCTATAAATTAAAATATAAAAAGCTTAAGGCCCAAATTGCTCTCATGGCACAACAAATGGAAACCAATAATAAGTGCATGATTGCAACAACTGAAGAGAAGTGGGTTCCTTCTGATGAATCATCTGCTGATGAAGAAGAGGAAAGAGATTGCTGTTACATGGCTCTGGAAGTTGATGAGCACCTGGTGAAGGAAGATGTCACATCTGGACGATGGGTGGACATAGTTATTAAAAAGGTTAGTGATTATGATAATGCAACTGACCAAGAACTAAAATTGGACATTGCTGAAGCTTTAAATTCTGATTTGATTTTTGTAGAAACTGTTAGATCTGATTGTGTAAATGGTCTAGAAACAGATTCTTCTAAAATAAATGCTTTAAAATCAAAATTAAAAGAGCTTCAAGACATTGAACTGGCATTTCAAGCCCAGGTTCTGGTAACTGAACAATTGATTCAAGAAAAGCAAGATCTTGAGATCATTTTAGAGAAAGAAAAACTGGTAATAAAGTCATGGCTAGAAACTAAAAAGCCATATGATGCTTCAGTTAAACAATTTCCTGCTCAAAAACGTGCATATTTAGATGGAAATACTAATATAGCATCATTAATACCAGTAATCGATCGGTTACCAGAGGTGTTCAGGCCTATCACTGTTTATGATGAGCCTGCAACTCCTAAGACCAATTTAGACCCAGTTCAATCCCCAGAGGTTAAGACTGGAGAGCTCCAGATGGCTGCTCCAGTCAAAAAGGTGAAGCAGAATAGACCTTTGCCTCAGACCAATCCCCTACCAAAGCCTTGGACTGGAAAGGCTAAGGTAACATCTGAAGAAAATATTTTGTCCAGGTTAGAGAGCCAGATTCAAATTCTGACTCGTCAATCACAAAGTGTTAATGCAAGATTAAACTTTCTTGAGGGTACTTCATCTGGCCCTAGACAAAATATAAAACCTTTTGCTAAGAAAGACAAACTTATTTCTGAGTTCACCATTTCTGATGGACCCTCCATCACGTTTGGAAATGATGGTTGTGGGAAGACTGAGGGATATGGTGTTCTGAACAATGGACAAGTCAAGTTCAGACGAGTTGCATTTGTGAATGGTTTGAAATATAACTTGATCAGTGTAAGTCAACTGTGTGACGATGGCTATCAAGTCTTATTCAATGTTGCTCAGGGCATCGTATTCAACAAGGACTGGAAGGTAGTGTTGATTGCTCCCAGAAAAGGGAATGTGTACGTGATGGATATGGAAAGCTCTCCTTCAGAGCAGTGTTTCTATACTCAAGCTGATGAAGACACAAACTGGTTATGGCACAAAAGGTTATCCCATTTAAACTTCAAAAACATTAACAAGTTGTCCAGAAAACAACTTGCAGATGGGATACCTTCAGTTTCCTTCAAAAAGGAAAGACCATGTCCAGGATGTGAGATGGGTAAGCAAAAGCGTACCAGTTTCAAGACCAGACAGAATTTCAGCATTACTGAACCACTTCACATGCTTCATATGGACCTTTTTGGTCCAGTGAACGTTCAGACTCGTGCTGGTAAAAGATACACCCTGGTGATCATAGATGAGTTCTCCAGATATTGTTGGGTGATCTTTCTGAGGTCCAAAAGTGAAGCTGCTGCTGAAATCATCAGTCTTATCAAGCAAATTGAGCTCAAGTACAGTCGAAAAGTGTGTCAGTTAAGAAGTGACAATGGAACAGAATTCCAGAATGCAACTCTGGAGTCATTCTGTACTGACACTGGCATCTCCCAGAACTTCTCTTCAGCCCGCTCTCCAGAACAAAATGGAGTTGTGGAAAGGAAAAATAGAACGCTGATAGAAGCTGCCAGGAGTATGCTTGCTGAATCTGGACTGTCTACCAGTTTCTGGGCGGAAGCAATTGCAACTGCTTGCCACACCCAGAATCGATCAGTGTACATCAAAAGACACAAAAAGACAGCCTATGAAGTCTTAAGAAATAGAAAACCAAATATTGGTTATTTTCACGTTTTTGGATGTCCAGTTTACATCCTGAACGACTCCAGTCAGCTAGGCAAATTTGATGCCAAAGCTGATGAAGGGTATTTCTTAGGCTATTCAGCCATTCGCAAGGCCTTCAGAGTCTATAACAAGAGACTGGAGAAGGTCCATGAGTCAATTCATGTCACATTTGATGAATCAAATGTTGCAATCAACAAGAAGCCAGTCCCTGACACTCCCCCAGTAACACAAATTGTCTTTTGTGAATCTGATCCAATAAACGACAAAAATGAAGATTCACCAGACTCAGCTTCCAGTCATCCTGATCTGGAACCTGTTCAGAAAAAGAAACTCTCCAGTAGTACTCCATTCTATCCCTCTATTATTTTCAAACTACCCTCTGAAATTAATATTGGTTCAGATGTGCGTACTACTCCTCCAGTATCAGTATCAGTTGAGAATTTACCAGAAATGTCTTCTGGTGACCAAACTGAACCAGTACTACAAGAAATGCCTTCATATGAAGAATTTCATGATGCAAATCGTGATTTAAATGAATCAGATGAAGATGTTGAAGTAGTCTATGAAGAACCTCCTCCTGAAGCAACTTCAGAGGAGACTCAACTGAATTCTTGCACTGATATTGTTGTCAGTAACAATCCTGGTCAGTACTCCAGATGGACAAAAGCTCACCCTATTGATCAGATCATAGGTGACTCCAGTCGTGGTGTTCAGACCAGAAGAGCCTCCAGTAATCAATGCTTATACGTCAGTTTTCTATCTTTGATAGAACCAAAGAAGATTGACGAGGCTCTGGAAGATCCAAACTGGGTGACTGCTATGCAAGAAGAGCTTCACCAGTTTGAAAGGAACAAGGTATGGTATTTGGTTCCTTTCCCAGTTGGAAAGAAAGAACCAATTGGAACAAGATGGGTCTTCAGAAACAAAGTAGATGAAGATGGCCACGTAATAAGAAACAAGGCCAGACTGGTAGCACAAGGCTACTGCCAGTCAGATGTCGACTTTGATGAATCTTTTGCTCCAGTGGCTAGACTTGAAGCGATCAGAATTTTCTTAGCATTCGCTGCTAATCATCAGTTCAAGGTCTACCAGATGGACGTAAAGAGTGCTTTCTTGAATGGGAAGCTTGAAGAAGAAGTTTACGTCAGACAACCTCCAGGTTTCGTTGATGACAAGCATCCACATTGGGTATATCGTCTGGACAAAGCGCTATATGGCCTCAGACAAGCCCCACGTGCCTGGTATGATACTCTGACTAAACATTTGTTGAAAAATGGTTTTAAACGAGGTGCAATTGACAATACCTTATTCATTCTTCATGAGAAAGGTAATCTGTTAATGGTACAAATTTATGTTGATGATATAATTTTTGGGTCTACTGATGAAAACATGTGCAAGAAATTTTCTAAAATCATGTCCACTGAATATGAAATGAGTTTGATGGGTGAATTAACATATTTTCTTGGACTCCAGATTAAACAAAACAAAGATGGAATTTTTATTAATCAGGAAAAATATGTTAGAGATCTTTTAAAGAAATTCGATATGAATTCTTCACCATCTAAACCAACTCCAATTTCTGCACCACTGACACTGGACTCGGATCCAGATGGCAAACCAGTGAACACCACTGTCTATAGAGGCATGGTTGGTTCACTGATGTATTTAACGGCCAGTAGACCAGATATTATGTTTTCAACATGTTTATGTGCCAGATATCAGTCTAATCCAAAGGAATCTCATATGCTTGCTGTAAAGCGCATACTGAAGTACCTTAAAGGTGTCCCCAGTCTAGGTCTTTGGTACCCCAAAGGCTCAGGCATGGATCTAATGGGTTATTCAGATTCAGATCATGCAGGTTGTAAGATAGATAGGAAATCCACAACTGGTGGATGTCATTTCCTAGGTGGCAAACTGGTCAGCTGGACCAGTAAGAAGCAAACTTCAGTTTCATTATCCACTGCTGAAGCTGAATACGTGTCTGCAGCCAGTTGTTGTGCTCAGATACTCTGGATGAAGAACCAGTTGCTTGATTATGGTATTAAATATTCAAAAACTCCAATCTTTTGTGATAATACCAGTGCCATCGCTATCTCCAACAATCCAGTCATGCACTCCAGAACCAAACACATCGATCTAAGGTACCATTTCATTCGCGATCATATTATGAAAAACAACATTGAACTCCATTTTATTCCCACTGACAAACAACTCGCTGACATTTTTACCAAACCACTGGATGTCAAAACTTTTGAATATCTTGTTGGTGAGTTGGGAATGTTAAATCCTTAAATCTGGTGATTGCTCAGATATTGAACGCCATTGTGTACTATCTTTGCATTATTGGATTTCTGGAGCAACATTCCAGGGAAGACTTGAAAAATATTTTCCTATTAAAAGTGTTTTAAATTCAGGGGGAATTTATTTTCTCACTGGACAAATTCTTCAGAAAATATTACTGGTGCTTTGTAAATATGTCCCTCTCACTGGTAACTGGACAAGTTGAAGTGCGTGTTTGAGTTGACTTTTGTCTCCTTGTAAATGTGTCCCTCTCACTGGTAACTGGACAAGTTGAAGTGCGTGTTTGAGTTGACTTTTGTCTCCTTGTAAATGTGTCCCTCTCATTTGTCTGTATTAGTTGACGTGCAAGTTTAAGGTTTCCAGTCTTTCAAAAATGGTTTTCACTGGTACTTTACTGGAGTGTCCCTCCAGTGTACCATCAGTACATGTTCACTGGACTAATCCACCAGTGATACTGGAGTGTCTAGTCAACCTCCAGATGCACTGAAATGAGTCATAATATTTTCAAAATACTTGATCATTGTGTGTGCCACGTAAGCAAATCTTTTCAAAGATATTTATCTTATAAATCCTACGTGGCATGTAAATTTTTCAAACGCAATGATGGTCTTTTTACTTTGGGAAAACAAAAAGTACAAGTTGTTACTGTTTTGTGGGCTGTAAACCGTCATGCATTTATGTGTGATGTGATGTAATTAATGCGGATCTCAAAACCCGATCAAAAACTTTGTTTGATAAATTCAAATAAGATGTTTGAGTTCCACATTGTCTCTCCTATAAATACCCACTTTCACTTTCAATTTCATTTACTTCGAACATTTACTCCCAAATCTAAAATTCCTTCATTCAATTCTTAAAATTCTTCATTCATTTTCCAATCATATAACTCTTATATTAACTGCAATTCATTAAATTCTTCATAACCTTAAATTTTCAATTTCATCTTCATCTATCTATCAAAAATGGCACCCAAAAATCTCTTATCTGCTGAATATGCTCCGGTTGGTGATGTAGTTAAACCGAGACATATTTCTCTTGAGGCGAAATCCATACGCATCAATATGAATAACTGGATGGCCAAACTTTCCAGTGTTCATCCTGCTCGTTCTATCATTGGGAGATTGAATACTTTCTTTCTCTCATGCCCTCTGTATGGTGCATTAACCCTAAATCCAGGGAAAATGTACCATGACTACTTATGTGAATTCTGGTACTCCGCTTTCTATAATGAAGAAACTTCATCAATTTCTTACACTCTCAATGGAGGTACCAGATCTTTGAGTTTTTCGGTGAATTTGCTCAGGTCTGTTTTACAGTTGAACTACCATGACCAGAATGAGCTGCCCATCGAACTCCCTACTGGCATAAATTTCAGGGAGGTGTGCAGGTTGATGGGGCACACAGAAATTGTAGATGATCAAGGCCAGTTGTTGAGAAAAGGAACCATTTATATGAGTAGGCTGACAGATTCGTGGAGATTTTTCTTCACTCATTTGGTAGAGTGTCTAGGAGGTAGTTCTGGAGGTCTAGATCAAATAAATCAAACGCAGCTCCAGATTGCCTATTGTTTGTGGTTTGGGATAAGGGTGGACTTTGCTCAGATCCTGTTTAATGATTTGGTGGATAGATTGAAGGCAAAAGGGAGAAAACCACACGTTCCATTTATTCGTTTTCTTTCCCTGATGTTCAGAAGTGGTCTAGGAGACCAATATGATATTAATACTACTCATTTTTCTATGAGTGAGTTTTTAAGGGATCTGAACAACCTACAGTCAAGAGATGGTGAGGTAGATATTCCTCAGTCCATGCTCTCATTTCAAAGGGCAGAAGAGATTGTGGCACCAGGAAGTGTTCAAGTTGTTGAAGAGCATTCTGGTGACCAAGATGTCCAGGTTGTAGAGATGGTACAACCTATCAGTCAAGTGGCTCCAGTAGAAAGTATTCAACCGATCGTTGAGCTTTCCAGACGACCAAGATCACATAGGCGTCTAATGAGGGGAGGAGTCCAGGTAAATCCATCAACCCATCCTGGTGATACAATTAATATTGATGGATCTCCTATTTTTGAAGAAGAGAATATTGAATCTGGTGTACAATTTGAACAGAGAGTGGATACTGAAGTCCAGGCTGGTTACAAGAGTTGGTTCTCTGGAGAGCAGGCCAACATTAGATCAGAATGATATTGTCAGCGCCCTTAGTGATGAAATTGTTAGAAAATTTAGGGGTGATATGCTGAAGACAATCACTGATGATATCTCTGCTTCTGTTCTAACAAAAATTCAAGATAATTTGTTGCCTGGAGTTGTTCAGATGTTAGAGGTTGAGCTGCCAAAGGACTTGCCAAAAGAAGTTGATAATTTGAAAAATGAAGTCTTGGCACTCAAGAAGTTTGTGACTGATGTAAGTCCAGCTACTGGAAGAACCTTTGGTTCACTGGACAGGCACATGATGGAAGAATTGTGGAATGATCTGAAGTCCAGGACTAGAGATCATTCCAAGGGGGAAAAATTGTCTAGTCCATCATCTGGTGTCCATGAAAGTTTAAGGAAGAGAAAAGAAGAGGTTGAAAAGCTGGTTACAAGAGTTGGTTCTCTGGAGAGCAGGCCAACATTAGATCAGAATGATATTGTCAGCGCCCTTAGTGATGAAATTGTTAGAAAATTTAGGGGTGATATGCTGAAGACAATCACTGATGATATCTCTGCTTCTGTTCTAACAAAAATTCAAGATAATTTGTTGCCTGGAGTTGTTCAGATGTTAGAGGTTGAGCTGCCAAAGGACTTGCCAAAAGAAGTTGATAATTTGAAAAATGAAGTCTTGGCACTCAAGAAGTTTGTGACTGATGTAAGTCCAGCTACTGGAAGAACCTTTGGTTCACTGGACAGGCACATGATGGAAGAATTGTGGAATGATCTGAAGTCCAGGACTAGAGATCATTCCAAGGGGGAAAAATTGTCTAGTCCATCATCTGGTGTCCATGAAAGTTTAAGGAAGAGAAAAGAAGAGGTTGAAAAGCTGGTTACAAGAGTTGGTTCTCTGGAGAGCAGGCCAACATTAGATCAGAATGATATTGTCAGCGCCCTTAGTGATGAAATTGTTAGAAAATTTAGGGGTGATATGCTGAAGACAATCACTGATGATATCTCTGCTTCTGTTCTAACAAAAATTCAAGATAATTTGTTGCCTGGAGTTGTTCAGATGTTAGAGGTTGAGCTGCCAAAGGACTTGCCAAAAGAAGTTGATAATTTGAAAAATGAAGTCTTGGCACTCAAGAAGTTTGTGACTGATGTAAGTCCAGCTACTGGAAGAACCTTTGGTTCACTGGACAGGCACATGATGGAAGAATTGTGGAATGATCTGAAGTCCAGGACTAGAGATCATTCCAAGGGGGAAAAATTGTCTAGTCCATCATCTGGTGTCCATGAAAGTTTAAGGAAGAGAAAAGAAGAGGTTGAAAAGCTGGTTACAAGAGTTGGTTCTCTGGAGAGCAGGCCAACATTAGATCAGAATGATATTGTCAGCGCCCTTAGTGATGAAATTGTTAGAAAATTTAGGGGTGATATGCTGAAGACAATCACTGATGATATCTCTGCTTCTGTTCTAACAAAAATTCAAGATAATTTGTTGCCTGGAGTTGTTCAGATGTTAGAGGTTGAGCTGCCAAAGGACTTGCCAAAAGAAGTTGATAATTTGAAAAATGAAGTCTTGGCACTCAAGAAGTTTGTGACTGATGTAAGTCCAGCTACTGGAAGAACCTTTGGTTCACTGGACAGGCACATGATGGAAGAATTGTGGAATGATCTGAAGTCCAGGACTAGAGATCATTCCAAGGGGGAAAAATTGTCTAGTCCATCATCTGGTGTCCATGAAAGTTTAAGGAAGAGAAAAGAAGAGGTTACTGGTACTGAAGCCAGTGAACCCCAGTTTGAAACCTTCCCAGACATTCCTACTACATTGAAATCTGTTAAAGGAAAAGAAAAGGTTGTGCCTGGTGAAGAGGAAGAGCAAATTGAAGATGTTGACAATGAAACATCAAGGAAATTGCAACAACAATGCATAATGATCGAAATCTTCAAGACAAACCAGAAGGATGAACTGCTGGCCCATCAAAGGGAGATGGCTACAATGGGTACTCTGGATTCCTACAATGCTGGCAGGTTAGGCATAAACATTGAAGTATATAAAAGGATGAAGGAAGATCCCAGAGTTCATCAGTGTCTTGATGCATTGAATGATGTCCATATACGCTCGTTCTATGCTGAGGAAGAACAGGTATATGATTCCTTAATTTATGGTGTGTCCATTCCAGAGTTGATCAGACAAAGAAAGGAGGAGCTGGTAAGCCTCCAGAAGAAAATTAGAAGAAATGCTGGTGCTCTGGAGTTGGAATACAGGAAGAGAATGACTGGTCTGCCTAAGCTTACTGCCAAACAATTAAAGGCAATAAAAGATGGTGATGTTAGCACCTTTATTCCTCTGGATACCACTCTGAAGATCAATAGACAAGAACACCAGTCCACTGAAGGACAACAGAGTGGTGTATCCAGGGATACTGAAGAAATGGTTCGTTTGGCTAAGCAGAAGGCAAAATTTGATGAAATGATGACTTTCAGGGCCAATGCAAGAAGGATTATAAATGCTGAAATCACACTGGCTGAAAATCATCAAGGTATGACCAGATTTAATGTGAAGTTGACCAGAGAAGGTAACTTTACTGATGAAAGAAAGGATACTTCAGTCCAAGCTTTTGGATGGACTGAACTAAAGGAGATTGGGTTGACCTTTAAAGGTAAGACTGATCTCTCTCCAGATGTGAAGGCCTTTATGAAGAGGATTGAGAAGGTCTGGAAGAGAATTCAACAAATGGAAGCTGTGTTGGGTCTGAGACCACCAGTGTCTGTTCCATCATCTCCATCTCCAAAAAGGAAGGCTACTGAAGATGCTCCAGAAAGGACATCGAAAAGAAGGGCCTAAACCTTTTATCATTGTACTTATTGTAATTATTTGTCTTATGAAAGTTGTAATTATTTTCCTTTTTGATGAAAGTAATAATAGTTGCAATTTTTTATTTTTATAAGTAAATGACCAGATTTAGTCTAAGTTAGAACTTAAAAGATGAAACTGAAAACACTCATGATCTATAAAGTGTTTTCCAGACATACAAATTTGTATATCTATAAGTCTGAAAACACTTGCATTATTTCTAAACAAATAGGGGGAATTTGTTAGGTCCAGATTTAGTCCAGACTTACTGGACTGGCTCCAGACTGGACTACTGGAACCTTATTTAGGTTTGTTAAGAAAACTTGTTTTGCTGGTCTCGCTCCAGACCCGACTACTGGAGCCTCACTTGAAGATCTGACCAGAAAACGTTTCTCTACTGGACCTACTCCAGACTTGGAATCTGGAGTCCCTCTAAAGATTTGTCCAGAAATAATTGAAGACTAGTGAGCATTTACTTGTATAGGTAATCTGGAGCATTCTCCAGATTAGCTCACTGAAGACTTCACCCCAGTCCAGATCTACTCTACTGAAGACATTCTGACTGAAGTCAAAGACTGAAGTCTGAAGGAAGAAGACTTAACAAATGGCGGAGTCCACTGGAAAGTCTTACCAGATCTGCACACTGGAGGATTGTCAGTGTTCTAGATACTACAAGTCTGAACACTGATATCGAGGTTTGACTTATGCCTTTAACACACTTTCCAAAGAACAATCCACTTGTTCTTTAACAAAGTATACGTGTGTTAAGGTGGTTGGATAAAAGGATACACTTGCACTTGATGTGACTTTATCCTTATTCCTTATCCAATACATTTAATGTTCTTGTCGGATCATTAAATGTATACAACCATATTTGTACGGCACAAAATTCACTGGTGAATTTTGTTGCCTATAAATACAAAGTCATATCCTTGAGAAAAATACTTTTTAGCATAACACTTTGCATGAAAGTGAATTTGTCCAAATACTCTCGATCTTAAATAGGGATACTTCACAACTTTAAGTATCTCGATCCTAAAGAGTTATTTGACAAATATAGATCATATTGTAACTCATAGGTTGTTAGGATACACACTTAATTGTGTTATCTTGATTCCGCAACAACCTTGTATTTTATTTAAACATCAATAAATGAAATACTCATGAAACATACATAATGGTCCACTTTATTTGTTTATTGCTTTAAGTCTTGTATTACTTTGTTTATATATCTTGCATCTTTATTTACAAGTAATACTAGTCCAATCTAGTGATTATTAGACTTGTTGTATTTTACACTTTCATTGGTTAACCATCTCGTAATTTAAGGGACTCACATATTGTGTTTTCCTTTTACATCTTTCTTCGAGATCTCTTTCTCAAGTACTTAACGTATTTTCTAGGTAAGAATCCTAAGAAGAATTATGATTCGTTGTCCTTCCTTAAAATTCAAGAATCTTAAAAAGATTCTCAAATCCATCAAGCAAGGTTTATCCGCTCCCACTTAATCTAAGAACTTACAAGATTTCTTTGATTTAATAAGTATTGAATCTAGCTCCCACTTAATCTAAGATTTAGAAAAATCCTTGATCTTAGTGAATTCAAGACTTTACTTATTTTGGGTTGCAATAAACAAGATTTAGATTTGATCCTTTTGATTCAAAGTTGTAAGATCTATTGTGACTAACTCACGAGATACTCTAACTTATGAAACTTTTGATCTTGTCTAAATATCTCATAATCTTCTTTAATAGAATCCAAGTGGTGAAAGTCTCAAGATAATGTTATTTTGGATATATATCAAGTCACATCTAGAGTGTGTCCCGATTCGAACAAATACTTTAAACAAGTACTCATAAATCATCCAAAACAATCATATATATAAACAATCAAAAGTAGTAATGGCAATTTTCAACAAATGCTCAAGATATATAAAGCTAAGAAGAGTAACTTTATTAAAACATAAAGATTCATAAAATGAATCTAATATCCATAAGCATTCATAAAAGTAAAAACTCGACTAAAGCGAGATACTAAAATTGTCATAAAACAAACAAGAATTAAGATTCAATATTTATTAATAAATGCTCTTCAAAACATCCGAGCCTTGAATCTTCACTTCTTGCTTTCACTACTTCTTTTCCGAACCTAAAAACATTTCAAACAAATGTTTAGATTGATAATAAATATCAATGATTCAAGAAAATGATAGTTTATAGAGAGATACCTGATTTGGAGCCTTTCTTTCCCCTGACCTTTTCAAGCTCAGCAAGATAGTCAGGGCAATTACGCTTCCAATGTCCCACCTTTCCACAATGGAAACATGTAGCATCTTTCGCGGGACGATCTTTCTTCTTCTTCTTGCGTGAAGTGGTCCTCGAGGCATCTTGCTTGCCTTGATTTCCATTTCTCCACTTCCTTTTCTTGACACCTTCTTCAGCAATATTCAAGACCGCTGGAGTCTTGGCTGGCATAGCATCTTCAGCCGTTTACAACATTTGATGCAGCTCAGAGATACTTTTCTTCCACCCTTGCATGTTGTAATTCATCACAAATGCATCATAGTCCTTTGTAAGTGAATTCAAGATGAGATTCACCGCAAGGTCTTGACGAATGGGTGAGTCAAGTCGCTGAAGATTATCAATATAGCTTTTCATTTTAAGGACATAACTGCTCACAGGCTGACCTACTTCCATTTTGCAAGCATGCAATGCATGAACAGTTTGGAATAGTTCTTGCTGAGCTTGTTTCTCAAACATGCTCTTGAGCTCCTTAATCATGCTATATGCATCCAAATTCTCCATATCCCTCTGAAGCTCAGAGTTCATGCTTGATAACATGAGACATGCTATCTCACTCTGTTCATCGTACTTACTCTGATAGTTAGCACGATATTCAGGGGTACTATCACTAGTTGGAGCAACCGGAAGCGGTGTGTCAAGAATGTGCAACTTCTTTTCGTGTTTGAGCACAATTCTCATATTGCGATACCACTCATTGAAGTTGTCACCATCCAATTTGTCCTTATCAAACAAGGACTTAAGCAATGCAGACTTAATGGTATTTTGAGTTGATGAGGCCATCTAAAAGTAACGTTCAAACATAGGGATTTAGATAATTAAGGCTTTAACTAAAATGACTACCCTAGATTTTAATCTACTAATGTATCTTAAAATCATTTATGGTTTTAAAGCTTAAGAACCAAATCGAACCCACAGCACGTGTATCCGGCAACAGTCCGGACGACCACATGGTTGTGTTATCAATTTGACCGGTTTAACGACCGATCGCACTTTGCGACTCTCAATGAGACTTTGACTACTCTTAATCCTAAGGCATGTTTAGTCTCATCCTTGCCGACTAGTATCCGGCAACAGTCCGGACGACCTAGCGAAATCCCGCCTATAAGCTGGCGTGTGGCTGTCCATGTCCGGTAACTGGGATGGGCGGACATGAAGGACCACCCCGTATCTACACTATGGCTTAGGCAACAGTCCAGAGCAACAGGGAATGTAGACGGTCAGGTGCTTCTCATAGGATGGCAGGGATCTCTGTATGTGCGGGTAGTAAAACTAACTCTAAGCAGTTTATAACAATCCTATTCCGCATGCAATACAAATAGGAATAAAGCACCAATTATGTTAACACATTTTAACACTTAGAGTCTTGTGAAAGGAATGTTTGTGTGGCACTAGGTCATAACCTAACGTGAAATAAGGCATAAATGAACACAAACAATATGCATGCTATTAAAACAACCCTTTTAATTTTCTTTATTCGTTTCACAAACTCAAGTCGAGATTAATCCCGTTTTATCGAAAACATTAACCTCCTTTTTAAAACTCATTTTAATTTATTAAAACCCCTTTTAGTATTTTGAAAAACATTTTCAAGTCGTGTGTGTAAAACTCATTTTAAGGCATTTCATAAAACTTCTCATTTAGACAAATAAAGGATTTGCATTTTCTAATTTACAATTCCACATGCCGGTTCAACCATTATGAACCCTAAAATAAAAGCAAGTATAAATACTTTCTTTTATCTTAATGACTCGTCTAAGCTCCCACTCAATTCAAGAAATTAATTCTCGAATAAACGGGACTCCTAATTGGTTTATGCTTTCTCCATAATTTCGAAATTTTGAATATTATTTCGTAGAATTTTATATTTCAAAAACTTAATTAATTAAACCTTTAATTTCAAAACAATTTAATACTCAAAATTAATTCCAATTTATTCAAATAAATTTAAATGGAGAAAACAAGCAACCAATTATGACACGATTCATCTCTATAGAATAACATAAACAATATGCAAATATTAAAACACACAATTTTGTGACCATGACAAATAAACTACATTAATGGTCACACGGTCGATTCGACCCGATATGCATAAACACACGGGTTCAATTAACCGTTTTGATTTATAAGCACTTATAAATCATTTATCTATTTTAGCCACAAATATCCATGCATGATCTACGCTCTGATACCACTGTTGGGATTTCGTTAATCGCGCAAACTATTTGGGTCTACAATGAACGTTCTATTTCCGCAAGGTTATCAGAGTCATTATTAAAACATGTGTGGTATCTTTTGTAAATAATTAAAACGGTTAATTATTTAAGTTCAAAAACAATTTTGTGTTAATTAAAATCATGTTTTACAAAAACCACGAACGTTCATAATTAACAATCATTAGTCTCAACATAAATGAATTAATATGATTAATTCATTTAGACAATTAATCTAGTTTAATCGTCTAGAAACTAATACCATTAATTAAAGTGGAATAATTAACAAAACAATTAAATCTAATTTAATTCCTAATTATAATCAAAGCCAAGGACCTAACATGCATGCAAATATAGCAAACTAAAATAGATAAACATAATTAAATAGAACGAAAGAACACTAACCTTTTAGCGCGCGAAAACCCTAAATCGACTTAGAGAAAGTCGACCACCACCTTACGAGCCACGAACGGAACTCCTTGCCACGAACTAAGAATCCAAGTGTAGAACTCCTCAAGAGGTGCACACACACGAACAAATCTTCAAGACTAGCTAGTTGCTAGCCTTAACTTGTTATTTAATATATATATAAATATATATATAGGGAAAAGATAAAATGAGTCCAGCTTATTTGAGTCCAATTTGAGTCCATTGATTTTCTTCCATGTCCTCAAATTCCAACCACCTCCTACCACCACCACCATCATCTCCGACCACCACCATAATTTTCCGGCGACGGCGACCATCTCCGGCGAGACTTACACATGTGTAAGTTAACTTACACATGTGTAAGTTATATGGACCCTTTTTGGACTCAAAATAAGCTGGACTCAATTTATCCTGCCCCTATATATATATATAAAATATATAAAATATAACTATTGTGCAAAAGCCGAAATCCCTAACAAATTGCTAGAGAATTTCGACCCACACAAGGAGGGGAGGATCGAATTGAATGAGCTAGAAACAAGAGGGATTAAGGGTTCTTTATACAGGAATAGAAAACCCAACTTCCTTCTTTGAATCAATGTGGGATAAGGAAACCAAGTTTCCTTCTCCCTCCCCTTTTGGTTCGTGCGCACCGCCCTATGGGCATCTCCATGGGCCAATCTAGTTTGGTCCATGATCAAATGGATTGGTCCATGGTGCTTAGGTACCCGATCCGATTTTTACCCGATACACGTTTCGACACGAAAATCATTTCCAAATCTATTTTTGGAAACTTCTTATATTTTACATATTTTCACAAGTTCAACTAGCCTTTCATTGTTCTTCGCGTGTGACCCTTCTTGGATCATATATAAACGGCCGTATAAATTCCGTTGAGATATTTCCACAATTTCAACAGTCAGGTGCTGGTGAAGCCAGTGGGTCAGGAGCTGGGCAGGCTAGTGGGTCAGGTATGGATGTTGAAGATAGAGAAAAGGCTATTGCTGATGTTCAAGCAGACAGAGAGCCTTCTGTACATTCGTCAGAGTTATGAGGATCCTTACAGATCTCATGCATTCGTCAGAGTTAGGTCTCAAATGGTTCCTAGATCTCTTGTTGAAGCTCAAGGAAGAAGAAGAGTGAGAGAGACTGATGAAGATTGGGTGCCAGAGCAGCCTATACCTAAGAGAAGAACACTTGTCAGGGAATAAGAGACTTCTGCTGCCGCTGGTGGCTCACAAAGCGTGCCAGTTATTATTGTTCATAAGACTACACAGCCACAACCACAGCCACAAACAAGTGAAGAGACTAATCTTGGTGATCTGCAGAGACAGATGAATGAGATGAGAGGTTTGATCACTCGTTTAGCTGGTGATTTTAAGGTTGTTAGTGACAAGAACAAGTTTCTGGAAGACAAGTTGGACAAGGCCGAGGTAGTAGTGTCCAGCATGTACAAGAAGTATTTGGCTCTAGATGAGAAGGTTATCAAAATGGCAGATGCACTGAAGCAGAGAGTCAAGATCTCTGAGGAGAAATTGCATGAGCTAGTTGATAACAATCTGAAGGTTAGAGCTGAGAGAGACAGCTTGGGTTGCAGAGGTGATGAGTTGGCTAAGGTAAGGCATGACGATGATCAAAATGAAGATCCAGATGCTGCCAGAGTTACTGAGGAGCTAGGAGGTGGTTCTATTTTGAGAACAGAGACTCAAGGAGAGTCTAGCCAGGCTGGTGTTGCTGGCAAGGCAACCTCAGAAGCTCCTCAGACTCAAGAACTGATCGTCACAGAGCTGAATGTGGTAGTTGAGTCTGATACACCACAAACCAAACCCCTTACAGAAGATGTTGACGTTGATCGATTGGAAAAGGGTAAGGGTTTGGCTGAGCAGTCTGTTGCTGTTATTCCTGATGCTGAAAATGCTAGTGCTCAGGATAGTGAGTCTACCAAAACCGATTCTACCAATAATACTTCTACCGAGTCATATTTGCATTCTGCAATTGTTCACAGACTGGAGAAGAGATTGGGTTATAATCCACAGGCTCAGATGAGAGCTAGGCCAGAGATCGCGGATTATTATTATGATCCAAGATCTATGAGGGATCAAGAGAAGAGGCGGTTAGGTATCACTCATACTCCTTCAGAGTCAGAGTCAGATTCTGATTTCGAGACTGAGACTGAGACAAGGAGCAGAGCAAGAGCAAAAAGAAGAAGCAGAAGAAGTAGATTGATGACAAAGACAAGATGAAGACATATTAACATCTAGAAGCTATTGCCAAGGGGGAGTCTGTAAGTGCACGTCTATGTCAATAGCAGTCTAGATTGTTTGGGTTTATATTGTAATATGTCTTTGTATCATGATTGTCATTAATGAACTTGATATTATGCATAGAATACTAGATTAAGTTTAAGTATTAAATGTGTAATAATCTGCTAAGTGTGAAATGCGACCTCGCATTTCATAATGGGAATTCGACCTCGCATTTGCAGGGTCAAATACGAGGCAGGACACGTGTTGCGACCTCGCAAAGGTGTCAAGCTGGGTTGGATTTGCAAGGTTAGCTCGCTGAAGCCCAAGTCGTGATGTTCCCTATATATATCGAACCCTAACAGAGATTAGGGTTGAACATTTGTCGAAATATCAAGCATATATTGCAGGTTAAGTCGTTGTCATGTTATATGTTGGAATTCGTCTGCCCAAGACACATATTAAATTGACGTGGCTAGTACGTGATGATCCAAGTCGGGTCATACCCAATAACAAGCTAGACAAACACTTATGGTATTTATTTATAAGATATGATCTTTAAATAAATATCAATACTTGAAACATTTAGAAAGTGGTTTTCTAAATAATTGCACTTGAGATATGTAAATAAATTATATGGATGATTTATTTTGAGAGAATATGTTTATAAGGCCAGAGAGTTCCCACTGCGGCGCAGTGGGAGCGTGTCAAACCCACTGCGGCGCAGTGGGGGTTTTTTGCACACGAAGGCCAGAGAGTTCCCACTGCGGCGCAGTGGGAGTGTATCAGACCCACTGCGGCGCAGTGGGTTAATACCCATGTGATGGGCTAAGGGGCCGGCCCCCCCTCCCCATGTGGTGATACATGCAAATTGACACTTGTTGTCTTGCATGCTTCACAAGACATAAGAGCCTTCACACTCAACATAGAGTGTATCAAAATACACACACAAAAACTCTTACACTTCTTGTAAGGATTTTTCTCTCAACTTTCTCAAGAACAAAAGTCTTCTTCTTATTTTTGGTTCTTGGTAGAATCGGCCAAAGGGAAAAGGAAGAAAGGGGTTTCAAGTTTAATTCCTAGCACATTTTGGGTGTTTGTTGGAAGCTTGGGGTATACTTGCTTGAGGTTCTTCTAGGTTGAAGACTTGCCACTTCAAGAACAACATCTCCTTCATTCAACCTTCTCATTAGCTTGGAAGAAGGTAGTCTTCTAAACACCCTATGGTTGTTGTTTTGTATGTATGTTATTCATATAGATGGATCCTTATTGTTTGGGTTTTCTTTTAAAAGGTTAAAATTTGATTTTAACTACATATGTCACATTGAAATGGTTCAATTTTCCGCTGCGTTTTTAATATTATAAGGATAATATTACTTTGATAAAAACCCAAAAATCCCAACAATGGTATCAGAGCCGGTTATATGGATACATACATCAAAAGTTGAAATTTTGTTTGGACAAAATCCAATATTTTGGTCATTTGGTTATGGCCAAAATAAATACACAAAAAAGGAGGTTCCTTTTTCTTGTGTATTTTAGTGTCACAACTTAGCCAAGAGACCTTGTGAATGTTTGTGATGTTTGGATGTGTTTGTTTAATTATTCAATGGTTGTAATAGTTAAATAGGATTTTATTCATTCATTTGGTTATGTAATCTATTTATTTCATTTGGTATGTAATAAGTAGATTAGTTGCATTTTTCATTATAAATGTAATCTCCAAGAAGGCATCAAATGGTTTGGGGCTAAAAGTTGGAGGCTAATGAGAAGACCCGTAAGTTCTCACTGCGGCGCAGTGGGAGTATGTCAAACCCACTGCGGCGCAGTGGGGGATAATGCAGCCGAGACCAGTGACTTACCACTGCGGCGCAGTGGGAGTATGTCAAACCCACTGCGGCGCAGTGGGGGATAATGCAGCCGAGACCAGTGACTTACCACTGCGGCGCAGTGGGAGTGTATTAGACCCACTGCGGCGCAGTGGGTTATCAAAATGAAGAAAATCATTCAAATCACATCACAAAAGGGTTACTTGAAGCATTTGGATGCAAGATCAAGTGGGAGCTCAACTAACACAATATTTTGTGTTACTTTGTCCTTAGGTTGAGACCTTTTGGCCCACTTGTTTCGGCTAACAAGTGTGGTCAAAATAGTTGGCTAATGTTGTGCACTTATTATATTTGTGTGGTTGTTTGTTTATTTTGTCATATGGATGCTCAAAACCAACAAACTTGATGACTACATAAAAGATTAAAATTGGTTTTAATATTGACATTAACTTGGTAAATTAAAATGGGTTTTATTAAAAGTTAATGGTCACAATTATAAAAATGGATTTTATAAAAGAACCTTGAAATTTGGATTTCAAATTCATTATGGTACATAGTTTTTAACTAGAATATAAAAACTCAAACGACCCTTTAAACAAGTTAAACGCCATCCTTTTATACAACACTTAATTATTTGGGAACTCTTTGTAGGATAAAGGTCACCTAACTACTTTGAGGGAACTTATAAGTTAAGGTAAATTTATTGTACTTATGGGATAAAGGTCACCTAACCACTAGTATAGATAAATTTACATGTGTGTATAAGTAGGACAACTTGATTTGGAAGCCATGTGATTAGGGTCACCGAAGCATGGTAACCAAAGGCGTTGATGGGATTAAACATGCCAACTTAATATAAGATATTAAACCGGTCCCATACCACTAGAAATTGCAAAGTGTTGCAATTGTCAAACGTTGACTACCTTGTTAATTTAGATCATGGGATAAAGGTCACCTAACCATCATTTAAATGTAACGTTGGATTCTAGGTTTTAATTATTAATTGTCTATGAGACATGAAAGGTATTAACAATTAAAATTTATATTTGATATCGAAAATACTAATAAAGAACTTTGTTAATCTTGTAGATGGCCGCTAACAATGCAATAAACCCCAACCAAAACGTCCATAATTTTTCACTAAGATCCATCCTTGAAAAGGATCGTCTAAACCAAAACAACTTTGTGGATTGGTTTCGTAACTTAAGAATTGTTCTTAGGCACGAAAAGAAATCCTATATTTTAGACGATCCTATTCCTGATGAGCCCGAAGAAACTGATGTTGAGGCCTATAATGATTGGGTTAAATATGTCGAGGACTCCGTGCAAGTTAGTTGCATAATGCTTGCGAGTATGACTCCCGAACTCCAAAAGGAGTTCGAGCATCATGGGGCATACGACATGATTACCCAACTCAAGGAAATGTTCCAACAAAAGGCAAGGGCTGAACGCTTCGAAACGGTTCGAGCGCTTCATGCATGTCGCATGGATGATTCACAACCCGTATCAACATATGTTCTTAAAATGAAAAGCTACATTGATCGCCTCGAAAGGCTTAATTGTCCCGTCTCAAATGAGTTAGCTACGGATATGATCCTTAACTCATTATCTAAGAGATTTGAGACTTTCGTGTTAAACTATAACATGAATGGATGGGACAAGACCGTTTCCGAGCTTCATGGGATGCTCAAAACGGCCGAGGCTAGTATGGGAGGAAAAGTTCAACCCGTTCTCATGATCAATGAAGGCGGAAAGAAAAGGGCTTACTCCGGACCCAAGGCAAATGTTGCTAAGGGAAAGGGTAACTTCAAAGGGAATTTTAAAGGCAAAGGAAAGGGAAAATGGATACCCAAAAGGCGAAGAAGCAAAAGGTTGCTGTCAATGACCCATGCTTTGAGTGTGGGGAGGTAGGACATTGGAAACGTAATTGTCCAACCTACCTCAAAGAGTTAAAAGCTAAGAGGGATGCAGGGCAAACCTCAGGTACAATATTTATGATATATATTGAGCTTAATACAGTTTTTTCTTACATATGGGTATTGGATACCGGATGTGGAACTCATATTTGTAATATGTTACAGGGGTTCATAAGAAAAAGGAACATCAAGAAGGGGGACATTAGTCTCTTTATGGGCAATGGTGCATTGGTGCATGTAGAAGCCCAAGGAGACTATCTTTTGAAACTTCCAAATGGTTTGGAAATTGTATTAAACAATGTTTTGTATGCACCTAGTTTGACTAGGAGTATTATTTCAGTTTCCCGTTTAAGACATGTTGGATATGATTTTAATTTTGTTAACAATGATATCCATGTTTCTTTGAATGATGTATTTTATTTTAAAGCTATGCCTTTAAATGGTATTTATGAATTGGTTCATGAAAACACCACATATGATAACTCAATGTACCAAGCTACCACCAAGAAACTTAAATTAGATTTAAGTGAAACCTATATTTGGCATTGTCGTCTTGGCCATATAAATAAGAATCGCATACTAACACTTCAAAAGAATGGTCTTTTGAAAACAAAATCGAATGATTCATTTAATGTATGTGAATCTTGTTTACAAGGCAAGATGACTAAAGCACCTTTCAAAGGCACAAATGAAAGGGCAAAAGATTTATTAGGTATCATACATTCGGATGTATGTGGTCCTTTTAAGCCAATGACTAGGAATGGTGAAAGATACTTCATTACGTTCACCGATGACTATAGTCGTTACGGTTATGTATACTTATTAAGACATAAGAGTGAAGCTTTTGAAATGTTCAAAATTTTCAAGAATGAAGTAGAAAACCAACTCAGTAAGACAATAAAAATTCTTCGTTCTGATAGAGGAGGTGAATACCTAAGTGATGCTTTTCAAGATCATCTTAGAAGTTGTGGGATTGTCTCACAACTAACTCCACCTGGAACACCACAACATAATGGTGTGTCTGAAAGGAGGAATCGAACTCTATTAGATATGGTTCGTTCCATGATGAGCAGAAGCTCACTACCTCTATCATTTTGGGGATATGCCATAATCTCTGCTGCCCGAATTTTAAATATGGCTCCCACCAAGAAAGTGGAGAAAACACCTTTTGAAATATGGCATGGAAGAGTTCCATCTTTGTCATATTTAAAGGTATGGGGTTGTGAGGCTTATGTAAGACATGATGCCTCAAACAAATTAGAGCCCCGATCCACTAAGTGTATCTTTGTAGGATATCCAAAGATGATTTGGGATATTATTTCTACAATCCTAATGAGCAAAATATATTTGTTGCTCGAAAGGCTGAGTTCTTGGAAACTAAATTCCTTATGGAAGGAACTAGTTCCAGAACAGTGGAACTTGAAGAAGATCAAGAACCACTGACAGATACATACTTGGGTGACACTAGCATTCAACAAAAGGTTGTTGAAGATGATCAAAGGGTTGATCAAGACACACAAAACGTTCGTAGATCTGGTAGAGCTACTTATCCACCTGAGAGATATGGATTTCTCGTGGATGAATGCTACATGGTAGTTTCTGATGAACCTACCACCTACCATGATGCTATGTCCAAATCAGATTCGGACAAATGGCTAGAGGCCATGAACGCTGAGATGCAGTCCATGTATGACAACCAAGTTTGGGAATTGGTTGTTGAACCTCCTAATTCCAAAGTAGTTGGAAGTAAGTGGGTGTTCAAATTGAAACACGATATGCATGGAAACTTGAGTACTTATAAAGCTAGACTTGTAGCAAAGGTTTCACTCAAACTCGAGGGGTCGATTATGATGAAACTTTTTCGCCTGTGGCAATGCTAAAGTCTATTAGGATATTATTTGCCATAGCCGCACATTATGACTATGAGATATGGCAAATGGATGCCAAAACCGCTTTTCTAAATGGATATCTTGAGGAAGATGTCTATATGGATCAGCCTGAAGGTTTTGTCGATCCTAAACATCCTAATAAAGTATGCAAGTTAAAGAAATCAATCTATGGATTGAAACAAGCATCAAGAAGCTGGAATCGTCGTTTTGATGAAGAAGTCAAGAAATTTGGCTTCATCAAAAACGCTGATGAAGCTTGTGTGTATAAGAAGGCTAGTGGGAGCATCATTACTTTTCTAGTATTATATGTCGATGACATTCTACTATTTGGAAATGACATTCCAACCTTGGAAGGTGTAAAAGCCTGGCTTGGAAGTTGCTTTTCCATTAAGGATCTTGGTGAAGCCGCCTATATTTTGGGAATAAGGATCTATAGGGATAGATTAAGGCGCTTAATAGGTTTGAATCAAAGTGCATACATAGACAAGATCTTGAAAAGGTTCAAGATGGAAAACTCCAAAAAGGGTTTGGTGCCTATTCAAAGAGGAACTATATTGAGTACTTCTCAATCTCCCAGCTCAAAAGTTGAGCAAGAGAGAATGAGTGGAATCCCATATGCATCTGCTATAGGATCCATCATGTATGCTATGATATGCACGAGACCGGACGTGTCATGCGCTTTAAGCATGACAAGTAGATACCAGCAAAATCCAGGAGATAGTCATTGGATGGCTGTCAAATATATATTGAAATATCTTAGAAACACTAAAGATATGTTCTTAATATATGGATCTGGTGAGGAGGAACTCGTTGTAAAGGGTTACACGGATGCGAGTTTCCAAACTGATCGAGATGATTCTCGATCACAATCGGGGTATATCTTCATTCTAAATGGAGGAGCTGTTTCTTGGAAAAGCTCAAAGCAAGATGTAGTTGCATTGTCCACTACAGAATCGGAATACATCGCCGCTTCTTTGGCAGCACAAGAAGCTGCATGGTTGAAGAAATTCATTGCCGATCTAGGGGTTGTTCCTTCCATTCAAGGACCCCTAGAAATTCTTTGTGATAACGAGGGTGCGATTGCTCAAATCAAGGAACCTCGTGCACATCAAAAGACTAGGCACATTGAGCGGAGATTCAACTACATAAGGGATGAAGTTGAAAAGGGAAAGATATGTATTCACAAAGTTCACACCGATCAAAATGTTGCGGACCCACTCACGAAGCTCCTTGAAAGGCCTAAGCATGAGAGTCATACTTGTGCCATGGGACTTCGATATTCTAGTGATTGGATTTGATCTATTTTATGTATTTGGATATCGGAACACTTATAGTTATTAACACATTTATATGAATATTGGTATTTTGCATTTAAATTGTGTTATGTTCCATTTTTGCATGTTTAAATCCATGAATAAGTTAATTATTCTAAATGTCCGTAGTCGATCATATTTGTGGGAACAAATATGAATGTAAGATTATTATGAACTTGGATTGGTAGATATTCAAAAGGGTTTGAATATAGAGCAAAGTGTTGCTACCAAGGTTCATAGATATTTGTGGGATACAAATATTGGACTGACCTGCAATCAAGCATTACTACATGGAATCTCTGTGATTGATCATAAGTAATCTTGAGTTAAAAGGCGAATATCATTGTGTCCTCAGACCTGAGATACATATTGGGTCTTGATATTCACTGAATATTATACTTTGACTTAGTTCTTCGCTGTTCTGAAACATGGCAGTACATAAGACTAAGCTCAGGTATGATATAAGGTGATTGTGAGAGACGTATGTAGTCGAGATGGAATTTGTCCCTCTTATTCGTTGAGAGTAAGATGTCTAAGGCCTGCTACAAAGTTAAATCAATAGAGAATGATCACTCTATGTCTCTAGGATTTAACATGACATCTGTGACAAAAGGATAAATGATCGATTCACCTAAATCATTTCAAGTAAGGGACTTGAAGAGGATGATGTTATTGAATGGCACTTCGTCATACGTATTAGGGGTAGCAAACCGTTGTTAGGCGGTATTTGCTGCTTGCGTCAATCTTCTATGAATCTTGTGCAAGTGGGAGATTGTTGGAATTCGTCTGCCCAAGACACATATTAAATTGACGTGGCTAGTACGTGATGATCCAAGTCGGGTCATACCCAATAACAAGCTAGACAAACACTTATGGTATTTATTTATAAGATATGATCTTTAAATAAATATCAATACTTGAAACATTTAGAAAGTGGTTTTCTAAATAATTGCACTTGAGATATGTAAATAAATTATATGGATGATTTATTTTGAGAGAATATGTTTATAAGGCCAGAGAGTTCCCACTGCGGCGCAGTGGGAGCGTGTCAAACCCACTGCGGCGCAGTGGGGGTTTTTTGCACACGAAGGCCAGAGAGTTCCCACTGCGGCGCAGTGGGAGTGTATCAGACCCACTGCGGCGCAGTGGGTTAATACCCATGTGATGGGCTAAGGGGCCGGCCCCCCCTCCCCATGTGGTGATACATGCAAATTGACACTTGTTGTCTTGCATGCTTCACAAGACATAAGAGCCTTCACACTCAACATAGAGTGTATCAAAATACACACACAAAAACTCTTACACTTCTTGTAAGGATTTTTCTCTCAACTTTCTCAAGAACAAAAGTCTTCTTCTTATTTTTGGTTCTTGGTAGAATCGGCCAAAGGGAAAAGGAAGAAAGGGGTTTCAAGTTTAATTCCTAGCACATTTAGGGTGTTTGTTGGAAGCTTGGGGTATACTTGCTTGAGGTTCTTCTAGGTTGAAGACTTGCCACTTCAAGAACAACATCTCCTTCATTCAACCTTCTCATTAGCTTGGAAGAAGGTAGTCTTCTAAACACCCTATGGTTGTTGTTTTGTATGTATGTTATTCATATAGATGGATCCTTATTGTTTGGGTTTTCTTTTAAAAGGTTAAAATTTGATTTTAACTACATATGTCACATTGAAATGGTTCAATTTTCCGCTGCGTTTTTAATATTATAAGGATAATATTACTTTGATAAAAACCCAAAAATCCCAACACCATACGGCCTAGAGAAGATCTGCGAGGCAGCAGATAATCCAAAGGCTTGTTATGAATCACCAAGTTATAGTGAGGGATTCTGCACCTCTATGAGCGTCCATATTGTGATAAAAAAAAACCCTATCGAAAGGCTGCATTTCAATGTCTAAATGAGTTAATATTCCAGAACTATTGGTACTTAATGGAATCGTATGTTTATGCAGGTTCACGGAAGATGCGAGAGAGGGTAAATGACATCAAGTAACTCAAAAAGAAAGCCTATGAAGTTACAAGACACAAGGAGGTGATTCGGGAGCCGAACGAAGAAGTACGAACTGCAGCAGGAGCTACCAGCGCCGCTGGCAGCCATACCAGCGCCGCTGGCAAGTCAATAGCGCCGTTCCCAAGCCCAGCACCGCTGGCCCAGTCCCAGCGCCGCTGGCAAGCCCAGCCAGCGCCGCTGGGCGGCCCAGATCAGCAACCGACTTAAATCACTATTTAAGCCGAACTAACCCTCAAAACCCTAAGAGAGAGCCGATTCAGCAGCCTTAGCCGCCCAGATCAAACCCTAGGTCGTAGTTGCAGATTTCCAGAAGGTTTTGGAGCTTCTAACACCTTCCAATTTCATCCTCGGTCTAGATCTACTCTTTTATTTTACGTTCTTTTG
The DNA here is from genome assembly GCA_034093135.1 of Erigeron breviscapus. Taxonomy (NCBI): domain Eukaryota; kingdom Viridiplantae; phylum Streptophyta; class Magnoliopsida; order Asterales; family Asteraceae; genus Erigeron; species Erigeron breviscapus. The sequence continues at coordinate 27,705,238 of CM067171.1, forward strand.
GTAAACAATGTCTTTCATCTTTCAGACTTTGTTATTCCTTTAATAATGTCCGGCTAGTAGGCTGAATACTTGTTTGGATCAATGTGATCATGTAGACGTTTATTGTTTTACTTTATTTTTTAGAATCTGTTGGAGTGTGTTTTACTGTTTATCGTAGATCCATGTTTTACTAGTTCTTCATATTATTATTGGTTCCATATCTGAATATATTGGTTTAATTCTGATGGTTGTCTATGATCATACACTAGAACTAATATGCTAGGATGGAAAACACTAGTCGGTCTATAACTAGTTGTAAAAGGTGATTCACTTGTAACCGAGGGATCCAGAACCGTAGTAATTAGGACAAATTGAACATGATGCTTAACAATGTCAGGCGCGATCCTTTGACTTGGAAATGAGCACTGTGGTCACCGGAGATAATTATTATCTGGTCATGGCTTAAGAGCCGGGTAACTAAAAGATGAATTAGTAAAACAAACTTTAGGTCAATAATGCTTAAACAATGAATCTAACGAGAATTTGTTTATAGGTTAGTGTGAGTCTAGCGATAGCACTAGTAATTAGGCAAAGTGAATCTAACGAGAATCTGAGCCGTGATTAAGTTTCCAACAGTCTAGCAAGTAGGTAGAATAGTATTTGGTCGTACCATGAGATCGGAGATGCCAAACAAGTATTTTAATTTAATTACTGTTATTTGCTTTTTCAAACTATTTTCAGACTAAGCCTCTCGCTGAATAAGCGGTTGCGACTTCTATTTACTTTTCAGTATTTTAATTAGTTTAATAGGAAATCGTGACAACCCCACAACCGCTAGAATTACACATATTATTAGATTAGGTAGTGCAAGCGTCCCTGCGAACGATCCTGTAACTTATCACTTAAACTATACTACACTGACCGGGTTCTCTGCTCGTAAGTGTGTGTGTTTTCAGATAATTACTTGTACAACATTTTATAAATTTAAAAGCAGAAATAAAAAAACACCATCAAGCTTTTTGGCGCCGCTGCCGGGGACGCGACACATTCTTAGTTTAGTAGTGTAATTCGATCCTATTTTGTGTTTCGGCACGAAGTAGTTACTTTTCAGTACTTAGGTTAAGTCATTTAGGTTAAAAGTCAAATTAGGTCAAATTAGGTTTTTAGGTCAAATTAGGGTTAAGTAGTTTTCATTTCATTTTTAGTTTAAGTAGTTTAATTTAGTTTTTCATTTCATTTTTATATTGGTGCGTTGATCTTTTTCTTGAGTTTTGCAGATTATTCAGGTAGTTGATGCGTTTAAGATCGGGAACGGTTGTAAGACGTGTTTCCACAAGCCTAAGTAGACTCAGACGTAGGAGGAGACTCAACAGATCAAACTCATCACCCGTAGTTAACTTAGCAAACCTTTTCGACCAAGAAGCCCCTTTAGGATCATCCGACACTATGTCCCAACCGAATTCACCTAGAGGTGAAATAGACGAATTCGACCGACCAATGATGGAGTGGACGAGAGCCGTTGCACCGACACCGGGATCGGCTATAGTTCCATCCAACTTAGGAGATTCATTTTCAGTCAAAGGACATCACCTTAAGTTAATCTAGGACAACCAATATGACGGTCGAGCCAAATCCGACCCCCATAAGCATGTAAGCAAGTTCACTAGTTTGTGCAAAATGTTCAAATACGGAGGAGACGTCACCGATGACGATGTGAAGCTTAGCTTATTTCCGTCGTCTCTCACGGGAGAGGCACGTGCTTGGTTCGATGAGCTCGATAAAGGTACCATCACTACATGGAATCAACTTCGAGAACAGTTTGTCTCGCGATTCTTTCCCCCAAGTTTAGCTAGGAAAATGCTTCGAGACATCAAAGCTTTCAAGCAAGACGAAGGAGAATCACTAGTTGATGCATGGAAACGGCTTAGGGAATTGATCAGAAACTGTCACGGGAATGGACTTAACAAGGACGAGATCATGGAAATCTTTTTCTATGGTTTAACTAAGAATTCCCAAAAGGATTTAGATCTAGCCGGTGGTGGTAACTTTTTGTACAAGTCTACCAATGACGCGTACAAAATGATGGAGGATATGGTGCAAGCTAGCTTAGCTCGAGATATGGATGATAAGGATCGAGATAGGAGACCGAGGAGAACCGTGGCTAGCATTGAGAGCAGCTCCGACAATGAGGTAATTCATGAACTTAAAGCTTTATCTAACCGTTTTTCTACTTTTGAAGATAGGTTGGACATTATGGACAAAGACCTCAAGGTGATTGCACACGGGTGCAACAATTGCGGAGGAATGCACTATACCGAGGATTGTGAAGAGGAGGCTACCGAACAAGTCAATTATGTTCAGAACCAATACCGAGGAGGCTATCAACGAGGACTATTTCAAAGAAACCCCGGTAATTCTAACTTTAATTCTAGTTATGCTAGAAATAACTTTGGTTCTTTTCAAAATAGGTGGCAAAGGAGTAATGGTCAACCCGAGCAACCAAAATTGGAGAATGAAGTCAAGGAGGATCCAATTGACAAGCTCACCAACATGATGGAGAAGTATATGGACATGAATGACAATAGGCATGACTCCTTGGCAAGCTATTCAAAATCGCTCAATGAGAAAATAAGCAATCTCAATCAAAAGGTTGACGAAGGAGCTAGAAACCAACAAGCCGCAATCAAGGAACTGGAGAGGAGGATATATAGATGTATTGAGCAGAATGCAAGGAAGGAGAGCAGCCCAGTTCCAAGGCAAATCATCCAAGGCGGTCCAAGCTCAAGTCCTAGCACGAGTCAAAAGTACCAACCACCAATTGGACGAAACGAGAATGTGAACGCCGTGTTCACCGAAGGTAATGACTCTAATGAGGTTTCTAATGATTTTTGTGAAGTGTCCAATCAAGGTAAAGGTCATACAGGAGCAAAATGAAGATGAAACGGACAAAAACACAATTCTGGAATCTGTCCAGGAGGTACCAGCCGCTGGCTACACTCCCCAGCGCCGCTAGGCACCCTCCAGGTGAAACCCAGCGCCGCTGGCACCTTGCCAGCACCGCTGGTGGCCCTCCAGGTGCAAACCAGCGCCGCTGGGAGCCCCCAGATTGCTATCCAGCACCGCTCAGACCTCCCCAGCGCCGCTCCAGAGTCCGTCAGACCAGTTTCGCGCGAAACTTCAATTTCAGAAGGAGACGTCGAGGCCCAGTTCACTTCCAAATGCAAAATCAAAGATCGGGACAACTCAGACAGAATTGAAGAAGCTCAAAATCTAGAAGCACCGGATGACGAGACACCGCTACCGCAAGCATCTGAAGATCCAGGAAGTTTTCTTATCCCTTGCACTGTTAATGATGAGTATTTTTTGAGTGCATTAGCTGATTTAGGGTCAAGTATTAATGTTATGCCTACTGTGATTTATGAGAAACTTACCCTTTGTCTGCTAAAACCCGTTAACATGAGTATCCGGTTAACCGATCAGACTTACCGACAACCCAAGAGGATTGTCGAACGAGTCCATGTTAGGGTTAAGGATTTAGAATTTTGGACTGAGTTTGTTGTGCTTGATTCGGTAAGTGAAGTAGTGACACCCCTTATTTTAGGACGACCATTTTTGCATGTGGCGGATGCTATCATCCATGTTCTTAAGCGTGAAATATCTTTGTCAAATGGTCAAGTTAGAGTCAAATTGCCTGTTATAGACTCTAGGGATGTCGACTATGTGGAAACATGTTTGAATGTTGAAAACGAAAGCCACCAAAAATCTTTAGACGTAAGTGAACTCGTTTGGAAGGCACGAAGTTTCTCTAATAATGAAGGCCAAGACTTGTCAAGACCACATAGGAGAGGATTAAATTTGTTATATAGAGAAACCAATGTTAAGAAACTGGAGGAACTTTTAGATGAAACAGAAAAGGGATTAGATAAAGGAAATAGGTTATTAACGGGAGTGAATAAGTTCTTAGATAACCTAGGTTGGAATGATGTAGAAGACCCACCCTTATCAAACTATAACCCTTACTTGTCAACCTCAGCTCTAGGTGACCCCACCATCTTTCAGGTATTCTGTTCCATAGGTCATATAGGAACCCACGCGTTTATAGACGCCAGGGCAAATGTGAACATTTTCCCTCTAGATTTTTACATTAAGTATACTAAGAGAAATTTAGGGAAAGTGATCTGGGAGGACAAGATGGTTAAAATTTTTCAGAATTTTAATATTAGGGTTCGTGGATTCGTTGAGAAGATCGTTGTTGCAATAGATGATTTAAGATTCTCAACAGAGTTCTTTCTAGTCAAAGAAAATGTGGTAACTAGAAATGAGTTCATTTTAGGTCAACCCTTCCTTAAGACCGCGTGCACCGATATTAATACCGAGTTAGGAGAATTGACATTAGAATCAGGGATTAATGTACTGAAAGTTGTGAAGCAAGATATAAATGTACATAATCCTTATGGTTTCTATAGCGAGGCAAAGGTTTATCAAGGTCAAGGAGAAAAGATGAACATCGAGTCATATTTGGAGGATAAGTCTGACATTTTTATTCGATACAATCCAACGGGTACCGGCCCCCGGCCTACCCCGTATTCTTCCTCAACCTAGTTCCTAGGCCGAGTCCGGCTGAAGACTCGTTAAACTTAGCGCTTCTTGGGAGGCAACCCAAGCCGTATTTTTTTTTATTTTCATTTTTATTTTTATTTTTATTTTCATTTTTAGGAATATGTGACTAATTGCAATTAAGTGATTGTTTTAAACTTTATCATTTGTGATCTATGTTATGAGTATGTTTTGAGATTCACAAATGCAAGCTTTCAATGGATCAAGGAAACAAGTAACTTATTGCAATCGTATTTCGTTTTTATTTTTATTTTTATGTTTTAGCTTGTTATTTTCCATTTTGATATTTTGATTGAAGTGTGCAGGAGTATATTGCTTTGTAGTCTGAAGGAAACCATGCACTTGGCCAAAAGCTAAGTGTGGGGGAGTTCAAGCATCAAATCGTTGAAGAAATCAGACATCGGAACACGTACAGGAGTCAAAAGCGCCGCTAGGAGACCTCCAGCGCCGCTGGGAATGCATCTGGGCAACCCAGCGCCGCTCCACTACTCCCAGCGTCGCTGGACCTGCATCTGGGCAATCCAGCGCTGCTCCCTGCCATCCATCACCGCTCTGCATTAGCCAGCGCCACTCACCAGCTTACCAGCACCGCTCCCAGCTCCATTCTGCGCACCAGATCGCGAAAAATCCAAAAAAATCAGAAAAACCCAAAAATCCAAAAAAAAATCAAAAAAACAGAAAATACGAAAAAGAAAAGAAGATGGAGAAGCATCAATGGATCGCCATCAAATGGAGACGACTCAAGTCTTTGAAGATTCAACATCATTCAAGTCGCTCCGCAAATGCCATCTTCAACAACTATCATGCAATTTAAGACCCGAGAAGTTTCGTTAATCCTTTTACTTTTACTTTTTACGTGTTTTTCCTATTACCCTTTATTTCTATGTTTAGTAAAACGGGGACGTTGTACAATTTAAGTGTGGGGGGATGGAATAGGAAAAACCCTTGGTCTAATTGTTTGATTTACAACAAGTTTTCTACTACTTATTTCATGCAAATTAAAAGTTTTTCTTGTGTCTGAAAACTATTTTGAGAACATAAGCTTTGCAAGTAGACAAAAGATGACGATAACTAAGCAATATTAGCCTTGGTAGATGAACGGTTAGTTAGAATTGTTAGCTTAACTATAGATTTGTGGTTGTTCATGCTTCCAACTGGATTAGAGCTTAGACTGAAACTGTATGCGATTATGTTTACCATAGCACATTTAACCGGACTTTAATATGCCTAGCAATTAGAGCTTTCTAGTCATTAGCATAGGTATATTAATTGGACTTAATGCTATACGTGCTTGTGTAGGAACTAGTTTAGATGTATGGTTCGCCTTAATTCTTACACTATTTAATGTGAACTAGTTGCATGCGGAGTAGGAGTATGAGTCATCTGGGATCTCTGATAAATGTCTATTGCATGAATAATGTAGTAAATCTTAAGAAAGACAATCAGTAGATTAAAAAGAGTTCAAAGAACTATTAACGAGTAAAATCCAAACGCATCAAGTTATGTCGCTTTGCGCGTGGGGAACCACCGACCTGTCACCGCTGTCTTGATGTAAACCTTTAGTTGAGTTATGTCGCTCTGCGAGTGGGGAACCACCGACCTGTCACCGCTGTCTCAACTATTAAAGATGATAATATCGTATAACTGCTTTAGTGTTTAGCTAGCGAGCATGACCGTAGTGTGGGAGTATATCTAAGTAGTGACTCACAAGTACACAAACGAATGAATATAAGTGCCTTGCTAGTAGCTAGTAGTTCTGATTGCTATACAAACCTTAATTAAGTGCTTAACTAGTCAGCAGAAGGTAGTAAGATTGAGCTGTAAGACATGTGGAAGTATAGAACTGTTTTAGAGATATTAACACAAATAAAAAGTTAGCTTTTAGTTTTGATTGACCAATTATCTTGCCTCTAGCTATAGCTTACTAATTTTGTCTAAAGCTTTCTCAAATCATTTGCATGACGAATCTTTCAAATGTTTTCAATAAAGTAGAATACTTTAACACTTAAGCTGTCCGCTCATCATTGTTTTATATTTCTTGGACTTTTTGCTTTTTTGGTCCCTATGGTATCACATCATTTGCAAGTTTCATACAAATGTGTGCAAAGTGGTGTTCATGGTTCTTGTGGTATCACATCAGTTGCATCCTTAGTCCAAAACTAACGGACCATTTATTTTTCCTCGTTAGTTAGCCCATGTGCCACACACGTGATAGGCAATAGTGTCTTTTCATACAAACAAGGACAATTCTTACAAAGTAACTCAAATTTTTATATTTCTTTATTCTTTGTTCATATATTTACCATCATCATCATCATCATCAAAAACAAAAACATATTTATTTCCTCTAAAGTTAACAAGAAATTTTTTTTGTCATTTTAAAATTGTTTTACAAAATACAACTATGATATAAATTAGAAAAAAAGTACCTACCCACCTACAAAACACAACAAAATCCGGCAAGAAGATCGGGCGAAGGAAGCTCCGGTGAAGAAGATCCGACCAAGAAAACTGGCCACAAACCCAATAACAAGATCCGACTACAAACCCAATAAAAAGATTTGATCATGAAGTTATTCAGGATCTGAAAACCTATAATTATATATATATATAGTCTGAAAAAAGGTTCTTTGGGTATCAAGAATGGGTTGTGGAAGATCCGAACGTGGGGGCAGTGGTGGACCTCAAGGGCGACAACAGATCTGAAGGGTGGTGGCGGTGGTGGATACGAAGGGCGGCGGTGGTGACAACAGATATGACGGGCGACGTTGGATCTGGGCGGATTGAAGTAAGAAATTAAAGTGATCGATTGATGGGGAAGGAGGAGATTGATTATTCACAGTGGCGGAGCTATGTGGTGGCCACGGGTGGCCATGGCAACCCCACAATATATAAAACTCTATATTTTCAGTATTATTTTTATGTATTTATCTAGTTTAAAGGTAATTGGCAACCCCAGACTGATATAATTTAATTTTGCTAGGTCCAGTTTACTGATAAACTGGAGCGTCTCCAGTTGTATCTGGATACCAGTTGATTTATCCAGAAATATATGAAGTCCAGTTGCAAGTGTACAGTTAATGCAACTGAAGACTTCCTCCAGTTGAGATCTGACCAAGACCTGAAGCATTCCAATTGAAGTCGAAGACAACAAGTGGAAGATAGAAAATGACAATGGCAGCGAAGCCCAGTTAGCATTCTAATCAGATCGAAACTGGAGATTGTCAGTTTAAAGCTTTTACAACGCTTTACACTGATTATGAGGAAGACCTTTTTGCTTTATGTACCTTTATCCAGATAATAGCATTTATCTATGTATAAAGTACAAAAGTACATAAAGCAGGTTGGATAAAGTGACTTTATGTCATACTTTATCTAGCATTTCAAAGGAAGTCAAATTGCTTCCTTAAATGCTCTCAACCATATTTGTACGACAAAGTTGGAATCCCAATACCAACTTTGTCTATAAATAAAGGTCTTTGCACAACCAAGAAACAACTTTGCATATTTGACATTTGCATATTCTTGGTGATACTTGTGCAATATTCTCTCAATCGCAAAAAGGAACATTTCACAACTTTAAATGTTTCGATTGTTTAGAGAATTTCCAAGTATTAGATCAATTGTATTTCATAGGTTGTTAGGATATTTACATTATTGTATTATCTTGATTCCGCAACAACCTTGTAATTTATTTAACATTAATAAATAAATTACACTTGAAAATTACATATTGTCTCACCATTTTACTTTGCTAGTACTTTCTATATTGCATTGTCTTTACTTATTCACATTTGTCACCCTATAAGTAATCCTCCAGTTAAACCTGGTATACTACACACTGCAACTGGTCGTCTCCAGATCAGTGTGTGTATTGCAAAGTAATCTCACCATTGACATAGAGGTGTCTTCAGTGGTACCATCTCTTGAGTTGGGACTTACAAGTGGTATCAGAGCAGAAGGCTAATATACTTGCCTAGATCTGCTTCGATGTCTACTACTGAAGGTGAGAATGGTTCTGGTCAAGATGAAAATGTTAATAATAATACTGGACCGAATCAAAATGTTAATACAAACCCTCCTCATCCTCCTCCTCCTAATGACCCTAACCATGTCCATGTACATTATTCAAATACTCCTGTTCCAAAATTCGATGGAAACAGTGAGACTTTTGGTACATGGAAGGCCAGAATGCTCTTCCATTTTGGTGGGATAGAGAGATACATGTTGAGAATCCTTAAGGATGGTCCACATGTACCCATGTCTCAAGGGGTTAGTCCTTTTCTTGACCCTACTGGATCTAGAAGAGGTACTAGAGAAAAGCCTGAAGACCATTGGTCTGATGAGGATCGTAGACTTGTAGATCTGGACACTAGACTCAAGAATATGATCCTTGGGGCTGTTCCTGAAGACCTTATACCAACACTTGTGTTGTTCCCAGTGCCAAGGCAATGTGGGATGAGTTGGTCCTTCAGTTTGAAGGAGGTGATGACACCATTGTCACCAGGAAAGTTGCCTTGAACAAGAAGTATGAATCCTACTTTGCTTTACCCAATGAGAGCCTGACTGGTACTTATACCAGATTCACCAGTGTGCTTAATCAACTGAGAGGGCCTGGTGTAGAGAAGGATAAGGATATTCTTCTTGAGAAGTTTTGTGATATTCTTCCTTCCAAATGGGAAAACATGATTCTTGTCCTAAGACAAGGTAAGACCCTGCACAATCACACTCTTGCATCTCTGTATGGAGCCTTCAGATTCATTGAAGATAATAATGCACAGAGACTGGTGGCTGAGCAGGATGCTTTAAACCATGCCCAGAGTTCCAAGGTTGCTAGTATAACTGAGAAACCTTGTGCTGCTTTAATATCTGCTGAGAATGTCCAGTCACATTCTATGAAGGAGATGTTGAACAGCTTTTTGAACTCAGGCCTGACCACTGAAATCAGTGATGATTGTCATGAAACTGACGATGATGATCTGGTTGCCATGATTGCTAAAACCATTAACAGGTTTAAGCATAAATCCAATAGATTTAATGGCCCCAACAATGCTTCCAGCTCCAACTCACTGGATAAGACCAATCTTACATGCTATAAGTGTGGTAAGAAAGGTCATTTCATGAAGGAATGCAGATCTAGTCAGTTGAACAATCAAACTGGTCCCCCTGTCCCTAATAACAATCGGCTGATGATAGCTATAAAGCTAAATACAAAAAGCTTAAGCCCCAGATTGCCCTTCTATCCATGGAAAAAAGAAAAATCAGTGCATGATGGCACAAACTTAAGTTAAGTGGGAATACTCTGATGACTCATCTGATGATGATGAAAAGATTAGGAACATGTGTTTCATGGCTTTGGAAGATCAGCAACATGTGGTGAAGGATGATGTCATTTCTGGAAGATGGGTGGACATCATTTTGAAAAAGGTTTGTGATTATGACAACCAAATTGACCCTGAACTAAAACTAGACCTTGCTGAATCACTTAACAGTGATTTGATTTTTGTGGAAACTATTAGAACTGACAGTGAAAGATATTTGAAAACAATTCTGACTGAATTAAATAATTTAAAACCTCAAATCTCAAACTTGCAAAGTGTCCAGTTGACTCTCAAGGAGTCAGTTTTGAAAAACGAGGCATTGGATTTTGAACACCAAAAGCTAAAATCCGATCTTGAAAAAGAACAAAAGATCATCAAATCCTGGATAAGGGCATCTGGATTAAATTATGATGCTTTTTCAAAAACCATGGATGCACAACAATCTGCCTACAAATCTGGAGATGTGCACATGGCCAGTATCATTCCAGATATCAATACCTTGCCTCCAGCTCCAACTCTCTGGATAAGACCAATCTTACATGCTATAAGTGTGGTAAGAAAGGTCATTTCATGAAGGAATGCAGATCTAGTCAGTTGAACAATCAAACTGGTCCCCCTGTCCCTAATAACAATCGGCCTGATGATAGCTATAAAGCTAAATACAAAAAGCTTAAGGCCCAGATTGCCCTCCTGTCCATGGAAAAAAGAAAAATCAGTGATGATTGTCATGAAACTGACGATGATGATCTGGTTGCCATGATTGCTAAAACCATTAACAGGTTTAAGCATAAATCCAATAGATTTAATGGCCCCAACAATGCTTCCAGCTCCAACTCACTGGATAAGACCAATCTTACATGCTATAAGTGTGGTAAGAAAGGTCATTTCATGAAGGAATGCAGATCTAGTCAGTTGAACAATCAAACTGGTCCCCCTGTCCCTAATAACAATCGGCCTGATGATAGCTATAAAGCTAAATACAAAAAGCTTAAGGCCCAGATTGCCCTCCTGTCCATGGAAAAAAGAAAAATCAGTGATGATTGTCATGAAACTGACGATGATGATCTGGTTGCCATGATTGCTAAAACCATTAACAGGTTTAAGCATAAATCCAATAGATTTAATGGCCCCAACAATGCTTCCAGCTCCAACTCACTGGATAAGACCAATCTTACATGCTATAAGTGTGGTAAGAAAGGTCATTTCATGAAGGAATGCAGATCTAGTCAGTTGAACAATCAAACTGGTCCCCCTGTCCCTAATAACAATCGGCCTGATGATAGCTATAAAGCTAAATACAAAAAGCTTAAGCCCCAGATTGCCCTTCTATCCATGGAAAAAAGAAAAATCAGTGCATGATGGCACAAACTTAAGTTAAGTGGGAATACTCTGATGACTCATCTGATGATGATGAAAAGATTAGGGACATGTGTTTCATGGCTTTGGAAGACCAGCAACATGTGGTGAAGGATGATGTCATTTCTGGAAGATGGGTGGACATCATTTTGAAAAAGGTTTGTGATTATGACAACCAAATTGACCCTGAACTAAAACTAGACCTTGCTGAATCACTTAACAGTGATTTGATTTTTGTGGAAACTATTAGAACTGACAGTGAAAGATATTTGAAAACAATTCTGACTGAATTAAATAATTTAAAACCTCAAATCTCAAACTTGCAAAGTGTCCAGTTGACTCTCAAGGAGTCAGTTTTGAAAAACGAGGCATTGGATTTTGAACACCAAAAGCTAAAATCCGATCTTGAAAAAGAACAAAAGATCATCAAATCCTGGATAAGGGCATCTGGATTAAATTATGATGCTTTTTCAAAAACCATGGATGCACAACAATCTGCCTACAAATCTGGAGATGTGCACATGGCCAGTATCATTCCAGATATCCATACCTTGCCTCCAGCTCTTAGGCCAGATACCCCATATGATCAGCCTAAGACTATCAAAACTGAACCCATTGAGACCACCCCATCTGAGGTTAAACCTGGAGCTGATCAGGCTAAAGTTCCAGTTAAAAAGGCAACTGGTGATAAGCCTTTACCTCAAAAGTCTAAGGAGCCCAAGACTCAAAAGACTAAGATCCCTGCTGAACCTAAGTCCAAGGTTCAGCTGCCTATTGAAAATGATGTTTTGTCAAAACTGGAAAGTCAACTCCAACTTTTGTCTAGGCAGGTTCAGAGTTGCACTGCCAGAATCAAAAATTTGGAAGGAGCTTCGTCTTCTTCAGTTGAAAAACAAAATGTCAAAACCCCTTCAAAACAAAAACAAAATGTTCCATCAGGAACTAAATCTGAAAAGAAAAAGGGGAAGAAACCTCTCAAACCAATCGTTTTTACTCCTGGACCTGAAGCTGATAAAAATGCTCCAGTTCCAGTCTCCAGTTCTACACCACTAGAATCAACTGAGACTTCCAGGGAGAAGTCCAGTGAACCTATCAAGAAAAGATGGGTTCACAAAAATAACTAATGATTTTTGTGGGTGTGCAGGGCGATCGTAAAAAGAATACCTGGTATCTGGACAGCGCAGCTGGCCGGACTATGACCGGATGTAAGCCCCTGCTGGAAGAGTTCACTATCCAAGATGGACCGGCAGTGACGTTTGGTAATGATGAGAATGGAAAGACTGAAGGATATGGTGTGCTCAATAATGGACAAGTCGAATTCAAAAGGGTTGCATTTGTGAATGGTTTGAAATATAACCTGGTCAGTGTAAGTCAACTTTGTGATGGTGGCTACAGAGTTTTGTTTGATGTTGCACAGGGCACCATATTTAACAAGGATTGAAAAGTGGTGATGATTGCACCAAGAAAGGGAAATGTGTACACCATGGATATGGAACCATCTCCAAAAGAGCAGTATTTCTATACCAAGGCAGATGAGGACACCAACTCGCTATGGCATAAAAGGTTATCTCATCTAAACTTCAAAAATATTAACAAGTTGTCCAGAAAACAACTGGCAGATGGGATACCTCCAGTTTCTTTAAAAAGGCAACTGGTGATAAGCCTTTACCTCAAAAGTCTAAGGAGCCCAAGACTCAAAAGACTAAGATCCCTGCTGAACCTAAGTCCAAGGTTCAGCTGCCTATTGAAAATGATGTTTTGTCAAAACTGGAAAGTCAACTCCAACTTTTGTCTAGGCAGGTTCAGAGTTGCACTGCCAGAATCAAAAATTTGGAAGGAGCTTCGTCTTCTTCAGTTGAAAAACAAAATGTCAAAACCCCTTCAAAACAAAAACAAAATGTTCCATCAGGAACTAAATCTGAAAAGAAAAAGGGGAAGAAACCTCTCAAACCAATCGTTTTTACTCCTGGACCTGAAGCTGATAAAAATGCTCCAGTTCCAGTCTCCAGTTCTACACCACTAGAATCAACTGAGACTTCCAGGGAGAAGTCCAGTGAACCTATCAAGAAAAGATGGGTTCACAAAACAAAAACAAATTGTTCCATCTGGAACTAAATCTGAAAAGAAAAAGGGGAAGAAACCTCTCAAACCAATCGTTTTTACTCCTGGACCTGAAGCTGATAAAAATGCTCCAGTTCCAGTCTCCAGTTCTACACCACTAGAATCAACTGAGACTTCCAGGGAGAAGTCCAGTGAACCTATCAAGAAAAGATGGGTTCACAAAAATAACTAATGATTTTTGTGGGTGTGCAGGGCGATCGTAAAAAGAATACCTGGTATCTGGACAGCGCAGCTGGCCGGACTATGACCGGATGTAAGCCCCTGCTGGAAGAGTTCACTATCCAAGATGGACCGGCAGTGACGTTTTGGTAATGATGAGAATGGAAAGACTGAATGATATGGTGTGCTCAATAATGGACAAGTCGAATTCAAAAGGGTTGCAATTGTGAATGGATTGAAATATAACCTGGTCAGTGTAAGTCAACTTTGTGATGGTGGCTACAGAGTTTTGTTTGATGTTGCACAGGGCACCATATTTAACAAGGATTGAAAAGTGGTGATGATTGCACCAAGAAAGGGAAATGTGTACACCATGGATATGGAACCATCTCCAAAAGAGCAGTATTTCTATACCAAGGCAGATGAGGACACCAACTCGCTATGGCATAAAAGGTTATCTCATCTAAACTTCAAAAATATTAACAAGTTGTCCAGAAAACAACTGGCAGATGGGATACCTCCAGTTTCTTTTAAAAAAAAAGCCATGTCCAGGGTGTGAGATGGGCAAGCAAAAAAGAGCCAGTTTCAAGACCAGGCAAAACTTTAGCATCACTGAACCTCTTCACATGCTTCATATGGATCTCTTTGGTCCAGTGAATGTTCAAACTAGAGCTGGAAAGAAGTATACTCTAGTTGTGGTTGATGAATACACCAGATTCTGTTGGGTGGTATTCCTCAGATCCAAGAGTGATGCAACTGCTGAAATCATCTATCTCATCAAAAGAATTGAGCTCAAGTACACTCGAAAAGTTTGTCATTTGAGAAGTGATAATGGAACAGAATTTCAGAATAAAACACTTGAATCCTTCTACAATGACACTGACATCTCCAAGAACTTCTCATCGGCACACTCTCCAGAGCAAAATGGAGTTGTGGAAAGAAAGAATCGTACACTGATAGAAGCTTCCAGGAGTATGCTATCTGAATCTGGTCTTCCTACCAATTTTTTGGGCTGAAGCTGTGGCAACAGCTTGTCACACCCAAAACCAGTCAGTCTACATCAAGAGACATAAGAAGACTGCCTATGAAGTGCTCAGGAATTGAAAACCAAACATTGGATATTTCCATGTATTTGGTTGTCCAGTTTATATTTTAAATGATTCCAGTCAGCTTAGAAAGTTTGATGCAAAAGCTGATATATGAAGGTGTGTTTTTAAGCTATTCAGATATTCGAAAGGACTTTAGAGTTTACAATAATAGACTCCAAAAGGTTCATGAGACAATTCATGTCACATTTGATGAATCTAATGATGCAATCAATAAAAGACCAAGCCTTGATGTTTCTCCAGTCATTCCATTAAGTTTTGGTGAAACTGACCAAGTTCATCAGTCAGTTGTTTCACCAGAAGATGTTTCCAGTCACTCTGAACTGGAACCAGTACAGATGAAGAAATCCTCCAGTGACACTCCATTTTATCCCTCCATCAGTTTCAATTTACCACAGAAACTGGTGATTGGATCAGATGTACGTGTCACTCCAATATCAGCACCAGTTCAAACTCCAACTTCTCCAGTTCTTCAAGAAATGCCTTTAACTGAAGAATTTCATGATGCCAGTCGTGACCTCATTGACTCTGAGAGGACATTGAAGTAGTTTGGGCTGATCCTCCTCCAGAAGCTACAACTGAAGAGGATCATCAGGTGACTTGCACTGGTATTGTTGTTCACCAACCTAGTCAATACACTAAATGGACAAAAGCACATCCAATTGAACAGATTGTTGGAGATCCAAATAGTGGGGTTCAGACTAGAAGAGCCACAAGTGAGCAATGCTTGAACGTCACCTTCTTATCACTGATTGAACCGAAGAAGATTGACGAGGCTATGGCAGACCCAAGCTGGGTAGAAGCAATGGAAGAAGAGCTTATCCAGTTTGAAAGGAACAATGTATGGGAACTTGTTCCTTGTCCACCAGGGTTGAAGGAAGAACCTATTGGTACAAGATGGGTCTACCAAAACAAGATGGATGAAGATGGCAATGTTGTAAGAAACAAATCCAGATTAGTTGCCAAGGGATATTGTCAAACAGAGGGTGTTGATTTTGATGAGACTTTTGCCCCAAGTGCAAGACTTGAAGCCATCATAATATTCTTGGCTTATGCAGCCCATCTGCAGTTCAAAGTCTTCCAAATGGATGTCAAAAGTGTGTTCCTTAATGGAACACCTGGAAGGAGAAGTGTATGTTAAACAGACTCCAGGCTTCATTGATGAGAAGCATCCTCACTGGGTATATAGACTGAACAAAGCTTTGTATGGTCTTAGACAAGCCTCAAGAGCCTGGTATGATACTTTAACTAAACATCTTCTCAAAAATGGCTTTCAAAGAGGTGCAATAGATAATACCTTGTTTATCTTGAAAGAAAAAGGTAATATCTTACTGGTACAAATTTATGTTGATGACATTATATTTGGGTCAACTGATGATGCAATGTGTAAAAGGTTTTCTAAAATCATGTCATCCGAGTATGAAATGAGTTTAATGGGTGAATTAACATTTTTCTTGGGTCTTCAGATTAAGCAAACTGAAAATGGAATTTTCATAAACCAAGAAAAATATGTCAGAGATCTGTTAAGAAAATACAAATATGATTCAATCCCATCTAAAACCACACCAATTGCAGCACCTTTAAATTTGGATTCTGACCCAAATGGCAAACCAATGAACACAACTGAATATAGAGGAATGGTTGGTTCACTGATGTACTTAATTGCCAGTCGACCAGATATAATGTTTGCAACATGTCTATGTGCCAGATTTCAGGCTAACCCAAAAGAATCACATTTGCATGCTGTTAAGTGCATCTTCAGATACCTGAAAGGGTGTCCTAGCCTTGGTCTTTGGTATCCCAAAGGCTCAGGGTTAGATCTAATGGGTTATTCAGATTCAGATCATGCAGGTTGTAAGATAGATAGAAAATCAACAACTGGAGGTTTTCATTTCCTTGGAGGAAAACTGGTGAGTTGGACCAGCAAGAAGCAGACGTCAGTCTCTATGTCCACTGCTGAGGCAGAGTACATTTCTGCGGGTGTTGTGCCCAGATTCTATGGATCAAGAACCAGTTACTAGATTATGGTCAAAAGTATACAAGGACCCCAATCTTTTGTGACAACACCAGTGCAATTGCTATATCTCACAACCCAGTGATGCACTCAAAGACAAAGCATATTGACATCAGGTATCATTTCATTCGTGATCATGTTATGAAAGGAGACATTGAAATCCATTTCATCCCCACTGACAAACAGCTCGCTGATGTTTTTACAAAACCTCTTGATGAGAAAACTTTTAAACATCTCATCAGTGAACTGGGAATGTTAATCCTTAAAACTGGAGACTTTGTTATGAATGCGTCAGTGACACTGATGAAGTTCTCCAGTTGAGGAGGTTCAGATAATCTTTGCTCGCCAGGCTATCGAACGCCTTTGTGATACTATCCTGGCACTAATTGATTTCTGGATCATCATTCTAGGAGGAAAGACTCAAAACATTTTTCTGACTAAAACTTTTTTTGTTTGAAAAATTGCAACTGGAGAACTCTCCAGTTGGAAACTGACACTGGACTAATCCTCCAGTGTACATGTTTGGTCTTGTCTTAAAACTGGTGGTCAACCAGATTTCATAACGTTATAAAATACTTGGTCAATATTTGTGACACGTGATGGTACTTGAGTGTTTTAACCCACTCACAACTGTCAAATGACGTGTCAAAGACATTTTTGTGAAAAGATGCACTTTTTATGGGGATCGTGAAAAGATAGTGGGCGCGTGGGAATATCAGCCGTCGTAGCATTTAATGTTGACAAGTTGGTATTAAATGTTTTTGAATTTCAAATTTTCAATAAATCAAAATATCTTTTGTTTTAGAAAATTTGGGGATTAAAATAACATTTTTGTATTTATAGTGGGATTTTATACCCTTATAAATACCCCCACATTTACTCCGGTTACAATTTACTTCTTTTCACATTCCTTCATTTACTTTCCAATCATCAAAATCGCTTCCTTTCTCTCTCTGCTTCATAAATCCAAAACCCTAATTCCAAAACATTCAATTTCAATTTCATCTCATAATCAAATGGCTCCTAAATCTTCTCGTAGCAGAGATGTAAATCTGCTCACTGTCCCATATAATCCATCTGGAAACGTCAAACGTGCCCATGGTGCTCCCTCAAACGCTGCTCAAATAAAATTAAATCCAAGTAATCCCATGGCAAGTTTGAGAGGGACTCAAGCCGCTGATACTCTTATTGGGAGAATCCAAAACTTTCTTCGTGATTCTTCACTCAGCGAGTCTTTTTCCCTCAACCCACACAAGATGTACCAGAAATACTTATGCTATCAGGTTGATCTGGCCCCACTTACTCTTGAGATCAACCAGTTGAGGGGTGCTGTTAATGCTCTGAACACCCAGTTATCCTCTCATACAACTTCTATCGATAAACTGGTCACTGAAGTGGGAAACTTGAAAAAGAAAGAGGAAGAAAAAGAAGCTGCACAGGCTGGTCTCTCTCCAGAAGTAATAGAAGAATTAAAGACTGGTCAAGCGCAAGTTGCTGGTAATGTCTTGACCCAGTCCAGAGAGACCAACCACCTTTGGAGATCATTCAGGATGGTTTGCACGATCTTCAAAGAGTGCAAGGACATGCAGTCATGGCAGCCTCTTGACCGATTGCCCAGTAGCAATACAGACTGGGAAGCAATCAGGGCAGGTCTAGATGCTGCCAAGGGGGAAAGATCTGCAGTCCTTGCCCCTAGATCAAGTGGAAGTGCAAGGCCTTTGGTGGAAAGGCAAGTGGTTGTTGCTGGTGCTGGTACTGACGCCAGCCAGCAGGTCATTGAAAAGTTTGAGGATGTGGTCGATAGGGGGAATCTTGAGCTGGCCATTGACACACAAGAAAAAGCAACTGGTACTGATGCCAGTGTGCTAGAAACTGGCAACATAGATAGACTTCCTCCAGTGTCTGAAAGTAAAAGTAAAAGACTAGCAGCTATTGGTCTTTAATGAAAAGAGAAAGCAAAAGAAAGAACAACAAAGGGTTGCCAGGGCTCAAATTTCAGATTTGGGTGCCTTAGATGCTAGTGATGCTGCTTTATTGGGCATCACACTGGAGCAATATGCAAATGTTAAAAATGATCAAAGGATAGTTGGTATGGTGAATGAGATGCTTGACATCCAACTTGAGAAAGACTATCCAGATGATGAAGTTGAATTTGATGCCAGAAATATTAATGTGTCAGTGGAGAAGGCAAAACAGATACGAGCATCTGGGATCGAAAGAAGAGTACAGAATGTCCAGAAAGTTGTGAAAAGAGTACTTAACCCACCCAAGCTCAAAGGTAGAACAAAACCACTGCCAAGAGATGCAGAACTTAGAGCTTGGGTGCAACCAACTGATCCAACCACTGAAGATATTCGAGCTGTTGTGCAAAGATTGAGCACTGGCTAGATTAAACTGGCAAATGAATCTGAAGCCAGGGCATACTTAAGTGAACTTATGCAGCGAAGATATCACCCCGGCAAGATAACTGATGTGAAAGTGACTGTTAAGCCAGGGACCAAGTTCTTCAATGTTGGGGTTAAGTATTTCAATGGACCTATGTGCTATACAGAAGATCCAGATGTTCATAGGTATGGCCATGCTGAGCATGTAGAGATGCTGAATCTGTTGGAGACCAGGCACGAGAAGAGTAAGATTGAAAGAGGTTGGATTCACGTTCTCCAGAGTCTTATCATATTTAAAGAGAATGTTGAATTAAGATTGGGACTTGTCCTGAAGACAACCAACCAATCTCTTCAGTTGCCAAGTGGAGGAAAACTGGCGAAGGGCCATCTGATTAAGTTTTCCTTCCAGTTATCTACTTGTAGTTTTATTTACTTTCTTGTAACTTATGAAAATTTCAATTTCATGTATATACAAGTTGCCAGATTGTAACCCACAAGATAGATAACAAATTAAATCTAACAAACTCAAAAGAAAAACCCAAGGATTTAATGATCTATAAAAATGCCTTGGAAAATTAGATAGATTTAGTCAAACAAGTCTTTCAAGCTCATACTTGTATAGATACAAGAACTTGAAAAGACTTGGCAATATTTCAGGAAAAATAGGGGGAATTTGTTAGGTCCAGTTTACTGATAAACTGGAGCCTCTCCAGTTGTATCTGGATACCAGTTGATTTGTCCAGAAATATATGAAGTCCAGTTGCAAGTGTACAGTTAATGCAACTGAAGACTTCCTCCAGTTGAGATCTGACCAAGACCTGAAGCATTCCAATTGAAGTCGAATACAACAAGTGGAAGATAGAGAATGACAATGGCAGCGAAGTCCAGTTGGCATTCTAATCAGATCGAAACTGGAGATTGTCAGTTTAAAGCCTTTACAACGCTTTACACTGATTACGAGGAAGACCTTTTTGCTTTATGTACCTTTATCCGGATAATAGCATTTATCTATGTATAAAGTACAAAAATACATAAAGCAGGTTGGATAAAGTGACTTTATGTCATACTTTATCTAACATTTCAAAGGAAGTCAAATTGCTTCCTTAAATGCTCTCAACCATATTTGTACGACATAGTTGGAATCCCAATACCAACTTTGTCTATAAATAAAGGTCTTTGCCTAACCAAGAAACAACTTTGCATATTTGACATTTGCATATTCTTGGTGAACTTGTGCAATATTCTCTCAATCGCAAAAAGGAACATTTCACAACTTTAAGTGTTTCGATTGTTTAGAGAATTTCCAAGTATTAGGTCAATTGTATTTCATAGGTTGTTAGGATATTTACATTATTATATTATCTTGGTTCCGCAACAACCTTGTAATTTATTTAACATTAATAAATAAATTACACTTGAAAATTACATATTGTCTCACCATTTTACTTTGCTAGTACTTTCTATATTGCATTGTCTTTACTTATTCACATTTGTCACCCTATAAGTAATCCTCCAGTTAAACCTGGTATATTACACACTGCAACTGGTCGTCTCCAGATCATTGTGTGTATTGCAAAGTAATCTCACCATTGACATAGAGGTGTCTTCAGTGGTACCATCTCTTGAGTTGGGACTTACAAGTGGTATCAGAGCAGAAGGCTAATATACTTGCCTAGATCTGCTTCGATGTCTACTACTGAAGGTGAGAATGGTTCTGGTCAAGATGAAAATATTAATAATAATACTGGACCGAATCAAAATGTTAATACAAACCCTCCTCCTCCTCCTCCTAATGCCCCTAACCATGTCCATGTACATTATTCAAATACTCATGTTCCCAAATTTGATGGAAACAGTGAGACTTTTGGTACATGGAAGGCCAGAATGCTCTTGCATTTTGGTGGAATAGAGAGATACATGTTGAGAATCCTTAAGGATGGTCCACATGTACCCATGTCTCAAGGGGTTAGTCCTTTTCTTGACCCTACTGGATCTAGAAGAGGTACTAGAGAAAAGCCTGAAGACCATTGGTCTGATGAGGATCGTAGACTTGTAGATCTGGACACTAGACTCAAGAATATGATCCTTGGGGCTGTTCCTGAAGACCTTATACCAACACTTGTGTTGTTCTCCAGTGCCAAGGCAATGTGGGATGAGTTGGTCCTTCAGTTTGAAGGAGGTGATGACACCATTGTCACCAGGAAAGTTGCCTTGAACAAGAAGTATGAATCCTTCTTTGCTTTACCCAATGAGAGCCTGACTGGTACTTATACCAGATTCACCAGTGTGATTAATCAACTGAGAGGGCTTGGTGTAGAGAAGGATAAGGATATTCTTCTTGGGAAGTTTTGTGATATTCTTCCTTCCAAATGGGAAAACATGATTCTTGTCCTAAGACAAGGTAAGACCCTGCACAATCACACTCTTGCATCTCTGTATGGAGCCTTCAGATTCACTGAAGATAATAATGCACAGAGACTGGTGGCTGAGCAGGTGCTTTAAACCATGCCCAGAGTTCCAAGGTTGCTAGTATAACTGAGAAACCTTGTGCTGCTTTAATATCTGCTGAGAATGTCCAGTCACATTCTATGAAGGAGATGTTGAACAACTTTTTGAACTCAGGCCTGACCACTGAAATCAGTGATGATTGTCATGAAACTGACGATGATGATCTGGTTGCCATGATTGCTAAAACCTTTAATAGGTTTAAGCATAAATCTAATAGATTTAATGGCCCAACAATGCTTCCAGCTCCAACTCTCTGGATAAGACCAATCTTACATGCTATAAGTGTGGTAAGAAAGGTCATTTCATGAAGGAATGCAGATCTAGTCAGTTGAACAATCAAACTGGTCCCCCTGTCCCTAATAACAATCGGCCTGATGATAGTTATAAAGCTAAGTACAAAAAGCTTAAGGCCCAGATTGCCCTTCTATCCATGGAAAAAAGAAAAATCAGTGCATGATGGCACAAACTGTAGGTAAGCGGGAATACTCTGATGACTCATCTGGTGATGATGAAGAGATTAGGGACATGTGTTTCATGGCTTTGTAAGATCAGCAACATGTGGTGAAGGATGATGTCATTTCTGGAAGATGGGTGGACATCTGTAAGTCCCAACTCAATAGATGGTACTAACTGAAGACACCTCTATGTCAATGGTGGGGTGACTTTGCAATATAGACACTGAACTGGAGACGACCAGTTGCAGTGAATGTATACCAAGTTCTTGGTTAGATTACTTATTAAGGTGACAATATTAAATAAGTAATCGACAATGCAATATACAAATACAAGTAATGTAAATTGGTGAGATGGTGTGTATTTTTCAAGTGTAATTTATTTATTATCTTTAAATAAATTACAAGGTTGTTGCGGAACCAAGATAATACAAAAGAGTAAATATCATAACAACCTATGAAATACAATCGATCTAATACTTGGAAATTCTCTAAACAATCAAAACACTTAAAGTTGTGAAATGTTCCTTTTTGCGATTGAGAGAATATTGCACAAGTTCACCAAGAAAATGCAATTGTCTGAATTTGCAAAAGTCTCTTTTCTTGGTTGTGCAAAGGCCTCTATTTATAGACAAAGTTGGCATTGGGATTCCAACTTTGTCGTACAAATATGGTTGAGAGCATTTAAGGATGCAATTTGAATTTCCTTGAAATGCTGGATAAAGCAAGACAGAAACTTGCTTTATCAACCTGCTTTATGTACTTTTGTACTTTATACACGGATAAGGTAATTACCCGGATAAAGACACATAAAGTCAAAAAGGCCTTCCTCGTAAATAGTGTAAAGCGTTGTAAGAGCTTTAAACTGTTCAACTCCAGTTTCGATCTGAAGTAGAATGACAACTGGGCTTCGCTGCCATTGTCATTCTCTTTCTTCCACTTGTTGTCTTCGACTTCAATTGGAATGTCTTCAGGTGTCTTGGTCAGATCTCAACTGGAGGAAGTCTTCAGTTGCATAACTGTACATTGCAACTGGACTTCATATATTTCTGGACAAATCTTCTGGTCTCCAGATGCAACTGGAGACTGGCCAGTTTTCAGCAAAACTGGTCCTAACAAATTCCCCCTATTTGTCCTGAAATATTGCCAAGTCTTTTTTAGTTCTTGTATCTATACAAGTATGAACTGGAAAGACTTGTTCGACTAAATCTATCTAAATTTTCCAAGGCATTTTTATAGATCAATAAATGCCTTGGGTTTTTCTTTTTAGTTTGTTAGATTTAATCTGTTATCTACCTTGTGGTTACAAACTGGTAACTTCATTTATACAAGGAAATGAAATTTATACAAGTTACAAGAATGTAAATAAAATTACAAGAAGATAACTGAAGGAAAAACTTATACAGATGGCCCTTCGCCAGTTTTCCTTCTCTTGGCAGCTGAAGAAATGGGCAGTTTATCTTCAGGATCAAAGTTCAGTTTTTCTTCAACACTTTCTTTGAACTTGATCAGTTGCTGGAGAACATAAATCCAACCCCTTTCAATTTTGTTCTTCTGCTGCCTGGCTTCCAACAATTTCACCATCTCCACATGCTCAGAATGGCCATACCTATGAATGTCTGGATTTTCAGTTGAGCACGTTGGTCCATTGAAGTACTGAACCCCAACTGTAAAATATTGAGTTCCAGGCTTGATTGACACCTGAACATCAATGATCTTGCCTGGTTTATATCGACGCTGCATCACTTCAGTTAAGTATGCTCGTGCTTCAGATTCATTAGCCAGTTGAATCTGGCCAGTGCTCAGTTTTTGCACCGCAGCTCGGATATCTTCAGTTGAAGGTTCATTTGGTTGCACCCAAGTCCTTAGATCTGCATCTCTTGGCAGTGGCTTCAGTTTTCCTTTGGACTTGGGTGGATTCAGTACTCTCCTGACCACTTTCTTGACATTTTCCATTCTTCTTTGAATTCCACTGGCCCTAATCTCTCTGGCCTTCTCCACTGACACACCAATGTTT
The DNA here is from genome assembly GCA_034093135.1 of Erigeron breviscapus. Classification (NCBI taxonomy): domain Eukaryota; kingdom Viridiplantae; phylum Streptophyta; class Magnoliopsida; order Asterales; family Asteraceae; genus Erigeron; species Erigeron breviscapus. The sequence continues at coordinate 27,729,272 of CM067171.1, forward strand.
TTAGCATCATATTCAGCTTCATCATCTGGATAATGTTTGTCCAGCTCGATGTCAAGCATTTCTTTCAGCATACCAACAATCCTTGCATCATGTTTGACTTTCAGATATTGATCAAGTGGGATGCCCAACAGGTTGGAATCACTTGCATCAAGTATCTTCATTCTCTCCAGTTGACCTCTGGCAACCAATTGGTTTGCTTGTTTTTGTTTCTTTCTTTCTTTTATGCCATCACCAATTCTTGCCAGTCTTTTGCTATCACTATCTGACATTGGAGGAAGCACATCAGCATTACCAGTTTCCAACAAGGGTGTATCAGTGGCCGGCTGGGCAGATTCATCAGTTGCAATCATTTTGCCCTTATCAATATTCCCCCTATCACCAATATCTTCAAACTCTTCAATCTGTTGACTGGCATCAGTACCAGAACCAACAATAACAACCTGCCTTTCCACCAGATTTCTTGTTCCTGCACCTGGCAATCTTGGTGCAAGTGCAAGGACGTCCCTTTCCCCCTTGGCAGCTTCTAGTCCTTGACGAACAACATCAAAGTCCAACTGACTAGAAGGCAAGCGATCTAGAGGCTGCCACGACTGTAAGTCCTTGCATTCCTTGAACGCCCCACAAATGATGCGAACTGTCCTCCACAAATGATTTACTTCTTTAGACTGAATCAGAACATTTGCAGATGTTTGTTCCTGACCAGTTTTGATGGCATTCAAAAGTATACGATCATCTGCAGAAAGCCCAGTTGCAACCGATTCTTTCTCTTGCACAGTTTCCTTCTCTTTTTCTTTGCCAACTTCAGTTGCCAGTTTATCTATGGCAGTTGAATGTTCAGACACCTTGGCAGCCAGATTATCTAGACTACCCTTCAACAAATCAACCTGGGTAGTAATTGGGGCCAGGTCAACTGGTGAAGGGGTAATCTTGGTGATCTCAGACATCACCCTTTGAACTAACGCTTCTTCCTTCTCTACCAAGGTATCTTTAATCATCTGACCAACTGAAGTGGCCAACTGCTGCCCAAGTTCAGTCACATTTAATGCAGGTCTGTCAACCAGTTCCTTGACCTGCTTTTCTATTTCCTTCAACTCAACCTCTGAAGATCTGACAGTGGTACCCAGCAGGTTGGAAATAGATGTGGTGACCTTGGTTTGAGTTAAGTCAAAGGCTTCCTTTAAAGAAGTGGCCAGATTGTTACAGCCAGTGACTAACTCATTCAACTTCTGAAACACCAAGTCCTCATTTGCAGCAAATTTATTAATCCCAGATCAACAACTTTAGAATTTGTAAGTGTATCCTTGTTGTATCTGGAGAGGGACTTGGAGTTTTGCTCAATTGTCTTTTGAACACCCTCCACCCGTTTGATCAGGTTTTGGATGTCGGCTGAGAAGGAGACAAATTAAGTGTCCAGTGACGGAGGGGAAGTTGTCACTGGACCAGCAGCAGGCACCACTGGAGCAACTGGAGGAGGCACATTAAGTGAAACCTCACCAGTTGACTGACCAGGGGCAAGAGAAATAGAACCAGAAATGGGGAAAGTAGAAGGACAGACAGAGAAATCAAGTTGTTGGACATGCTGAGTATGCTCAGGTGTGTCCAACGGCGGCGGTTGGGCGGTGTGCCTATTTCTAGGCACAAAGAGTGAAGATAAAAGTGATTGTTGTTGTGGTTGTGGAATTCTAGTAAGCATATCTGGAGATGAAACTGTTGTTGGACCTGGGGGCAGATCAAGTATCTCTTGATCAGAAGTAGTTCCTTCAGAATCCGAAGACTCTAGTTGGAACTCATCAACATCCATGCCCAGATTCATGAATGATTGAGATGGCTGACCAGATTGGTCAGTCTCCAGATGACCTTTTCCAGTTTCCTGGAAGGTTTCATCCTGTTGAAGGTTCAGTTACCAGAGTAACGTCACCAGGGACAGAGGTCACAGGGGTTGCCTCAGTTACAATTGCTCTATCCACAATCATAACATCACTGGCCGTAGAGTTTGGAACCTCAGTCTCCAGCTGTGACTGGCCAGAGACGTCGTCAGTTCGTGCAATAGCAGTGTCAGAAATTTGGCCAGACTCAAATTGTGCAGACACGGACTCTACTCTGGGTTGGGTTAACCCAGTATTATCTTCACCACCCTCTCCTACAGAAGTTTCGAGGGTGGTTGCTTGCGGTTCATCCCTTTGACTATCTCCAGCTTCCTGTTGGGAGGAAACTGGAGGGCTGGATAGGTTTCTACTGTCAGTGGCAGTGACTGACTGATTCCTAGGGCGATGTGTTCTGCTTGCCTTTGGAGCACCCTGGAGACCTGTTGGGAGGTCTCCAGTGACAGTTGTAGGGACTGACACGCTGGAGCTGGAGGGTTGACTGTTGCCCAGGTTCGGCAACTGTCACATTTCCAGCAGACGAACCGGTGGGTCCCTCATTGTTTTGAGGCCCGTCCAGTTGTCTTTCTGACTCACCTTGGACTGGTGCATCAGTTTTACGGAATGCCAGCAACATTCTTTGAGGAATCTCAACCTCCCAAGTTTCAGATACCAAGGAGTCAAGATTCCTTAGCAGTTCTGGGACAGTGTACAGTGACTGAGTGTTTTTATATTGTTCACTGCCCAGAATCAGCTTAAAACAGAGTGACAAATACCTGGAGAAGGGGATGCAAAGTCCCCTGGTGCCCTTTAGTTTTTGTACTAGACTTCTGTACAATATGTCGGCAAAGTCCACTCTGAGTCCATTCCACAAGCAGTAAGCCATCTCTGCTTGTGAGGAGTTTATCTGGTCCAATCCACCAGAACTCCCACCCATACTCTCCACCAGATGTATGAAGAAGTACCTCCAGGATGGTGTGAGGCCCTTCATTGTCATGGCACCCTTTGTTTTAAGGACACCATTTTCAAGGCATTCTCTATGTCCCATGTCAAGGAGAACCTGCCTGAAATTTATATTTGGGGAGATAACTGTTGGATTCTCCCCTGGAAGCCAATAGTTGAGAGAAAGGGCATCTCTCAAAGTTTCTGCCGTTAGGGTACACTGGACCGTTCCCCCTTTTAATGTGAAGGAGATGGAAGAACAGTCAGAAGAAGGAGAAGCAGTGTACCAAAACTCACAAAGATAGTCATGATACATCTTTCGTGGGTTTGCAGTGAAGGTAGGACCGATTGGAGAATCTCTCAAGAATTTTTGGATTCTCCCAATGAGTGAATCGGCCCTTTGAGTTCCTTGTAAACTAGCCATTGGATTGTTTGGATTTAACTTAATGAGCGTAGTATTACCAGGAGCACCAGATGCCTGATGGACACCTGGTGGGGGAACATATGGGACGGTTAAGAGATTAATATCTCTAGATCGAGAAGATTTAGGTGCCATTGAAAGTGAAATTGAGAATTTTGGAATTAGGGTTCTTGATTTATGAAGTAGAGAGAGGAATGAAGCAATTTTGATGATTGAAATTGAATGAGAGAATGTGAAAAGGAAGTAAATGTGTTTCGGAGTAAATAAGGGGTATTTATAAGGAAAATTGTGATCCCAATGAAATACCAAGAATATTTTAATACCAAAAATCAAATTTACAAGATATTTTGTAAATGAAAATTTGAATTTTGAAGTAAAAATTTAATTCTCCGTGTCAGCATTAAATGCTACGACGGCTTAACTTCCCCACGCGCCCACTAACTTTCCATAATCCCAATAAAAAGTGTTACCTTTTACAAAATGACCTTAACACGTCATATGACGATAGTGAGTAGGTTAAAACACTCGAGTACCATCACGTGTCACAAGTATTGACCAAGTATTTTACAACGTTATGAAATCTGGTTGACCACCAGTTTTTAGACAAGACTGAACATGTACACTGGAGGATTAGTCCAGTGCCAGTTGCCAACTGGAGAGTTCTCCAGTTGCAATTTTTCAAACAAAAGAATTTTGGTCAGAAAAATATTTTGAGTCTTTCCCCCTAGAATGATGATCCATAAATCAATAAGTGCCAGGATAGTATCACAAAGGCGTTCGATAGCCTGGCGAGAAAAGATTATCTGGACCTCCTCAACTGGAGAACTTCATCAGTGTCACTGATGCGTTCATAACAAAATCTCCAGTTTTAAGGATTTAACATTCCCAGTTCGCTGATGAGATGTTTAAAAGTTTCTCATCAAGAGGTTTTGTAAAAACATCAGCGAGCTGTTTGTCAGTGAGGATGAAATGTATTTCAATGTCTCCTTTCATAACATGATCACGAATGAAATGATACCTGATGTCAATATGCTTTGTCTTAGAGTGCATCACTGGGTTGTGAGATATAGCAATTGCACTGGTGTTGTCACAAAAGATTGGGGTCCTTGTATATTTTAACCATAATCTAGTAATTGGTTCTTGATCCAGAGAATCTGGGCACAGCAACTGGCCCCAAAAATGTACTCTGCCTCAGCAGTGGACATAGAGACTGACGTCTGCTTCTTGCTCGTCCAACTTACCAGTTTTCCTCCAAGGAAATGACAACCACCAGTTGTTGATTTTCTATCTATCTTACAACCTGCATGATCTGAATCTGAATAACCCATTAGATCTAACCCTGAGCCTTTGGGATACCAAAGACCAAGGCTAGGACACCCTTTCAGGTATCTGAAGATGCGCTTAACAGCATGCAAATGTGATTCTTTTGGGTTAGCCTGAAATCTGGCACATAGACATGTTGCAAACATTATATATCTGGTCGACTGGCAGTTAAATACATCAGTGAACCAACCATACCACGATATTCAGTGGTGTTCACTGGTTTGCCAGTTGGGTCAGAGTCCAAATTTAAAGGTGTTGCAATAGGTGTGTTTTTCGATGGGATTGAATCATATTTGTATTTTCTTAACAAATCTCTGACATATTTTTCTTGGTTTATAAAAATTCCATTTTCAGTTTGCTTAATCTGAAGACCCAAGAAAAATGTTAATTCACCCATTAAACTCATTTCATACTCAGATGACATGATTTTAGAAAACCTTTTACACCTTGCATCATCAGTTGAACCAAATATAATGTCATCAACATAAATTTGTACCAATAAGATATTACCTTTTCTTTCAAGATAAATAAGGTATTATCTATTGCACCTCTTTGAAAGCCATTTTTGAGAAGATGTTTAGTTAAAGTATCATACCAGGCTCTTGGGGCTTGTCTAAGACCATACAAAGCTTTGTTCAGTCTATATACCCAGTGAGGATGCTTCTCATTAATGAAGCCTGGAGTCTGTTTAACATACACTTCTTCTTCCAATGTTCCTATGAGTCCCTTAAGTTCGATGGTTAACCTAGAAAGTGTAAAATACAACAAGTCTAATAATCACTAGAATGGACTAGTATTACTTGTAAATAAATGCAAGAATATATAAACAAAGTAATACAAGACTTAAAGCAATAAACAAGTAAAGTGAAACATTATGTATTTTTCAATTGTGTATTTTATTTATGATGTTAAATAAAATACATGGTTGTACGGAATCAAGATAATACAAATAAGTATGTATCCTAACAACCTATGAATTAAAAATGATCTATATTTGTCAAATAACTCTTTTGGATCGAGATACTTAAAGTTGTGAAGTATCCCTGTTTAAGATCGAGAGTATTTAGACAAATTCACTTTAATGCAAAATGTATGCTTAAAAGTATTTATGTCAAGGAAATGACTTTGTATTTATAGGCAACAAAATTCACCAGTGAATTTTGTACCGTACAAATATGGTTGCATGCATTTAATGATCCGACAAGAACATTAAATGCATTGGATAAGGTACAAGGATAAAGTCATATCAAATATGATTTTATTCTTTTATCCAACCACCTTTATACACATAAACTTTGGTAAAGAACAAGTGGATTATTCTTTGGAAAGTGTGTAAAGGCAAAAGTCAATTCCTCGATATCAGTGTTCAGACTTGTAAGGTCTAGAACACTGACAATCCTCCAGTGTACAGATCTGGTAAGACTTCCAGTGGACTCCGCCATTTGTCAGTCTTCTTTCTTCAGACTTCAGTCTTTGACTTCAGTGAGAATGTCTTCAGTAGAATAGATCTGGACTGGGGTGAAGTCCAGTGAGCTAATCTGGAGAATACTCCAGATTTCCTATACAAGTATTTGCTCACTGGTCTTCCATTATTTCTGGACAAATCTTCAGAGGGACTCCAGATTCCAAGTCTGGAGTAGGTCCAGTAGAACATGTTTCTGGACAGATCTTCAGTAAGGCTCCAGTAGTCGAGTCTGGAGCGAGTCCAGTAATCTGGACCTAACAAATTCCCCCTATTTGTTTAGAAATAATGCAAGTGTTTTCAAGCTTATATCTATACAATTTTGTATGCTTGAAAAACACAAGTTTTGATTTGTCTAAAAATCTAAGTTACTGGAAAACACTTTATAGATCATGAGTGTTTTCAGTTTCATCTTTTAAGTTCTAACTTAGACTAAATCTGATCATTTACTTATATGAATCAAAAATTGCAACTATTATTACATACATCAACTGATAAATAGTTTACAATTTTCATAAAACAATAATTTACAACAAGTAAATGATAAGAGTCAGGCCCTTCTTTTTGATGTCTGTCCTGGAGCATCTTCAGTAGCCTTTCTCTTTGGTGATGGAGAAGATGGTATTGATTCTGGTGATTTTACGCCCATTGCAACTTCCATCTGTTGCTTTCTTCTCCATACCTTTTCAACCCTTTTCAGAAATGCTTTAACATCAGTCGACACATTTGTCTTCCCCCTGAACGTTAAAGCAATTTCTTTCAGTTCACTCCATCCAAACGCCTGGACTGAAGTATTCTTCCTTTCATCAGTAAAGTTACCCTCCCTGGTCAACTTTACTTCAAACTTAGACATGCCTTCATGATTTTCAGCCAATTTGATCTCAGCACCAGTGATCCTTCTAGCATCAGCCCTGAAATTTAACATTTCATTGTACTTATCTTTCAACTTGGCTGTCTGGATCAATGCTTCAGTTTCCTTGGACACTCTCTTTTGCTCTACAGCAGATTGGAGTTGTTGACGATTTATTTTTCGAGAAGTGTCCAGGGGAATGAATTTGCTTACATCAGCATCTTTGATCGCTTTGATTTGTTTGGCAGTCAGTTTTGGTAAGCCAGACAGTTTCTTTCTGTACTCTATCTCCAGAGCACCAGCGTTCTTTCTGATCTTTTTCTGAAGGCTTACCAGTTCCTCCTTTCTTTGTCTGATGAGTTCAGGTACACTTACACCATAAATTATAGAATCATAAACCTGTTCTTCTTCGGCGTAAAAGGAGCGTACATGAACATCATCCAATGCATTCAAACATTGATGAACTCTGGGGTCATCCTTCATCTTTTTATACACATCAATATTTATGCCTAACCTTCCAGCATTGTAAGAGTCCAGAGTCCCCATAGATGCCATCTCCCTTTGATGGGCCAGTAGTTCATCTTTTTGATTTCTTTTGAAGATTTCAATCATAATGCATTCTTGTTCAAGCTTTTTGGAGGTTTCATCATCATCATCTTCAGCAGTTTGCTCTTCTTCACCAGATACCATTTGTTGTTTTCCCTAACTGACTTCAGAGTTGTTGGTATATCTGGGAAGGACTCAAACTGGGGCTCACTGGCTTCAGTACCAGTAGCTTCTTCAGTTAGCCCGGCTTCAGTGCCATATGCTCTTTGTGCCAAGTGTTTCAATGTCATTTGGTCACCAGACGACTTTTCCCCCTTGGAATGATCACCAGTTCTTGACTTGAGATCATTCCATAACTGTTCAAGCATATGTCTGTCCAGTGCACCAAATGTTCTTCCTGCCTCTGGAGTTGTATCAGACACAACTTTCTTAAGTGCCTGCACTTCCTTTTGAACATTTGCAACTACTTTAGGCAAGTGATTTGGCAACTTTTCTTCCAGCAACTTCTCCACTTGGGGTAACACCCCATCTTGAATGGTACGAAGAACAGTCTCAGAAATCTCTTCAGATAATTCTTTCAGCATACTGATTCTGAACTTCTTTGTACATTCATCACTTATTGTACTGACAACTGCATCCTGGTCAAGTGTGGATCTATTCTCTAGAGAACTTACCCTGGAAACCAACTTCTGAACTTCTTCTTTCAGATCTGCCAGTGGTTGAACAAATTCACCAGTCACTGCAGTCTGAACTGAACTAACCAGCCTTGTTTCTAGACCCTGGACTGCCACTTTGAAATTTTCAGTATTGTTGTTTGTGGCCAGTACCAGTTCATCAAGCTTCTCAAACACAAGCTTCTCATTCCCAGCAAAACAGATTCATCTCAGATGCAAGGTTATTTGATAATAAGGATTTGAAGTCTGAAATAACCTGAGATGAAGTCTGGAGTGATCTCTCCAGGTCCGCCACCTTACTTAAAAGGCCTTGGACCTCGGCAGAAGATGAAGTGGAGAGACCACTGGAGGTTCAAGATGTGAAGGCAATCTGGTCATAAGAGGTACTTGTGACCAGTCCTCTTCAGTTGCAGTTTGTTCAGAAATGGTGACTGGAGTTTCAATTGGTGGAGGTTGAGATGGTGGAGTTTGAGTGGTAGCAGGAGTGAAGTATTGAGTATCTGAAGGAATTGAAGGTGGTGGTGGTGGTGGCATGTTTGATTCTGGTGGTGGCATTTCTGGTGGAGGTGGTGGCATTTCTGGTAGACTTTCTTCTTCTTGTACATCTTCACCCAGAAAATTCATGTTTACATCAAAGCCTTCAGACATTGGGGAATCTACATCATCCCATTCTGGAGCCATCCCAACTGTCTGATCACCAGGCTGTTCATTCAAGTCTATTTGAGCCTCTTGCTCACCAGATACATGTTCAACTTCCTCAACAACCTGCTCACTAATCTGAGCAACATTTTCAATCTCCTCATCAGTCACCTGCCCAACAACCTCTTGTATTCTCTT
>CM067171.1:27739188-27763165 GCA_034093135.1 Erigeron breviscapus
TGCTTTTCCCAAAGCAACAGGGATCAACGGTTTTGATAAGTCTTTACCAGCAGCCGTTTGCTGCTGGACTAGATAGAGACTTTTAGCTCTCTATTACTTTTATTTGCTTTTTCCCAAAGCAACAGGGATCAACGATTTTGATAAGTCTTTACCAGCAGCCGTTTGCTGCTGGACTAGATAGAGACTTTTAGCTCTCTATTTGCTATTTATGTTCAGCGAGTAAGATACTCTTGAGCTCGCTGAAAGATATTTTTGACCATAAGGTCACTTTTCAACATATAAGAGAGATGTATGTTGAAGCATCAGCAGACATGACAAGTCATGTTGCTGATTCACCGTTCAGCATTCCCAACTTACTGACCAGATACTTGAATCTGGATTCATCTAAGGTTTGTGAAAATGTCAGCAAGTTGGTCATCAGTGGGGATGAAGTAGATTTCAACATCCCCTTTCATGACATGGTCACGAATGAAATGGTACCTAATGTCTATGTGTTTGGTCTTAGAATGCTGAACAGGATTATGTGTGATTGCAATAGCACTTGTATTGTCACACATAATGGGGATCTTAGAGAATTCTAAGTCATAGTCAGCGAGTTTGTTTTTCATCCATAGGACTTGTGCACAACAACTCGCTGCTGATACATATTCTGCTTCAGCAGTGGAGATGGAATCTGTATGCTGTTTCTTACTAGACCAACTAGTCAGCTTCCCCCCCAACAGTTGACATCCACCACTGTACTTTTCCTATCTAACATGCAGCCAGCATAGTCAGAGTCAGAATATGCAACAAGGTCAAAATTGGAGTCTTTGGGATACCAGAGACCCAATGTTGAAGTACCTTTTAGATACTTGAAAATTCGCTTAACAGCGAGAAGATGGGATTCCCTAGGAGAGGCTTGATATCTTGCACATAAGCAAGTAGCAAACATGATATCAGGACGACTCGCTGTGAGATACATCAGCGAGCCAATCATTCCCCGATAGAGAGTGGGGTTCACATGCTTGCCATCAGGATCAGCATGAAGATTATTGGGAGGAGACATGGGAGTGGCCTTAGTAGTGACATTAGACATGTCAAACTTGGCCAGTATGTCTCGAATGTACTTTTCCTGATTAAGGAAAATCCCATTTGGTAGCTGACGAATTTGAAGACCAAGAAAGAAGGTCAGCTCACCCATCATGCTCATCTCAAAATGAGAGGACATCAGTGAGCTGAACTTGGTGCAAAGTTTCTTGCTGGAGGACCCAAAAATGATGTCATCTACATATATCTGAACATATAGGACATCAGCACCCTTTCTATAAATGAAGAGGGTGCTGTCAATGGATCCTCGCTGAAACTTATTAGAAAGAAGAAATCCAGAGAGAGTGTCATACCAAGCTCTGGGAGCTTGTTTAAGACCATAGAGTGCCTTATAGAGGCGATAGACATGGTGTGGCTTGGCTGGATCTTCAAAACCAGGTGGCTGCTCAACATAAACTTCCTCATCGAGTTTTCCATTTAGGAAAGCACTCTTTACATCCATTTGATATACTGTGAAGTTTCTGTAAGCAGCATGTGCCAAGAATAAGCGAATTGCTTCTAATCGGGCCACTGGTGCAAAGGTTTCATCGTAATCAACACCTTCTTCTTGAAGGTATCCTTGTGCAACCAGCCTAGCCTTGTTACGAGTAACAACACCATCTTCGTCCATTTTATTCCTATAAACCCATTTAGTTCCAATGGGTTCTTTTCCAGGAGGTAGAGGAACCAAAAACCAGACATTGTCTTTTGAATTGGGTGAGTTCCTCTTGCATGGCAGCAACCCATGAGGGATCAACCATTGCTTCTCCTATATTTTTGGGAGTGATCATAGACAAGAAGTTTACATACAACCATGTATTTCTTGTCGCTGATCGAGTAATAATCCCCTGCTGAGGATCACCGATGATTTGGTGAGCTGGATGACTAGACGTCCACTTAAGTGCAGGAGCACTTGAGACACCAAGTTGAGTAGCAGCGGAAATTGGAGCGATGGGATCAGCAGAGTATTATAAGTAGAGAGGTCAATGGTAAGAATGGGTTCAGGAGAATGATCAGCAGAGCCATTCGACTGATTTGAGTTATCATTGATGGTGGAGTCTTCAGCAGACTCCATTTCTTCAGCATTTGCTGAAGCATCATGAAACTCCTCCTCAGTAGAGTCATCAGCATGCACGTCATCAGCCAGTGATCTAGGTTTGGCTGATGCTGCATGGATTGATCTTAAGATAGGCTCAACTGGCTCAATCGAGTAGATATGAGCAGCAACTTGCTCTAGTTCAACATCAGCTGAACTATCCTTTGTGATATGCTGAATAGTATCAGGCAGCGAGCAAGAAGCATCAACAAATAAGTCAGCTTCCTCAGTAAGAGGGTCAGCTAGCTCATTAAAAATGACCTCAAAGAAGATTGAATGTCCTTTAGTGCTGATGAACTTTCATCAAAAGTAACATGAATGGATTCATCAACCTTCTGAAGGCGAGTATTGAATACTCTGAATGCCTTGCTGATGGACGAATACCCAAGAAAGTATCCATCATCAGCTTTATGATCAAATTTACCTAGGTGATCCTTTGTTGTTTAAGATGAAGACAGGACATCCAAATACATGGAAGTATTTGATTTGAGGTTTCTTACCTTTCAACCTCATACGCTGTCTTGTCATGTCTTTTAACTATTAGACATCTATTTTGAGTATGACAAGCAGTGTTGACAGCTTCAGCCCAGAATTTACTAGGCAAAGAAGACTCACTGAGCATGGTGCGTGCTGCTTCGATGAGAGTTCTATTTCTCCTTTCAGCGACACCATTTTGCTCAGGAGTTCTGGTGGAAGAGAAATTTTGTGAGATCCCTTGATCAACACAAAAGGCTTCAAGAGTGTGGTTTCTGAACTCAGTTCCGTGATCGCTCCTAAGTTCTTTCACCCTTATGCTGTTGATATTTTCCATTTTCTTGATGAAATTTATAATCTCTTCAGCAGCATCACTCTTGGAATGAAGAAAGATAGTCCAAGTGTATCGTGAGTATTCATCCACGATTACTAAAGTGTATTTGCTACCCTTTAGACTTTGGACATTCACTGGACCAAAAAGGTCCATGTGAAGAAGATGAAAGCAGCCAGAGATAGAGTTGGCCTGCTTGGTTTTGAAGTTGCTCTGTGGCTTTTACCTTTTTCACAAGCACCACAGAGTCTATCCTTTTCAAATAAAAGATGAGGGAGGCCACGAACAAGGTTCTTTTTGGCCAGAGAATTAATGGTTTTGAAATTCACATGCGACATACGCTTGTGCCATAACCAATTTAGTTCAGCAGCAGCTGACTTAGCAAAGAAACAAGTCTCACTATCAGTCTTGATAGGAGTGAAGTCAACCAGATATACATCTCGTTTTCTTGGAGCAACCAAGACTACTTCTTTGTTTACATTTACTACAGTGCCTTGATGTTTATCAAGAATCACTTTGTAGTCAGCATCACAAAGTTGACTTATGCTGATGAGATTATGTTTTAATCCATTGACATAAGCGACTTTGTTGAACTTAATGAGTCCATTTGAGAGAAGACCATAACCTTCAGTTTGTCCAGTGGAATTGTCACCAAACACTACAGTAGGGCCAGCAGCCTCTACGTAGTTATCCAGCAGGGTCTTTGAGCCAGTCATGTGTTTTGAACAGCCACTGTCCAAGTACCACACACCTTTTCCCAGCGAGCCCTGCATGGATTTAACAGAAGGATTTAGATGGGTTCACTGTTGAACTCACTGACAGACATGTCAGCAGGATTAAAGATGGGAGACTCAGAGGATTCTTCTCTACTGACGACGTCATCAGTAGAGAGAGGAAGAGGAGCACTAGGGTTAGTATTCTCATCACTTGGAGAGTTATCAACAAGTTGATGAGCAGGAGGCATGTCACGATCAATCACATAGGTGTGATATTGATCAGCAGAGGTGACAGTGGCTCCAGTATCTAGAACATTCAAGTTGCTGACTTGATTGTTGTTCCCATACTCAACCAGAATGCTACCATGACCATTAGTAATGATCTCTTGAGAGAGAGGAAAGGAGATTCGCTGAGCAGCAATGAAGTCAGCAATGTTCTCCTCAGTGAGATCGGATGACTCTCCTACACTATTTATGTGATCAGCAGAAGCAGAACTTTCGCTGACTATAGTGGAAGAGGAAGAGCCGCTGAAGAAGAAGGATTAGGTTGAATGTCAACTTCAGGAGCATCCCTGGAGTTGTCACAATCAGAAGCAACATGACCTCTGCTGCCACATATGTAGCATTTTTTAACAGAGGTGCTGCCTTTTTGATTTTGAAGGAAGAATTCCTTCAGTTGAGAGGAAAGATCATTAACTTGCTGAGCTAGCTCGTTAATTTTAGGGTCAACGGAGGAAGATGCCTTTTTCTTTTGCTTAGACTTTTGCTTGTGCTTAAGTGTAAGCTGAGGCATCTTAGGAGCAGGACCCAAAATGGATTTTCCTTTTGGATCCTCAGATTGAGAGGTAGAGGGGATTTTCCTTTTCGATCCCTTGACTACACTCCATGCTAGATTAACAGCAGGGTGAGAAGAAAAAGAAGGACCCTGCTGAGATGGATGCACTCTTTTGGGAGTGATCGATCTAGGTTGCTGATTAGGTGTTACAGACCTCATTTTCCTATGAGGTAAGTATTGCCTATTAGGGGTAGTAGATCTCACTTGCTGATGAGGCAAGTGTCCTCTTTGAGGAGTGATAGGCCTAACTTGCTGATGGGGCAAGTGTCCTCTTTGAGGAGTGATAGGCCTAACTTGCTGATGAGGCAAGTGTCCTCTTTGAGGAGTGATAGGCCTTACTTGCTGATGAGGCAAGTGTCCCCTTTGAGGAGTAATAGGCCTATTTTGGGTGTGAGACATTCTCTCCTTTTGGGGAGTTTTATGTCTCAAAATAGGAGTAAGCATCGATTGGGGTACATGCTGGTGGACTTGACTATCAGCAGGTCGGACCTTAGATGGTCCAACTTGCTGATATCTAGCGTCACCAAACCTTACGCATCTCTGTATGATGCGATTATTCTACTCAGTTTTGCTGTTAGCAAGGGTAGGAGCTTGCTGAGAAGATGAAGAAGAAGAGGGTTGAGCAACTGGTTGAGGTTGCTGACTGACAGCATTAGCTAGCTGAGGTTTGCTATAGTCATAGGGGACAACAACCTTACTTCTTCTGAATGGTTCAGAAGGTCTGATGGTGAGCTGCTGAGGAGCGATGGGTTTAAAACCATCACTACCAATATCCCCTTCATAAGATTCCCAGAAGAGTATTGAACTCTTCCTTCGTTTGGCATCATGCCAACAATGGGGAGATGAGGATAGGGGTTGCTGGTGCTTGCTGAGAAGCCAATACCATCTTCCTCAGCAGGATTAGATGGCTCGCTGGTAGTAGAAGTGGTAGTACCAGCATCCATTTCATTGTGGTAATCGTTAAGACCCTTTACAAAATACCACTTCCTCATCTCTTCAGGAGAGATGACGGCAGATGGAGGAATAGCAATTTTAGGCTTCACTCATCATTGAACAAGTCAGACAGCGAGGCAGCGGCATTAAAGTCACCGCCTATTACTGCCTGAACTTGGGCAGGGACTTGTTCGTTTAAACACTGGTGGTGAAACCTGGAAGCTTTTGACCAGGAGGTCACAATCTTCTTAAGGTTGGCAACTTCAAGCTTGAGTCTTTCATTCTCAAGTTAAACCTTTTGTGCCAATAACTCATGAGATTGAAGTTCAACGTGAACATTTCTCAATTCATTGAGTTTTTCAGATTTTTCACTCAACTCTGAACAGACAGAATCGAGTTTGGATTGGATATCAACTCGTATAGATTCAACGAACTGGATATCACAAAGAAGAGATTCGAAGATTTTAGGTTTATCTTCGTCAGAGGCAGAAGAGTGAGCACATACCTTTTTAATGGTGACGTTTACCCACTGACTGGAAGAGACTTGGTCCTTAGTCAGAGCATCACCATCAGCGAGTGCCATTAGACACATGGCATCGACGTACTCTTCACTGTCTGAATCATCTGATTCAGCCCAGTCGTGCTCTTCAGCTACCAGCCCTTTTGCTGGTGTTTTTGCTTCTTCCATTTCAGCAACTTTGGCTTTTAGCTGATAGTACTTGTTCCTGTACTCATCAGCAGGTTTAGAAGGATTAGTTTTAGGAGCAGCAGGAGTTGGTAAAGAAACTCTGCACTCCTTTTGGTAGTGTCCCTTTCTACCACATCTCCAGCACTCCTCTTGACTTTTGTCAACATGAGGCTTGTATGGAGCAACTGACTTACGGTTGTTCCATTTTCGAGAGTACCTCTTACCAGCGACTAAGGCAAAGTCCATAAAGTCGCTGAACATCTCTTGTTTCTCATCAGCGTCGAGATCATTAACAAGAGACTGAATAGGAGGTGGGAGATGAGAAGAGCTGGCACCATTATTAAAATTAACGGGCTCAGCAGAGACAAGGGCAAGGGTCAGTAGCAGTATAAGCAGAAGAGGTAGAAGAAGAAGAAGAAGAAGAGGGACCAACACGATGTTGTGCGTCAGCAGCAGCTCTTAAAGTTTGAGCAAGAGCTCTCTCTTCAAATTGAAGAATGCCGAAGAGAGACTCAAGATCAAGCCCATTAAGACGCTCTGTGGTCCTAAGGATTTGTCTTAGACCTTGCCACTTGATAGGTAAACTATCAAGAAATTTGTGGCATACCTCAAAGTTGTCATGAGTGATGCCAACAGTGGTCATGTCGTTCAGCAACCCTTTAAATCGGGTATAAGTGCCGTTAAGACCTTCGTTGGGGAGAGAGAAAAATTTTTCATAGGCTCTTTTGAGGTCAATCTTTTTAGTGGCTATGGTAGCAGCAGAGCCTTCATACATGCTACAGAGCCTATCCCACACTTCTTTAGAAGAGGGATATCTGATGACGACTTTCATGATATCAGAAAGAAGAGTGCTGATAATCATGTTCTTAAGCCTTGCATCAAGATTAACAAGTCTCCTCTCATCGTCAGTCCATTGAACCTCTGGTTTGACGATGTCAATCACAATCTCAGGAGCATCGACAGTTGCTCCTGGTGTTCTTTGCACCAGAGTAGGAATATATGGACCAACGGTAAGAATAGACATAAGGTAGGGTTCCACACCCACTATGTGCAAGAGCATTCTTTCCTTCCAAGATCCAAAGTCATCAGGCTCGAATCTTGGAGGAACAGACACGTAACCAAAGTCACGTGTGTTAACAAGGGTGGGAACAACAGTCATGTTCTTGTTTTAAAGAAAGAAATAAGAATTTAGAAAGAAATAAGAATTTAGAAAGAAATAAGTATGCAAACGGATCTTTGTTTCAATAATTTAGAAACGTTGGCTCTGATACCACTTGACAGTCCACAATTTGCACACTTATGTTTAATTTATCTAGACAAAGAGTTAAGAACAGAAAGTAAAGAACATGAACAAGAATAAGTTCAGATGCAAATATCTAAGCAAGTCTAATCATATGTATCATTGATTAAACGATGAATACATGGTCGATATTACAACTTGTCTTACAAGAATACAAATGAACTAAATAACTGCTAAGTCTAGACACACTATAAACTTAAGCAATTACAAGAGAGAAATAAAGTGACACACACTTTGTGGTGACAAACACAAAGTATAAATGGAGCGGCTGTGTTGCTTTATATAGGGGAGGAATTAGGGCAACACAGCCTTACACTGATCGTGATAGAATGATGGTTGTCGACTTCTCATAGGCTCGTTGTACTTGGATCCAGGAGCCTTTGTCTTCTTTACCAAAACGGGTATGAAAGAGAGAACCCTTATTTTGGTCCCAACTGTACCTTTGCCATTTAAGGTAACATTCAGTTGGGAGAACCACCATGTGACTTCTTGTCTTCTTGTTGGTTTGAAATCTTCCCGCCTTGACACACAACTTGGAAAGTAAACCACCCGCTGACGAGAGTCATTGACTCGCTGATCACTTGCTGGCGACTCACGCCAGCGACCAAGTCTGGTCAGCGAATCCTTGACTCAACATATAGTTATAAGGTAGGGTTCTACACCAACTATGTGCAAGAGCATTCTTTCCTTCCAAGATCCAAAGTCATCAGGCTCGAATCTTGGAGGAACAGACACGTAACCAAAGTCACGTGTGTTCACAAGAGTTGGTACAGTAGTCATGTTCTTGTATTTAAAGAAAGAAATAAGAATTTAGAAAGAAATAAGTATGCAAACGGATCTTTGTTTCAATAATTTAGAAACGTTGGCTCTGATACCACTTGACAGTCCACGATTTGCACACTTATAATATAATTAGTCTAGACAAGAATGTAAGAACAGAAAGTAAAGAACATGAACAAGAATAAGTTCAAATGCAAATATCTAAGCAAGTCTAATCATATGTATCATTGATTAAACGATGAATACATGGTCGATATTACAACTTGTCTTACAAGAATACAAATGAACTAAATAACTGCTAAGTCTAGACACACTATAAACTTAAGCAATTACAAGAGAGAAATAAAGTGACACACACTTTGTGGTGACAAACACAAAGTATAAATGGAGCGGCTGTGTTGCTTTATATAGGGGAGGAATTAGGGCAACACAGCCTTACACTGATCGTGATAGAATGATGGTTGTCGACTTCTCATAGGCTCGTTGTACTTGGATCCAGGAGCCTTTGTCTTCTTTACCAAAACGGGTATGAAAGAGAAAACCCTTGTTTTGGTCCCAACTGTACCTTTGCCATATAAGGTAATGTTCAGTTGGAAGCACCACCATGTGACTACTTGTCTTCTTGTGGTTTGAAAACTTCTCGCCTTGACACACAACTTGGAAAGTAAACCACCCGCTGACGAGAGTCATTGACTCGCTGATGACTTGCTAACGACTCACGTCAGCGACCAAGTCTGGTCAGCGAATCCTTGACTCAACACTTGGCCTTAATAAGCAACCCCCATCA
Source organism: Erigeron breviscapus (assembly GCA_034093135.1). Taxonomy (NCBI): domain Eukaryota; kingdom Viridiplantae; phylum Streptophyta; class Magnoliopsida; order Asterales; family Asteraceae; genus Erigeron; species Erigeron breviscapus. The sequence continues at coordinate 27,748,194 of CM067171.1, forward strand.
CATTCATATCTCTCGCATACATACACACGTGAATCTCCTTGCTTGCAATCATTGTGTTTATACATACAAAACCAACCACTGTAATCAAATATATACATATAAAAAAAGCCAAATATCTTAATAAACCAATAGATAAATTGCAACAACAGATGGAAGCCAAATAGATGATTTATTTGACATATTAACGTTATTCCACATCATCACAACCTTGTCTGGAAACAATAAACCCCAAAACATCTTTTTTTACAAGCAGCCATAATCAAAAATTATTGTTACGGCCAGATCTAGCATTTTTCCGGCCAGATCTATGACTTAAATGGCCAGATCCAAGAAGAAGAAGTTGGAAAGGTTTGTTGGTGGGTTTCTGGCGAGATATCGAATAAGACGATGAAAGGGATGAGCGGGTTTTCAATAGTATAAAGAAGAAGAAGGGATATCGATGGTGAGTTACTTGTGTATTTTTTTCCCGACAGCCATGAATGAAGAAGAAGTGGAAGGTTTCTTTCCAAAAGATAAAGGTATCAATAATAGAGCCATATAGTCTGCTTGTGTAAAAGGAATGAGACTATAGGAATTTGAGCTAAAAGCTTTGTTCTTGTGTGTGAAAAAGTTTGTGTAAAATATCTGTGTTTGTTTGTAGATATGTGTAATTACGGATTTTTTTTCCTTTTGAGATGAAAGTGATGGATGAGATAGAAAAGGAGTGAATAAATGGATAAAAAATAAATAGCAAATGTCAATAATACCCTCACGTGGATATCACATGTGGGAGTTAACTGATAAGAGAAAACGTCTTTTTGTATAAAGGACGGGATGTGATCCTTATCTTCCCCAAAAGGACTGTCAGTGTCATTTCAAATAGTTAAGGACGAAACTTGATTATTAGGGTAAACCACAAGGACGATTTCGGCCGTTTACTCTTTTTTTTCTATATATATATATATATATATATATATATATATATTATATAAATATAAATATAATTTTTGTATATATATATGTTATATATTAAACACATATGTCACGCATATCACCTAACAGAAACAACAGAGACTAACAATAGGTCAACAATCAAAGTAAAAAGATTCGGGATGTTACAATTACCCCGAGACTAACAATAGGTCAACAATCAAAGTAAAAAGATTTAGGATGTTACAATTACCCCCCCCCCCCCCCCCACCCCAAGAGGAATCTGTCATCGGAAATCACATTTGCCTCGAACAAGTGAGGGTAATCATCATCATCGATTCCGTTTCTCATGTCAAGCTTTTTCCTCGTGTGTGATTCCATTTTAGAAGTACAAAATCAATCAACTTCTTACGAAGCTTCTTTTGCTTTCGATCAAGTATCTCTATCGGCTCAACAATCATTCTCTTATTCGGATGAATACTTATATCTTCTATTGGAATGCATTGGCTTCATAGGCCAAACATTTAAAACTCAATCCATTCATATATTTTACATCAAGTATTATATAAAACAACTAAAACTATTAACGGTCAAAGTTAATTTATTAGAATTTAAAATTCTAATAATCATTATCCAAATATATTAATATATTATATTTATATTAATGTTTGTAAAAAATTAAGGTGGGTCCCCATGTGTGGAGGTGTCAATCAATAATGGCCCTGGTTCAAAAAACCGATCCCATGTGGTGGATTTCTTCGCCACCTAGCAGAACTAACCCGGTACACATAGCCTTGCAGGGTGGTAGTGTAGGTACCAAGTTTGGTACACGGGACTAAGGAGTTCCCGTCGATTTACATTTTTTTTTTTCATCAATAATTTACACTTTTTACCCTCACTAAATACTTAATTTATAATTATTTTAATCTACACTTTTTTATTTTCAATCACAAATTTACATTTTCTAACCATTAATTCTAATATAATAAATAATGCATAATAACTTTAAAAGTATTTGTACTATTATCCTTTTTTTGAAGTATTGGTAGATGAACATGTAATCCACTTCCATTAATATATTATTCATAACATGTATTTATCTTAAAAATTGACTGTAAATTTTTAATTCTGAATTTTGGACATCTACTTGAAGAATGAGCATTCCGATTAATCTCAAACTTTCAAGTAAAATCCACCCACTCAATGTTTATGCTAGCTAAACATGCATGTAAGCTCAACTTTTTGGATGAAACATCTATCTTTATTTTTAATTACGTTCTTAACATCTTTCAGGATTATTTTTTGACTAATTTGCTTTTGAGTTAATAAGACTTTTTAGCTTGCATATAGTTAAACTTTGATAATAATCTAGTCTTTATAACAATGTAAACCCGTGTATTTGACACGGGTCTAAAATCTAGTTATAACTATTAGTTTTATTTTTACATTACTCAACTTTTATATAGATCTTTTTTTTTAATATTTATTATTTTTTATCTTAAAACATCACTTTTAGCTTTTATGTTTCGCATGGACTTAACTTATATATGTAATTTTTAAATATTATCACTATTTAGAAATATGGTTTTCCAAGAACTCAACTTATGTATATATATATGTAATTTTATGTATAATAATAGGATTTTAAAGATATTACTGGGTAATAGATATATTATTATTTAGATTAATATTATTAGCTTTATTTTATGGTATATATAAAATATATACATAATATTAAAACAATAAACTACATTTATTACATGAATTAAAATATTAGATATATTATTATTATTTGTTATTAAAAATTAAATCATGCTTAATGCACAGTACTGTATAAACGTAATATATCTAATGTTCATTGTATACTTCAACTAATAAATATAATCTTAAATTTAGTATAGAAACCGGTTAAATATAAAAACACAGGTCTCTATGTTTTTAAGGTATAGAGACCGGTTTTTATGTAGTTGAATGGTCTCTATGGTTGATTTTCTAATGGAAACTGGTCTCTATGCTTAATATATAGTGGGTCCATTTAGGCCTAACTTTAGAGACCGGTTGTATATATATAGAGACCACTTTATTAGTAATCAACTGGTCTCTATGTCAAAAACCATACTCAAAAATTTGTAGTAGTGGTATTAAGTGGCTGAATGAATTAAGAATGTTTGTATGTATTAAGTAAAATATAAGTAATTGACGGTTATTTTTGTGTATTAAGTCAAAAAAAGAAACATGAAATTTGACTGAATGATTAAGTTCTTAACTATTAAGTTTATTAAGTAAAAAAGAAAAATGACTTTTTCTGTTCAATTAAAAGTTAGGATTAAATCATTTCAAAAGAAAAAAGTTAATTGGTAGAAACAATCATAATGTCAAAGTTAAATGATTAAACGTATTTAATCCTTTAATTTACACCGGCCAGTATCTTTTTAACCTTTTCAACCAAAGGCTCGGATATGGGGAGCAACTTGACCTAAATTTTACAACTGTAAAAATACGTGGGAACTTTAGTATAAAAAATATAATTTATACACATATGACAAATATTAAAATTAATTAAAATCCTAAATTCTAATTTAATAACAAAGAATGGTAATTTAGTTACATCATTCAAAGAAAACTCTAGCATATATTAGCGTTGTGTGATTTTACATAACATGAACACCGAAGACAACTGTCGTGCAACATGTCCATATTGAAGAAGACTATTTAGCTAACCCAGCCAAAATCAATGTTCTTGGAAGAAATGGGTTAAAACACAAAATGGGTATGGACAAGGAATTATGTGATGCTCAGGTGAATACCGACTTCGCAATGCCCTCATTGAACGACACACCTGTCGTCATACTACTAGATGCGTTAAAACCCCCGTCAAACTACCGTCGGCATTAATGTAATCAAAATTTTAATGATGTTATTAGTGTAATGTTAATTTCAATGATAACGTAATGTTTTTATTTTATACAAGTGAATAAGTAAAGATGTGGTGTTGACAGGAGAGACAAGAGTGTGTGTCAATCAAAATGTTGATATATATGACGCTATGCTGGTACCGTTGATGAATGAATGAAGATGGTACTATAGGCTGTTGGGAAAGATATTAGCAACAATTGGAAGACGTTTATTAGAAAGAAACAAAAAAAGCGACGGTTGAAAGGAATTGTGGCAAAACTGTTTATTGCAATTCGTTTTCTTTTAGCATAAGTTACCGTCATCATCATGACTTCATGAGTGGATTCCTTCAACCCATATTTTAAAACCAGTCACAGCTACGTGACGATTGACCAACTATATATGGCAAATCGAAAGTGTGCGCAGAGGCATTTTACATTCCAAATCTATGGGTACGATTTATGACCTTCTTTGTCCAAAGTTAAAGACCCCGTAATGTGAAAGTGGCGAATCGAAAGTGTGCGCAGAGAGGCATTTTACATTCCAAATTTATGGGGAGAATGACCGAGACCTACTTTGGACAAGTTAATTTTCAATGCACTTTTTTGAAATAATGTATGTCTTTGTCGTGGCTAGGCGACGCGCGATTGATCAACTACAAATTCATTTTTTTTCCCCCTCGAAGTTGAACATTTAACTATAGAAGCATTTACTAACTAAAATCTCGAGTTAACCCTAGCAAAGAGAATACGCATTACAACAAATTGATTAATACCTCACATTTATTTTAGAATTTGTACACATTATATGTTCTGTAAAATTATAATCAACACACTCCATCTGAATAAAAAATGATCGCGTAAAATTAATTTAGTGATCCTTACAATTGTTGATGTGCAGAATTATATGATATCTACAAACTTTTAAGTCTGAACAAGTGAGTGGAATGTGTACATTTTTATATGTGAAATACAACTAATTGTATGCACCTAAAAGTGTGAACAATTTAATAATTTTAGGCACTTTTATATGTGATGAAAAAAGCTAATTGTATAGAAAGTCTATGATTGAGGTTAATAGTGTTGGAAATTTTATGTATATTTATTTAATATGTTTAAATAATATAACATAAAATATTCAAGTGAATAGATATGTTAAAAATGAAGTTGAAAGTGTGTTTAACTAATGTGGGTTTGTCCCACATTGATAGAAGTATAAACATTAAGTGTGTTTATAAGGAGGAGTGTTGGAGGAATAATAATTCCTTATAAGGGGCTACACCCCAAGTGGGTAAGGAGCGACGCGCCCGAGACCGGGACCGGGGTCGTGGGTGATGAGGCGTAATGTGGCGTTTTAGTGGCGCACTTTGCACTTAGTATGGCTCAGTGGGTTGACTTGTTTCAAGCCTTGCACTTGGCATTACACTTGTTCAATGTCAAGTGTAACACCTGTTGATTAAGCTTGCAGGCCAACAAGTGTCCCACTAAACATTTCACACCAACAACACTTCATCCTGGATCATCAACCAAACTCTTTCTCTTTCACTTCTCTTCTAGCTGTTCTTGAAGGTAAATTCTGGGTTGTGGTTAATTCCGGCAGTACAATCTGCTTTGGCTGTTGTACCCTGGGAAACTGACGGGTTCACCTGGGTGGCCCGAAATCAGTTTTAAGAGACCTTGGTTTAACCATACCCTCAGCCCGTTTTGCCTTCTTCTTGTATCTTTACTTTCTGTAATTTTGTTTCTTGCTTTGTTAGTTAGTTGTTATTTTATTGTAATCTTGTTGTAATTTGAATTTGTTTATCAATAAAATGTTATTCTACTGAATGGTGTTCTTACAATCTTAAAACTGATTTTGCTTCTTCACCATTCTATTAATTCGAATTACAAAAACTGTTTTCCCAAAACTTTTGTTATTTACTTTTCTGTAAAGTTATTTCTTTAGTTAATCTTCTGTTAATGCAAGTTTTTTAGTAAAACTTTGCTATTTTATTTCAGAAATGGCTACTGATATGAACTTCTCTACTAATGGAACTTCTGACACCGTTGGTGCTTCTGTTTCTTAATCTGTAGGACATACTGTCTCTACAAACATGGGACCTTTGGTGGGTACCCAAGCTGCCCAAATTGTGGCCAACCATGCGGAAAAACCAGAAAATTTTTATGGTTCACACTTTAAAAGATGGCAACAAAAGATGTTGTTTTATCTCACTACTGTGAATCTTGCGAGATTCTTGTATGAAACAGCCCCTGAAATTCTGAAGGGTGTACTGATGTTCAAGTAGTGAGTGCTGTTGATGCTTGGAAGCATTCTGAATATCTCTGCCGAAACTATGTGTTGAATGGCCTTGTTGATTCACTATATAATGTGTATTGTAAGATAACCACGGCCAAAGAACTCTGGGAATCTTTGGATAAAAAAATACAAAACCGAAGATGCCGAACTAAGAAGTTCATTGTGGCAAGATTCTTAGAGTTCAAGATGGTTGATTCAAAAACTGTTGTGTCTCAAGTTGAAGAATTACAAATCATTATCAGTGATATTCTATCAGAAGGAATGGTTCTTGGTGAAACATTCTAAGTTGCTTCCATAATCGAAAAGTTGCCCCCAAGTTGCTTGGATTTCAAGAATTACCTTAAGCATAAGCGAAAGCAAATGACTGTTGAAGAACTTGTTGTTCGTCTTCGAATTGAGGAAGACAATAGAGTTGCTCAAAATGGTGGTCATGTTGAAGGACTTGCTAAGGCAAGATAACGTGTCTGTAAGCTTATGGTAGATTTAATGCTTAAATGTAGTTAATGTGTTATACGTGCGAGACTTGAATGTCTTATTAATTGATGTAGTAATGTGTTTAAAGATGTAGTTATGTGCCATTTGAGGTGCTTGAAGGGTTCATTGAGTTGTATATAGTCCACAGAGGTGTTTTGGGCTAATAATGTGATGTTTGGAAGTCTAGGGACCAAGTTTGACCTAGAAGGAAACTAAAAAACGGGATTAAGGTTTAATAAAACCCTAATCACACTCATAATCAATTTTTTCTTCCTTTTTCTCTAGCCCTAACCGCCCCTTCCCCTCCTTGAGCAATTCTTGTGTGATTCTACCGATTAAGGGTGATTTGATAGAGTTTTGGTCTAGATCTTTCATCCCCATAATCATCTGCAGGTATATATGATGTTTTCCTTTTGATTTAACATTCTTTTGATATTATTATGTCAATCATTTCTGGTCAAAGGGTTTCGGTTTGGATTCGATTATGTTTGTGAGTCGATTTAGGTCAAATCGGGTGTCAAATCAATTGTAAAATGTGTTTAATGAATCCATGAATCAATATATGATTTCATAGTGTCAATTGAATCATATTTTGGGTATATATGAACTGTAGGTGTCATGGTTAGTTTCCATGGATGTTTGATAGTTGAGATCTTTTGTAAAACAAAGAGTTTATAAGTCTGAAAATTCAGTCATATTGCAAAAATCGTATCTCCTTTATAAAAATGAGTTAGGATATGAATCTTACATTTTTGAAAAGTTCTTTGAGTCCCCTACATTTGTTAAGAACTGAGTTTTCTCTCATTTGGTCGTCTTGTATGACAAAAGTAGTCTACAAAACTGAATATAGTCAAAAGATGAAAGTAGTCTACAAAAAGAGTCAAGTAGTCTACAAGTGAGTCAGGTAGTCTACAGAAAAGTATAGTAGCCTACAAAGAATGAAAGTAGTCAAAAGTAGACTAGTAGTCTACAAATAGATGGAAGTAGTCAACAGAGACTGTTATTTGACAAGTATATAGACCGTAGGCCGGTTTAGCCTCGTTTATACTCGTTAATTGATCCTATGTTCATTATAGGTAGTTGGGAATACTTGCTTTGCACGGTAACCTTAGTTATCGTTTGTGTGTGCTTCTACAAGGTAAGATACACTACTTTGACACGCTGAGGGTTCAACGAAAAGATGGTTTCAAATAATAACTTCCCAACTTATATCTTGAATTGTTTGTGGGTATTCGGGGTTACACGGGAGGTGATATGGGTTATGTAGTTGACCATTGAGACCTGAAATGCAGTCCCAAATGAAGTATAATGTAGTGAATGTTATGATATGAAGTATAATGTAGTGTATGTTATGATATGAAGTATAATGTAGCGTTATGTTATGAAGTAATATGTAGTATCTTGTGATGCATTGAGATGTAGTATATGTAGCATGTGTTGTTTTGTGCATGATTGTATGGCTTGCTCATCGAGTTCACTAGACTTGTTAAGTTGCCATGACACGTGCACGTTTAAGGGCCCAAAACGTAAAAGCAGTAAACGTAGTAAATGTTTATGTAATGCAGTCACCTAAACTAAATGAGATGCAGGTTCGAGCTCGTTAAAAATTTGATGCAGGAAAGTGTTAAGCTTAACCCGTACTTGCCCTATCCCGGCTAAGTGCGTTGACGTAGGTTGCTTGGGTGGCTCCTAGCAACATGGTCATTGAGATGCAGTTGAGTAATACGAGGGGTCTGACCCGCCTTCATTTGTCTTGTACATACAGATTACTCCTTGATTGGCTTTCCATTCCTTAACGACATTTGATGTTCATCCGTAAGGCTGTCATCTAGTTGGGTCTGACATATGTTACACTTTAATGCAGTTAAAATGTAGTAATGCAGTTAAACGTAACAAAGTAGCCAAACCGTAGAGAAAGCAGTCATGTGGTTATATGTGTGAAATGCAGAATGAAGGATAGGCACACTTAGAGTATTACATCCTATTATGTAGTATTGATGTTATGATATGTTGATGTGTATTGTGCCTTAAAGACGTTTCATAAATCCATAATGTTTGAAATGGATAAATGGTTTTATAATTTAAGTGTTATCTTACTTAGCTAATTCATTAGCTAACACTTGTCTTTTGAATTGTGTTGCTCCCTCAGGTTTAGCTTAGCCGAGGTAGACGTTGAATGAAGAGTGAGGAAGTGGGTAGATTGCTTGATGAAGACCATAGCTACCCATAGTTGCTACATATTTCTAGACTTTTGTTTATGTCTAGACATTTATGAAGTTCGCATGTTTTGTAGTCGGTTGTTTTGTGTTGGGCAGCCGACGGGTTTCCATTTAGACTTGTTTTGATGATATGACTTGTTAGGTCCAGATTTACTGGACTCGCTCCAGACTCGACTACTGGAGCTTACTGAAGATCTGTCCAGAATCTGACCTACTCCAGACTTGGGATCTGGAGTCCTTCTAAAGATTTGTCCAGAAATAATGGAAGACTAATGAGCAAATACTTGTATAGGAAATCTGGAGTATTCTCCAGATTAGCTCACTGGTCTTCACCCCAGTCCAGATCTACTCTACTGAAGACATTCTGACTGAAGTCAAAGACTGAAGTCTGAAGAAAGAAGACTTATCAAATGGCGGAGTCCACTGGAAAGTCTTACCAGATCTGTACACTGGAAGATTGTCAGTGTTCTAGACCTTACAAGTCTGAACACTGATATCGAGGATTTGACTTTAAGCCTTTACACACTTTACAAAGAACAACCCACTTGTTCTTTACCAAAGTATACGTGTGTTAAGGTGGTTCGATAAAAGGATACACTTGCACTTGATGTGACTTTATCCTTATTCCTTATCCAACACATTTAATGTTCTTGTCGGATCATTAAATGTATGCAACCATATTTGTACGGCACAAAATTCACTGGAGAATTTTGTTGCCTATAAATACAAAGTCATTTCTTTGAGAAAATCACTTTTTAGCAAATTGGTGAACTTGCTTAATTACTCTCGATCTAAACAGCTATACTTCACAACTCTAAGTATAAACAGCAAGTATAGATCACTTGTAATTCAAAGATTGTTTAGATACTTACATACGTGTAATATCTAGGTTCCGCAACGATCTTGTATTTTGTTTATACATCAATAAAGAAAATACACTTGAAAACTACATTCGTGTTCCACCTTTTATTTACTTGTTTAAATATTGCTTAAAGTCATTTATTACTTTGTTTATATTCTTGCATATTTATATTGAAGTAATACTAGTCCGATTCTAGTTCATACTTGTCTTGTTATTTTACACTCGTGGGTTAAACCATCGTGTGAGGGACTTTACAATTGGTATCAGAGCAGAAGGTTAATATACTTACCTAGATCTGTTTCACGATGGCAATCCCAGAAAATACTCAAGAAACTCATGAAACTAATGTTAATGAACCACCACTGGAAATAACAATACACCACCTCCTCCTCCTCCTGCTTCTCCACATGTGCATGTGCATTACTCGAATAATCATGTTCCTAAATTCAATGGGAGCAGTGATGAATTTGGTACGTGGAAAGCTAGGATAATATTGCATGTGACTGGTATTGAAAGGAATATGATGAAAATTTTAAACGAAGGTCCCTATGTGCCAAGACTTCCTATCAATGCACTTCTTGACCCTACAGGATCAAGAAGTGGAAGGGAAAAGAGAGAGGAACACTGGTCTGAAGAGGAGAAAAGATTAGTAAATCTTGATACACTTCTTAAAAATATGATCCTCGGTGCTGTTCCAGAAACTCTCATTCCCACACTAGTTCTCTATCCCAGTGCCAAAAGTATGTGGGATGAACTAGTAAACCAGCATGAGGGAGGTGATGATACTGTTGTTACCAAAAAAGTCTCCTTAAATAAAAAGTATGAGTCATTTTTTGCTCTCCCCAATGAGTCCCTTACTGGTACTTACACCAGATTTATGAGCATCATAAACCAGTTAAGAGGACTAGGGGTAGATAAAGACAAGGAATACTTTTGGAGAAATTTTGTGATATTCTTCCAACAAAATGGTCTCACATGATTCTGGTCTTGAGGCAAGGAAAAACCTTGCATTCCCATATTTTGTCAACATTGTATGGAGCCTTCAGATTCACTGAAGAAAATCAAGCCCAGAGGATTGAGGCAGAAAAAGATTCTTTTAATCATGCTTCCAGTAGTTCCACAGTGGTCACTAATACTGCACCACCTTGTGAGGCATTAATATCTTCTGAGAATGTATTTTCTATGAAGAAGATGATGTCTGAACTAATGGATTCTGGAGTCTGTAATGATATCTCTCTAGACTGTGATGAAACTGACAGTGATGACCTGGTTGCAATGATGGCCAAAACGTTTAACCGTTTTAAGGCCAGAGCAAATAGGCCCACTGGACTACATGCACCCAGTTCTTCCACTGACAAGACCAATCTGACATGCTTTAAGTGTGGCAGAAAAGGTCATTTCATAAAAGAGTGCAGGTCCAGTCAGTTTATCTCCCAGTCTGGTCCAACTACTTCTTATAACAAGCCTGATGATAGCTATAAGTTGAAATACAAAAAGCTTAAGGCTCAAATTGCTCTCTTGTCTAAACAGATTGAAGACAATAACAAATGCATGATAGCAACCACTGAAGAAGCATGGGTTCCTGTAAGTCCCAACTTGTTAGATGGTACTACTGAAGACACCTCTATGTCGATGGTGGAGTTACTTTGCAATATACTTACTGAACTGGAGACGACCAGTTGCAGAGGTATATACCAAGTTCTAGATAGATTACTTATATAAAAGACAATAAATAAAGAACAATGCAATAATACAAATAACTTGTAAACAATCTTGATGAGACAATATGTAGTTTCAATGTGTAATTTATTTATTGATATTAAACAAATTACAAGGTTGATGCGGAACCAAGATAATACACGAAGGTAAATATCCTAACAACCTATGAAATACAATTGATCTATACTCGGAATTTCTCTTCAACAATCAAAACACTTAAAGTAGTGAAATGTTCCTTTTAGCGATTGAGAGAATATTGCACAAGTTCACCAAGAATATTGCAGGTTTGCAAAGTATGAAGTTATCCGTTTTTGTGAAGTAACTTAAATTCTTGGTTGTGCAATGACTTGTATTTATAGGCAAAGTTAACATTGGGATGTTAACTTTAGCCGTACAAATGTGGTTGGGAGCATTTAAGGAATAGCATTTAATTCCTTAAAAAGCATTGTAAAGTCGCATGTTAAAGTGACTTTACATAACCACCTCTTTATGTACCTTTTAATACTTAAATAATAAGATAAGGCTTATTATCCGGGTAAAGGTACATCAAGCATACAAGTCAATTCCTCGTAATCAGTGTAAAGCTTTGTAAGGGCTTTCCACTGATGGTCTCCAGTTTGTAACTGACTAGAATGCCAACTGGGCTTCGCTGCCATTACCATTCTCTTTCTTCCATTTGTTGTCTTCGACTTCAACTGGAATGCTTCTTCAACTTGGTCAGTTCTCAACTGGAGGAAGTCTTCAGTTGCGTTAACTGTACGGTGCAACTGGACTTCAAATATATTTCTCGACAAATCATCTTAGTCACCAGTTTTACTGGGTCACCAGATGCAACTGGTGACTGGTCAGTGTGAACTGGTGACTGGCCAGTTCCAGGTGAACTGGTCCTAACAAATTCCCCCTATTTGTCTAGAAATATAGTCTAAGTCTTTTCTAGTTCTTGCATCTGTACAAGTGTGAACTATAGAGACTTATTTGATTTAAATCTATCTAAGTTATCTAAGGCATTTTTATAGATCAATAAATGCCTTAGTTTTTTTCTTTTAGGTTTGTTAGATTTTAATCTATTATCTACCTTGTGGTTACAAACTGGTAACTTCATTTATACAAGGAATGAACTTTACACAAGTTACAGAATGTAAAACAAATTACAAGAAGATAAAATGAAGAAGAACTTAAACAGATGGCCCTTCGCCAGTTCTCCTTCTCTTGGCAACTGTAGAAATGGGCTGTTTGTCTTCTGGATCAACATTTAGTCTCTCTTCAATATTTTCTTTAAACTTGAGCAGACTTTGAAGAACAAACATCCATCCTCTTTCAACCTTGTTCTTTTGTTGCTTGGCCCCCAACAAGTTTGCCATCTCCACCAGCTCTGAATAACCATATCCAGTAACATCAGGATTCTCAGTTTGCCTTAAGGGTCCATTAAGATGTTGAACCCCAATAGTGAAGTGTTTGGTACCTGGTTTGATGAAAACTTTCATATCAGTAATCTTACCAGGGTGATATCTCCACTGTTGCACTTCAGATAAGTATTCTCTAGCTTCAGATTCATTGGCCAGTTTGATCTAGCCAGTGCTCATACTGTGCACTGCAGCTTTGATATCTTCACTTGAAGGTTCAGTTGTTTCTACCCAGGTTCTAAGGTCTGCATCTCTTGGCAGCAACTTAGGTTTACCTCTAGACTTGGGTGGATTCAACACTTGTTTGACCACTTTCTTTACCTGCTCAGCTCTTTTGAGAATTCCTTCAGTTCTCACTTCCTTGGCCTTATCCACTGTGATGTTTAGACATCTGGCATCATATTCAGCCTCTTCCTCCTTATAATGTTTGTCAAGCTCAATCTCCAGTTGTTCTTTTAAGGCATTAATAATTCTGGGATCAGCCTTGACTTTGGCATATTCTGCAAGTGTCATGCCCAGGAGACCCCATCACTTATATCAAGTAGAGTTGGGGCTAAAGTTTTTCTATCATTAGCTTGATTAACCCTCATCTGTTTCTTTCTCTCCTTGATTACGTCCCCAAGCCTTGCCAGTTGCCTACTAACATCATCTGATACTGGAGGAAGCTGATCAACGTTACCAGTTTCTAACACACTGGCTTCAGTACCAGTTGTTTTTGCTTGTTCATCAGTGGCCAGCATAACTTCCTTTCCTTTATCCTTATTCCCCCTATCAACAACATCATCAAATTGTTCAATAACATGCTGCTGGTCATCACCTTCATCTGACCCAACAACAGTTCTTTCAACCAACTGTCTTGCACTCACTGGACCTGGCAGTCTTGGTGCAGGTGCAAGGATATTCCTTCTTTCCCTTTCCCCCTTGGCAGCATCTAGACCTGCATGAATAGCTGCCCAATCTTCATTACTGGAGGGCAAACGGGCTAGAGGCTGCCACGATTGCATATCCTTGCACTCTCTAAAAACAGTGCAAATCATCCGAAAGGATCTCCACAAGTGGTTAATTTCTTGAGACTGGGTCAAGACATTTGCAGCAGTTTGGTCCTGACCAGTCTTCAAGTCTTTCAACAGCTTTGAATCTTCATCTAAACCTTTAACCACTTGTTCCTTCACTTCAGCATCCTTCTTTTTCAAATTATCCACTTCAGTTACCAGTTTGTTAATGGATGAAGTGTGAGAAGCTAACTGGGTGTTTACAGCATTAACTGCACCCCTTAACTGTCTTACTTCAAGTGCCAGAGGCTCCAGATTAACCTGAGTAGTGGGGAGCTTAGCAATTTCAGCCATTACCTTCTTAACCAACTCATCTTCTCGACTAGCCAGTTTGTCATCAATCATCTGGCCAACTGAAGTGGCCACCTGCTGTCCAATTTCAACTACATTAGGGCCAGGTCTTTCAAACAACTCCTTGACCTGCCTCTCTATCTCCTTCAGATCAACCTCTGATGATCGAACAGTGTTACTCAATAGGTTGGAGATAGATGTATTGACATTGGAATGAGTTAAGTCAAAAGCTTCCTTCAACGATGTGGACAGATTGTTACAGCTGGTGACTAACTCATTCAACTTCTGAAATACCAAGTCCTCATTGCAGCAAATTTGTTTATTCCCAAATCAACAACCTTCGAATTTGTGATTGTTTCCTTGTTGAATCTGGAAATGGACTTGGCATTCTGCTCAATTGTCTTATGAACACCCTCCACCCGTTTGATCAGGGTTTTGGATGTCGGTTGAGAATGAGACAAATTGAGTTTCCAGTGACAAAGGAGAAGTTGTCACTGGACCAGTAGCAGGTTGCACGAGATCAACTGGAGGAGGTAAAACAAAGGAAGCCTCTCCAGTTGTTCCAGTGGCAGAAGAAGGAAAAATTGGTAGTGAAAAAGAACGCTGAGGAATTTCAATGTGTTGGTCAGGCTGAGAATGCTCAGGTGTGACCAACGGCGGCGGTAGGGAGGTTTGCCTATTTCTAGGCACAAAATTGATGGAGTTCTTTGTGGGGAAGTATTTGTGAGCGTATCTGTATGGGAAACTGAAACTTGTGGTTCTAGGGGTTGATCAGAGAAAGAAGGGAGTTGATCATGTACAGATGCATCAACCATTTCTTGATCATCTTGTGTTCCTTCCGAATCTGAAGATT
>CM067171.1:27764165-27782542 GCA_034093135.1 Erigeron breviscapus
AGTAGCCCAAATCTATGATGACTCTGCTGAAGAGGTACTAGAAATGGATGAAACAACCAAAGCTGATGATGTTCCCCCTGCTGGTGCTGAGGGGGAGATAGAAAAGGAAGCAAGTGTTGAAAATCCCCCTGCTAGTGTTGAGGGGGAGAATGAAAAAGATGGAAATGATGATGCTCCCCCAGCTGGTATTGAGGGGGAGCAACAAATGGTTATATTTAATGCACCTCCTGCTGCTGATAGGGAGGAGTTTGACCCTAAAGAACTTGAAACAGCATGGAAGGTCGGATTTGATGCTGAAATGGCCACTGATAGATCCAAGGAAATACTTCTTATTTTTCACAACCGCTTCATGGGAAATGCTGAAATCACTCCTCTCTCTGATGATCGTCGAAGACAGCTCACTGAGTCTGGATTCTTCAAGAGATCTACTGCTCTTCCAACAATTGCTACTCCATCCTCTCTCCCTGCTGCTCAACTCTCTGTTCAATCATCAGCAGGCCATCAACATCAAGCAATAGATATACTGGCCTTGACTGCTGATGGAAAAACTCAAGAAGAGGCCATCAAGGAGTTGGATAGGATCAAGGCAAATCAAGAAAATGAAAGAAAAAATCTTGAATATATCAAGCAGCTACCTATTATTGAAAAAGATCAGCTGGATGATGAGCAAAGGATGCTGCTGAAAGCAAGTGGTGCTGAAGCTTTATACAGGCAGAAGCATAAAGATGTTGAGAAGCAAGTCAGTGAGAAGAGAGCCAAGTTTGAGCAAGAAAAGGCTAAGTGGTTGAAACTTATGAATGACAGAAAGAGGCCCCAAAAGATTATTGCTGCTGAAGCCTTTCGTGCTGAAATGGGTCTTAAGACAAACTTGAAAATCTTAAGACAAGGTGCTGACAGTCCCATCAAACTGGAAGGTGTCAAGCCAACCTCCTTGGGTGCCTCTGAATGGGCTGAAGTTTACATGCTGGTGAAGGACAAAAAGGCTGCCAGTTATGAACAACTCAAAAATATGCTCAAAGATTATTTTGAGAAGGCCAGGGAGTTTGAAACCAAGTTCAAAGTAGATTTGCCCATGCTGAGGCAAGTGCTTGGTACTCCAGCAGCTATCTCCACCTCAGCAGGAAGAAAAGTTCAAAGGAAAAGAAAGATAGAGCATCGAACAGTGGGTGTTGAACTTCCTCCTATCACTGGTGATGCCTCGCTGAACACCAGACTTCCTCCCAGAAGCTTATTTGAGGAAGGGAGAGTGATAGAAAGTCCTGCTGGCATCTTCTTCACAAACTTCCAGAACAATCAACTGTTCTTTCGCTTGGATGAACTTGAAAAGCTTCCACTGGGTTCATCTTAAGCATAAGAAGAAGTGTGCTGAAACATCCAACAACAGATGGTTCATCAGCAAGTTGGATGAAGAATTGAAAGCCTCATAGAAGGGATGACCCAGCGATCAGAATGGCCAAGCAAGAGGAAGCTTGGGAATTTGAAGCTGCCAACTTATAGATGTCTTGAAATGTACATGCTGAATATGTCAGCTTGTAATGTTTAAAGATGATATATATAAGACATCTTTCATCATTCCTTACTCTTTTCAAGTCTAGTCTACTCAGCAAGTCTTCTCAGCGAATAGGGGGAGATTGTTGAGTCAAGGATTCGCTGACCAGACTTGGTCGCTGACGTGAGTCGTCAGCGAGTCATCAGCGAGTCAATGACTCTTGTCAGCGGGCGGTTTAATTTCCCAAGTTGTATGTCAAGGCGGGGAGATTTCAAACCAACAAGAAGACAAGAAGTCACATGGTGGTTCAGCCAACTGAATGTTACCTTAAATGGCAAAGGTACAGTTGGGACCAAAATAAGGGTTCTCTCTTTCATACCCGTTTTGGTAAAGAAGACAAAGGCTCCTGGATCCAAGTACAATGAGCCTATGAGCAGTCGACAACCACCATTCTATCACTATCATTGTAAGGCTGTGTTGCCCTAATTCCTCCCCTATATAAAGCAACACAGCCGCATCTTTTATACTGTGTGTTTGTCACCACAAAGTGTGTGTCACTTTATTTTCTCTCTTGTAATTGCTTAAGTTTATAGTGTGTCTAGACATAGCAATTATTTAGTTCATTTGTATTCTTGTAAGACAAGTTGTAATATCGACCATGTATTCATCGTTTAATCAATGAAACATATGATTATACTTGCTTAGATATTTGCATCTGAACTTATTCTTGTTCATGTTCTTTACTTTCTGTTCTTAACTCTTTGTCTAGATAAATTAAAGATAAGTGTGCAAATTGTGGACTGTCACTATAATGACCAAAGGTCCATACGTACCTACTCTGGTACAAAGAACACCAGGAGCAACTGCTGATGCTCCTGAGATTGTGATTGACATTGTCAAACCAGAGGTACAATGGACCGATGATGAGCGTAGACTGGTAAATCTTGATTCCAGGCTTAAAAACATGATTGTCTCCACTCTTCCTACTGACATCATGAAGCTCATCATCAAATATCCCACTTCTAAAGAAGTCTGGGATAGATTATGTAGCATGTATGAGGGCTCTGCTGCTACAATCGCCACTAAAAAGATTGACCTCTTAAAAGAGCCTATGAAAAATTCTTTTCTCTCCCTTCTGAAGGTCTCAATGGCACTTATACCCGATTTAAAGGGTTGTTAAATGACATGACCAATGTTGGTATCACCCATGACAACTTTGAGGTGTGCCACAAATTCATTGATAGTCTTCCTATCAAGTGGCAAGGATTGAGACAAATCCTTAGGACCACTGAGCGACTCAATGGTCTTGATCTTGAGTCTCTCTTTGGCATGCTTCAGTTTGAAGAGAGAGCTCTTGCTCAAACTTTAAGAGCTGCTGCTGACGCACAACATAGTGCTGGTCCCTCCTCTTCTACTCTTCTGCTTATTCTGTTCTTGACCCCCTTGCCCTTGTCTCTGCTGAGCCCATTAATCTTAATAATGGTGCCAGCTTCTCCCATCTCCCACCTCCTATTCAATCTCTTGTTAATGATCTCGATGATGATGAGAAACAAGAGATGTTCAGCGACTTTATGGACTTTGCCCTGGTCGCTGGCAAGAGGTACTCACGTAAATGGAACAACCGTAAGTCGGTTGCTCCATATAAGCCTCCTGTTGACAAAACTTAAGAGGAGTGCTGGAGATGTGGTAGAAAGGGACACTACCAAAAGGAGTGCAGAGTTGCTCTTCCAACTCCTGCTGCTCCTAAAACTAACCCATCTAAACCTGCTGATGAGTACAAGAACAAATACTATCAGCTCAAAGCAAAGGTGCTGAAAGGAGGAGGCAAAAACACCAGCAAAAGGGCTGGTTGCTGAAGAGCATGACTGGGCTGAATCAGATGATTCAGACAGTGAAGAGTACGTTGATGCCATGTGTCTTATGGCACTCGCTGATGGTGATGCACTGACTAAAGACCAAGTCTCTTCCAGTCAGTGGGTAAACGTCACCATTAAAAAGGTATGTGCTCACTCTTCTGCCTCTGATGAAGATAAACCTAAAATCTTCGAATCTCTTCTGTGATATCCAGTTCGTTGAATCTATACGAGCTGATATCCAATCCAAACTTGACTCTGTCTGCTTAGAGTTAAGTGAAAAATCTGAAAAACTCAATGAGCTGAGGAATGTTCATGTTGAACTCCAATCTCATGAGTTGCTGGCACAAAAAGTTCAGCTTGAGAATGAAAAACTCAAGCTTGAAGTTGCCAATCTTAAAAAGATTGTGACCTCCTGGTCAAAAGCTTCCAGGTTTCATCATCAATGCCTAAATGAACAAGTCCCTGCCCAAGTTCAGGCAGTCATTGGCGGTAACTTTGAAATCGCTGCCACTCTCTCTGACTTGTTCAATGACGACGTGAAACCTGAAATCTCCATTCCTCCTTCTGCTGTCATTTCTCCTGAAGAAATGAGAAAATGGTATTTCGTTAGGGGTCGTAACGATTACCATAATGAGATGGAAGCTGGTTCTACTTCTACCACCACCAGCGACCCATCTACCCCTGCCGAGGAAAATGGTGCTAGCACCTCAGCTAGTACTAGCAATCCTTATCCTCATCTTCCCATCATTGGCATGATGCCTAATGAAGGAAGAGTTCAATACTCTTCTGGGGAATCCTTTGAGGGAGATATTGGCAGCGATGGTTTTAAACCAGTCGCTCCTCAGCAACTTACTCTACAAGCTGCTGAACCTTTTAAGAGAAGCACAGTTGCTGTACCTTATGACTACAGCACGCCTCAGCGTGCTAGCTCAGTCAGTCAGCAACCACAACAAGTTGCTTCTCAAACCCCTTCTTCCTCTAACTCTCATAAAGCACCTGCACATGCTGACAGTAAATCTGCTTAGCATGATCGTCTTATGAAAAGACGTGTCAGGTTCGGTGACGCCAGATATCAGCAAGTAGGACCTTCTCAGGTCCGACCTGCTGATAGACAGGTCCACCAGCAGGCACCCCAATCGATGCCTACTTCTTCCATTCTGAGGCATAAAACTCCTCAAAAGGAAAGAATGCCTCATACACAAAATAGGTCTATCACTCCTCAGAAAGGATACTTGCCCCATCAGCAAGTAAGACCTATCACCCCTCAAAGAGGACACTTACCTCATCAGCAAGTGAGATCCTCTACCCCAAATAGGCAGTACCTACCTCATAGGCAAATGAGGTCAGTTACACCTAATCAGCAACCCAGACCGATCACTCCTAAAAGAGTGCATCAGTCTCTTCAGCAGGGTACTTCTTCTCACTCTGCTGTCAAACAAGCTTGGAGTATAGTAAAGGGATCACAAAATCCCTCTACTTCTCAATCAGAGGATCCAAAAGGAAAGTCTATTTTGGGTCCTGCTCCTAAGATGCCTCAGCTTACACTTAAGCATAAGCAAAATTCAAAGCAAAAGAAAAGGGCATCTTCCTCCTCTGACCCTAAAATTAACGAGCTAGCTCAGCAAGTTAATGATCTTTCCTCTCAACTGAAGGAATTCTTCCTTCAAAATCAAAAAGGCAGCACCTATGTTAAAAAATGCTACATATGTGGCAGCAGAGGTCATGTTGCTTCTGATTGTTTTTTTTTTTTTTTTTTTTTTTTTTTTTTTTTTTTTTTTTTTTTTTTTTTTTTTTTTTTTTTTTTTTTTTTTTTTTTTTTTTTTTTTTTTTTTTTTTTTTTTTTTTTTTTTTTTTTTTTTTTTTTTTTTTTTTTTTTTTTTTTTTTTTTTTTTTTTTCTTTTTTTTTTTTTTTTTTTTTTTTTTTTTTTTTTTTTTTATTTTTTTTTTTTTTTTTTTTTTTTTTTTTTTTTTGCTTTTTTTGATTGCAGTTCATGTTGCTTCTGATTGTGACAACTCCAGGGATGCTCCTGAGGTTGTCATTCAACCTAATCCTCCTTCTTCAACGGTTGCTTCCACCTCCACTATGGTCAGCGAAAGTTCTTCTTCCGCTGAACTTGAAAATAGTGTAGGAGATACAACTATTCTCTCTGAGAAAACATTGCTGATTACATTGCTGCTCAGCGAATCTCCTTTCCTCGGTCTCAAGAGATCATTACCAATGATCATGGTAGCATTCTGGTCGAGTATGGGAACAACAATCAAGTCAGCAACTTGACTATTCTAGATACTGGAAACACTGTCACCTCTGCTGATCAATACTTCACCTATGTGGTTGATCGTGACATGCTTCCTGCTCATCAACTTGTTGATCACTCCCCAAGAGATGAGAATACTGACCCTAGTGCTCCTTTTCCTCTCTCTACTGATGACTCTATCAGTAGAGATGAATCCTCTGAAACTCAAATCTTTAACCCCACTGACATGGCTATCAACGAGTTTAACAGTGAACCAGTCTAAATCCTTCTGTTATATCCATGCAGGGCTCGCTAGGAAAGGGTGTGTGGTACTTGGACAGTGGCTGTTCAAAACACATGACTGGCACTAAGACCCTGCTGGATAACTACGTAGAGGCTGCTGGCCCTACTGTAGTGTTTGGTGATAACTCCACTGGACAAACAGAAGGATATGGTCTTCTCTCAAATGGTCTCATCAAGTTCACCAAGGTCGCTTATGTAAATGGTTTGAAACATAATCTTATCAGCATAAGTCAACTTTGTGATGCTGACTACAAGTGATTCTTGATAAGCATCAAGGCACTGTTGTAAATGTAAACAAGGAAGTCGTCTTGGTCGCTCCAAGAAAACGAGATGTATATCTGGTAGACTTCACTCCTATCAAAACTGATAGTGAGACTTGTTTCTTTGCTAAGTCAGCAGCTGAACTCAATTGGTTATGGCACAAGCGTGTGTCGCATGTGAATTTCAAAACCATCAACTCACTGGCCAAAAAGAACCTTGTTCGTGGCCTTCCTCATCTCTCATTTGAAAAGGATAGACTCTGTGGTGCTTGTGAAAAAGGTAAAAGCCACAGAGCCACTTTCAAAACAAAGCAGGCCAATTCTATCTCTGGCTGCTTTCATCTTCTTCACATGGACCTTTTTGGTCCAGTGAATGTCCAAAGTCTAAAGGGTAGCAAATACACTTTAGTAATCGTGGATGAATATTCACGATACACTTGGACCATATTTCTTCATTCTAAGAGTGATGCTGCTGAAGAGATTATCAATTTCATCAAGAAAATGGAAAATCTCAACAGCATAAGGGTTAAAGAACTCAGAAGCGATCATGGTACTGAGTTCAGAAACCACACTCTTGAATCCTTTTGTGCTGATCAAGGGATCTCACAAAACTTCTCTTCCACCAGAACTCCTGAGCAAAATGGTGTTGCTGAAAGAGAAACAGAACTCTAATTAAGGCAGCACGTACTATGCTCAGCGAGTCTTCCTTGCCTAGTAAATTCTGGGCAGAAGCTGTCAGCACTGCCTGTCATACTCAAAACAGATGTCTTATTGTCAAAAGACATGACAAGACAGCTTATGAGGTTTTGAAAGGCAAGAAACCTCAAATTAAATACTTCCATGTCTTTGGATGTCCTGTCTTTATCTTAAATAATAAGGATCACCTAGGAAAATTTGATCCTAAAGCTGATGATGGCTACTTCCTTGGTTATTCCTCCATCAGCAAGGCATTTAGAGTATTTAATACTCGCCTTCAAAAGGTTGATGAATCAATCCATGTAACCTTTGATGAAAGCTCATCAGCCCTTAAGGACATCCAAACCATTTCATCAGAAGTCATTTTCAATGAGCTCGCTGATCCTCTCACTGAGGAAGCTGACTCATTTGTTGATGCACCTTGCTCGCTGCCTGATAATAATCAGCCTAACAAACAGGATAGTTCAGCAGATGCTGAACCAGAGCAAGTTGCTGCTCATATCTACTCGATTGAGCCAGTTGAGCCTATCTTAAGATCAATCCATGCAGCATCAGCCAAACCTAGATCACTGGCTGATGACGTGCATGCTGATGACTCTACTGAGGAAGAGTTTCATGATGCATCAGCAAATGCTGAGGATATGGAGTCAGCTGATGACTCTAACATCAATGATAACTCAAATCAGTCGAATGGCTCTACTGATCTTACTTCTGAACCCATTCTTACCATTGACTTCTCTCCTTACAATAATCTCTCTGCTGGACCAATCTCTCAGTCTTCCGCTGACACTCGACTAGGTTCATCAAGTGTTCCTGCACTTAAATGGACTTCTAGTCATCCTGCTCACCAAGTGATTGGTGATCCTTCTCAAGGGGTTGTTACTCGATCAACGACTAGAAACACATGTCTCTATGTGAATTTCTTGTCGATGATCACCCCTAAGAATATAGGAGAAGCAATGGCTGATCCTTCTTGGGTAGAGGCTATGCAAGAAGAACTTACCCAGTTCAAACGACAGCATGTCTGGTTTCTTGTCCCTCTACCTGCTGACAAAGAACCCATTAGCACAAAATGGGTTTATAGGAATAAAATGGACGAAGATGGTGTTGTTACTCGTAACAAGGCTAGGCTGGTTGCACAAGGATACCTTCAAGAAGAAGTGTTGATTACGATGAAACCTTTGCACCAGTGGCCCGATTAGAAGCAATTCGCTTATTCTTGGCACCTGCTGCTTACAGAAACTTCACAGTATATCAAATGGATGTTAAGAGTGCCTTCCTAAATGGAAAACTCGATGAGGAAGTTTATGTTAAGCAGCCACCTAGTTTTGAAGATCCAGCCAAGCCACACCATGTCTATCGTCTTTATAAGGCTCTATATGGTCTTAAACAGGCTCTTAGAGCCTGGTATGACACTCTTTCTGAATTTCTTCTCTCTAACAAGTTTCAGCAAGGGTCCATTGACAGCACCCTCTTTATCTATAGAAAGGGTGTTGATGTTCTTTATGTCCAGATATATGTGGATGACATCATCTTTGGATCCTCCAGCAAGAAACTTTGTTCTAAGTTCAGCTCACTAATGTCTTTTCATTTCGAGATGAGCATGATGGGTGAGTTGACTTTCTTTCTTGGTCTTCAAATTCGACAACTCCCTAATGGGATTTTCATTAACCAGGAGAAGTACATTCGAGACATGCTGGCTAAATTCGACTTGTCCAATGTGACCACTAAAGCCACTCCTATGTCTCCTCCTAATAATCTCCATGCTGATCCTGATGGTAAGCATGTGAATCCCACTCTCTATAGGGGAATGATTGGCTCGCTGATGTATCTCACAGCGAGTCGTCCTGACATCATGTTTGCTACTTGCTTATGTGCAAGATATCAAGCCTCCCAGGGAGTCTCATCTTCTCGCTGTCAAGCGAATCTTCAAGTACCTAAAAGGTACCCCTACACTGGGTCTCTGGTATCCCAAAGACTCCAGTTTTGACTTAGTTGCATATTCTGACTCTGACTATGCTGGTTGCATGTTAGACAGGAAAAGCACCAGTGGTGGATGTCAACTGTTGGGGGGAAAGCTGACTAGTTGGTCTAGTAAGAAACAGCATACAGTATCCATCTCCACTGCTGAAGCAGAATATGTATCAGCAGCGAGTTGTTGTGCACAAGTCCTCTGGATGAAAAACCAACTCGCTGACTATGACTTAGAATTCTCTAAGATTCCCATTATGTGTGACAACACAAGTGCAATTGCTATCACACACAATCCTGTTCAGCATTCTAAGACCAAACACATTGACATTAGGTACCATTTCATTCGTGACCATGTCATGAAAGGGGATGTTGAAATCTACTTCATTCCCACTGATGACCAACTTGCTGATATTTTCACTAAACCATTAGATGGAACCAGATTTAAATATCTGGTCAGCAAGTTGGGAATGCTGAATGGTGAATCAGCGACATGACTTGTCATGACTGCTGATGCTTCAACTTACATCTCTCTTATAAGTTGAAAAGTGACCTTATGGTCAAAATTTCTTTCAGCAAGTTCAAATATGTCTTGCAAAGACATAAAAAGCAATAGAGAGCTACAAGTTTCTATCTAGTCCAGCAGCAAACGGCTGCTGGTAAAGACTTCTCAAATCCGTTGATCCATGTTGCTTTGGGAAAAAGCAAAACAAAAGCAATAGAGAGCTAAAAGTCTCTATCTAGTCCAGCAGCAAACAGCTGCTGGTAAAGACTTCTCAAAACCGTTGATCCATGTTGCTTTGGGAAAAAGCAAAACAAAAGCAATAGAGAGCTAAAAGTCTCTATCTAGTCCAGCAGCAAACGGCTGCTGGTAAAGACTTCTCAAATCCGTTGATCCCTGTTGCTTTGGGAAAAAGCAAAACGAAAGCAATAGAGAGCTAAAAGTCTCTATCTAGTCCAGCAGCAAACGGCTGCTGGTAAAGACAAACAAAATCCGTTGATGGCTGACAATTTGCCAAAAATTGTATAAAGTTGGTCAGCAGCAAATGTTTATCATGAAGTCGCTGACTAATACATGTTTTCTAAATGGGGTAATCAAATTTTCTAACTTGGTCAGTGGATATATTTAGATCTCAACTATTCTATCATGTGAGCATATCCACTAAGTATACTTATTAATATTTTAATAAGAATTTCAATCGGTTACCTCGATTTTCTCCCTAATGGGCAACTTGTACACTGTACCCGCCGTAAAACTCGAGTATCTTTGAAAAAATGGTACAAGTTGTCACATCAAAATCCTTTTTATACGTTACTCACATATGTATTTTGAACGTATTTCTTAAATTAAATATTAGTATTTTGTACTTTATATATATACAAAACCACTAATTTTAAATTTATTAAATACGTATTCATATATATTACGTATGAAAGAGAATGCGTGACGGTTCACGTTTGCAGTTATAGGGCCCATATCCATACCATATATACTCTCTCCACCAACATCACCTTCCATTATACTTTCATAATTCACTTCTCTGCTCTCATATTCCCAAAATCTTCTAAAAACACTCTCAAATCCCTCTATATCTTTTCTATTTTCTTTCAATCCTTTCATCTTCTTTCTTATCATCTTGATCTCAAAATGACTTCTTCTTCATCTCAACCACAACAACAACCAGAAATCGTCGAGAATCCTAAACATCAAGAAACCTTGGAAAATGTTCCTCTCTATCTTACGTCCAAGGTTTTCGATCCTGAAGGCATTGTTCCATCAAATCATGTAGCCTTTCAAGCCCACAAGTTGGTTATTAAACCAAATAACTACCTTGGATCTCTTGAAATTCCTCCCAAGGTTAAAGGTTACTATCAAATGCTTGATTTTATAAGAGCATGTCCAGCTAGAAGGGCCATCTATAGAGATCCAAAAGAGATGTGTGTCCATCTGTTGAGGGAATTCTGGTGGACATGTGACTACAACCTCGTTAGCAGCACTATTTTCGGTACTGTTATGAAAGGAAAACACACCATCTCCATCTCTGTTAATTTGTTAAGAGATGTTCTTCGTCTTCCTTCACAATCTGAAGAAAGACAATTTGCTGACTTGGTATCCACTGAAGTATGGAAAGATTGGTTGCTTTCCATAGGCTATGGAACAAACACGGAACCACCTCAACCTGTTCACAGCAACCCTCAGAAAAAGTTCCTGCCTGGAGTATGGAGGTTACTTTTTTTCATGTCATTCAATGCCTTGGTGGGAACAGTGGGTCATTTGATCAGGCCACTGCTGCCCAGATGCAGATGATATATGCACTGGCAAACGGTCGTTTCATTGACTTTGCCAGTGTCATCTTTGAAGATTTAAAGGCAAAGGTTCTTGTCAAAAACAGATCAAGCTCAGTGCCCTTCACTCGGTTTCTCTCGCTGATTTTCAAGCATGAATTGAAGGAAGAATATCTTCCAAAGGGTGCTACTGTCTTTTTCGCACCACGGATTGCCAACACAGTGTACAAGGTACCTGCTTGTGACACTGAATTATTTGATGCTAAATATGTTGTGCTTCCTCCGGCAATGAAACAGGTACTTTATTCCACCTATCCTGACGTATATAAAAAGCAACCCTCTGGAGCTGGTTCGCTGGTAAACCCCCCAGCAAGCCTCCAAAGCTCCCAAAAAGACCAATAAAGCACAAGTTACATCTACATCCACTTCACTCCTGCTGATGTCCCAAAACAGAAGCAGCGAGTACCAAAGGGCTTAACCACAAAGGCTAAGATGTCCTCACAGCCCAAGGACATTAGAAACCCAGCCGGCCCATCAGCAACCTCAAAAAAGGTTGTTGACAAGAAAAAGGGTAACAGCAAGCAGCCACCTCAATCTTCTGTAGGAGAGGTTGGTGAAGTACAAGGGTCGCCCCAGCCCACTAGAGTTGTGTCTACCACTCAAATAATTCCCTCTTCTCAACCCTCTGAGTCATTGTCAGCAGCCAGATCACAGGTGATGCTAGAGACAACACAGTCTACGGCTGATGAAGTTTCAGTGCTACAACACACTAAGACAGAGGCACCAAATTCCCCAATTCCTTGAATTTTTCTCGTGATGAAATTGTTGAAGGTGCTGGTGGTAGTGAAACAGTGATGGAAGACGCTGAAAGAAGTAATGTGTTGTAACACCCATTTCGTAAAAATATGGATTTCCAAAAAATTTCGCCTGACGGCGTTAAATCATGCGGAAACGATTTAGGAAAATACTCAACTAAGGAAAAACAGTTGAGAAAACATAAGTGGTGTTACTAATAGCATCAAATCAGTAATAAAAGAAATCCATAAGATTGCCCAACATAAAGCAATCATAACATAGTCATTACATAGTTCCATAAAGGAAATCAATAACATAAGGTCTATGCGAAGCTATTGGGTAAACTAAAGCCAGCTTGATCATCTACCCATCTCTCGCCACAGCTTCACACGTCATCTTACTGCCTAACCTGAGGGGTGTCAACACATTAAAAGAAACAAGTGTTAGCTTTAAAGCTAAGTAAGATAACACCAGGTTTAAGCAAACATTTCATCCATTTAAATCGTCACTATAAAGCATTACGTCATTTTAATTAGGCATTCATACCACCGTATAAGCATATCCACATCACATATAAGCATAGAGTTCATGACCCTAAGCGTGCCTAATCAATTCCGTCATTTCATCTCATCTCATTAGGTTGTGACTAGGTCACCGTTAAGTTGTAACCGACGTTACCGTTAAGGAAAGACAATGTCGATCCATGAGTAGCACGTTATGTTCATGACATTAGGTGGGTCATCAGGCCACCCGAAACTACTCGCCACATATGACTTGTTGCAAGGAACCACCCGAGCAACCATTTTAACATACCTATAACCACCGTCAGGCATGACGTACCTATTACCATCGTCAGGCACGATTTATACGTACCCATTACCACCGTAAGGCACGATGTACCTATTACCACCGTAAGGTACAGGTTATGCATAACACTTAACATCTAATTAGCTCGAGCATTTATTGTATTTAGTTTAGATTTCCACCTTTAACCTAAACTAATCCACTCTATCATCTTTTCACGTTAGGGCCCTTAAAACGTGCACGTGTCATGGCAACCTAAAAAGGTCTAGTGTTCTAGATGAACAAGCCACATATACATGCACAAATCAACATCATATCATATCATTAACCACCGTTCATCATAGCATAAAATATCGTTAAACATATCATCGCATATCATATCATAAACCACCGTTCATCATATCATATCATAAACATAACTACGGGGAAACATTTTAGGCATAGGCATCGTCATCATTATTCCCCGAGTACCTCCCATATCAACCCAACCACATTTTAGGTTATACATTACCGTTATGGAGGTTATAGTTTATGAAACCATTTTCGTTGCACCCTCAGCGTGACAAAAGTAGTGTATCTTACCTCGTAGTAGTGTATGCGCGTAAACAACAGCTAGTAGTGCTTAACAGTATTCCCCGACACCTATCGTACATTAACATATAGGGTATAAGTCATTAGGGACGTTAAACGGACTTTCGTACGACCTAAGTACCCTACAGGCCTTACGAAGATGACCTGCAGTTTACTTCTTACGAACTTAATTACACCTTACGAACTTAGTTCTTATCTTCGTTTCAATTGTTCTTACGAACTTAACATTCAACTTCGTTTGCTTGTTCTTACGAATTTAGATCTTAAATTCGTTTGGTTTTACCTCACTAAAATAGTTTACAAATTTATCATTTAACTTCGTTTGATTACTTCACGAAAATGGTTTTTCATTTTACGAACTTAGTCAACGAAGATAGTGACTGAACGAACTTACATAACTTACGAAGATAACTTTTAACTAACGAAGATAACCATAACGAAGATTAACTTCGTTTCACCGCTGATCGACAGATTTTCAAAAACGACTAAGTTCTTCGATTTTTCCAGAAATCGATCGACTATGGCTTCTTCCAAAACACGTTTTTGACATAATTAAACATCTTTCGATCATCAAGATCGTTTATACACCCGTTAAACACCATTACGAACATCAATTAACCAAAACATCTTTTAAACTCTAATTAATTGCAAAACCTTTTTAAAATCAGTTTTGAATCAATATTAAAACATCTTTTAGAACTGAAAATACATATAACAACCCATTGATTACCTGATTGCTTTGATAGCCAATTGAAAGTAACCCAATTGATTGACCAAAACTTGGAGATTCCTTAAGAAATCGATTAGGGAATTGAAGGAACTGTATGTGTGTGTTTAGGAAATGTAATTAGGCTGCAATTAATTAGAGATTAGGCTAATTGTAACCCTAATCCCGTTTTTCAAGTTTCACTTATGTCAATTTTAGTCCCTGGACTTCATATTAGCTTTATTTCGCATTTAAACACCTATTGGGGATATACGTAACACTTTAAAGCACTTTCGCACACTACAAAGGCCTTTTACACATCATTTAATCCACTTTATTGTCACTCATTAAAGATAATTAAATCTCACATATAGGGCACATACACACATATTTCCACATAACCATATCACGGACTTAGAATTTGACCTAACGACGTTAGTCAACATATACGTTTAAGTTTTGGGATGTTACAATTACCTCCCCCTTAAGAGGATTCCGTCCCCGGAATCACTTCAGCATCAAAAAGGTGGGGATAGGTCTCCCGCATTACGGACTCGGTCTCCCAAGTCATACTTTCGCCGTGATTGTGTTTCCACTTTATGAGAACTAGATCGATAGTCTTTCGTCGTAGCTTCTTTTGTTTCCTTCCCAATACAGCAACAGGTTCATCGACAATCTGCTTGTTGGGATTAATACTTACGTCCTCGAGTGGAATGACATCCGTTTCATTCGCATAGCACTTACGTAGGTAACACACGTGAAACGTGTTGTGAATTCCATTAAGTTCTGGAGGTAAGTCCAGCTTAAATGCCTGTTCATTAACCTTCTTAATGATCTTAAAAGGTCCAATGAATCTGGGGCTTAACTTTCCACGTTTTCCAAACCGTAATACACCTTTCCAAGGCGACACTTGAGTAAAACCATTTCGCCTTCTTTAAAATCGAACGGCCTCCTTTTCTTATCAGCATATGACTTTTGCCTTTCGCGAGCAACACGTAAGGCTTTCTTTGCAACATTAACTTTATCGGCCGTAATTTGCACCACTTCGGGTCCAGCAAATTGCTTTTCCCCGGGCTCCAACCAACAACTAGGAGTCCGACACTTTCTACCATATAACATCTCATAAGGTGGCATTCCAATGCTCGCATGATAACTATTGTTATACGCAAACTCAATAAGAGGTAGGTGTTTATCCCACGAACCACCATAATCCATTACACAAGCTCTGAGCATATCTTCGAGCGTTTGAATAGTCCTTTCACTTTGCCCATCGGTCTGCGGGTGATAGGCTGTGCTCAGACGAACTTGAGTACCAACTTCCCGTTGAAAACTCTTCCAAAAGTTGGAAACGAATCGAGCATCACGATCGGACACAATCGATATCGGAACACCATGTTTAGTAACCACTTCATCAATATACAACGTAGCGAAGTTCTCCATAGGAGCAGTCTCACGAACTGGGAGAAAGTGAGCACTCTTCGTTAATTGATCGACAATAACCCATATCATATCGTGACCACGAGGCGTCCTCGGAAGTTTGGTCACAAAATCCATCGTAATGTGATCCCATTTCCACTCAGGGATCTCAAGTTGCTGAAATTTCCCGTAAGGCTTTTGATGTTCAGCTTTCACTTTAGCACACGTCAAACATTTCTGTACATACATCATTACATCGTTCTTGATACTGGGCCACCAATAAATAGGCTTCAAATCTGCATGCATCTTTGTGGCACCAGGGTGTACAGAATACTTAGTTTTGTGAGCTTCATCCATTACTAACTCACGATTGCCTCCATGGAGAGGAACCCATATTCTACCTTTGTAAGTTCGAAGGCCACGACTATTTTCTTCCATTTGGAGTCTGTTTTTCTTCTTTTTCCCAATAGACTCCGCTTTCACATTATCATCCTTTAACGCTTCGATTTGAGCTAATCGAATAGGTTCCAGTAAATTCGACTCAATCTTTGTAATCATCGCACATAATCTACTCTTCTCATATCCTTTGCGGCTTAAGGCATCAGCAACCACATTAGCTTTGCCTGGGTGATATTTAATTTCACAATCGTAATCCTTTAATAATTCCATCCACCGCCGTTGTCTAACATTCATGTCCTTCTGAGTAAACACATACTGTAAGCTCTTATGATCCGTGTATAGGGTACACTTTGTACCATACAGATAATGTCGCCACAACTTCAGAGCAAAAACAACCGCAGCCAGCTCAAGGTCATGAGTAGGATAGTTCCGCTCATGAGGCTTCAGCTGTCGAGATGCGTAAGCGATAACTTTGTCTCGTTGCATTAGTACACACCCTAACCCCGTGATGGATGCGTCACTATAAACCACTAAATCATCTGTTCCTTCGGGTAAGGCTAAGACTGGAGCTTCACACAACTTCTTTTTCAACGTTGTGAAGGCTTTCTCTTGAGCATCGGTCCACACAAACTTCACACCTTTCTTCGTTAGTTCCGTCATTGGCTTGGCAATGCGCGAGAAATCTTGAATAAAACGTCGATAGTAGCCAGCCAAACCGAGAAAACTCTTTATTTCTGTTGGAGACTTAGGCTGCTCCCACTTCGACACCGCTTCTATCTTTGCAGGATCCACTTTTATACCATCAGAGGAGACGACATGGCCGAGGAAATGAACTTCCTTTAGCCAGAACTCACACTTGGAGAACTTAGCATATAGCTTTTTCTCTCTGAGGACTTGAAGGACAGCCCTCAAATGCTCTCTATGTTCCTCTTCCGACTTTGAATACACAAGGATGTCGTCGATAAAAACAATAACGAAATGATCCAAAAACGGTCGACAGACACGATTCATCAAATCCATAAACTTCGCTGGAGCATTTGTCAAACCGAATGGCATGACAAGGAACTCATAGTGACCATAACGAGTTCGAAATGCTGTTTTGGCTACACTTTCTTCTTCAACCTTTAATTGATGATAGCCAGACCGTAAGTCAATCTTTGAAAAATAAGAAGCACCTTGAAGTTGATCGAACAAATCATCAATGCGAGGAGTGGATACTTATTCTTCACCGTTCTTTTATTCAGCTCGCGATAATCGATACACATGCGCATGGATCCGTCTTTCTTCTTTACAAAAAGGATAGGAGCACCCCATGGAGAGGAACTCGGACGAATGAAACCTTTATCTAAAAGTTCCTGAATTTGCGTCATTAACTCCTTCATCTCCGTCGGAGCTAGTCGATAGGGAGCTTTGGCTACAGGAGTAGCACCAGGAATAAGGTCAATGGAGAATTCAACCTCACGATCAGGAGGAAGACCTGGAAGATCTTCAGGGAAAACATCAGGAAACTCGGAAACAACTTCGACATCAGAGACCGTAGGCTTCGCGATACGAGAATCGATGACATAAGCTAGAAAATGTGACTTAGTTTGTCGTATATAACGAAGTGCTTTCATCATTGAGATCACCTTAACATTTCCCGGCTTCTTGTCACCATAAACACAGACACCTTTACCGTCGGGAGTAGCGATTCGGACTATCTTTTTCGAACATAGGACGACAGCATCATTCTTAGACATCCAATCCATACCGAGAACAACATCGAAACTAGGAATGGTAGCGGGTAACAGGTTAGCAGTAAACAAACGACCCTCTATTTCTAAAGAACAATCAGAGTAACCTTCCCGAATAATAGATGTTGCACCATTAGCCACTTCTACTTCTATAGGGCACCGTAAAGAACTAGTAGTCATGTTTAACTTAGGAGCAAACAGAGTAGACACAAAAGATTTGTTCGCACCAGAATCAAATAACACATTAGCAGGTTTGGAGTTAACAATAAGGGTAGCAGTAACTACCTGATCATCGTCTTTTGCCTCCTCGGCCGTCATCTGAAAAGCACGGGCTTTGGCCTGGGAAGCTCTGCCTTCTTTCCCTCATCTTTCTTCATCTGCGGGCAGTCTGCAATACGGTGCTTGGTGTCTCCACATTTATAACATCTTGCCTTGTCAGTGCATTGATCAATGGTATGACCCTGAGTTCCACACCTATTGCACCTGCGGGTCTTTGTAGAACACTGACCAGAATGGATAGATTTGCAGCCTGGGCACCATTTTCCATCCTTATCTGCCCTTCCCCTGTCAGAGGACGATGAAGATCCCTTAAATTTCTTACCAAAACGATTTGACCCACCAAACCTCCGTTTATTGCCAGGCTTCTTCTCATCTTCTTTCTTTTCAACTTTCTTATCCGCAGCAAAATCATCATCAAGCTTTTTGGATTCTTTGATTGCTTCAGTTAGGGTCTTATGCTGCCTACAAATACCTCGATAACTTGGAGGTAAACCATCGACATAGCAGGCAACTTGATCTGCATCAGTTCTGAATAGATGACCCACAAATTTCATCTTTT
>CM067171.1:27783542-27802342 GCA_034093135.1 Erigeron breviscapus
TCACCCAATTCAAAAGACAGAATGTCTGGTTTTTGGTTCCTCTACCTCCTGGAAAAGAACCCATTGGAACTAAATGGGTTTATAGGAATAAAATGGACAAAGATGGTGTTGTTACTCGTAACAAGGCTAGGCTGGTTGCACAAGGATACCTTCAAGAAGAAGGTGTTGATTACGATGAAACCTTTGCACCAGTGGCCCGATTAGAAGCAATTCGCTTATTCTTGTCACATGCTGCTTACAGAAACTTCACAGTATATCAAATGGATGTAAAGAGTGCTTTCCTAAATGGAAAACTCGATGAGGAAGTTTATGTTGAGCAGCCACCTGGTTTTGAAGATCCAGCCAAGCCACACCATGTCTATCGCCTCTATAAGGCACTCTATGGTCTTAAACAAGCTCCCAGAGCTTGGTATGACACTCTCTCTGAATTTCTTCTTTCTAATAAGTTTCAGAGAGGATCCATTGACAGCACCCTCTTCATCTATAGAAAGGGTGCTGATGTCCTATATGTTCAGATATATGTAGATGACATCATTTTTGGGTCCTCCAGCAAGAAACATTGTACCAAGTTCAGCTCACTGATGTCCTCTCATTTTGAGATGAGCATGATGGGTGAGCTGACCTTCTTTCTTGGTCTTCAAATTCATCAACTACCAAATGGGATTTTCCTTAATCAGGAAAATTACATTCGAGACATACTGGCCAAGTTTGACATGTCTAATGTCACTACTAAGGCCACTCCCATGTCTCCTCCCAATAATCTTCATGCTGATCCTGATGGCAAGCATGTCAACCCCACTCTCTATCGGGGAATGATTGGCTCGCTGATGTATCTCACAGCGAGTCGTCCTGATATCATGTTTGCTACTTGCTTATGTGCAAGATATCAAGCCTCTCCTAGGGAATCCCATCTTCTCGCTGTAAAGCGAATTTTCAAGTATCTAAAAGGTACTTCAACATTGGGTCTCTGGTATCCCAAAGACTCCAATTTTGACCTAGTTGCATATTCTGACTCTGACTATGCTGGCTGCATGTTAGATAGGAAAAGTACCAGTGGTGGATGTCAACTGTTGGGGGGGAAGCTGACTAGTTGGTCTAGTAAGAAACAGCATACAGTATCCATCTCCACTGCTGAAGCAGAATATGTATCTGCAGCGAGTTGTTGTGCACAAGTCCTATGGATGAAAAACCAACTCGCTGACTATGACTTAGAATTCCCTAAGATCCCCATTATGTGTGACAATACAAGTGCAATTGCAATCACACATAATCCTGTTCAGCATTCTAAGACCAAACACATAGACATTAGGTACCACTTTCATTCGTGACCATGTCATGAAAGGGGATGTTGAAATCTACTTCATCCCCACTGATGACCAACTTGCTGACATTTTCACAAAACCCTTAGATGAATCCAGATTCAAGTATCTGGTCAGTAAGTTGGGAATGCTGAATGGTGAATCAGCAACATGACTTGTCATGTCTGCTGATGCTTCAACATACATCTCTCTTATATGTTGAAAAGTGACCTTATGGTCAAAAATATCTTTCAGCGAGCTCAAGAGTATCTTACTCGCTGAACATAAATAGCAATAGAGAGCTAAAAGTCTCTATCTAGTCCAGCAGCAAACGGCTGCTGGTAAAGACTTATCAAAACCGTTGATCCCTGTTGCTTTGGGAAAAAGCAAATAAAAGTAATAGAGAGCTAAAAGTCTCTATCTAGTCCAGCAGCAAACGGCTGCTGGTAAAGACTTATCAAAACCGTTGATCCCTGTTGCTTTGGGAAAAAAGCAAATAAAAGTAATAGAGAGCTAAAAGTCTCTATCTAGTCCAGCAGCAAACGGCTGCTGGTAAAGACTTATCAAATCCGTTGATCCCTGTTGCTTTGGGAAAAAAGCAAATAAAAGTAATAGAGAGCTAAAAGTCTCTATCTAGTCCAGCAGCAAACGGCTGCTGGTAAAGACATATCAAATCCGTTTATAGCTGACAATTTGCTAAAAATTGTAATTCTTATTCATCAGCGACCATCGATTGTCGAAAAGTCGCTG
The DNA here is from genome assembly GCA_034093135.1 of Erigeron breviscapus. Classification (NCBI taxonomy): domain Eukaryota; kingdom Viridiplantae; phylum Streptophyta; class Magnoliopsida; order Asterales; family Asteraceae; genus Erigeron; species Erigeron breviscapus. Next base: position 27,785,591 of record CM067171.1, read on the forward strand.
ATTGAAATTTGCCTTCTTAAAAATGTAACCAGATTTTCTAACTTTGTCAGCGGATATACTTAGATCTCAACTTTTCTTTCATTTGAGCATATCCGCTTATAATAATATTTTAATAAGAATACCAAACGGTTACCTCGATTTTCTCCCAAATGGACAACTTGTACACTGTATCCGCCGTAAAACTCGAGTACTTTTGAAATAAGGGTACAAGTTGTCACATCAATCCACTTTTATACGTTACTCATATACGTATATGTATATGTATAAATTACGTATGAAAGAGAGTATTGGTGACAATTCACTATCATAGTTATGGGGCCCATATCCATGCTATATATATATATATTCAAATCCTCTTCAATCACCATTTCTTTTCATACTCTCATACTTCTCCTTCTTTTTCTTACTCTCCAAATCTCTCAAACTTCTTAAAATCCTTTCTATCTCCTCTTACTGTTCATCTTCCTCTTCCATTTCCAAATATCAATTAAAATGGCTTCTTCATCCGAACAACAACCCATCGAAAAATCAACTAAATCCCTGCTTTGTTGAGTTGCCTGATGATCTGGCTACTTAAAAGGCTCTTAAAAATATTCCCCTCTACATGCATTCGAAAACTTTTGATCCTGAAAAATTGCTCCCTCTTCCAAAGCAATTTCAAGCCCATACAATCTCAATCAAACCTAATAATTATTTGGGGTCCATTGAAGTTCCATCTGGTATCACTGGATATCAACAAATGCTGGACTTTATAAAGGCATGTCCTGCAAGCAGTGCTATTTATGCTGACCCAGAAGATATGTATGTCTATCTTCTTAGAGAATTTTGGTGGACGTGTGATTATCACGTAAGCATAGGTGCTATTTCTGGCACCATTAAAAAGAAGCAGGTACGCATATCAATAACACCCAAAATTCTTCGAACTGCTCTTGGTCTACCTGACCAAACAAAAGAAAAACCTTTTGTAACTCCGGCAACAGTTGAACAATGGAAGGAGTGGTTGCCAACCATTGGGTATGGTGCGAACTTGGAAAAACCAGATGTTGTTCCCAGCAACCCCACCAAGAAAAATCTCCCTGGTGTATGGAGATTACTTTTTTCTCATGTTATTCAATGCTTGGGAGGCAATTCTGGATCTCATGACCAAGCCACAACAGCAAATATGCAAATTATACATGCATTAGCCACTGGAAGGTTTATTGATTTTGCCTCAGTCATTTTTGAAGACATGAAGGCTAAAGTCCAAGCAAGCAATCGTTCCTACACAGTTCCATTCACAAGATTTTTCTCTCTAATATTCAAACAAGAGTTGAAAGAAAAGTACAATCAATTTGGTGCTACTATCTGCAAAGCACCAAGAATTGGTCCCTCTGTATACAAACAGCCAGCTTGTGATAATAATCTTTTTGATAACAAGTTTGCTCTCACTCCTCAAATGAAAGAAGTTCTATTCTCTGCTTATCCCTCTATGTATAAAAAGGTTGGTGGCAGTGAGATTGCACCATCTTCCTTTGTGATCACTGACACTAGTGCAAAAGCACCAAAGAAGGTAAGAACCAAGCTCACCAAATCTGCTGCTCCATCCTCATCCGCTGCCGATGCTCCAAAAAGAAAGAAGAAAACAGCAAAAGGTGTGATGATTAAGGGATTAGACTCCTCTCAGCTGTCTCTCATTGATGAGGAGGAAACCCCTGCTGCTATTGAAACCATAGAGCAGCAACAAATTGAAGCAGAGACATCAACTTCTCCAAACCCTTTAAATTTCTCTTTGGAAAGTCAGGAGCAAGTTGGTGAAATTGAAAAGGCTGGTTTGAGTAAGAATGCTGAGGTGGATGCCAGCATTGATGTTAGAGAAATTGTTGAAGGCAATGTAAATCTGGGTGATGTTGAAGGTGCTGGTGATAGGGATGACGAGATTAATGATATAATAACTATTGATGAGGAAAGTGATTTTGAGTTGGGTGATATTGTGGCAGATGACTTTCAACTAGATTCCAGTCATGCTGATGAAATAGAAGCAAGTGACATGGAGGAAGATAAAAATGATGATGCTGCTGTTGCTGGTGAAATAGCAGCAGCCACTAATGAAAATATTGTTGTTGATGCTGCAGTGACTGGTGAAAGTACTGTAAGACCCAAGACTCCTCCAATGCGACCAGTGAACACCATGCTCTCTCTTGGCATGCCTTCTTCCTTCTCAAGTGTTCCTGGCTGCTCATCCTCGATTCCCTCTGAAATCGAACCTCAAACTGCTAAAGATTTGGGCATTTCATACTCCACCTACTCTGCTGATAGGTTGGAAAGGGGGAGCATCAATTGAATGATCTCACCAAGTATGCAGAAATTGCTGTAGAAGTGAAAGGAAAATGAGTCTGAAAGACTAATCTCTACTCTGACCAGCTGGTACAATAAGCAAGTTGAAAACTGCTCAGAAGTAGAGATGATTAAAGAAAAATTCATCTCCATGGCTGCTGATCAACACAAAATCAATGAAGCCACCAAAGCTATCAAGCATGATCAGCAGGTCCTTCGATCTAAGGCATTGTCGCTGGTGAAATGTGCCAACTCCACCAGCTACTCAGCAATGAAGGCAGCCTCTACCAGCAAGGCTGCTGCTGCTAGTGTCAAGAAGCTGTCCACTCAAGTCAACAACAACACTAAGGCAATTCATGCCTTAGAAAAGCAAGTGGCTGATCTTCCAATCCCTTCCCCATCCTTTACTGAGGAAGATCGCCAGAGGCAAATCAGACTAGAGACAGAAGTTGATGAGATTAAGAGAATGTGGCAAGCTTGTGAACCAACAACCTAAACAGCCAGCGACTGTGGAAGTTGTTATTAACAATACAACTTCCAAGGGGGAGAAAGTTGATGCTGCTGTTTTTAGATCTGGTAACTGAAGCAGTTAACAAGGCAGTTGCCCAAATCTATGAAGACTCTGCTGAAGGGGTACTAGAAATGGATGACACAACAAAAGCTGATGATGTTCCCCCTGCTGGTGTTGAGGGGGGAGACTAAAAAAGAGGCGAATGTTGTAATTCCCCCTGCTGGTGTTGAGGGGGAGTTAGAAAAAGAAGCAAATATTGAATACTCCCCTGCTGGTGTTGAAGGGGAGTCCACTGGGAAAGATATTGTAAGTATTGAAGATTCCCCAGTTGGTGTTGAGGAGGAACAACATATAGTTGCTGCTGTTAGGGAAGAGTTTGACCCTAAAGAACTTGAAACAGCATGGAAGGTTGGATTTGATGCTGAAATGGCTACTGATAGATCCAAGGAAATACTTCCTATCTTTCACAACCGCTTCATGGGAAATGCTGAAATCACTCCTCTCTCTGATGATCGTCGAAGATAGCTCACTGAGTCTGGATTCTTCAAGAGATCTACTACTGCTCTTCCTGCTGATCAACTCTCTATTCAATCATCAGCAGGCCATCAACATCAAGCAATAGATATTTTGGCACTGACTGCTGATGGAAAAACTCAAGAAGAAGCTATCACGGAGCTGGATAGATCAAAGAAAACCAAGAAAATGAAAAGAAAAATCTTGAGTACATCCAGCAGCTGCCTTTCCTTGAAAAAGATCAGCTAGATGATGAGCAAAGAATGATACTAAAAACTGGTGGAGCTGAAGCCTTGTACAGACAAAAGCATGCTGATGTTGAAGTGCAAGTCAGCGAGAAGAGAGCCAAGTTTGAACAAGAAAAGGCTAAGTGGTTGAAACTTATGAATGATAGAAAATGTGAAAATCTTAAGACAAGGTGCTGACAGTCCCATCAAACTGGAAGGTGTCAAGCCAACCTCCTTGGGTGCTTCTGAATGGGCTGAAGTGTACTTGCTGGTGAAGGATAAAAAGGCTGCTAGCTATGAGCAACTGCTGAAAATGCTCAAGGACTATTTTGAAAAAGCCAGGGAGTATGAAACGAAGTTCAAAGCCGACTTGCCCATGCTGAGGCAAGTGTTTGGCACTCCAGCAGCTGTCTCCTCGTCAGCAGGAAAAAGGGTGCAAAGAAAAAGGAAAGCTGAGCACCAAACAGTGACAATGGATCTTCCTCCTATCACTGGTGATGCCTCGCTGAACACCAGACTTCCTCCCAGAAGCTTATTTGAGGAAGGGAGAGTGATAGAAAGTCCTGCTGGCATCTTCTTCACAAACTTCCAAAACAATAAACTGTTCTTTGGCTTGGATGAACTTAAAAAAGCTTCCACTGGGTTCATCTTAAGCATAAGAAGAAGGTGTACTGAAACATCCAACAACAGATGGTTCATCAGCAAGTTGGATGAAGAATTGATAAAGCCTCATAGAAGGGATGACCCAGCGATCAGAATGGCCAAGCAAGAGGAAGCTTGGGAATTTGAAGCTGCCAACTTATAGATGTCTTAAAATCATATGTATCAGCTTGTAATATTTTAAAATGATATATAAGACATCTTTTTATCATTCCTTAGTTTTATCAAGTCCAGTCTACTCAGCAAGTCTTCTCAGCGAATAGGGGGAGATTGTTGAGTCAAGGATTCGCTGACCAGACTTGGTCGCTGACGTGTGTCATCAGCGAGTCATCAGCGAAGTCAGAGACTCTTGTCAGCGGATGGTTTATTTCCCAAGTTGTGTGTCAAGGCGGGAAGATTTCAAACCAACAAGAAGACAAGAAGTCACATGGTGGTTCTCAACTGAATGTTACCTTATATGGCAAAGGTACAGTTGGGACCAAAATAAGGGTTTCTCTCTTTCATACCCGTTTTGGTAAAGAAGACAAAGGCTCCTGGATCCAAGTACAATGAGCCTATGAGCAGTCAACAACCACCATTCTATCACTATCATTGTAAGGCTGTGTTGCCCTAATTCCTCCCCTATATAAAGCAACACAGCCGCATCTTTTATATGTGTGTTTTATCACCACAAAGTGTTTGTCACTTTATTTTCTCTCTTGTAATTGCTTAAGTTTATGTGTCTAGACTTAGCAATTATTTAGTTCATTTGTATTCTTGTAAGACAAGTTGTAATATCGACCATGTATTCATCGTTTAATCAATGAAACATATGATTAGACTTGCTTAGATATTTGCATCTGAACTTATTCTTGTTCATGTTCTTTACTTTCTGTTCTTAACTCTTTGTCTAGATAAATTAAACATAAGTGTGCAAATTGTGGACTGTCAAGATACTAATATATTATTATATATATATAATATATATATATATAATATATACATATTAATATATATTATATATATATATATATATATATATAAAAACGTTTACATGTTGTATGCATCAAATCTATACTAAAATAAAACGATTTTCCAGATGAAAAACATTAATCCTTACAAGTTTTCGGATTTGAAGATTTGGATTCATATAAATATATGTATAAACCGATTTATATGTAATATATGCATCAAAACACATGGAAAAATGATTTAGGATTAAAACCCATAAATTTTCTTACCAAGAAATTGAAAGATTGATGATGAAAAGAAGAATTCTAGTGAGAGAGAGGGGGAGGACGGCTGGGAGAGAAAGAGAAGAGGGAGAAAGGGTTTGTGAGAAATGAGAGAGAATGGGGTGTGTAGGCTAGGGTTTTGATGCTCCCATTCCCTTTGACCGAGTTTGACCATCACTTAGACCCTACAAGACTTCGTTTGACCCGACAATTCAAGAAGACTCGAGACCCGTTAAATCATTTTGTCGACATAATCATTTGTAACTTTTTAATAGCTATCCAACGACTATAAACACGACCATTTTTGATAATCAAAACTTTAATTATTAACTTTTAAAGTACATTACTTAAATTGGCATTTCTACAAGACAACTAGTATTCCTTCGGTTCTTAAGTCCACACAATCCTTCCAAAGACTAAATGCTCACAAAGCCCGAAAAGAACATAAATCCATTTATTCCATTAATAAGGTCTTAAAGTCGAACGACGTACATAAACAAAACGAACTAAAATGACCGGAAAAGTACTTCGAAAAATACGCCCAGGTGACGGTTGTCACAGCATTACCCCGTTAAAAGAATTTCGTCCCGAAATTCAACTCGCACTAATCCCACTAAACAACTGGGGGTATTTTGCCTTGAAATGATCTTCCCGTTCCCACGTATACTCCAGGTCCTCGCTTTGAATTCCAACGAACCTTAACAAGGGTATACTTGGTTTTTTTAATTTCCGCACCTTGCGATCCACAATCTCCAAAGGCTCTTCAACGAAGTTCAACTTATCGTCGATCCGGATTTCGTCCATAGGCACATGACGTTCCTCCTCAGCTAGACATTTTCGAAGATGCGACACATGAAATACGTCGTGAACTCCCTTAAGCTCTTCCGAAAGTCTCAATCGATAAGCTACCTCGCCAACTCTTTCTAGTATCTCAAAAGGTCCAATAAATCTAGGTCCAAGTTTTCCACTCTTGACAAATCTAACCACTCCTTTCCAAGGGGAAACCTTAAGAAGTACACGATCCCCGAGACTGAATTCCAAAGGTCTACGTCTGATATCAACATACTTCTTTTGTCGTTCACGTGCTAATCTAAGTCGCTCTTTAATCTGAATTATTTTCTCGGCAGTCTCTTCAATAAGCTCAGGCCCAACCAACTGGCTATCGCCAAAGTCAGACCATGCGACAGGTGATCTACACTTTCGTCCATACAATGCCTTGAAAGGAGCCATATTAATACTCGCGTGGTAGCTATTGTTGTAAGAGAATTCTATCAAATGTAGATGGTCATCCCAGTTACCTCCAAAATCTAAGACACAGGCTCTCAACATGTCTTCTAAAGTCTGAATTGTACGCTCACTCTGACCATCGGTTTGAGGATGGTACGTCGTACTCATGTCTATCCTAGTCCCAGAGGCCTTCTGAACCCTTGCCAAAATTGAGAATTGAAGCGAGTATCTCTGTCCGAAATAATCGAAACCGGTACGCCATGCTTCGACATGACTTCCTTTACATACTTCTTTACCAATTTCTCTGTGGGGTCTTTCTCGCGTATGACCAAGAAATGAGCAGACTTTGTCAATCTATCAACGATCACCCATATCATATCATGACCCTCTTTTGTTCTAGGCAGTTTTGTAATAAAATCCATAGTCACACATTCCCACTTCCATTCAGGGATTTCTGGTTGTCTGAGTAATCCAGCAGGCTCTATGTTCCGCTTTCATCCGTAAACACGTCACGCTTCGACTTACAAACTCAGGAACATCCTTTTTCACACCAGGCCACCAATACAACTCACGTATGTCATGGTACATCTTGTCAGTGCCCGGATGTACCGAATACATTGAATTATGAGCTTCATTCATAATTAATGTCCGTAAATCACCAGTGAAAGGAACCCATAGTCTATTCACGAAATACAATCCACCATCGTCCCTTTTATCTAAATGTTGTTCCATACCTCGCAGTTCCTTCTTGAGAAGTTCTTCATCGCCAACAACCACTGTCTGTGCTTCTATGATCTGATCTCTAACACTTCTTTGCACTGTAATGCTCATCACACGTACTCGTCTAGGCTTAACCCTTTCCTTACGGCTTAGAGCATCGACCACAACATTAGCTTTTCCCCGGATGATAACGAATGTCACAATCATAATCACTGAGTAACTCAAGCCATCTACGTTGTCTCATATTCAAATCTTGTTGAGTGAAGATATGTTGTAGACTTTTGTGATCTGTGTAGATTACACACTTGGTTCCATACAAATAATGCCTCCAGCACTTTAATGCAAAAACCACTGCTCCTAATTCCAAGTCATGAGTTGTGTAATTCTTCTCATGGACCTTCAGTTGTCGCGAGGCGTACGCAATCACCTTGCCTCTTTGCATGAGTACACAACCTAATCCTTGACCCGATGCATCACAGTATACTACAAAGTCATCAGATCCTTCAGGTAGACTCAAAATCGGCGCATTACATAACATATCCTTCTACGTTAATTGTGTAAGTGGCAACGCAATTTTAGAGAAAATCCCGATGAACCTTCTATAGTAACTAGCCAGACCAAGGAATTATCTGACTTCAGTCGGCTTCTCTGGCGTTCTCCAATTCTTGACTGAATCAATCTTGCCAGGATCCACGTGTATTCCATCCTTGCTCACAACATGTCCCAAAAAGTGTACCTCATTCAGCCAAAACTTCACTTAGAAAACTTCCATACAGTTTTTCTTTCCTTAATAACTCCAGTACCTTTCTCAGGTGTTCGGCATGCTCTTCCTTTGTCTTTGAATAAATTAGAATGTCGTCGATAAACACAATTACAAACTTGTCCAAGTACGGTCGGCATACTCTATTCATCAAATCCATGAATACTGTTGGGGCGTTGGTCAATCCAAAGGGCATCACTGTGAATTCGAAATGTCCATATCTCGTTCTAAAAGCAGTTTTTGGTATGTCGTCCTCGTGTACACGCAATTGATGATACCCTGAACGTAAATCAATTTTTGAGAAACACTTTGCGCCTTGAAGCTGATCGAACAGGTCATCAATCTTAGGAAGGGGATAACGGTTATTCACCGTTAACTTATTCAGCTCACGATAGTCGATACACATACGAAAGGAACCATCCTTCTTTTTGATGAATAAAACAGGTGCTCCCCACGGTGACTGACTAGGTCTAATAAATCCCTTGTCTTGAAGTTCTTTTAGTTGCACGGCCAATTCTTGTAATTCAGTCGTTGCTAGTCTATAGGGAGATTTTGCTACAGGAGCTGCGTTAGGAACAAGGCTAATACGAAAATCAAGTTGTCGAGACGGAGGTAAGCCGGGTAAATCATCAGGGAAAACATCCTGATAGTCACGAACGACGGGGACATTAGTCAAGCTAACCTCTTTAACAGACGCACTCATAACACGACCCTCAAAAGACTCAGACTTCTCGCCCTGGACTGAAAGTATCTCACCACTAGGTAAGGGAATTCTAACGACTTTTGCACTACATAGAATCGTCGCGTCGACCAAAGACATCCAGTCCATACCAACAATAACGTCAAAACATCCCATTACAAAGGTACTAAGTCAATAAGGGAAATATAATTATTAAAGTCTAATGTGCACAAACGAACGACCTAGTCTAGTCCGACTAGCCCTCAGTTAGCCATTTCTACGTCAAAAATATATATACGTAAGACTCGGTCTAGCACTCAATAAGGGAACAAAACTAGTCGCGACAAAACTATAATCAGCCCTCGAGTCAAAAGAACAATAGCATAAAGACCATTCAGAAGAAAAGTTCCTGTAGCAACATTCGAATCGTTGCGAGCCTCCGCTGCATTTAGTACAAAAACCAACCTCTAAACTTGAACTTGATTGCTTCTATCCTGACTGGGTCTAGAAATCTGTAGCTGATTAGGATGGACCGCCACTTGAACCTGTTGCCCAACCCCTTGAGGACATGTGTTCCGATAGTGATCAGTGGCCCCACATTCATAACATGCCCCACGAACTCCGGGTGGTCTCCTTTGGTTCAATGGTACAACATTCAATGGTGCCTTATTCAATGGTGTCACGTGAGTCTTTGTTTCCTTACGGTAGTTTGCCAAATGCCCAGCCTTTAGCAGTTGAAGCATGTCATGCAGTTTTGATTCGTCACATGATGAATACTTCACTTTGTACACTTAGGGTGAGGACCCACATATTCCTATTTTCCGACATCAGTCAATGCAAATGCCTTGTCTCCATTATACCTTTTACCAACAGATCACCAACCTTTCTTACTACTACTTGCCCACTAATTTCCTTCATCTTTGTCTCGACAATAGTACGAGTCCCATATTGAACCAACTCACTGCGTCCTCATACTGAGGATCCTCATACTGAGCATCCTCATGCTGAGCATCTCCATTCTCTGCATTTTGTGCATTTTGGGCATTTTGTGCAAGTATAGTATTAACCACTTGGGTAATCATGGCAATCATGGTTGGGTCTGGTTGCATTCCAGCTTGCTCATTAGTAGTTTCATTTTCAGCTCCACCACGACCGCGTCCACGACCACTACCTCGGCCGCCACCGCGGCCTGCACCACGTCCAACGCCACGGCCAGTACCTCGACCTCCACCCTGTTCATTTCCACGACCAGCACCACGACCAATACCTTGACCTACCTCAGGCCCAGTGCCACGACCAGTACCACGACCTCCACTCTGTCCAGTTCCACGGCCAATACCACGACCTTGACCAGTCTCTTCGTTTTCACCACGGCCTCTTCCACGACCGCCGCTAGTTCCAGCACTAGATCTTGTTCTTGCCATTGTCCTATAACCACGTTTCGTTAGTCAGGGGAAATACACTCGACGATGTTAATGTCACATGTTGCACTCAGTAAGCTCTCTCGTCTTATGGTCTAAGGGATACTATCAAGAACTTAAACTAGTCATGCAGTCCACGTCAATGCAATACATAGACATATTTATATATACTAATAATATATAACCCTAAATCGTAGTTAAAATGTGGTCCAGATCTAACACCTACATCCGATGCACTAGTGGTGTATGTATACAGGGTGTACCAGCGGCTAACCCTCCACACCCCTAGTACATCTAATGCAAGGTCGGTTCACGGTACTGGTATGCTCTCTAGGTATTGGTAAAGGTATGTATACAGGGTGTACCAGCGGCTAACCCTACCAAAGTCTCAAGTCTCCAATACACACAAAAAGCACGTCATTAAGCACAACAACAAACACATAATCACACACATACAACAAGACAGAAGCACGTCAAATAGCATAAGTAACTCTATACGCACCGGCTCAATATTGAACATAAACAGAAATCGACAAAACTGTTTGAAAAATAAGTATACTTTTCACCCCAAAACTTGTAAAAAGAGGGGCTACGAAACTCACCTGAAAGCAACACAAGCACAGCACCCTAGAATCAATCAATAAGAACACGAACAGTCAAGTACACCTGAAACACGATCACTATCTGTCCAAAAGTCCTACATTGTCCACAAGTTACCCAGTAAGTACTTACTTAATTGCACAAGTCCATGTCCTATACTAGCGTCTTAAGAAATGCCATTATGTCTTGTATAATATCATGTATAATATATATAATAGTATATATTATATATATATTATGTATATATAACTCATTGTACTTGAAACATTTGAAAAGTCATTGACTATTAAACTTAATTTTTCTTTCACTTTAATTTCCATTGGCTTTAAATTTCATTGACCTGAAATTTTATTGACCTTATTTGTTGACCTTAACAGCTTTGATCTTAATCTTATTGATGTTAAGGCTTTGAGGTTAAATAAGAATGTCGACTTAAAATTTCTCTTGACTTAAATCCTTTGAACTTAAAGTCTTCTTTGAGTTTGAAAATCCTTTGATGTTAAGAATTCCTTTGAACTTAGGATTTTCTTTGAACTTAATCTGTTTGATGTTAAAATAGTCCAGGTCGTGACTTTTGAACTTAAAATCCTTAGAGTTTAACACCAAATGTCTTTGAACTTAATATCAAGTTTTTCGGAATTTGAAGATTTTCGGATTCATATATATATATGTATAAACCGATTTATATGTAATATATGCATCAAAACACATGGAAAAATGATTTAGGATTAAAACCCATAAATTTTCTTACCAAGAAATTGAAAGATTGATGATGAAAAGAAGAATTCTAGTGAGAGAGAGGGGGAGGACGGCTGGGAGAGAAAGAGAAGAGGGAGAAAGGGTTTGTGAGAAATGAGAGAGAATGGGGTGTGTAGGCTAGGGTTTTGATGCTCCCATTCCCTTTGACCGAGTTTGACCATCACTTAGACCCTACAAGACTTCGTTTGACCCGACAATTCAAGAAGACTCGAGACCCGTTAATTCATTTTGTCGACATAATCATTTGTAACTTTTTAATAGCTATCCAACGACTATAAACACGACCATTTTTGATAATCAAAACTTTAATTATTAACTTTTAAAGTACATTACTTAAATTGACATTTCTACAAGACAACTAGTATTCCTTCGATTCTTAAGTCCACGCACAATCCTTCCAAAGACTAAATGCTCACAAAGCTCGAAAAGAACATAAACTCATTATTCCATTAATAAAGTCTTAAAGACTAGGAACGTACATAAACGAAACGAACTAAAATGACCGGAAAAGTAACTCGAAAAAATACGCCCAGGTGACGGTTGTCACAGATCACCCATCTGCACTAGTCTGGCTGAGTTCCAGAACTGCGTAATATAGCTTATATCAAAGGAGGGTTCTCGGTAAGAGCGAATCGAATACGCGAGCGCGCAAGATACTGTGAAACTCTTCCGTGCATCCCTGCTGAGTAATGCTGATGTCAATAGCAGCATTATGCTCCTTAACAAAGACACGAGCACCTTGTCCTGCCATACCTGCACAAAACAAACGAAAATGAAAAGAAAAACAAAAGTTAAAAATTAAAAATTAAAAATTTCTAAGTTTCACGATCTGCTTCGTGGTGACGTCAGCACGAGGAAAATCCTCTTCTTGTGACGTCAGCACGAGCTGTCGTCGAAACCCAGAAAAATCATCAAAAACATTCATATCACGATCAAAATGGATTTAAAGCCATTTTAACATGATCTTGAACTTGTTTTTATGATTTTAATGCCCAAAAATTAAAATTGAAATCGAATTCGTGAACACGAAGCTCTTCATGTTCTTCGTATTCTTCGTGTGAATAGTGACCGAAACATAAAAGCATCTGAATTAACTGTCTGTAAGTGCACGTCTATGTCAATAGCAGTCTAGATTGTTTGGGCTTATATTGTAATATGTTTTTGTAACGTGATTATCATTAATGAACTTAGTATTATGCATAGAATACTAGATTAAGTTTAAGTATTAGTTATTGTGGAAGGGGTTTTAGTATAAATAGGATGATATGTATATAAACCCCTTAACCACTTACTTGTAAAAAAAGACTTTTAATCATAATTCCATACATCCTTCTCTCTAAATTACTTTCTCTCTCCTCCCTATCATCTTCAACCTCCATTTCACATACAAACACACTTTTCACACACTATCCATAATTCCACCATTAATCACAATTAAGATTGTTCGAAATTTTGAAAATTTGAGCTTAAATTTGATTCTGAAATTTCCGTTACTGTTGAATTTGAGGCTGATTAGTGATTCTAAGTACTGATTAGAGGTGGATTTGTCTTCAATTTGCTAAATCTAGTGATTAAGTTTGAGTTGCTGTTCGAAAATTACACAATTTGTTGATTTTTTATGATTTATCTCGGCAAACTCATATATAAAAAAAAAGGGGAAAAGTCAACAAGTTGAGTTTTCAAGTTCTGCTACAGTACATATCACGTGTGCATCAACATAGTTTACATCGATTACAATTTTTTTTATAAAAAGAAAAAAAAGAGAAAAACAAAAAGTTTTCTTCTATCTTCTTTCTTCGATTGTATCTTCATTGTTCATCGATTAAAGCTGCAAATCATCAAGTTGTTTTCACGGTGAAATTATGAGCTTGATGATACTTTCAATTTTTCAATTGATTGAGGTTTGATGTCTGTTGAGTTTTCCGGCGATCTGACATGTTTTCCGGTGAGACTTGTTTGAGCAATTAATTGCTGAGGGTTTGTTCACGATTCTTTGGTGAGTATTTTGGTGGTAATTTTGAGGTTCAATTCGAAGGATCAAAGGAGAATTGTGGTTTTAAGTTTTCCGGCAAGGTTGTTGATTTATCCGGCCGCCGTGTTCTTCAAATATCCAGTTTCCGATCACCAAGTCACAAAATCACCATTTGCCGAGCTAACTGACCTCCCAAAACCGCATTTGCCGAGTTAATTTCACGACCCGATCATCCAAACTCGTGTTTGCCGAGCTCACACTCGGCCAAATCAACCAACCATCCAAAACAACACACTGCCGAGCTCACTGCTCGGCATTCAATACAACTTAAAAACACTTAAATTTTTTCGACCAATTTTTCTATTTCTTCTATCCGCCGAGCTCACTACTCGACAATCAATACAAATAGCAAAACTTTTTCCCATTTCAACTATCCGCCGAGCTCACTGCTCGGCAATCAATTCAAATAGAAAAACTTTTCCCATTTCAACTATCTGCCGAGCTCACTGCTCGGCAATCAATACAAATAGCAAAATTAAATACTTCATCGATTTTCTTTCCAAACCAACATTTGCAGAGCTCATACCTCTGCAAACCATTCAAACAGAAAATTTCTTATTTCAACCATTTGCCGAGCTCACATCTCGGCAAACAGTACAAATAGACCAAAATTTTCACAAAATTTTTCAAAACTTCTTCCTACTTGATTTTTATCATTTTCCCAGCCTTTGTGTGAAAACTTAATTTTTTTTTGAGAACTTTGTTTTGAACACCCCATTTGCCGAGCACTGAGCTCGGCATCCAAGGCAAATAGCACTTTCATTCTTCATCTTGAATCTTGACTGTTGACTGTGTTGTTTGTTGTGTTGACTTGGGTCGCTTGACTTGTAAATCATTCTGTTGTGAGTGTTTATTCTGTTGTGTGCAAGAAGTAGAAATAACAGAAGGATTTTTTAAGAAAAAGATTGACATGAGAAAGACTTGAAATTTGTGATAAAGAAGAAGTGGTGATATTTGTGTTGAAGATAACTAATCCAGAGAGAGAGAAATTGTATTTTGAGGGTGAATGAGAGTTTAGCTTCTTCTTTTTGGAGAAATAGAAAAGTGGTCGTAAAAGAGAAATCAGTTTGCTGTCTAAAGTAATTTGTTGACTGATAACGTGTTGCAGTGTTTACTTGTGTCTCGAGTAAATCACTTTTATATTCACAAGATGCTTTATTGTTGAATATTCATAATTTTGTGTCTAGGAGAAAACATGTTGTCAGAGATAATAGTACAAGCATGCTATGGACTTTTGAATTGTCATGTTTCTTCATTGTTTTAATTATTAAATAAAATTGTTTCAGAGGGAATCTTATATCACGTGAATCTCTATATTGAATTTCCATTGACAAAATTTTTGATTTTTTTTGTTTAAAGTTTTTTATTTTCGGTAGTTGGTTATTTTTTCTTTCCATAATTCCTTTTAGAAGTATTTGTGTCTTGCAAGAAAAAGTCCATTTAGTCAAATTAGTTAATTGATTAAGTGTTTTTGGGCTGTGATTTCTTTTGGATCTAAATTTGTTTTGGACTAGTTTTGATTGTTGGACTTAAATCTTTTCTTTGTTGGGCTTAAGTGTTTTAATTTGGACTCAAAGATTTCTTTGGGTCAAGAATTTGCATTAAGAATTAATTGGGCTTAGCTTTCATTAGGTTTCAATTTTAGGTTCTTAATTGTTGGGCTAAATTTTAGTTCTTGTCTTGGATTGCCTTTCATTAAGTTGTCATCTAGTTTTGTGTCAAAATGACAATACAACTTTCGAACGAGTTTGTTACAAAGGTGTTAGATTTTTTAAAGGGTGAAGAACCAAGTTGGGAAGAAATACGTCGTCATGACAATCACATTTGTTGGTGTACCAAGTTAATAAATGTGCAGTGGTTGTTTTTGAAGAAAACAAAGTCGATGTGGATATTTTTAAAACATTTGTGAGAGAACACCAGAGGTTTCAACTTGAAATTAAGAATCTCACATCTGAGAACAAAGAGCTCAACACTGCTAAAAATCTCTGTTTGTCTGAAGCTGACCGAATCAAAACTGAGAACAAAGATCTCAAGTCTGATAATACTCTCAATTTGTCTACTATGGAAAGTTTTCGACTTGAAATTGACCAACTCAAATCCGAGAATAAAGAGCT
Source organism: Erigeron breviscapus (assembly GCA_034093135.1). Lineage (NCBI taxonomy): Eukaryota > Viridiplantae > Streptophyta > Magnoliopsida > Asterales > Asteraceae > Erigeron > Erigeron breviscapus. The sequence goes on from CM067171.1 coordinate 27,801,341, forward strand.
CAAATCTGCAAATGATCTCATTTTGTTCAACATGGAAAGTCTTCAAAAAGAAAATGATTATTTGCAATCAAAGATTTTCAAATTAACAAATGAGTTGGACAATTCTTCCAAAGAGCTCAATAAAATTGTTTTGGACTATCAATCAAAAGAACTTGTTTTGCAACAAAACATTTCTGAGCTTAACCTTGAGTTGCGAAATAAGTCCACAATTTTTGTGAGCAAAGAACAAAGATTTTCGAAAATTATCAAAGATCAACAAGATTACATTTCATCTTTGGAATCTAAACTTTTTGAGAAAGATACTCTTGTTTCGAAATTAAAATCTGATGTGTCAACAATTTCTTTTTCTGATTTAAATGCTTCGGTTACAAAACAACTTGAAAAGATTGAAACCGAATTGCATTTTTTAAATCAAAAGTGTTGGACACAAAGCTTGAGAAACCTATGAAACAATCGAGTAATTCTACGATTCCAAAGACCGAGGTGTCAAAATGTTTTCCAAAATCTAATTCATCCAAACCAAAAGTTAATGTTCCAAAGAGGGTTTACACGGGTAAATCTTCAAAACCTTTTGAAAGAAAGGTCTCTCAGTTTACTAATTACTCCTTGCAAAAGGGTAAGAAGTACTCTAAGAAACCTATTTGTGATGGAACAACTACTTTAGTGTCTTTTCTATCCTTCGAGGATAATTCATCACACATTTCTCAAGCAAAATCTCAGTTGACTAATTCTAAATGGAAACCGATTCCAAAAGATAAGTCAATTGAGTCAAAATCATTCAAATATTCATTTTCAGAACTTTTTGATCTTGCACCAAAACCTGTGAAAGCAGTTGTGCAAAAAGTGAATGATTTTGTTCCGAAAAATCATTTCTCAAATCAATCTCCCAAGATTGAAGTTTTCAAAGAATTCAAATGATTTTTCACAGTTGCTTGTCCAGCTTGTGCAATTGGAAAGATGAAGAAAGCAACACACAAACCAAAAGAAGATTCTAAGTACAAA
>CM067171.1:27803342-27810842 GCA_034093135.1 Erigeron breviscapus
TTTTTTTTTTTTTTTTTTTTTTTTTTTTTTTTTTTTTTTTTTTTTTTTTTTTTTTTTTTTTTTTTTTTTTTTTTTTTTTTTTTTTTTTTTTTTTTTTTTTTTTTTTTTTTTTTTTTTTTTTTTTTTTTTTTTTTTTTTTTTTTTTTTTTTTTTTTTTTTTTTTTTTTTTTTTTTTTTTTTTTTTTTTTTTTTTTTTTTTTTTTTTTTTTTTTTTTTTTTTTTTTTTTTTTTTTTTTTTTTTTTTTTTTTTTTTTTTTTTTTTTTTTTTTTTTTTTTTTTTTTTTTTTTTTTTTTTTTTTTTTTTTTTTTTTTTTTTTTTTTTTTTTTTTTTTTTTTTTTTTTTTTTTTTTTTTTTTTTTTTTTTTTTTTTTTTTTTTTTTTTTTTTTTTTTTTTTTTTTTTTTTTTTTTTTTTTTTTTTTTTTTTTTTTTTTTTTTTTTTTTTTTTTTTTTTTTTTTTTTTTTTTTTTTTTTTTTTTTTTTTTTTGGTTTTTACCAAAGTTGGAGATGATGAAGATGGAATTACTCTAAGCTGGAATATTGAAGATTCTAAGGAATTTGATGTGACAGAGTATCCAGTACCAAGTAGGGATGAAGATCATTTACATCAAATTGATAGAAGAATACCAGCAAGAGGATTGGTAGGAGAAGGTATGAAACCATCTGTCTTTTGGGATTTTGTTAGTGATAGAGATGCTCATACGTATGTTACCACTATTTTGAGTTGGTTTTTCGATAATGAGCTGAAATTGTTTATCATTAAAAGAAATGATGGTTGTCAATACTTAAAGCCTTTGAAAAGATATTTTAAAAGCCTTAGTGAATCCGATTTAATGGATTTAGGAAGGAAAAGGCTTGTTAATCTTAGTGGTAATGGTTATGCAAATTACTTTAGTGGAAAGTTGCAAGAAGATTATAGGAAAAGATTCTATGATGATTTTGATAAAACCAGTGTGTTCATAACGCCAAGATCCTTAAAGAAAGTTACAAAGGATGATGGCACTATTGAATTTGTTCAAAGATCGATTAAGCGTGTACTGAAGGTTCCAGTCAAGAAATGGCCTCAAGATGTTTTGAGTACACTTGATTACTGGGAGATTCACAGGGACACTGGTGAAGCATTGATGTATGGAGATAGAGATAAGAGAGTTATTTTGTTACGTGTATTTGATCCTATGCAGATTGTGAACCTTTCCAGAGATGATCAGAGAAGGTTATATGACACTGAATGTCTGTTTGCATTGCACTTTGGAGTCAAAGATCAAACCTTGTGACGGGCAATGGAATCCGCCCTGATCATTGTAGTATATCATCTCATGTATTTGTTATTTGTTTCGTGGACTCAATATCCAAGTATGGTAGACGTATTGTACTTGGGAATTGGTTCACATGCTTGTGCATTGTAAAATTATTTTTATCAACTAAAGCTATGGTGAATGTTATCTATTATCCTTTGTTTTGAATACTCGACTTTCTGTACATCTCATCGCTCCGCCTTAGTTGGGGTGTTACAGAAAATGGTATCAGAGACTAAGGTTATAGAGAACATTGGGGTTCTCCCGGGAATCCCAAAACTATAGCCACTTTTCAAAACGAATTTTTATAGTCGAGTCGAGCATAAGGTTAAGCGGTTTAGTTTGAGCTTTACATGGTAGGACCATAATTAAACGTAAAGTCATGAATCTACGTTTAATTATGAGAGGACCATGTAAAACTCAAACGGCCACTTGGACTTATGTTCAAAAGGATTCCTTTTCAAAAAAAAAAAAAAAAAAAAAAAGATCTTTAATAAATCCGTTTTTATGAGCATACGTGTTGCATTTAGACATTCACCTAAGCATATATAGCGATTCGAGACTTGCCTTACTTGAGGATTATGCTAGTTTAGTAGGATTCCCCTCTGCACATTAGAAGTGAAATGAATAAGATTGAAAGATATTCGTTGATACATGCTACTCTATGCTATAACATGTGAATTTGGGCATGATTTGATTGCAATGTGAAAGTTGAATGTGCAATGTGAAAGTTGTAATGTGCAATGTGAAAGTTTGGAATGTGCAATGTGAAAGTTTGTAATATGCAATGTGAAAGTTTGGAATGTGCAATGTGAAAGTTTGTAATATGCAATGTGAAAGTTTGTAATATGCAATGTGAAAGTTTGTAATATGCAATGTGAAAGTTTGGAATGTGCAATGTGAAAGTTTAATGTGCAATGTGAAAGTTGAATGTGCAATGTGAAAGTTTGTAATATGCAATGTGAAAGTTTGGAATGTGCAATGTGAAGTTTGATGTGCAATGTGAAAGTTTGAATGTGCAATGTGAAAGTTGAATGTGCAATGTGAAAGTTTGTAATATGCAATGTGAAAGTTTGGAATGTGCAATGTGAAAGTTGAATGTGCAATGTGAAAGTTTGGAATGTGCAATGTGAAAGTTTGGAATGTGCAATGTGAAAGTTTGAATGTGCAATGTGAAAGTTTGGAATGTGCAATGTGAAAGTTTAATGTGCAATGTGAAAGTTTGGAATTGCAATGTGAAAGTTAATGTGCAATGTGAAAGTTGAATGTGCAATGTGAATGCTTGTAATGTGCAATGTGAAAGTTTGGAATGTGCAATGTGAAAGTTTGTAATATGCAATGTGAAAGTTTGGAATGTGCAATGTGAAAACTGTTAATGTGCAATGTGAAATTTGGAATGTGCAATGTGAAATTTGGAATGTGCAATGTGAAAGTTTGAATGTGCAATGTGAAAGTTTGAATGTGCAATGTGAAAGTTTGGAATGTGCAATGTGAAAGTTTGAATGTGCAATGTGAAAGTTGAATGTGCAATGTGAAAGTTGAATGTGCAATGTGAAAGTTTGTAATATGCAATGTGAAAGTTTGAATGTGCAATGTGAAAGTTTGGAATGTGCAATGTGAAAGTTTGTAATATGCAATGTGAAAGTTTGGAATGTGCAATGTGAAAGTTGAATGTGCAATGTGAAAGTTTGTAATATGCAATGTGAAAGTTTGGAATGTGCAATGTGAAATTGAGAATGTGCAATGTGAAAGTTTGGAATGTGCAATGTGAAAGTTGAAGTGCAATGTGAAAGTTTGAATGTGCAATGTGAAAGTTTGAATGTGCAATGTGAAAGTTGAATGTGCAATGTGAATGCTTGTAATGTGCAATGTGAAAGTTTGGAATGTGCAATGTGAAAGTTTGTAATATGCAATGTGAAAGTTTGGAATGTGCAATGTGAAAACTAATGTGCAATGTGAAAGTTGAATGTGCAATGTGAAAGTTTGTAATATGCAATGTGAAAGTTTGGAATGTGCAATGTGAAATTGATGTGCAATGTGAAAGTTTGAATGTGCAATGTGAAAGTTGAATGTGCAATGTGAAAGTTTGTAATATGCAATGTGAAAGTTTGTAATATGCAATGTGAAAGTTTGAATGTGCAATGTGAAAGTTTGGAATGTGCAATGTGAAAGTTTGGAATGTGCAATGTGAAAGTTTGGAATGTGCAATGTGAAAGTTTGAATGTGCAATGTGAATGCTTGTAATGTGCAATGTGAAAGTTTGGAATGTGCAATGTGAAAGTTTGTAATATGCAATGTGAAAGTTTGGAATGTGCAATGTGAAAACTAGAATGTGCAATGTGAAAGTTTGGAGTGTGCAATGTGAAAGTTGTAATGTGCAATGTGAAAGTTTGGAATGTGCAATGTGAAAGTTTGGAATGTGCAATGTGGAAATTATGTGAGGAATGCATGCGTAAAAGCCTTATGATTCATGATGTTGAACTTTAAGTTGCATATGCACTTTAAAATAATGAGATTATTATAAGGCACGAAATCATTTTGGGGTATGACTTGTTCAAATTATTGAGTAATGACGTTGACTATTTATGATCGATTTAGAAAGAAAATATAGGCATGACGAGTTGATATGAAATTTCATGGACGATATGGATATAAGAGCCTTTACTCCCTAAGTTTGAGCTACTTGAAACTAGCGCGTAAATATTGCGACGATTATGTAGTCATGCCTTACTATTAAGATGATTATTGCACCCTGAGGTTGAGCTAATTGAGGACTAGTGTGTGGATTTAATGATTATATAGTTGTGCCTTATTATTGGTATAGTTATTATGCTCTAAGACTTGACTGTTGAGAACTAGTACCTGCTAGACATGATGATAATGTGGTTAGTCCTTACTACTGATATAGATATTGCGTGATGAGATTTGACCGCTTGGGAACTAGTGATTGTCTCTGAAAAATCCATTATAAATTAGAAATTTCCTAAGTATGAAAGTTGTCATTAAGTACCCCTCCAATCCAATATTCGTTCACTCGTGCTCTTTTGAAATTATCCCACATCCTATTTCTTACGACACCACTATTCATTATGGACATATGACAACGGCGATATCATCAGTGGAGCATCTTTCCACGAACGTTGGACGATATACTCTGAGAATTGTAGACCCAAGATATGACGCGACTCTATCCTCTTAGAAACTACGCATAACCTTGGTATTCGATCTGAAATGGTGCGAAACATATGTAAACATCGAATGAAGTTGGAGACTTATGAAAAAAAAAAAAAAAAAAAAAAAAAAAAAAAAAAAAAAAAAAAAAAAAAAAAAAAAAAAAAAAAAAAAAAAAAAAAAAAAAAAAAAAAAAAAAAAAAAAAAAAAAAAAAAAAAAAAAAAAAAAAAAAAAAAAAAAAAAAAAAAAAAAAAAAAAAAAAAAAAAAAAAAAAAAAAAAAAAAAAAAAAAAAAAAAAAAAAAAAAAAAAAAAAAAAAAAAAAAAAAAAAAAAAAAAAAAAAAAAAAAAAAAAAAAAAAAAAAAAAAAAAAAAAAAAAAAAAAAAAAAAAAAAAAAAAAAAAAAAAAAAAAAAAAAAAAAAAAAAAAAAAAAAAAAAAAAAAAAAAAAAAAAAAAAAAAAAAAAAAAAAAAAAAAAAAAAAAAAAAAAAAAAAAAAAAAAAAAAAAAAAAAAAAAAAAAAAAAAAAAAAAAAAAAAAAAAAAAAAAAAAAAAAAAAAAAAAAAAAAAAAAAAAAAAAAAAAAAAAAAAAAAAAAAAAAAAAAAAAAAAAAAAAAAAAAAAAAAAAAAAAAAAAAAAAAAAAAAAAAAAAAAAAAAAAAAAAAAAAAAAAAAAAAAAAAAAAAAAAAAAAAAAAAAAAAAAAAAAAAAAAAAAAAAAAAAAAAAAAAAAAAAAAAAAAAAAAAAAAAAAAAAAAAAAAAAAAAAAAAAAAAAAAAAAAAAAAAAAAAAAAAAAAAAAAAAAAAAAAAAAAAAAAAAAAAAAAAAAAAAAAAAAAAAAAAAAAAAAAAAAAAAAAAAAAAAAAAAAAAAAAAAAAAAAAAAAAAAAAAAAAAAAAAAAAAAAAAAAAAAAAAAAAAAAAAAAAAAAAAAAAAAAAAAAAAAAAAAAAAAAAAAAAAAAAAAAAAAAAAAAAAAAAAAAAAAAAAAAAAAAAAAAAAAAAAAAAAAAAAAAAAAAAAAAAAAAAAAAAAAAAAAAAAAAAAAAAAAAAAAAAAAAAAAAAAAAAAAAAAAAAAAAAAAAAAAAAAAAAAAAAAAAAAAAAAAAAAAAAAAAAAAAAAAAAAAAAAAAAAAAAAAAAAAAAAAAAAAAAAAAAAAAAAAAAAAAAAAAAAAAAAAAAAAAAAAAAAAAAAAAAAAAAAAAAAAAAAAAAAAAAAAAAAAAAAAAAAAAAAAAAAAAAAAAAAAAAAAAAAAAAAAAAAAAAAAAAAAAAAAAAAAAAAAAAAAAAAAAAAAAAAAAAAAAAAAAAAAAAAAAAAAAAAAAAAAAAAAAAAAAAAAAAAAAAAAAAAAAAAAAAAAAAAAAAAAAAAAAAAAAAAAAAAAAAAAAAAAAAAAAAAAAAAAAAAAAAAAAAAAAAAAAAAAAAAAAAAAAAAAAAAAAAAAAAAAAAAAAAAAAAAAAAAAAAAAAAAAAAAAAAAAAAAAAAAAAAAAAAAAAAAAAAAAAAAAAAAAAAAAAAAAAAAAAAAAAAAAAAAAAAAAAAAAAAAAAAAAAAAAAAAAAAAAAAAAAAAAAAAAAAAAAAAAAAAAAAAAAAAAAAAAAAAAAAAAAAAAAAAAAAAAAAAAAAAAAAAAAAAAAAAAAAAAAAAAAAAAAAAAAAAAAAAAAAAAAAAAAAAAAAAAAAAAAAAAAAAAAAAAAAAAAAAAAAAAAAAAAAAAAAAAAAAAAAAAAAAAAAAAAAAAAAAAAAAAAAAAAAAAAAAAAAAAAAAAAAAAAAAAAAAAAAAAAAAAAAAAAAAAAAAAAAAAAAAAAAAAAAAAAAAAAAAAAAAAAAAAAAAAAAAAAAAAAAAAAAAAAAAAAAAAAAAAAAAAAAAAAAAAAAAAAAAAAAAAAAAAAAAAAAAAAAAAAAAAAAAAAAAAAAAAAAAAAAAAAAAAAAAAAAAAAAAAAAAAAAAAAAAAAAAAAAAAAAAAAAAAAAAAAAAAAAAAAAAAAAAAAAAAAAAAAAAAAAAAAAAAAAAAAAAAAAAAAAAAAAAGATAATAGAATGTGTCAACAAGATGGAAGAGTAAAAAAAAAAGGATTCTGAGCTATCCTTTTCTTTTTCAAAACACCAAAGCAAACGGATAATTGCTACATGAAGGAATCAGGAATTTGGCGAAATGAAGATCGTCAAGTATGGTGAGATAAAGTGAAAAGTAGGAAATCCCTTACATTTTTCTAGAGGAAAAATGTTAAGGGGGTAATCACAGCAAAGGTAGATGCTCGAACAAGGAGTATGAAGTGCAAGATTATACTTTATCTTCCAAGAAGAGTTATTCACTAGCATCATTGAAGATGATTTGGAGTAGAATATGAAGTGAAGAAACGTCATTCGACCCAAACAAATGAAGTGAAGGCATTGACACCATTTACCCGATGTAGTTCCGGTAGCGTTCATCTTTACGGCACTCCACACGTTATCCTCCGAATATCAATTGGAAAACCTCTATCGAAAGACAAGCTAGTAGTAGAACATATCAACTGAGCCAAGAGAAAGCGATATACGCTCAACACCCGAGTTTAGAAGCACGGGGAGTCGTGAAAAGTATCCCCTCAAGGTCAACGGTCGTAGGGAGGTAAGCTAAAACAAGATGAATCTGAGTGAAAAACAATTTGCAACACATGGTTAATCGTCAAGGACCATGGACCCATGGAGTAGTGCGCCCAAGCAGGGTGAAGGAGAAAACAATATGGAATTGCTAAAGCTAGTAGTGAAAACAAATAAGAAATACGACGCTAGAAGTCAAGGCACATGCTACGACAACGATTAAGGAAGTTGGGCGCTGAACTAAGTTCCAGACAACTAACAAACTCCGTGAAGAGCTAGTTATGGAATGTTTGAACGGAAGGGCGATAAGGATAATTCGCATCTGTGAAGAGTTAGGATCAAAGGATCCGTATCACCATGATCTGATAAGTACCTTTGAGATAACTGCAAGGACTAGCGACTGCTTGTGTGCTGTTCAAGACGACGATTACTCTAGTTGGAGATGGATTAGAGTGACGAAA
>CM067171.1:27818342-27852790 GCA_034093135.1 Erigeron breviscapus
AAATAAATAAATAAATAAATAAATAAATAAATAAATAAATAAATAAATAAATAAATAAATAAATAAATAAATAAATAAATAAATAAATAAATAAATAAATAAATAAATAAATAAATAAATAAATAAATAAATAAATAAATAAATAAATAAATAAATAAATAAATAAATAAATAAATAAATAAATAAATAAATAAATAAATAAATAAATAAATAAATAAATAAATAAATAAATAAATAAATAAATAAATAAATAAATAAATAAATCAATGCATCAAAATCAATAAAAAATAACATAACAAGTAACATAAGCATGCAAAAATAAATAAATAAATAAATAAATAAATCAAATAAATAATATTAAATTAAATAAATTAAATAAATTGTTATAAATCAGAAAGTATTCATAAATATTAATATCATGAAGTTACTAATGTCAAATATTATAATCAAGCAAAGCACACAATGGGAACCATGATAATCAAAGGCAAGTTACCGAAATTCTAACAACTTATAACTACATGTATAATGAAAGTGACCCTTTTACACCAACACTCTCTACAACCAAAAAGATGCAAATATTAACAATATACTTGGATCCCAAAATTTATGACAACATAATGAAAGTGGCATTTCTTAGTGATGGCTTAAGATAGGAACTTACGTATATTAGTCCTATCGTAGGGATAGTCTTGGCTCGAAATGTGATTGAGGAATATGACGGATATATGATCAAGGAAGCGATAGATGGGAAGTACCCATTTTGGATAAGTGAATATAATATGCGGCATATCAAGGTGAGTCATAGCCCCCTTTCAAACTCTTTTATGTGTTTACTTTCGGGGTGAAAAGCATGATTAATTAAAATGACTTTCTCTTATGAAATGATTCTTTGAAATAATGATAATGATATGGGAATTATATTGTATGTTCAACGTGTTATATGTTATATGATGAGCTTGAGTACTGTCAAACGGTGGTCCCCTGTACACTACTATTAACTCATTTGAGGCCTGTAGTTAGAGGGTTGCGCAACTAGGACTTGTCCCCTCATCCACTATTATAGGTAACGGTGGGATGTTTGGTCTGCCTTGGTGGCCACCTTCATCGCCAGTTTGGCCTCGCGGTGCTCTAACTACTATATATTTATGGGCGTCTCCATGGCACGACCCTTGGTTATCTTTATGCACGTGATTGACAGCATGTGCTTATCATTATCTTCTCATTTGGGACAATATATCTGATTATTGGGACATAACCGGTCTTAGTAGTGGCTCAAGAACAATCTCATCGAATTATGTCATGGTAGTCTTACCATTGACCAAGCGGTATTGATATTATTTATGGTTGGATTTTATGGATTGAACATACGGTTTGGGTATTGGACCTTATATGGAATCTTGAAAGTTGTTGAATTTGGCAATATTGAAGTATTGATGACCAAATGGTTTTGGTATGATGAATGATTAATCAATTGATATATTTTCTCTCACGATAAATGTGACAAATGAGAACTTTATAATTTACCATAGAGTTCTCAACTCTTTGAAATGAATATGTAACGAGATCTACTTGCAAACCTATGCACTCACCAACTACGTTTTCGTAGTTGACACTTTTTCTTCATGCTTTTCAGGATTTAGCGTAAGCTTTGAGGAATTATATGCATCATGATTATTTGCATTGCACTTGGGAGTCAAAGATCAAACCTTGTGACGGGCGATGGAATCCGCCTGGATCATTGTAGTATATCATCTCATGTATTTGTTATTTGTTTCGTGGACTCAATATCCAAGTATAGTAGACGTATTGTACTTGGGAATTGGTTCACATGCTTGTGCATTGTAAAAATTATTTTTATCAACTAAAGCTATGGTGAATGTTATCTATTATCCTTTGTTTTGAACACTCGACTTTCTGTACATCTCATCGCTCCGCCTTAGTTGGGGTGTTACACTTTCTCTTTCCTTATTTTCTCCCCACATAATAAATTGATTAGAAACTTGCTTCTGCAAGGCTTCTAATTTCTTGCTGTCAGCATTCGGATCATGAAGTGGGTAACCTTGTTCATCAATATTTTCACCAACCACCAAACCAGAACCTTTTGCATCTTCCTTTGTTGGTTCTTCCACCACTTGGGCCTTGCCCTTATCTTTCTTAGCAGGTTCAGAAGCTTTCATTTCAGATTTCTGAACCTGTTTGTAACACCCGTTTCGTAAAAATATGGATTTCCAAAAATTTCGCCTAACGGCGTTAAATCATGCGGAAACGATTTAGGAAAATACTCAACTAAGGAAAACAGTTGAGAAAACATTGGTGGTGTTACTAATAGCATCAAATCTGTAATAAAAGAAATCCATAAGATTGCCCAACATAAAGCAATCATAACATAGTCATTACATAAGTTCCGTAAAGGAAATCAATAACATAAGGTCTATGCGAAGCTATTGGGTAAACTAAAGCCAGCTTGATCATCTACCCATCTCTCGCCAAAGCTTCACACGTCATCTCACTGTCTAACCTGAGGGGTGTCAACATATTAAAAGAAACAAGTGTTAGCTATAAAGCTAAGTAAGATAACACCAGGTTTAAGCAAAACATTTCATCCATTTAAATCGTCACTTTAAAGCATTACGTCATTTTAATTAGGCATTCATACCACCGTATAAACATATCCACATCACATATAATCATAGAGTTCATGACCCTAAGCGTGCCTAATCAATTTCATCATATCGTCTCGTTCGTTTAGTTGTGACTAGGTCACCGTTAAGTTGTAACCGAAGTTACCGTTAAGGAAAGACAATGTCGATCCATGAGTAGCACGTTATGTTCATGACATTAGGTGGGTCATCAGGCCACCCGAAAACTACTCGCCACATATGACTTGTTGCAAGGAGCCATCCGAGCAACCATTTTAACATACCTATAACCACCGTCAGGCATGACGTACCTATTACCACCGTCAGGCACCATTTATACGTACCTATTACCACCGTAAGGCACGATGTACCTATTACCACCGTAAGGCACAGGTTATGCATAACACTTAACATCTAATTAGCTCGAGCATTTATCATATTTAGTTTAGATTTCCACCTTTAACCTAAACTAATCCATACCATCATCTTTTCACGTTAGGGCCCTTAAAACGTGCACGTGTCATGGCAACCTAAAAAGGTCTAGTGTTCTAGATGAACAAGCCACATATACATGCACATAACAACATTACAACATATCATTAACCACCGTTCATCATAACATATCATATCGTAAACATATCATTAACCACCGTTCATCATAACATTTCATATCGTAACCACATGTACGGGGAAGCATTTTAGGCATAAACATCGTCGTTATTAATCCCCGAGTACCTCCCATATCAACCCAACCACCTATGAGTTATACATTACTGTTATGGAGTTTATAGTTTACGAACCATTTTCGTTGCACCCTCAGCGTGACAAAAGTAGTGTATCTTACCTGGTAGTAGTGTACGCGCGCAATGAAAGGCTAAAAGTGCTTAACAATAATCCCCGACACCTAAGATACATTAATATACAAAATATAAGTCATTTGGGACCCAAACGAACCTTACAGACCTCACGAAATTAGTCTGGAAAATCCTTCTTACGAACTTAGCTACAGTTCTTACGAAGATAGTTTGTTCTTACGAAGATAGTTTGTTCTTACGAAGATAACCAGAACGAAGATAGATTTGTTCTTACGAAGATAACCAGAACGAAGATAGATTTGTTCTTACGAAGATAACCAGAACGAAGATAGATTTGTTCTTACGAAGATAACCAGAACGAAGATAGATTTGTTCTTACGAAGATAACCAGAACGAAGATTATCTTCGCAAGTACAAAATCAGACTCAGCTAACGAATTTAACGTAATTTCGTCCAGATTTCAAAAACGACCAAGTTCTTCGATTTTTTCCATAAACGAACGATTAAATCTTCTCCCAAAACATGTTTTTGACATAAATAAACATCTTTTGATCATCAAGATCGACCTTAGACTCGTTTAACACCGTTTTGATCATTAATTAACTAAAACATAATATAAACCCTAATTCTATCAAAATCCCTTTTTAATTCAGATTTGATTCAATTAGAAACATCTTTAGATCTGAAATATAAGTAACAAATCATTGATTACCTGTAGCAAATGATGGCCGATCCAAATCGAGCCCAAAAGACACCAACAATCTACGTAAAACTTGAAGAGATGCTTTAGAATTTCAAGAAGGATTGAAAGGTTGTTTAGGTTTGTTCTTTGAAGTGATTATGGCTGCTAAAGGAAGGAGATTAGGCTAATCCTAGCCCTAATCCCGTTTTTCAACTTTCACTTTTGTCAAATTTAGTCCCTGGACTTCATATTAGCTTTATTACACCTTTAAACACCTAATGGGGATATACATAACACATGGAAGCACTTTCGCACACTACATAGACCTTTTACACATCATTAAATCTACTTTATTGTCACTCATTAAAGATAATTAAATCTCACATATAGGGCACATAAACATATACACACATATTTCCACACAAACGTATCACGGACTTCTAATTTGACCTAACGACGTTAGTCAACATGAACGATTAAGTTTTGGGATGTTACAATTACCTCCCCCTTAAGAGGATTCCGTCCCCGGAATCACTTCAGCATCAAAAAGGTGGGGATAGGTTTCCCGCATTACGGACTCGGTCTCCCAAGTCATACTTTCGCCGTGATTGTGTTTCCACTTAATGAGAACTAGATCGATAGTCTTTCGTCGTAACTTCTTTTGTTTCCTTCCCATTATAGCAACAGGTTCATCGACAATCTGCTTGTTGGGATTAATACTTACGTCCTCGAGTGGAATGACATCCGTTTCATTCGCATAGCACTTACGTAGGTAACACACATGAAATGTGTTGTGAATTCCATGAAGTTCTGGAGGTAATTCCAGTTGAAATGCCTGTTCATTAACCTTCTTAATGATCTTAAAAGGTCCAATGAATCTAGGGCTTAGCTTTCCTCGTTTGCCAAATCGTAATACACCTTTCCAAGGCGACACCTTGAGTAAAACCATTTCACCTTCTTTAAAATCAAACAGCCTCCTTTTCTTATCGGCATATGACTTTTGCCTTTCGCGAGCAACACGCAGGGCTTTCTTTGCAACATTAACTTTATCGGCCGTAATTTGTACTACTTCGGGTCCAGCAAATTGCTTTTCCCCGGGCTCCAACCAACAACTAGGAGTCCGACACTTTCTACCATATAACATCTCAAAAGGTGGCATTCCAATGCTCGCATGATAACTATTGTTATACACAAACTCAATAAGAGGTAGGTGTTTATCCCACGAACCACCATAATCCATTACACAAGCTCTGAGCATATCTTCGAGCGTTTGAATAGTCCTTTCACTTTGCCCATCCGTCTGCGGATGATAGGCTGTGCTCAACCGAACTTGAGTACCAAATTCCCGTTGAAAACTCTTCCAAAACTTGGAAACGAATCGAGCATCACGATCGGACACAATCGATAACGGGACACCATGTTTAGAAACCACTTCATCAATATACAACGTAGCGAAATTTTCCATTGGAGCATTCTCACGAACTGGGAGGAAATGGGCACTCTTCGTTAATTGATCGACAATAACCCATATCATATCGTGACCACGAGGCGTTCTTGGAAGCTTGGTTATAAAATCCATCGTAATACGATCCCATTTCCACTCAGGGATCTCGAGTTGCTGAAACTTCCCGTAAGGCTTTTGGTGTTCAGCTTTTACTTTAGCACATGTCAAACACTTCTGTACGTACATCATCACATCGTTTTTAATACTGGGCCACCAATAATCGGCTTCAAATCCGCATGCATCTTTGTGGCACCAGGGTGTACAGAATATTTAGTCTTGTGAGCTTCGTCCATCACTAACTCACGATTTCCTCCATAGAGAGGAACCCATATTCTACCTTTGTAAGTTCGAAGGCCACGACTATTTTCTTCCATTGGAGTCTGTTCTTCTTCTTTTTCCCAATAGACTCCGCTTTCACATTATCATCCTTTAACGCTTCGATTTGAGCTAATCGGATAGGTTCCAGTATATTCGACTCAATCTTTGTAATCATCGCACATAATCTACTCTTCGCATATCCTTTGCGGCTTAAGGCATCAGCAACCACATTAGCTTTGCCTGGGTGATATTTAATCTCACAATCGTAATCCTTTAATAACTCCATCCACCGTCGTTGTCTAACATTCATGTCTTTTTGAGTAAACACGTACTGTAAGCTCTTATGATCCGTATAAAGGGTACACTTCGTACCATATAGGTAATGTCGCCACAATTTCAGAGCAAAAACAACAGCAGCCAGCTCAAGATCATGAGTAGGATAATTCCGCTCATGAGGCTTCAGCTGTCGAGACGCGTAAGCGATAACTTTATCCCGTTGCATCAGTACACACCCTAACCCCGTGATGGATGCGTCACTATAGACCACTAAATCATCGGTTCCTTCGGGTAAAGTTAGAACCGGAGCTTCACACAACTTCTTTTTCAACGTCGTGAAGGCTTTCTCTTGAGCATCGGTCCACACAAACTTCACACCTTTCTTCGTTAATTCAGTCATTGGCTTGGCAATGCGCGAGAAATCCTGAATAAAACGTCGATAATAGCCAGCCAAACCAAGAAAACTCTTAATTTCAGTAGGAGACTTAGGCTGCTCCCACTTCGACACCGCTTCTATCTTTGCAGGATCTACTTTTATACCATCAGAGGAGACGACATGGCCGAGGAAATGAACTTCCTTTAGCCAGAACTCGCACTTGGAGAACTTAGCATATAGCTTTTTCTCTCTGAGGACTTGAAGGACAGCCTCAAATGCTCTCTATGTTCCTCTTCCGTCTTTGAATACACAAGAATGTCGTCGATGAAAACAATAACGAAATGGTCCAAGAATGGTCGACAGACACGGTTCATCAAATCCATAAACTTCGCTGGAGCATTCGTCAAACCGAATGGCATGACAAGGAACTCATAATGACCATAACGAGTTCGGAACGCTGTTTTGGCTACACTTTCCTCTTCAACCTTCAGTTGATGATAGCCAGATCGTAAGTCGATCTTCGAAAAAATAGGAAGCACCTTGAAGTTGATCGAACAAATCATCAATACGAGGGAGTGGATACTTATTCTTCACCGTTCTTTTATTCAGCTCGCGATAATCAATACACATGCGCATGGATCCGTCTTTCTTCTTTACGAAAAGGATAGGAGCACCCCATGGAGAGGAACTCGGACGAATGAAACCTTTATCTAAAAGTTCCTGAATTTGGGTCATCAGCTCCTTCATCTCCGTCGGAGCTAATCGATAGGGAGCTTTGGCTACAGGAGTAGCACCAGGAATGAGGTCAATAGAAAATTCAACCTCACGATCAGGAGGAAGACCTGGAAGATCTTCAGGGAAAACATCAGGAAACTCGGAAACAACCTCGACATCAGAGTCTGTAGGCTTCGCGATACGAGAATCGATGACATAAGCTAGGAAATGTGACTTAGTTTGCCGTATACAACGAAGGGCTTTCATCATCGAGATCACCTTAACATTTCCCGGCTTCTTGTCACCATAAACACGGACTCCTTTACCGTCAGGGGTAGCGATATGAACTATTTTCTTTGCACATAAGACGACAGCATCGTTTGTTGACATCCAGTCCATACCGAGTATAACATCAAAACTGGGAATAGTAGCTGGTAACAAGTTAGCAGTAAACGACCGACCCTCTATCTCTAAAGGACAATCAGAATAACCCTCACGTATAATAGACGTTGCACCGTTAGCCACTTCTACTTCTATAGGACATCGTAAGGGACTAGTAATCATGTCTAACTTAGGAGCAAACAGAGTAGACACAAAAGATTTGTTCGCGCCAGAATCAAATAACACATTAGCAGGTTTGGAGTTAACAATAAGGGTAGCAGTAACTACCTGATCATCGTCTTTTGCCTCCTCAGCCGTCATCTGAAAAGCACGGGCTTTGGCCTGGGAAGCTTCTGCCTTCTTTCCCTGATCTTTCTTCATCTGCGGGCAGTCTGCAATACGGTGCTTGGTGTCTCCACATTTATAACATCTTGCTTTGTCAGTGCATTGATCAATGGTATGACCCTGAGTTCCACACCTATTGCACCTGCGGGTCTTTGTAGAACACTGACCAGAATGGATAGATTTGCAGCCCGGACACCATTTTCCATCCTTGTCTGCCCTTCCCTTGTCAGAGGACGATGAAGATCCCTTAAATTTCTTTCCGAAACGATTTGATCCACCAAACCTCCTCTTATTGCCAGACTTCTTCTCATCCTCTTTCTTTTCCACTTTCTTATCCGCAGCAAAATCATCATCAAGCTTCTTAGACTCTTTGATAGCTTCAGTTAGAGTCTTATGCTGCCTGCATATACCTCGATAACTCGGAGGCAAACCATCAACATAGCAAGCAACTTGATCTGCATCAGTTCGGAATAAATGACCCACGAACTTCATCTTCTCCATAAAGGAACGAGCATAATCATTGATTTTACCCACTTCAGCCGTCAAGGCACGAAACTCTTTTTCCATTTTGCGCTGCTCATGAACTCCAATATACTCTTCAATAAATTTCTGTCTAAAGTTAGCCCACGTAATAGCAGATACCATAGCTGGAGTCATCGAAATGGTAATGCTCTTCCACCAGTCCCGAGCACCTTCTTTCAGCATCCTGCTAGCACACAACACTTTCTTATCCTCGGGACAATCACAAGCTTCAAAAACCATCTCAGTATCATCAAGCCATTCCATACAACCCACTGCATTAAGTGTTCCATAGAATTTCTGAGCTCCGCACTTCTGAAAACTTTCGAACTTGAATCGAGGAGCTTGAACTACATTAGGAGGAGCCACATCAACATTAACAGGGGGAACGACTACATTATTAACTGGTAGCTCAGTGTGGTGAGAAGGCACCGAGAAATTGCCATCAGTTCCTTCAGCATTTTCGGCAAGAGCGTTGTTCAGTTGCTCCTGAGTCTGTGCTAGCTGGGCCTGGAGAGTCAGCACAAGATTGTACAATTCAGCTGCATTTGGGATTTGCTCCACCACTGCTTCGTTAACTATGGGTTGATTACCAGGAGGTGGAGGCATAGGGCCTAACGAGCCTTGCCGATTGACCTGCTGAGGATTCACTCGATTTCTATTCACGTTAGCTGCAGCAGCAGTAGCAGCAGCATTAGTAGCAACTGCACGTGGATGGACAGGTGGAGTAACGCTGGCAGTTGCTCCGTCACGTTGGATGTTGCGGTTGCGAGTGTTAACCATTTTCCTTCAATAAAATGGTGGAGTCGATAAGCACGAAATAAAACAAAAGTTCGTTGGGATAAGGCTAAATCATATCATCGTAACATAAGCATCTCGTAAGCCTTATCACACTCGCACTCATCCCAGCCCATCCTACATCACATGTCATCACTAGCTAAGGCATCCTACGCGTACCTAGCATGCATATCCTAAGTTTAAGTCCAAATCCTATGGTCAATAGGCCTTGGTTCACTTAAACTACTTCTCTGATACCAAAGTGTAACACCCGTTTCGTAAAAATATGGATTTCCAAAAATTTCGCCTAACGGCGTTAAATCATGCGGAACGATTTAGGAAAATACTCAACTAAGGAAAACAGTTGAGAAAACATTGGTGGTGTTACTAATAGCATCAAATCTGTAATAAAAGAAATCCATAAGATTGCCCAACATAAAGCAATCATAACATAGTCATTACATAAGTTCCGTAAAGGAAATCAATAACATAAGGTCTATGCGAAGCTATTGGGTAAACTAAAGCCAGCTTGATCATCTACCCATCTCTCGCCAAAGCTTCACACGTCATCTCACTGTCTAACCTGAGGGGTGTCAACATATTAAAAGAAACAAGTGTTAGCTATAAAGCTAAGTAAGATAACACCAGGTTTAAGCAAAACATTTCATCCATTTAAATCGTCACTTTAAAGCATTACGTCATTTTAATTAGGCATTCATACCACCGTATAAACATATCCACATCACATATAATCATAGAGTTCATGACCCTAAGCGTGCCTAATCAATTTCATCATATCGTCTCGTTCGTTTAGTTGTGACTAGGTCACCGTTAAGTTGTAACCGAAGTTACCGTTAAGGAAAGACAATGTCGATCCATGAGTAGCACGTTATGTTCATGACATTAGGTGGGTCATCAGGCCACCCGAAAACTACTCGCCACATATGACTTGTTGCAAGGAGCCATCCGAGCAACCATTTTAACATACCTATAACCACCGTCAGGCATGACGTACCTATTACCACCGTCAGGCACCATTTATACGTACCTATTACCACCGTAAGGCACGATGTACCTATTACCACCGTAAGGCACAGGTTATGCATAACACTTAACATCTAATTAGCTCGAGCATTTATCATATTTAGTTTAGATTTCCACCTTTAACCTAAACTAATCCATACCATCATCTTTTCACGTTAGGGCCCTTAAAACGTGCACGTGTCATGGCAACCTAAAAAGGTCTAGTGTTCTAGATGAACAAGCCACATATACATGCACATAACAACATTACAACATATCATTAACCACCGTTCATCATAACATTTCATATCGTAAACATATCATTAACCACCGTTCATCATAACATTTCATATCGTAACCACATGTACGGGGAAGCATTTTAGGCATAAACATCGTCGTTATTAATCCCCGAGTACCTCCCATATCAACCCAACCACCTATGAGTTATACATTACTGTTATGGAGTTTATAGTTTACGAACCATTTTCGTTGCACCCTCAGCGTGACAAAAGTAGTGTATCTTACCTGGTAGTAGTGTACGCGCGCAATGAAAGGCTAAAAGTGCTTAACAATAATCCCCGACACCTAAGATACATTAATATACAAAATATAAGTCATTTGGGACCCAAACGAACCTTACAGACCTCACGAAATTAGTCTGGAAAATCCTTCTTACGAACTTAGCTACAGTTCTTACGAAGATAGTTTGTTCTTACGAAGATAGTTTGTTCTTACGAAGATAGTTTGTTCTTACGAAGATAACCAGAACGAAGATAGATTTGTTCTTACGAAGATAACCAGAACGAAGATAGATTTGTTCTTACGAAGATAGTTTGTTCTTACGAAGATAACCAGAACGAAGATAGATTTGTTCTTACGAAGATAACCAGAACGAAGATTATCTTCGCAAGTACAAAATCAGACTCAGCTAACGAATTTAACGTAATTTCGTCCAGATTTCAAAAACGACCAAGTTCTTCGATTTTTCCATAAACGAACGATTAAATCTTCTCCCAAAACATGTTTTTGACATAAATAAACATCTTTTGATCATCAAGATCGACCTTAGACTCGTTTAACACCGTTTTGATCATTAATTAACTAAAACATAATATAAACCCTAATTCTATCAAAATCCCTTTTTAATTCAGATTTGATTCAATTAGAAACATCTTTAGATCTGAAATATAAGTAACAAATCATTGATTACCTGTAGCAAATGATGGCCGATCCAAATCGAGCCCAAAAGACACCAACAATCTACGTAAAACTTGAAGAGATGCTTTAGAATTTCAAGAAGGATTGAAAGGTTGTTTAGGTTTGTTCTTTGAAGTGATTATGGCTGCTAAAGGAAGGAGATTAGGCTAATCCTAGCCCTAATCCCGTTTTTCAACTTTCACTTTTGTCAAATTTAGTCCCTGGACTTCATATTAGCTTTATTACACCTTTAAACACCTAATGGGGATATACATAACACATGGAAGCACTTTCGCACACTACATAGACCTTTTACACATCATTAAATCTACTTTATTGTCACTCATTAAAGATAATTAAATCTCACATATAGGGCACATAAACATATACACACATATTTCCACACAAACGTATCACGGACTTCTAATTTGACCTAACGACGTTAGTCAACATGAACGATTAAGTTTTGGGATGTTACACTGTTCCCCCTGAACTGAGGCACTACCAGATGGTACCTCAACTTGCTTCTTGGTTGCTTCGATTAATTCCTGAGTACTTGAGAGCAGACCAATAGGCACATTTCCCCCTTTGGGGACCTCAAAAGGCATTTTTGCATAAACATTAATCGCCGTCTGAATGGCCTTCAGAGGTTCCCAACTCTGCTGCAGAAGGCAATCAGAAATGCCTTTTACCATGGTAGAGAACTGAGCCCTTAACCTGAATGATGAGTTAAGGTTCAGATTCTCTTTTTCATTTAATTCTTTCAGCAATTTCCTATCTTCTTCAGAGAATGAAGGAGGAGGAGGAGGAGCAGCACCAACATTTTCCTTCTTAAGTAGGGTCAGAATTTCATCTAACTGCTTGGACTGGCCTTTAACAACTTCTTCGAGAGTAGACACAGATTTCTGAACTTCTGCAACAGCTTGATCTACCTTCTCGGAAGTGTCTGCAGTAAGTTCTAAGACCATCCTTCTGACCCCATCTTCAACCTTTTCAGCCACAGAAGCTGAAATCTGATCAACAAGAGTCTGAGAGATTTCAGACTTCAGCTTCTCAATCACATTATTACCAACGGAAGACCCAAGTTCTTTCTCATTGACACTTGGTCTTTTTACAAACTCATTCACCTCCTTCCCGACTGCCAGAACTTCTTGTTTTAGCAATTCAATACCATATGTCAAGTTTGCAACTACTGAAGCTTGCACATCTCTTTTGGCCAGTCTGAAGGCTTCCCTGATAGCTATACTGATCTTATTGCAAGAATGCACCAGCTCATTTAGCTTCCCACCTACCAGTCCCTCATTTCCAGCAACCTTGGTGAACTCAGTTCCAAGAAACATCTGAGCACCCTTCATTTCAGCGATGGAACTGGTATTGGCAGTTAGAATGATGAGTTAAGGTTCAGATTCTCTTTTTCATTTAATTCTTTCAGCAATTTCCTATCTTCTTCAGAGAATGAAGGAGGAGGAGGAGCAGCACCAACATTTTCCTTCTTAAGTAGGGTCAGAATTTCATCTAACTGCTTGGACTGGCCTTTAACAACTTCTTCGAGAGTAGACACAGATTTCTGAACTTCTGCAACAGCTTGATCTACCTTCTCGGAAGTGTCTGCAGTAAGTTCTAAGACCATCCTTCTGACCCCATCTTCAACCTTTTCAGCCACAGAAGCTGAAATCTGATCAACAAGAGTCTGAGAGATTTCAGACTTCAGCTTCTCAATCACATTATTACCAACGGAAGACCCAAGTTCTTTCTCATTGACACTTGGTCTTTTTACAAACTCATTCACCTCCTTCCCGACTGCCAGAACTTCTTGTTTTAGCAATTCAATACCATATGTCAAGTTTGCAACTACTGAAGCTTGCACATCTCTTTTGGCCAGTCTGAAGGCTTCCCTGATAGCTATACTGATCTTATTGCAAGAATGCACCAGCTCATTTAGCTTCCCACCTACCAGTCCCTCATTTCCAGCAACCTTGGTGAACTCAGTTCCAAGAAACATCTGAGCACCCTTCATTTCAGCGATGGAACTGGTATTGGCAGTTAGAGATTTAGTTAAGTCCTCCACCTTGATAAGTAGGCTTTGGACTTCGGCATTTTGTTTCTCTAACTGTGCTTCTACACTCAAAGGAGGAGGTGGCTGTGCAGAAATAGAAGCAACAAAGGGAATTCTACCAAGCCCATCCAATGCCTTTTCCAACTGCATTTCAGTTGGACTCTCAGATTCAGTAGTAGAGTCCAACTCTTTCTCAATTTCAATATCATAGTTGGTGGGCCTTGGCACTTTGTGAATTTGGGGATGTAAGTGTTGGAGTTGTGGATGAAAACGTGGTGATGAAACATAAGCAGGTGTAGAGCCGGGTGGAAAGAATGGATGTTGATGTGAAGTTTCTGGTTGGCGATATGGTTGTTCAACATTTTGGATTTCTGGGGGAGGTTGGACGTTTGCGAGGCTGAAGGTTGGCTCAGAATCAGAAGACTGATTCTCCTCCAGTAAACCCTCGTCAAACTCAAAGTCAGCAAAGGAATCAAGATTCCCTTGAGGTGGCTCATCTTCATCCCAGAGGTCAGTCGTAACTGCAGTCTGATCAGATATGCCCTGGTTCAGATCATTGGTACCTGAACCAGCTTCTGGTTCAACAACTGCTGCTGCAGATGCATCGTCACCAGATTTATTGGTTGGCTCAGCCATAGCTTCATCGCCAGAGACAGTAGACACGGGGATTGCCTTAATGATTCTCATACCGTCAACAAGAATCACTTCATCGGCCGTAGAGTCTGGAATTTCAGTCTCAGGTGGTGTCACACCAAAGACTTCATCAATTCGTGCTGCAGAAGAGTGTGAGATTTGTGAAGTTTCAGGGGGTGCGCGTGCAGACACGGACTCTATTGTGTGCTGGGCGGACACACTAATATTTTCTTCACCATCTCCTCCTAAAGAAGTTTTGGAGATGGCTGCTTGTGGGTTTCCCTTTAGACTCGATTCCTCTGGTTCTTGTTGGGAAGATCCAGAGGGGTTTGCTTCGGTACTAGTGTCCTTGGGCTGTGAGGACTTCTTAAATTTACGTCGTTTTAAAACGCCCTTTGGAGATCCTGAGGGATCTTTTGGGAGATCCTCAGGTTGGTCAGTGGATGAGGGAGGTGGTGGTTGGGTAGAAGAAGTTGCTGGGGGTTTAAACAACTTCAACATTTGACCACCAGGTGCACCAATGGGTCTCGCATTCTTTTGCGACCCGCTCGGTGACCTTTCTGAGCCAGCCGGTCGTGCTGTTTCAGTTTTAGAAATTACCTGAAGCATTGCAGCGGAGAGTTCTGGTTCTGGATCTGAAGTAGAAAGCTTTGATAGATCCCTGCAGAACTCTGTCGCCGAAGATTCAAGCCCCTCAAAGTGATACGCATCTCCAAGCATGCTTATGAAGCAAACGCTCAGAAATCTAGGGAATGAGATATGTGGACTTCTTTTCCCTTTTAATTTTGCTACCAGCAAAGTCCACCTCAATCCCATGCCACAAGTAGTACCCTATTTCTACTTGTGTCAAGGAAATCTGGTCCAAGCCACCATAATTTCCTCCAAGGCACTCGACAATCTGAGTCCAAAAATATTTCCAACTGTTTCCAAATCCAGACAAAAAGATGTGTCCAGATGTTCTCAGATTGCCATCTGCATCAACCATGTCATTATGACCAGTGGCCAGCAGAACTTCCCTGAAATTAATCCCTTTGAGCCTTTTAGCAAAGGCTGAAGAGGAGGGAAGGTAGTTCAAATGAAGGGCCTCCCGAAACCCATCAAGTGAAAGGATATACTGCTTTGTGCCTTCCTGTAAAGAAAAAGCAATGGACTTTTCATCCTTGCTAAGAGTAGCAGTATACCAGAATTCAAGTAAGTATCGATGATACATTACCTGAGGATCAGCAGTCAAGGCGTAATGGAGAGGGGATTGTTCAAGAAACGTATTTATCCTCCCCATTAAATTTTTGCCTTTGGCATTCAGTGCGGCCATAAAATTATTCATATTGAATCTAAGGGTCGACGCATCGAACCCTTGTGGCCATTGAGCACTGGCTTGACTACCTTAGATGGTTTATATTCGAAAGCAATTAAAGATTTGACTACTTTAGCCATTATATCTGCAAGGGAAAACTGAAAGTGAAAGATGAATTTAGGGTTTTGAAGTTATGAAGGAATGAAAAGTAGAGAGAGAATGATGATTGGGAGTAAATGTAAGGAGAAGTAAATGAAGGAATTGTTTTGGAAAGGGTATTTATATTTATGATGGAATACAAAAGGTTTTTCCAAATAAATAAAATAAAATGATTTTTGAAATTCAAACCCAAAAATGAAATATTATTAAAATGAAATCAGTTTTGATCGGGTTTGAAGTCCGAAAATAATTTTTGGTACACGTCCACATTTAATGCAACGACGGCTATGACCCCACATTTTCACAAAACTTTTCAACACTTTTAAGAAAGAGTGATCATTACTTTCCTTTTACGGCGCCACTTGTGTGCCACGTCAGCCAAAAACATCATTATTTAAACGTTAAACAGTAACCTTCACGTGTTCATTCAAAGACCATGTATCAAAATACATTATAACGGACAGACTTATTTCAGAAATGATATACAAAATCTGAGCATGATCAGAATCAAGAAATCTGAGCCATCTCAGTTTATACACTTATTCTGAAGTCATTTCAGAAATTCTGAAGCATTTCAGTCAAAATATTTTTCTGAAAGCAAAGTTCCCCCTTAGAGAGAAATTCTTTTTAACATAAAAATATTTTACACTTCCCCCTGAGGTGATGCTATACAGGATTTAGCATACTAATTCACTGATGAGATGTTTGAACGTTTTGACATCCAAGGGTTTTGTAAAAACATCAGCGAGTTGTTTATTAGTGGGAATGAAATGAAGCTCTATGTCACCTTTAATAATGTGATCTCTAATAAAATGATACCTGAGGTCGATGTGCTTGGTTTTGGAGTGCATAACAGGATTGTGAGAGATGGCAATGGCACTAGTGTTATCACAAAATATTGGAGTCTTTGTATACTTAACACCATAATCAGTTAGTTGATTCTTCATCCACAAAATTTGAGCGCAGCAACTGGCTGCAGAAATGTATTCAGCTTCAGCTGTGGAGAGTGATACTGCAGTCTGCTTCTTGCTTGTCCAACTAACTAATTTGCCACCCAGGAAATGACAACCACCTGTGGTACTTTTCCTATCTATCTTACAACCTGCATGATCAGAATCTGAATAACCCATTAGATCTAGACTTGAGCCTTTGGGATACCAAAGACCAAGTCTGGGGACACCTTTGAGGTATCTGAAAATCCTTTTCACCGCATTTGCGTGTGCATCTCTGGGATCAGATTGAAATCTTGCACAAAGGCATGTTGCAAACATTATGTCAGGTCTACTAGCAGTTAAGTACATGAGGGATCCCACCATACCACGATATTTTGTGGGATCCACTGGTTTTCCATTGGGATCTGAGTCCAAAGTTAATGGTGCAGAAATAGGAGTATCTTTCGATGAGACTGAATCAAATTGATATTTCTTTAATAAGTCTCTGACATATTTTTCCTGATTTATAAAAATACCATCACTGGTTTGTTTCACTTGAAGACCTAGAAAATATGCCAGTTCGCCCATCATACTCATTTCATACTCAGATGACATTATTTTAGAAAACTGTTCACACATTTTGTTATTCGTAGACCCAAACACAATATCATCAACATAAACTTGTACAAGTAAGATATCATTTTTATCATGCAATATGAATAAAGTGTTATCTATTGCACCCCTTTTAAAACCATTTTCAGAAGATGCTTAGTAAGAGTATCATACCAGGCTCTAGGTGCTTGTCTCAGACCATATAAAGCTTTGTTCAGTCTGTACACCCAATGAGGTCTTTCTTCATTTATGAATCCTGGTGGCTGATATACATACACAACTTCTTCCAATTCACCATTTAAGAATGCACTTTTAACATCCATCTGATAGACTTTGAACTCATGATGAGCTGCAAAGCTAAGAAAATTCTGATAGCTTCCAGTCTAGCAACTGGTGCAAAAGTTTCATCAAAGTCTACTCCTTCTTCTTGTGAGTAACCCTTTGCAACAAGTCTTGCCTTGTTTCGAATAACATGACCATCTTCATCCATCTTGTTTCTGAAGACCCATCTTGTCCCAATTGGTTCTTTCTTTATATTACTGGGACAAGGAACAAGTTCCCAAACATCGTTCCTTTTAAACTGATTGAGCTCATCTTGCATGGCTTCAATCCAGCTAGGGTCGTTCATAGCCTCGTCAATCTTCTTTGGTTCTATTAGAGATAAGAAGCTGACATTTAAGCATTGATCGCTTGTGGCTCTTCTGGTCTGAACCCCACTAGTGGAATCCCCAATGATTTGCTCGATAGGATGTGCTTTAGTCCACTTAGTGTATTGGCCAGGATGAATAATGATATCAGTGCAAGAACTCCTCTGAGATACTTCAGGAGGTGCTTCAGAAAAGACTACCTCAGTCTCATCATCTTCTCCTGCAGATCATGATTTGCATCATGAAACTGTTCAGATTGGGGTACTTCAGTGGAGCCTGATATCTGAGGTGAAGCAGCATGTACATCTGATCCAATAGTTAGTTCAGAAGGTAGTTTAAAACTGACTGAGGGATAAAATGGAATGTTGCTTGACTTGATTATTCTTGGTTCTGAACTTAAATGTTCAGAAGCAGGTTTAGGTGACTGATCAGATTCAGCAATAGGATCAGAATCACCGAAACTTATTGGACTTTCTGAGGGTGGTACGGGAATGGAATTCTTAAAGATTGCAGAGTTAGATTCATCAAAGGTAACATGAATTGACTCATCAACCTTTTCAAGTCTCTTGTTAAAGACTCTAAAGGCTTTGTGATTTGATGAATATCCTAGGAAGTACCCTTCATCAGCTTTTGCATCAAATTTTCCAAGCTGACTGGAATCATTCAGAATGTATACTGGACATCCAAATACATGGAAATATCCAATATTAGGCTTTCTATTTCTGAGTACTTCATAGGCTATCTTCTTGTGTCTTTTGAGATAGACAGATCTGTTCTGATTGTAGCAAGCAGTTGCAACAGCTTCAGCCCAGAAATTCTTGGGAAGACCAGATTCATTCAGCATACTTCTAGCAGCTTCAATCAGCATACGATTCTTTCTTTCTACAACACCATTCTGTTCTGGTGTGTGGGCTGAGGAGAAGTTCTGAGATATGCCAGTTTCAGTGCAGAAGGACTCCAGAGTGGCATTTCTGAATTCAGTGCCATTGTCACTTCTGAGCTGACAAACTTTTTGCTTATGCTTGAGTTCAATTTGTTTGATGAGAGCAATGATTTCAGCAGCAGCTTCACTCTTAGATCTGAGGAAAATTACCCAGCAATATCTTGAGTATTCATCAACAACAACAAGGGTATATTTCTTTCCTGCTCTTGTCTGAACATTCACTGGTCCAAAGAGATCCATGTGAAGCATGTGAAGAGGTTCAGTTATACTGAAACATTGTTTTGACTTGAATGAAGCTCTTTTCTGCTTACCCATTTCACAACCTGGACATGGCTTGTCTTTGTTGAAGGACATTGAGGGTATCCCATCAACAAGTTGTTTTCTTGACAACTTATTAATGTTCTTGAAGTTCAGATGGGATAATCTCTTGTGCCACAACCAATTTGTGTCTTCATCAGCCTTTGTGTAGAAACATTGTTCAGTGGGTGAACTATTCATATCAATGATATAAATGTTTCCTTTTCTTGGTGCAATCAAAACTACCTTTCCATCCCTGTTAAATATGGTGCCTTGTGAAATATCAAATAATACCTTGAAGCCATCATCACATAGTTGACTGACACTGATCAGGTTATATTTCAAACCGTTCACATATGCAACACGTGTGAATTTGACTTGTCCATTATTCACAACACCATATCCCCCAGTT
The DNA here is from genome assembly GCA_034093135.1 of Erigeron breviscapus. Taxonomy (NCBI): domain Eukaryota; kingdom Viridiplantae; phylum Streptophyta; class Magnoliopsida; order Asterales; family Asteraceae; genus Erigeron; species Erigeron breviscapus. Next base: position 27,837,894 of record CM067171.1, read on the forward strand.
TTTCCATTTTCATCATTTCCAAATGTTATTGAGGGCCCCTCTTGCACCCTGTATTCCTCCAGCAGGGTCTGATAACCAGTCATGGTTCTGCCAGTAGCGCTGTCAAGATACCATATATTCTTCTTTCGGTCTCCCTGCACAAACACAAAGATTAGTTCTTTTTGGGAACCCATCTGGTGATGGGTTCGCTAGACTCTCCCTTAGCAGTCTCAGATTTCTTTGGTTCATAAGGAACAGAAGGATCAAAGGGGATCTCAGTCATAATTTCAGATGACATAAAAACAGTTGGTTTGATGGGGAGCTCAACCTTTTTCTTCTCAGATTTTAGCTTGATTTGTTTGGAAAAAGGTTTTGCATTTTGTTTAGGTTGAAGAGGAGTGGTTTCAACATTTTTTAAACGTGCATTACAACTTGCACTTGTCTAGCCAATAACTGAAATTGACTCTCTAACCTCAACAAAATAGATTCTTCATTAGACACCTGAGCCTTACCTGAATCTGAGGTAGAAGGCTCAGTGGGGGAGATATTTTTCTTCTTCTTTTGGCTTTTAGAAACCTTAGATGAAGTCTGAGGGGATGGCTTTTTGGTTTTAGCCGTCCTTTCTGAACCAGTTGTCTGAGCTGTTTCAGATTTACCCTCAGATTGTTCCTGGGCCTTATCAGTCACAGTTTTCTGCTTGCCAAAAATACTTCTGATGCGACCAGATTCAACATCAGATTTGACCAGATGACCTTGATCTTCTCGTGCCATGAAACACATATCCCTTACTTCTTCTTCATCATCAGATGATTCATCAGATTCCTCCCATTTTTCAGTCTTGGCAATCATACAACTATTATTGCTTGAGTTGTTTTGAGCCATGAGAGCTATTTGGGCTTTCAGCTTCTTGTACTTAGCCTTATAACTGTCATCAGGTTTCTGAAAAATAGAATGATTAGGGGCAGATTGTGATGATGAAGGTTGACTAGATCTGCATTCCTTCATGAAGTGTCCTTTCTTGCCACACTTAAAGCATTCAAGATTAGACTTATCAATAGAAGCACTGGAAGCAAACGGTTTGCCAGATCGATTAGATTTGGCCTTAAAACGATTGAACGTTTTAGCCAGCATGGCAACCAGATCATCATTGTCATCCTCATCACAACTATGCGTTACATTATCAGAAATACCAGTTTTTAACATTTCAGAGACCATCTTCTTCATCGAGTCAGAATGATCACTCTCAGAAGTTAGTAGAGCAGTCCCATGTGGTTCAGAATTATGAACCATGACTGAACTGGTAGAAGCATGATTTTTGGCATCTTGCTCAGCCACAGCTCTCTCAGCCTTGTTCTCTTCAGTGTACTTGAAGGCTCCATATAGGGAGGCTAGAGTGTGACTGTGCAATGTTTTTCCTTGTCTCAAAACCAAGATCAAGTTTTCCCATTTAGAAGGTAAGATGTCACAAAACTTTTCCAACAAAATTTCTTTATCTTTAGTTACACCCAGGGCTTTCAATTGATTTACCAGATTAGTGAATCTGATGTAAGTTTGTGTTAAAGTTTCACCAGGGATAGCAAAAAAAGACTCATATCTTTTATTCAAAGCAACTTTTCTTGTGACAATTGTCTCATTGGTGCCTTCAAATTGTGTCATGAGTTCCTCCCACATTAATTTGAATTTTCAAGTAAAACAAGGGTGGGCATAAGAGTTTCAGGAACAGCATACAAGATCATATTATGCAGCTTGGTATCAAGGTCTACCAGCCTATGATCTTCTTCAGACCAATGATCCTTCTCCTTGGGTGAAACCCTAGGAGTCCCATCGGATTTCTGACAACAGTGGAGGCATTCAAGGGGACAAAGGGTCCTTCTTTAAGAATATTGGTCAAATGTCTTTCAACACCAGCAATATATTTGAGCATGCATGCTTTCCATGTTTGAAAGTTTTCACTGTTCCCATCAAATTTGGGAACAGGATTATTTGGAAAGTGTACATGCACATTATGTGATGGTATATTGTTGTTGATGATAGGGGGTGGAGTTGTATTAGCATTTGCATTAGGTTCAGGGCCTGAATTGAACATTTGGTCAGCCATCTTTGCAGATCAAAGGTTAATGAATTAATATAATTCAACCTTGCTGCTCTGATACCAATTGTGAGTCCCAAATATAGATGGCTTAAATACCCGACTGGCAAGTAATTCTAACTGGAAGATGACCAGTTCAGAATACGATCCAGATATGGATGAACAATACGATAAAGGTACCGAAAGTAAATGCAAGAAACAATAAGGGCTGAAACTATATAACTAATATGTATAGATCAAGTATGTAGCATTGAGACACAATGTATTTTTCAAGGTATTTGATTTATTGATATATAAACAAATACAAAGATTGTTGCGGAACAAAGATAAACACCCAAGTGTAAATATCTAAACAACCTAGAAATACAAGTGATCTAATAACTTGGAAATACTCGTAAGGATTACTTAGAGTATATCTCACAAGTTGCAATGCAAAGGTTTCAAGCAATTTGCAAGTTGTGAGAAGACTTATATTTATAGACTAAGTCCATGATGACGTGGACCAGATCGTACAATATGGTTGGGTGTATTTAAGGAATTAAAGCTAATTCCTTACATGTGTACTTTTAAGGTTTAGGTATATAAGTCGTTGATGTGACTTATCAAACCTTATTCCCAACCTTTACTATACCTTGTACTTTAATTAATAGTTAATTCTATTAACCGGGTAAAGATATGTAAAGTAAAAAGTCTTCCTCGTAATCAGTGTAAAAGTGTGTAAGTACTTTTACACTGAGATGCTTCAGTCTTCGATCAGGTAGAATCAGTTTCTGAGCTCCACATCTGAACTGATTCTCATTCTTCAGACTTCAGTCTTTGACTTCATTCTGAACGGTTTTCTGATACGTTGATCTGAACTGAAGTGAAGCTTCAGTGAACAAATTCTGAGCGACCTCAGAATTCTATACAAGTATTCTTCACTGAGCTTCAGCTATTTCTGAACAAATTATACTTGGTCGATTTTCGACCTAACAATCTCTTAACAAATTAACAGAGATGGTGATGGTGTGTTTTCCTTTCATAACAGTACCGGAAATAGTGCTGCTAACGAGGTTGTAGTCACATGTCCACCAGAATTCCCTCAACAGATGGACACACATCTCTTTTGGATCTCTATAGATGGCCCTTCTAGCTGAACATGCTCTTATAAAATCAAGCATTTGATAGTAACCTTTAACCTTGGGAGGAATTTCAAGAGATCCAAGGTAGTTATTTGGTTTAATAACCAACTTGTGGGCTTGAAAGGCTACATGATTTGATGGAACAATGCCTTCAGGATCGAAAACCTTGGACGTAAGATAGAGAGGAACATTTTCCAAGGTTTCTTGATGTTTAGGATTCTCGACGATTTCTGGTTGTTGTTGTGGTTGAGATGAAGAAGAAGTCATTTTGAGATCAAGATGATAAGAAAGAAGATGAAAGGATTGAAAGAAAATAGAAAAGATATAGAGGGATTTGAGAGTGTTTTTAGAAGATTTTGGGAATATGAGAGCAGAGAAGTGAATTATGAAAGTATAATGGAAGGTGATGTTGGTGAAGAGAGTATATATGGTATGGATATGGGCCCTATAACTGCAAACGTGAACCGTCACGCATTCTCTTTCATACGTAATATATATGAATACGTATTTAATAAATTTAAAATTAGTGGTTTTGTATATATATAAAGTACAAAATACTAATATTTAATTTAAGAAATACGTTCAAAATACATATGTGAGTAACGTATAAAAAGGATTTTGATGTGACAACTTGTACCATTTTTTCAAAGATACTCGAGTTTTACGGCGAGTACAGTGTACAAGTTGCCCATTAGGGAGAAAATCGAGGTAACCGATTGAAATTCTTATTAAAATATTAATAAGTATACTTAGTGGATATGCTCACATGATAGAGTAGTTGAGATCTAAATATATCCACTGACCAAGTTAGAAAATTTGATTACCCCATTTAGAAAACATGTATTAGTCAGCGACTTCATGATAAACATTTGCTGCTGACCAACTTTATACAATTTTTGGCAAATTGTCAGCCATCAACGGATTTTGTTTGTCTTTACCAGCAGCCGTTTGCTGCTGGACTAGATAGAGACTTTTAGCTCTCTATTGCTTTCGTTTTGCTTTTTCCCAAAGCAACAGGGATCAACGGATTTTAGATGTCTTTACCAGCAGCCGTTTGCTGCTGGACTAGATAGAGACTTTTAGCTCTCTATTGCTTTTGTTTTGCTTTTTCCCAAAGCAACAGGGATCAACGGATTTGAGAAGTCATTACCAGCAGCTGTTTGCTGCTAGACTAGATAGAGACTTTTAGCTCTCTATTGCTTTTGTTTTGCTTTTTCCCAAAGCAACAGGGATCAACGGATTTGAGAAGTCTTTACCAGCAGCTGTTTGCTGCTAGACTAGATAGAGACTTTTAGCTCTCTATTGCTTTTGTTTTGCTTTTTCCCAAAGCAACAGGGATCAACGGATTTGAGAAGTCTTTACCAGCAGCCGTTTGCTGCTGGACTAGATAGAAACTTGTAGCTCTCTATTGCTTTTTATGTCTTTGCAAGACATATTTGAACTTGCTGAAAGAAATTTTGACCATAAGGTCACTTTTCAACTTATAAGAGAGATGTAAGTTGAAGCATCAGCAGTCATGACAAGTCATGTCGCTGATTCACCATTCAGCATTCCCAACTTGCTGACCAGATATTTAAATCTGGTTCCATCTAATGGTTTAGTGAAAATATCAGCAAGTTGGTCATCAGTGGAAATGAAGTAGATTTCAACATCCCCTTTCATGACATGGTCACGAATGAAATGGTACCTAATGTCAATGTGTTTGGTCTTAGAATGCTGAACAGGATTGTGTGTGATAGCAATTGCACTTGTGTTGTCACACATAATGGGAATCTTAGAGAATTCTAAGTCATAGTCAGCGAGTTGGTTTTTCATCCAGAGGACTTGTGCACAACAACTCGCTGCTGATACATATTCTGCTTCAGCAGTGGAGATGGATACTGTATGCTGTTTCTTACTAGACCAACTAGTCAGCTTTCCCCCCAACAGTTGACATCCACCACTGGTGCTTTTCCTGTCTAACATGCAACCATCATAGTCAGAGTCAGAATATGAAACTAAGTCAAAACTGGAGTGTGGGGATACCTTTTAGGTACTTGAAGATTCGCTTGACAGCGAGAAGATGAGACTCCCTGGGAGAGGCTTGATATCTTGCACATAAGCAAGTAGCAAACATGATGTCAGGACGACTCGCTGTGAGATACATCAGCGAGCCAATCATTCCCTTATAGAGAGTGGGATTCACATGCTTACCATCAGGATCAGCATGGAGATTATTAGGAGGAGACATAGGAGTGGCTTTAGTGGTCACATTGGACAAGTCGAATTTAGCCAGCATGTCTCGAATGTACTTTTCCTGGTTAATGAAAATCCCATTAGGGAGTTGTCGAATTTGAAGACCAAGAAAGAAAGTCAACTCACCCATCATGCTCATCTCGAAATGAGAAGACATCAGTGAGCTGAACTTAGAACAAAGTTTCTTGCTGGAGGATCCAAAGATGATGTCATCCACATATATCTGGACATAAAGAACATCAGCACCCTTTCTATAGATAAAGAGGTGCTGTCAATGGACCCTCGCTGAAACTTGTTAGAGAGAAGAAATTCAGAAAGAGTGTCATACCAGGCTCTAGGGAGCCTGTTTAAGACCATAGAGCCTTATAAAGACGATAGACATGGTGTGGCTTGGCTGGATCTTCAAAACCAGGTGGCTGCTTAACATAAACTTCCTCATCGAGTTTTCCATTTAGGAAGGCACTCTTAACATCCATTTGATATACTGTGAAGTTTCTGTAAGCAGCATGTGCCAAGAATAAGCGAATTGCTTCTAATCGGGCCACTGGTGCAAAGGTTTCATCGTAATCAACACCTTCTTCTTGAAGGTAACCTTGTGCAACCAGCCTAGCCTTGTTACGAGTAACAACACCATCTTCGTCCATTTTGTTCCTATAAACCCATTTTGTTGCCAATGGGTTCTTTGTCAGCAGGTAGAGGGACAAGAAACCAGACATGCTGTCGTTTGAACTGGGTAAGTTCTTCTTGTATAGCCTCTACCCAAGAAGGATCAGCCATTGCTTCTCCTATATTCTTAGGGGTGATCATCGACAAGAAATTCACATAGAGACATGTGTTTCTAGTCGCTGATCTAGTAACAACCCCTTGAGAAGGATCACCAATCACTTGGTGAGCTGGATGACTAGAAGTCCATTTAAGTGCAGGAACACTTGATGAACCTAGTCGAGTGTCAGCGGAAGACTGGGAGATGGGTCCAGTAGAGAGATTATTGTAAGGAGAGAAGGCAATGGTAAGAATGGGTTCAGAAGTAAGATCAGTAGAGCCATTCGACTGATTTGAGTTATCATTGATGTTAGAGTCATCAGCTGACTCCATATCCTCAGCATTTGCTGATGCATCATGAAACTCTTCCTCAGTAGAGTCATTAGCCAGTGATCTAGGTTTGGCTGATGCTGCATGGATTGATCTTAAGATAGGCTCAACTGGCTCAATCGAGTAGATATGAGCAGCAACTTGCTTTGGTTCAGCATCTGCTGAACTATCCTGTTTGTTATGCTGATTATTATCAGGCAGCGAGCAAGGTGCATCAACAAATGAGTCAGCTTCCTCAGTGAGAGGATCAGCGAGCTCATTGAAAATGACTTCTGATGAAATGGTTTGGATGTCCTTAAGGGCTGATGAGCTTTCATCAAAGGTTACATGGATTGATTCATCAACCTTTTGAAGGCGAGTATTAAATACTCTAAATGCCTTGCTGATGGAGGAATAACCAAGGAAGTAGCCATCATCAGCTTTAGGATCAAATTTCCCTAGGTGATCCTTATTATTTAAGATAAAGACAGGACATCCAAAGACATGGAAGTATTTAATTTGAGGTTTCTTGCCTTTCAAAACCTCATAAGCTGTCTTGTCATGTCTTTTGACAATAAGACATCTGTTTTGAGTATGACAGGCAGTGCTGACAGCTTCTGCCCAGAATTTACTAGGCAAGGAGGACTCGCTGAGCATAGTACGTGCTGCCTCGATTAGAGTTCTGTTTCTCCTTTCATCAACACCATTTTGCTCAGGAGTTCTGGTGGAAGAGAAGTTTTGTGAGATCCCTTGATCAGCACAAAAGGATTCAAGAGTGTGGTTTCTGAACTCAGTACCATGATCACTTCTGAGTTCTTTAACCCTTATGCTGTTGAGATTTTCCATTTTCTTAATGAAATTGATAATCTCTTCAGCAACATCACTCTTAGATCGAAGAAAGATAGTCCAAGTATATCATGAATATTCATCCACAATTACTAAAGTGTATTTGCTACCCTTTAGACTTTGGACATTTACAGGACCAAAAAGGTCCATGTGAAGAAGATGAAAGCAGCCAGTGATAGAATTGGCCTGCTTTGTTTTGAAAGTGGCTCTGTGGCTTTTACCTTTTTTACAAGCACCACAGAGTCTATCCTTTTCAAATGAGAGATGAGGAAGGCCACGAACAAGGTTCTTTTTGGCCAGTGAGTTGATGGTTTTGAAATTCACATGCGACATACGCTTGTGTCATAACCAATTTAGTTCAGCAGCTGACTTAGCAAAGAAACAAGTCTCACTATCAGTTTTGATAGGAGTGAAGTCCACCAGATATACATCTCATTTTCTTGGAGCGACCAAGACGACTTCCTTGTTTACATTTACAACAGTGCCTTGATGTTTATCAAGAATCACTTTGTAGTCAGCATCACAAAGTTGGCTTATGCTGATAAGATTATGTTTCAAACCATTTACATAAGCGACCTTGGTGAACTTGATGAGACCATTTGAGAGAAGACCATATCCTTCTGTTTGTCCAGTGGAGTTATCACCAAACACTACAGTAGGGCCAGCAGCCTCTACGTAGTTATCCAGCAGGGTCTTAGTGCCAGTCATGTGTTTTGAACAGCCACTGTCCAAGTACCACACACCCTTTCCTAGCGAGCTCCGCATGGATATAACAGAAGGATTTAGACTGGTTCACTGTTAAACTCGCTGACAGCCATGTCAGCGGGATTAAAGATTTGAGTTTCAGAGGATTCATCTCTACTGATAGAGTCATCAGTAGAGAGAGGAAGAGGAGCACTAGGGTCAGTATTCTCATCTCTTGGAGAGTGATCAACAAGTTGATGAGCAGGAAGCATGTCACGATCAACTAGATAGGTGTTAGAAATCCAAAAATAGTGATAAATTGTTATCTAGAATAGAGGAATTTCTTGTTGTTAAATCATAGATCAATGATCACTAAGGTTGAGAGGCTAATAGTGAAAATTAGCATAGTTGATTAGTTAGACTATAAAAAGCCATCTCATACCTTAGAGATCATAACCTTGTCATAACTAACACATACATTACACCTTTAAATTCCAGATTTACACACAGTTACTTAATTCTCTCTCAAAACACACACTAAACACACCAAGAACACACACACTAAACCGCCATTGTTGGATTGAATTCAGTAGCTAAAATCGTGTTATAACAAGTGGTATCAGAGCGAAACATCAATCTGATGATGATCCATAACTGAATTCATTCACAATTTCATCAAAATCAAACTTAATTTCAATTCTGTTCGTCATTTTTGACCTACTGGTTTTCAAAATTAACACATCAAATCACATAAAATCACAGTTGTTTGTTCATCAATAGATTCGTGGTTATTGATAACATAATCCTATCAAGTTTCAAGTTTCAAGTTCCAATTCAATCTAAATCTCGAGATTGAATTTTGAGTTTTGGCGCGTAATTCAGGGATTTGAATCAGTTGTATTTTGTGTTGAATTTTGTTCATAATCTTGTTGCGGACATGAATTAAAGCAGTTTGATAGTGATTTCGTGATCTAACTCCTAGTAAATCGAAAGTTATTGAAGTTTTTCTAGGTCGTTAATGGAGAAAACTGCTGCTGTTCATGTTTATGGTGAAGAAGATGAATCTAAGACGATCTTCCTAAGATCGTTTTAGTTCAGTGATTAGTGATTTGTTAAGACGATCCTCACAAGATCGTTTTAGTAAAGAGTGTGTTGTGGTAGTGTTGATTCTGGCTAATTAATCCAAAAGGATTGGTTTGGTCATTTCATACACTTAGAAGTTTTTGAGAAAGAAAACAAGACGATCTTCATACCAAGATCGTCACACTTCATTCTTACCCAGAACGATCTTCAAACCAAGATCGTCTCATTTCCTTGAAAAATTTCAAACCAAGATCGTTTTTTCTTTTCAAGACCGTTTTTCTTTACAAGACCGTTTCATTTTTTTCATACTTAACCAAAATTTCACAAAGATAACCTAAGACGATCTTCTTGAGATCGTTTCACATTCTGTTCTTCAAGATCGTTTCAAGTTCTATACTTAACCAAATTTTCATTAAAATTCCAAGACGATCTTAATCAAAGACGATCTCACCCAGAACGATCTTCAAAAGATCGTTTCATTCCCAAGTTAAATCAAGATCGTTTCAATTCCTGTTTAATCAAGATCGTTTCATTTCCAGTCCTTCTCTAAGATCGTTTCATTCCCAAGTTAATTCAAGATCGTTTCAATTCCTGTTTAATCAAGATCGTTTCATTTCCAGTCCTTCTCTAAGATCGTTTCATTCCCAAGTTAATTCAAGATCGTTTCAATTCCTGTTTAATCAAGATCGTTTCATTTCATAATTTTACCAAGATCGTTTCTTTTGCAATAATAAATTCAAGTCAATTTTTCAAATCAAATCAATCTCTAATGGCTTCTCGTGAAGCATTGGCATTGGGTTCAGATACAAGACCTCCAGTTCTCTACCGTGGTTCTTACGGACTATGGAAGAAACGATTTATGGACTATGTGGAAAGTCAGACAAATGGTCATATGATGAAAGATTCCATCCTTAACGGACTTGCCGTTCATCGCCATCCCACTACTGATGCAATTATTCTGACTCCTGATCTGTTGAATGCTGAACAAAAGGATCGAACAGCTGCAGATAACAGAGCTAGGTCATGCCTATACAAAGCTCTACCGGATGAAATCTATGGCTCTGTTGATTCTTATGATACAGCTAAGGAGATATGGGATGAGGTGGCTAGACAGATGGAGGGAGCTGACGTGACTTCGACCATAAGATTGACAAATATTCTGACTGAGTTTGACAACTTCGCCAAATTGCCTAATGAATCTCTTGAAGCTGTCTACTACAGATTCTGCAATGTCATAAATGAACTGAGGAAGAACAATGTCAAGAAAACAGAGATTGAGTTAAACATCAAGTTCATCAAAGCTCTTGGTCCAGAATGGGAAGATTTTGGAACACAGATCAAGCAACATCAAAATCTGACCAAGTTCACCATTCATACTCTTATGAATCCTTCAAGCTCAATGAAAACCAAGTCCTTAGCAAAGCTTCATCAAACAAAATGCCAGAAGTTGTATCTTCTGATCCTTTGGCATTGATAGTTGAGAAGAAGATTTCTGAAGCTCTTAAAAGACAAATGGTGGTTGTTTCTTCGTCTGATGAGGAGGGAGATGATCTGATGGCTACAAGAGATGGTGTTTCAGATGAACTATATCAAGCTCTTGCCGCAGTAACTAAGCATTTCAAGAAGAGATTTTACAAAGCGAGGCCAACAAACAACAATCTCCACACTTCTTCAACAAGTGCATTTCCCAAGAAGGAACACTATCATCCAAGGAACAATGAGCAAGGTGAAGCACATGGATCAAAGTATAGTGAAAAGAAGGAAGCCTATGAGAAACCAACTGTTGAGAAGGGTAAGGCATCAGACAAAAAGTGTACAATTGTGGTATTCCTGGACATTTTGCCGTTGACTGCAAACAACCTCGAAAGCGGGACTATGAGTATTACAAGCAGAAGATGCTGTTAGCCAAACAAGTTGAAGCAGGACATGCATTGCTTGCCGAAGACGACAAATGGCTGTTGCTCACTGATGATGAAGATCAAGATCTCTCCGCTAATGTTTGCTATATGGCGAGATTAGCCAAGAACAAAGTCCTTGAAGCAGAAAGCACTGATGATGAATACCCAGATGATGAGGTAAATCTCGACTCTACTTTTTCTTTGGTTAAAGACAAAGAGTCTTGTAGATTAGCTTTATCTAATTTAACAACTCATATCAGATCTTTAGCCAACAAAAATAAAAAATTGACAAATAGCATTTCATTTTCTAAAAGTGAATTTACAAAACTTCTTGAAGAACATTCAAAATTACTTTTTGAATATGATGCTATTAAACAAGATTTTCAAGCTTACAAAGATAAGATGTTGGTTAAAGAATGTGAGTTGAATGTCACTCCTGATTTTAAGTTATTACAAAAATGTCAAAATCTAGAAAAGACCATTCAAGATCTTGAAAAGACCAATCAAGATCTTGAAATTCAAAAGACCAATGAATGGCTTCGGGCAAATGCAAGACAAATGGATGTTGATATTCTCAATAAAAAGCTTCAAGAAGCTAAACCAAACAATGTTGAACTTGAAAGGAAGATTTCTGATTTAAATCATAATTGTTTTCTGAAAGGCATTGAGATTGATAATCTTGAAAAACAAGTTGAGGAATTTAAAAAGAATATACTTTCTATCAAGAAAAGTTATATAAAGTTGAACAAAATCCTCTCTTGAATTTCACTGCCTATTTCAACAAGTCAAAAATTGACAAAACAGAACTTCTTCTTGGGTTGGGATTTGAGAATATCACACCATTACAAAAAGCCAAAGAGGAAATTGAACCTTTGTATGATGAAAAATTTCTACGCCTTGGTATGATACAACAATTTATTCGTCCATTGGATGATGAATTTGAGACTGATGAAGTTGAGAGAATACCAAAACAAGAATTTTTGGTTAATTATGATGCAATAAATGATTCATACAAAACAAAAGAATCTTCAATTTTCAAATTGGAAGAAATTGAATCAAATTTTCAAAACCAAGAATCTGTCGGTACTCCACCTAAACCAACTAAAATGTACTTTCCAACCACATTTTTGGAAAAACAAATAGAGGTTTACAACAAAAGGTGGAATCTCAACAAAAAGTTATCGATCATCTCAAGTCTCAAAGTCCGAATTCAAAGGATAAATATATTGTTGTTGATACTAAGAAAGTTTGTGAGAATGCTTCTACTCACACTGACCAAAGTGTTTTAGTAGACAACTCTACCCAAACTACTTGTGATTCATCTACCAATACCTCTACCCAGACCTTGACTGATTTTCTTGAATGTACTTGTCAAAATACTGCTACATTTATAGCTGATGATTATGTGCAATCTGATTTATCTAATGAAGAACTTGCACATAGTTTAGTTTTGATATGGTACTTCTATAGGTTTTTCACATGCAACAATGTTGATGAGTTAGTTGTTCACCCTAAGACTAGTGCTAGTATAGGTGTTGATACGATTACTCAATTTTCTTGTGAGACCAAAGATGTGTCAGTTCAAGTTGACCTAATTTCTGAGACTACCCATAATGTGAAGTTGGACACGAAGATTCCTGATTTTTCAAAATTTTCAAATAAATCTAAACTTAATCAATCTCCATTGAAATTTTCTTTTTCAAAAGATTTTACGAAAATTGATTTTGATAAATTCATGGAGGGAGAATATGTTTTTGATTCAGAAACTGAGAAAAAGATTGAATCTACCAAAATCAAAGTGGAAACAGAAATGGAATCTCAAAAACCATTGTCCAAAGCTCCAACTTCATATTACTCAAAGAAACGAGTTAAGACCAAACTCGTCAAGACTGAACCAAAGACCTTTACTACCCCTGTAAAACATGTCAAAAAGGAACAAGCTGAAACCACACTCAGGACAAAGTACACCAAAGTGAAACTTCCGAAAGACTACTCTAATGCTTCTAAAACTAGCTCTCAATCTAGTTCTATACCTAAGGTGTCTAAGTCTAGTACAATTTCGCTAACTAAGGACACATCAAATGGTTCAACTAGATATAGGGATAGTTATGGATGGTTTTCTCATGATAAACCAAAGAAGCAAGAAGTTTCCTCACCTCCAAAAGATTCCAAAAAGATAAAAGTGTTTAAAACTCCTAGTTCTAATCTTCTTAATTTCAATTCCACAGGTGGAAAGAGCTTAACTAGTGGTGCTAGATGGGTTGCTAAATCTTTAGTACCTAAGATCACTAGTAATCTAAAGAAAGTTGAGAAAAAGAAGAATAGAAGGAGGGGAAAGACTGTCAATAGGAGAAAAGTGTTCCTGTTAAACAAAACAATTCTGATTTGTCAATAAATGTTGAATGTGCCAAGGCAAAGCCGTGTGAGCTTGTAAACAATTTTAATTCCTGTGTGGTGGAGATGAATGCTTGTAGACATGTTACTTTTAATTCTTGTGAATGTTCGTACATTTTATTCAAATATGTTTGTTGATAATATACTTGTGAATGCTTATGTTGATTCAATAACATGTTTGAATGTATCCTAAGTTATACACCCTGCCTGTTTTATCTAACCAAAAAGGACCCGTCTTCAAGTGGGTACCTAAAAACAGTTAAATTTCTTGATTGCAGGAAATAACCATCTGTGTTTGGATACTCGATTCCGGGTGTTCGAAGCACATGACTGGAAATAAATCTTTGCTGAAGAATTTTGTTGAGAGATTCATGGGAACTGTTCGCTTTGGAAACAACAATTTCGCTCCTATCTTAGGTTATGGAGACATTGAACAAAATGGAATTATCATCAAGAAAGTTCACTATGTTGAAGGATTAAGTCACAACTTGTTCAGTGTTGGACAAATTCTGTGATAACAATCTTCAAGTTCTGTTTCGAAAATCTCTTTGCAAAGTCCAAACTCTAGATGGAGTTGATATTCTTTGTGGTGATCGTGATGATAACCTGTTTACCGTCATTCTTGATGATAACCAACCAACTGATAATATTTGTCTCATTTCAAAGGCTACTTCAAAGAATTCTTGGTTATGGCATAGAAGGCTTTCTCATCTGAATTTCCAAACCATCAATACTTTGGTCAATAAGCATCTTGTTGAAGGCTTACCTGACTATAAGTATGAAAGTGAGTATGTTTGTCCTTCTTGTGCTGTTGGGAAGATTAAGAGAAATTCTCATAAACCGAAGAAATCTCCAAATTCTTTAGCACCTCTTCATTTGCTTCACATGGATCTTTGTGGGCCAATGAAAGTACAAAGCCGAAATGGGAAGAAATACATCCTGGTTATTGTTGATGATTATTCAAGATATACTTGGGTCAAGTTCCTTGCATCCAAAGATGAAACAACTCAGATGTTGATAGATTTCATCACTAATACTCAAGTAAATCTTCAACTTCCAGTTCGTTACATCCGTTCAGATAACGGAACTGAGTTCAAGAATGCTGTTTTTGATGAATTCTGCAAATCCAAAGGTAACTCATCAATTCTCAGCAGTTCGAACCCCACAACAAAACGGTGTTGTTGAAAGGAGAAATCGATCGCTGGTGGAAGCATCTAGGACAATGCTTGCTTATTCCAAATTGCCATCCAATATGTGGGCTGAAGCTGTTGACACTGCTTGTCACACTCAGAATCGGTCCATTATCAATCAGCGGTTCGAAAAGACTCCTTATGAGGTTGTTAACAAACAAACCAACATCAACTACTTTCATATATTTGGGTGTGTTTGTTACACTTTGAATGATCGGGAGAATCTTGGAAAGTTCGAGAAGAAAGGTGATGAAGGATATTTTATTGGTTATTCCAAAACATCAATTGCCTACCGAATCTATAATCG
>CM067171.1:27853790-27909213 GCA_034093135.1 Erigeron breviscapus
CGTTATTTTTGAATTTATCAAATATAATTTTGATCGGGTTTTGAAGTCCGCATTAATTACATCACATCACACATAAATGTGTGATGGTTTACAGCCCACAAAAGTAACAACTTGTACTTTTTGTTTTCCCAAAGTAAAAAGACCATCATTGTTTTGAAAAACTTACATGCCACGTAGGATTCAAGATAAATATCTTTGAAAAAGTTTGCTTACGTGGCACATACAAAGACCAAGTATTTTGAAAATATCATGACAAATTTCAGTACATCTGGAGGTTGACTAGACGCTCCAGTATCACTGGTGGATTAGTCCAGTGAACATGTACTGATGGTACACTGGAGGGACACTCCAGTAAAGTACCAGTGAAACCATTTTTGAAAGACTGGTAACCTCAAACTTGCACGTCAACTAATATAGACAAATGAGAGGGACACATTTACAAGAAGACAAAAGTCAACTCAAACACGCACTTCAACCTATCCGTTTACCAGTGAGAGGGACACATTTACAAAGCACCAGTAATATTTTCTGAAGAATTTGTCCAGTGAGAAAATAAATTCCCCCTGAACTTAATACATTTTTAAAGAAAATAATTTTCAAGTCTTCCCTGGAATGAAAAAATAACAAAGAAACAAAAAAAAAAAAACAAAAAAAAAAAAGTTCCAAAAAATGAAAAATAAAAATGAAAAAAAATAAAAAAACAAAAAAAAAAAAGAAAGAAAACAAGTTTATAAAGAAAATATTTTTCAAGTCTTCCCTGGAATGTTTCTCCAGAAATCTAATTATTGCAAAGATAGTACACAATGGCGTTCAATATCTGAGCAATCACCAGATTTAAGGATTTAACATTCCCAACTCACCAACAAGATATTCAAAAGTTTTGACATCCAGTGGTTTGGTAAAAATGTCAGCGAGTTGTTTGTCAGTGGGAATAAAATGGAGTTCAATGTTGTTTTTCATAATATGATCACGAATGAAGTGATACCTTAGATCAATGTGCTTCGTTCTGGAGTGCATGACTGGATTGTTTGAGATAGCGATGGCACTTGTATTATCACAAAAGATTGGAGTCTTTGAATATTTAATACCATAATCAAGCAACTGGTTCTTCATCCAGAGTATCTGAGCACAACAACTGGCTGCAGACACATATTCAGCTTCGGCAGTGGATAATGAAACTGAAGTTTGCTTCTTACTGGTCCAGCTGACCAGTTTGCCACCAAGGAACTGACATCCACCAGTAGTGGATTTCCTGTCTATCTTACAACCTGCATGATCTGAATCTGAATAACCCATTAGATCCATGCCAGAGCCTTTGGGGTACCAAAGACCTAGACTGGGAGCACCTTTAAGGTACTTCAGTATGCGCTTTACAGCGAGCATATGAGATTCCTTTGGATTAGACTGATATCTGGCACATAAACATGTTGAAAACATAATATCTGGTCTACTGGCAGTTAAATACATCAGTGAACCAACCATGCCTCTATATACAGTGGTGTTCACTGGTTTACCATCTGGATCAGAGTCCAGTGTCAGTGGTGCAGAAATTGGAGTTGGTTTAGATGGTGAAGAGTTCATATCATATTTCTTTAAAAGATCTCTAACATATTTTTCCTGATTAATAAAAATGCCATCTTTGTTTTGTTTAATCTGGAGTCCAAGAAAATATGTTAATTCACCCATCAAACTCATTTCATATTCAGTGGACATGATTTTTGAAAATTTTCTGCACATGTTTTCATCAGTAGACCCAAAAATTATATCATCAACATAAATTTGTACCATCAACAGATTACCTTTCTCATGGAGAATGAATAAGGTATTGTCAATTGCACCTCATTTAAAACCATTTTTCAACAAATGTTTAGTCAGAGTACCATACCAGGCACGTGGGGCTTGTCTGAGGCCATATAGCGCTTTGTCCAGACGATATACCCAATGTGGATGCTTGTCATCAACGAAACCTGGAGGTTGTCTGACGTAAACTTCTTCTTCAAGCTTTCCATTCAAGAAAGCACTCTTTACGTCCATCTGGTAGACCTTGAACTGATGATAGCAAAAAAAAAAAAAAAAAAAAAAACAAAACAAAAAAAACAAAAAAAAAAAAAAAAAAAAAAAAAAAAAAAACAAAAAAAAAAAAAAAAAAAAAAAACAACAAAAAAAACAAAAAAAAAAAACAAAAAAAAAAAAAAAAAAAACAAAAAAAAAAAAAAAAAAAAAAAAAAAAAAAACAAAAAAAAAAAAAAAAAAAAAAAAAAAAAAAAAACAAAAAAAACAAAAAAAAAAAAAAAAAAAAAAAAAAAAAACAAAAAAAAAAAAAAAAAAAAAAAAAAAAAAAAAAAAAAAAAAAAAAACTAAAGAAACACTTACTAAAACAAATAGACCTTGAACTGATGATTAGCAGCGAATGCTAAGAAAATTCTGATCGCTTCAAGTCTAGCCACTGTAGCAAAAGATTCATCAAAGTCGACATCTGACTGGCAGTAGCCTTGTGCTACCAGTCTGGCCTTGTTTCTTATTACGTGCCATCTTCATCTACTTTGTTTCTGAAGACCCATCTTGTTCCAATTGGTTCTTTCTTTCCAACTGGAAAAGGAACCAGATACCATACCTTGTTCCTTTCAAACTGGTGAAGCTCTTCTTGCATAGCAGTCACCCAGTTTGGATCTTCCAGAGCCTCGTCAATCTTCTTAGGTTCATTCAGTGATAAGAAACTGACATTTAAGCATTGATCACTGGAGGCTCTTCTGGTCTGAACACCACGACTGGAGTCACCTATGATCTGATCAATAGGGTGAGCTTTTGTCCATCTGGAGTACTGACCAGGATTGTTACAGACAACAATATCAGTGCAAGAATTCAGTTGAGTCTCCTCTGAAGTTGCTTCAGGAGGAGGGTCTTCATAAACTACTTCAACATCTTCATCTGATTCATTTAAATCACGATTTGCATCATGAAATTCTTCATATGAAGGCATTTCTTGTAGTACTGGTTCAGTTTGGTCACCAAACAACATTTCTGGTAATTCTCAACTGACACTGATACTGGAGGAGTAGTACGCACATCTGATCCAATATTAATTTCAGAGGGTAGTTTGAAAATAATAGAAGGATAGAATGGAGTACTACTGGAGACATTCTTTTTCTGAACAGGTTCCAGATCAGGATGACTGGAAACTGTGTCTGGTGAATCATCCATTTTGTCGTTTATTGGATCAGATTCACAAAAGACAATTGGAGTACTGGGGGAGTGTTAAGGGCTGGCTTCTTGTTGATTGCAGCATTTGATTCATCAAATGTTACATGAATTGACTCATGGACCTTCTCCAGTCTCTTGTTATAGACTCTGAAGGCCTTACGAATGGCTGAATAGCCTAAGAAATACCCTTCATCAGCTTTGGCATCAAATTTGCCTAACTGACTGGAGTCGTTTAGGATGTAAACTGGACATCCAAAAACGTGAAAATAACCAATGTTTGGTTTTCTATTTCTTAAGACTTCATAGGCTGTCTTTTTGTGTCTTTTGATGTACACTGATCGATTCTGGGTATGGCAAGCAGTTGCAATTGCTTCTGCCCAGAAACTGGTAGACAGACCAGATTCAGCAAGCATACTCCTGGCAGCTTCTATCAGCGTTCGATTTTTCCTTTCCACAACTCCATTTTGCTCTGGAGAGCGGGCTGAAGAGAAGTTCTGGGAGATGCCAGTGTCAGTACAGAATGACTCCAGAGTTGCATTCTGGAATTCTGTTCCATTGTCACTTCTTAACTGACACACTTTTCGACTGTACTTGAGCTCAACTTGCTTGATGAGACTGATGATTTCAGCAGCAGCTTCACTTTTGGACCTCAGAAAGATCACCCAACAATATCTGGAGAATTCATCTACTATCACCAGGGTGTATCTTTTACCAGCACGAGTCTGAACATTCACTGGACCAAAGAGGTCCATATGAAGCATATGAAGAGGTTCAGAAATGCTGAAATTCTGTCTGGTCTTGAAACTGGTACGCTTTTGCTTACCCATCTCACATCCTGGACATGGTCTTTCCTTTTTGAAGGAAACTGAAGGTATCCCATCTGCAAGTTGTTTTCTGGACAACTTGTTATGTTTTTGAAATTTAAATGGGATAACCTTTTATGCCATAACCAGTTTGTGTCTTCATCAGCTTGAGTATAGAAACACTGCTCATCTGGAGAGCTTTCCATATCCATCACGTACACATTCCCTTTCCTGGGAGCAATCAACACTACCTTCCAGTCCTTGTTGAATACGATGCCCTGAGCAACATTGAATAAGACTTGATAGCCATCGTCACACAGTTGACTTACACTGATCAAGTTATATTTCAAACCATTCACAAATGCAACTCGTCTGAACTTGACTTATCCATTGTTCAGAACACCATATCCCTCAGTCTTTCCACAACCATCATTTCCAAAAGTGATGGAGGGTCCATCAGAAATGGTGAACTCCTCCAGTAGGGTCTTACATCCGGTCATCGTCCTGCCAGCTGAACTGTCAAGATACCAGATATATTTCTTTCGATCGCCCTACACATACACCAGATATTGATCAGTTAGATTTGGGAACCCATCTACTGATGGGTTCACTGGAGCCTCCCTTATAGGTTCCAGGGGCAATCTGGTCTAGTTCACTTACTTCAACAGTGGTCTTAGTTGAGAAGACCACTGGAGTTGATAGTTTTGAAACCTTTTCATTTTTCTCAACTGGAGAAATAAATTTGTCTTTCTTTGAAAAAGGTTTTGTATTTTGTCTAGGGCCAGATGAAGTACCCTCAATAAAGTTTAATCTTGCATTAAAACTTTGTGATTGACGAGTCAGAATTTTAATCTGGCTCTCTATCCTGGACAAAATATTTTCTTCAGATGATACCTTAGCCTTTCCAGTCAAAGCTTCATAAACAGTTGTGGGCCTTAACACCTCTGGTAATCGATCGATTACTGGTATTAATGATGCTACATGAGTATTTCCATCTAAGTATGCACGTTTTTGAGCAGAAAATTGATTTACTCCAGCATCATATGGCTTTTTGGTTTCTAGCCATGACTTAATAACCAGTTTTTCTTTCTCTAAAATGATCTCAAGATCTTGCTTTTCTTGAATCAATTGTTCAGTTACCAGAACCTGGGCTTGAAATGCCAGTTCAATGTCTTGAAGTTCTTTAATTTTGATTTTAAAGTATTTATTTCAGAAGAATCTGTTTCTAGACCATTTACACCATCAGATCTAACAGTTTCTACAAAAATTAAATCAGAATTAAGAGCTTCAGCAATGTCCAATTTTAGTTCTTGGTCAGTTACATTATCATAATCACTAACCTTTTTAATAACAATGTCCACCCATCGTCCAGATGTGACATCTCCCTTCACCAGGAGCTCTTCGTCTGCTATAGCCATGTAGCAGCAATCTCTTTCCTCTTCTTCATCAGCAGATGAGTCATCAGAAGGAACCCACTTCTCTTCAGTCATTGCAATCATGCACTTATTATTTGTTTCAATTTGTTGTGCCATGAGAGCAATTTGGGCCTTAAGTTTTTTATATTTCAATTTATAGCTATCATCAGGCTTATTATTTGAAGAGAATGGACCAGGCTTGGATGCAAACTGGTTGGACCTGCACTCTTTCATGAAATGACCCTTTTTGCCACACTTAAAGCATGTCAAATTGGTCTTGTCAGTGGAAGAACTGGATGTAAATTGTCCAGATGGCTTGTTTGCTCTTGCTTTGAAACGGTTGAACGTTTTAGCAATCATTGCAACAAGGTCATCATCTTCAGTTTCATCACAACAGTCTGGAGAGATTTGACTGGTTTCTCCAGAATCCATAAGTTCAGACACCATCTTCTTCATAGAAAATACATTCTCAGAAGATATCAGTGCTGTACCTTGTGGTTCAGTATGACTGACCACAATAGGAGTACTGGAAGCATGGTTATAGGCATCTCTTTCTGCAACCACTCTCTGAGCTTGATTTTCTTCAGTGTACCTGAAAGCTCCATAAAGAGTTGAGAGAGTGTGTGTGTGCAGAGTTTTTCCTTGTCTTAAGACTAGGATCATGTGAGACCATTTGGTGGGAAGAATGTCACAAAATTTCTCCAGAAGTATATCCTTGTCCTTCTCAACCCCAAGACCTCTCAGTTGGTTTATGATACTCATAAATCTGGTGTAAGTACCAGTGAGAGACTCGTTAGGTTGAGCAAAAAATGACTCATACCTCTTGTTTAAGGAGACTTTTCTGGTGACAATGGTGTCATCTCCTCCTTCATGTTGGTTAAGAAGCTCATCCCACATGGTTTTGGCACTAGGAAAAGAACTAGTGTGGGAATGAGGGTTTCTGGAACAGCCCCGAGGATCATGTTTTTAAGGAGGGTGTCTAGATTCACCAATCTCCTCTCCTCTTCAGACCAATGTTCCTCCCTCTTTTCCCTTCCCCTTCTAGATCCAGAAGGATCAAGAAGTGGATTGAGAGGTGATGTAGGTACATATGGACCTTCGTTTAAGATCTTCATCATGTTCCTCTCAATACCAGTGACATGCAAAACCATCCTAGCCTTCCACGTACCAAATTCATCGCTGTTCCCACTAAATTTAGGAACAGGATTATTCGAGTAGTGCACATGCACGTGTGGAGAAGCAGGAGTAGGAGGAGGAGGTGGTGGATTAGTGTTATTAACATTTTGAGGTTCATTTTGATCAGTGATATTTACATTAGGATCGGGACCAAGACTAAAACCTTGTGTATTTTCTTGGTTAGCCATCGAGAAACAGATCTAGGCAATGATTAGCCTTCTGCTCTGATACCAAATGTGAGTCCCGTTTAAGTGCAAGACGGTTAACCTAGAAAGTGTAAAATACAACAAGTCTAATAATCACTAGATATGGACTAGTATTACTTGTAAATAAATATGCAAGATATATAAACTAAGTAATACAAGACTTAAAGCAATAAACAAGTAAAGTGGAACATTATGTATTTTTCATGGGTATTTCATTTATTGATGTGTAAATAAAATACAAGGTTGTTGCGGAATCAAGATAATACAATGAAGTATGTATCCTAACAACCTATGAGTTACAAATGATCTATATTTGTCAAATAGCTCTTTAGGATCGAGATACTTAAAGTTGTGAAGTATCCCTGTTTAAGATCGAGAGTATTTTAGACAAATTCACTTTCATGCAAAGTGTATGCTTAAAAAGTATTTTACTCAAGGAAATGACTTTGTATTTATAGGCAACAAAATTCACCAGTGAATTTTGTGCCGTACAAATATGGTTGCATACATTTAATGATCTGACAAGAACATTAAATGTATTAGATAAGAATAAGGATAAAGTCACATCAAGTGCAAGTGTATCCTTATATCCAACCACCTTAACACACGTATACTATGTTAAAGAACAAGTGGATTGTTCTTTGGAAAGTGTGTTAGGCATAAGTCAAACCTTGATATCAGTGTTCAGACTTGTAGGATCTAGAACATTGATAATCCTCCAGTGAACAGATCTGGTAAGACTTTCCAGTGGACTCCGCCATTTGTAAAGTCTTCTTCCTTCAGACTTCAGTCTTTGACTTCAGTCAGAATGTCTTCAGTAGAGTAGATCTGGACTGGGGTGAAGTCTTCAGTGAGCTAATCTGGAGAATGCTCCAGATTACCTATACAAGTATTGCTCACTAGTCTTCAATTATTTCTGGACAAATCTTTAGAGGGACTCCAGATTCCAAGTCTGGAGTAGGTCCAGTCGAACATGTTTTCTGGTCAGTTCTTCAGTGAGGCTCCAGAAGTCGGGTCTGGAGCATGTCCAGCAAAACATGTTTCTTGACTTATCTTCGATAAGGTTCCAGTAGTCCAGTCTGGACCAGTCCATTAACTCTGGACTAAATCTGGACCTAACACAAAGAAGTTGTTGAAATTTGCACTCAACCTGATTGTCCTATTTGTGAAGTTGTGAATTCCTCTGTGCAAACTAAATGTGATGTTGTTGAGACTACCGAGTCATCAACTCCGACTGATCTTGATTGTGTTTGTGACAAGAGTGAGGTGTCCAAAAGTTTTCCAAAATCTATTTCTTCCAAACCAAAAGTTGATGTTCCAAAGAGGGTTTACACGGGTAAATCTTCTAAACCTTTTGAAAGAAAGGTGTCTCAGTTTACTAATTACTCCTTGCAAAAGGGTAAGAAGTACACTAAGAAACCTATTTTTGATGGAACAACTACTTTTGTGTCTTTTCTATCCTTCGAGGATAATTCTGAACATCTTTCTCAAGCAAAATCTCAGTTGACAAAATCAAAATGGAAACCGATTTCAAAAGATAAGTCAACTGAGTCAAAATCATTCAAATATTCATTTTCTGAGCTTTTTGATCTTGCACCAAAACCTGTGAAAGCAGTTGTGCAAAAAGTGAATGATTTTGTTCCGAAAAATCATTTCTCAAATCAATCTCCCAAGATTGACAAGTTTTCAAAGAATTCAAATGATTTTTCACCGTTGCTTCCACGAAAAATGTTTTCAACTAAAACACCGGGTTTTAGTTCTCCGTGGAATGCAACCTCTATTCATCAAATCGATGAGACTTACATTTGGACTTTCAAGAATTCAAAAACCATTGGACCCAATCTCAAATGGGTTCCAAAAGTGATTTCCAAGTGATTTGATGAATAGTGGCTTATGCACACATCAGTGTATAACCCGTTCTAAAACAGTTTTCGTAATTTCATTTCTTTTAGAAAAATCCAAAAAGATTTTCATTTTCTTATTTTGAAAAAATCCAAAAAGATTTTCTCTTTTCATCTTTTTGTTTATTTACTTTGTCTTTGAGTTTCTCACAATGTTTTGGATGAGATGCAAGGCATCGAACGCCTTTGTGTACTGCCTTTGTTGTCTCATTTTTAATATTTGTGAGTAACTTTCAAACCTTTTACTCACCCTTTATATGCAAAAACTTTGTTTATATCATGCATATATTTAGGGGGAGTTTGTTTATAAAATCAAAACTTCCAAGTGTTTAAACTCATTTTCCATCTTAAAACACTTTGGAAGATTTTCAAACCATTTTCGATCAAATTCAAAGAAGTTCGGTGTTAGATTTGCACATGAGAGTTTAGGCCACTCATAAAAACTCCATGATCTTGTCATCGCCGATGAGATCTAACCCCGGAGTTCTATTCTCAATTTTAGATTGTGAGGGTTTATGAGCGTGGTGATGATGTTTGTGCAAATAGGACATGAGGGAGTAGTCGAAAAGTGAGAGGTTACGGTGAAATGATGATGTGAGAAAGGGCTAAAAGAAATGAAAGCCCTCCCAAAATAAAAAAAAAAAAGATAAAAAAAAAAAAAAAAAAAAAAAAAAAAAAAAAAAAAAAAAGAAATAAAAGCCCTCCCCAAAATTCTCAAAAAGCCGGGTCAACACGTTTCTATCGAATTTCATATGTTGATTTCTCGATATTGAAGAAGACTTCATGGACCCAGTGAAGCAATGCACATCTTTACCTAACCACTCAAGTATTTCTTAACAAATGCTTGTTTTATTCTCACGGAGATTTTCACATTTCTATCGACTCTTTATTTGGAAGATGTTGATATTGAAAAAGGGAGACACTCTGCTCCGGTCCCCGACTTCATTTGATCACTATTGAGTCTAGAGCGTACTTGAAATATTCTTTCATTTGACTAGGACACAATGCGTCTTTATATGTCTTTGTGACATTGCATATCTTTGTGATATTGCCGGAACATTCGTAGTGATATCATATTTTTGATACTCCACGATGATCGAATGGAAATCCTACCAATGCTAACATCTTTTCCAACGTTGAACGTAGGTCTCACATTTTCATTTTATGAATTTGTTGAGTAAACGAGAAGTCTATGTGACCTCGGATTTATTTCCCAAAAGTCTTTGAGGATAGTAAGACATGGTCATCGAACGCCTTTGTGACACTGACCATGAATTTCATTCTTTAAAGCAATCTATCGGTTGAAAAGCCATAGACCGAACCATTTAGAGATAAGCTTTGTGCGTTTCTCGATGATAATGGGAAGTCCTAAAAATAGTAATCGTATTTTTAGGCCACACCATTAATCCTTTCGATTTTTGGTTGTGTCAACGGATCATTTTTATCCGGATTTCATTTCTCTTCACACAAACAAAAAGAACACAAACACCATTATAACATACTTTTTCCAACAACGCAACCTCACATTCTAGTTCACCAATAGGTTCATTGGGAATTGGGTTGGGTTACTTTGCTTGCTTGTTGTTTGTTGGTATCTACCGTTTTGCTATCAATCATTATTGTATGATGAACACGTTCCACATATTCATCATAAGGGGGAGAAATGATTAAATGATTGATAGATAGAATTCAAGGATATAGGTAGAATTTGATTGATAGAATTTGATTGATGATATTCATTGTGTTTGGTTGTTCAAAGGATCGTTAGTTTAGGTGAAGAGATTGAATAATTATCGTGATATGTTGAAAGTTGAGAGATTGTTTGAGAAAGTTAAAGAAAGATTGATTCGAGATCGAGTATATTCAAGATGATGTACATGGTCGATGTTTGAAAGTTTTATTGAATAATTGACCATTGTTTGATGATTAGAAGAGTTTGAGATTGAATGGAGATTGTTATTTTGATAGATACTTGGATTGTTAAGATCCAAAGATCGTTCATAGTCTGAAGAGATTGTTCATTTGAGGGGGAGCAAGAGTAAACTCATGAATGTTAAATATGCTCCGAAATGATTGTTTGTTCGAGGAGGAGCAAGAGATTAAAGATTTGTTATTGAATTATTTGCTCCGAGATAGTTGTTTGATTGAGGGGGAGCAAATGTTAATTGATCAAAGAATCAAGTGCTCCAAGATGTTTATTGATTCAGAGACAAGTTAGACCAAGATTTGAAGTTTAAAGTCAAATCAATTTCCCACATTCCAAAACCAAGCTTCCGCAATGCCAAGAGATTTCAAAGATAATCAAGCTTCCGCATCCAAAAGAATTCAAAGAATTCAAAGTCAAAACCAAGCTTCCGCATGCTACTCAAAAGTTCAAGTTACTTCTCCAAGCAACATCAAGTTGAAATCAACATTCAAAAGTTCAAGTTGTGAAAGCTCAAAAGCTACAAAGATTTCAAAGATGCTTCCAAAGTATTCAAAGTTGCAAGAGAAGATCAAGTCTTAGAAAGTCATCGTCAAGAATATTTGTTTGTTGAGAAGATTCAAAGTCAAGGTTGATACAAGACATTGAAGACAATGAGAAAGCTTCAAAGTCCAATCAACATTGAAGATTTTCAACAAATGGGCTCATCATGTTATTTAAAGACCGAAGACGATGCAACATTTACAATTCAACACCAAGGGGGAGATTGTTAGAAATATAAATAGTGGTGTTAAATTGTAAATGGAGTTACATTTGTATTGTTCTTAAAGTACAAGGGGCTTAAGTGAAACTTAATGTAATTAGTATAAATACCCCTTGTATCTTCATTATGTAACTAACCTTGTAAGAAGCCTTTGACATAATCCATAGTTACTTCTCTCTAACCTTATTTTCTCTCTCCTCCCTATCATCTTCAACCTCCCATTCACACACAAACACACTTTCACACACTAACCTAAATCCTCCATTAAAGCATCAATTAAGCTCAAGTTTATTTATAACCATAACGGAAATCCAAAGTTCCAACCAAAAAGCCGTTTATGATCGTATCGTGTCTTTCAGGCCCAAACTCGGGTAAACGACAGTTATTTGCCAGGTTTTACAAGTTGTCGAATTTAGTACCTCAATTTTCGAAAACTAAACATCTGCTGAAGAAACACCGTAGATATGTAACGGAAATCCAAAGTTCCAACTAAAAAGCCGTTTATGATCGTATTGTGTCTTTCAGGCCCAAATTTGAGTAAAGACAGCTATTTTCCAGATTTTACAAGTTGTCAAATTTAGTCCCTCAATTTTTGAAAACTAAACATCTGCTGAGGAAATATCGTAGATATGTAACGGAAATCCAAAGTTCCAACCAAAAAGCCATTTATCATCGTATTTTGTCTTTCAGGCCCAAATTCGAGTAAACGGCAGCTATTTGCTAGGTTTTACAAGTTGTCGAATTTAGTCCCTCAATTTTCAAAAACTAAACATCTGCTGAAGAAACACCGTAGATATGTAACGGAAATCCAAAGTTCCAACCAAAAAGCCGTTTATCATCGTATTTTGTCTTTCAGGCCCAAATCCGAGTAAACGGCAGCTATTTGCCAGGTTTTACAAGTTGTCGAATTTAGTCCCTCAATTTTCAAAAACTAAACATCGGGTGAAGAAACACCGTAGATATGTAACGGAAATCCAAAGTTCCAACCAAAAAGCCGTTTATGATCGTATTGTGTTTTTCAGGCCCATATCCGAGTAAACGGCAGCTATTTGCCAGGTTTTACAAGTTGTCGAATTTAGTCCCTCAATTTTCGAAAACTAAACATCTGCTGAAGAAACACCGTAGATATGTAACGGAAATCCAAAGTTCCAACTAAAAAGCCGTTTATGATCGTATTTTGTCTTTCAGGCCCAAATCCGAGTAATAGGCAGCTATTTGCCAGGTTTTACAAGTTGTTGAATATAGTCCCTCAATTTTCGAAAACTAAACATCTGCTGAAGAAACACCGTAGATATGTAACGGAAATCCAAAGTTCCAACCAAAAAGCCATTTATGATCGTAATGTGTCTTTCAGGCCCAAATTCGAGTAAACGACAGCTATTTTCCAGATTTTACAAGTTGTCAAATTTAGTCCCTCAATTTTCGAAAACTAAACATCTGCTGAAGAAACACCGTAGATATGTAACGGAAATCCAAAGTTCCAACCAAAAAGCCGTTTATGATCGTATCGTGTCTTTCAGGCCCAAACCCGGGTAAACGACAGTTATTTGCCAGGTTTTACAAGTTGTCGAATTTAGTCCCTCAATTTTCTAAAACTAAACATCTGTTGAAGAAACACCGTATATATGTAACAGAAATCCAAAGTTCCAACCAAAAAGCCATTTATGATCGTAATGTGTCTTTCAGGCCCAAATTCGAGTAAGCGGCGGCTATTTGCCAGGTTTTACAAGTTGTCGAATTTAGTCCCTCAATTTTCAAAAACTAAACATCTGGTGAAGAAACACCGTAGATATGTCACGGAAATCCAAAGTTCCAACCAAAAAGCCGTTTATGATCGTATCGTGTCTTTCAGGCCCAAACCCGGGTAAACGACAGCTATTTTCCAGACTTTACAAGTTGTCAAATTTAGTCCCTCAATTTTCAAAAACTAAACATCTGCTGAAGAAACACCGTAGATATGTAACGGAAATCCAAAGTTCCAACCAAAAAGCCGTTTATGATCGTATTTTGTCTTTCAGACCCATAAAATCCAACACAGTTTCATTTGTTGTTAGGACCAGTTTTGCTGAAACTGGCCAGTCTCCAGTTGCATCTGGAGACTAGAAGATTTGTCCAGAAATATATTGAAGTCCAGTTGCAATGTACAGTTATGCAACTGAAGACTTCCTCCAGTTGAGATCTGACCAAGACACCTGAAGAAATTCCAATTGAAGTCGAAAACAACAAGTGGAAGAAAGAGAATGACAATGGCAGCGAAGCCCAGTTGACATTCTACTCAGATATAAACTGGAGATCATCAGTGTAAAGTACTTACAAAGCTTTACACTGATTACGAGGAAGACCTTTATGCTTTATGTGCTATTAACCGGACAATAGAAATTGTCTTTGTTTAAAGTACAAAAGTACATAAAGCAGGTTGAATAAAGTGACTTTATGTCATAACTTTATACAGCATTTTAAGGAATTAAATGCTATTCCTTAAATGCTCTCAACCATATTTGTATGGCCAAAGTTGACATCCCAATGTCAACTTTGCCTATAAATAGAGGTCTTTGCACAACCAAGAAACAACTTTGCATATTCAGACATTTGCATTTCTTGGTGAACTTGTGCAATATTCTCTCAATCGTAAAAAGGAACATTTCACAACTCTAAGTGTTTCGATTGTTTAGAGAATTTCCAAGTATTAGATCGATTGTATTTCATAGGTTGTTAGGATATTTACTCTTTTGTATTATCTTGGTTCCGCAACAACCTTGTAATTTATTTAACATTAATAAATAAATTACACTTGAAAAATACATATCATCTCACCGATTTACTTTACAAGTATTTACTTATTGCATTGTCTTTACTTATAATATATTGTCACCTTTATAAGTAATCTATCCAGAACTTGGTATACACTCACTGCAACTGGTCATTAAGGCTGGCAATTTTGACATGAAACCTGTTAACACGACACGACACGACCTGTTCTTAACAGGTTTCGTGTTTCATCTTAACAGATTTCGTGTCTTAACAGGTTCGTGTCTTAACAGGTTCGTGTGACCTTAACAGGTTCGTGTCTTAACAGATTCGTGCTTAAGACACGAAATGTTTTCGTGTCTTAACAGGTTCGGACCTGTTAGACCTGTTAAAGACATGTTAAGCCATACATATATATACCATGTTAAAAATAAGAAACCCTAAATACCTTTTATTCCTAATCCCATATACGGAGTAGTAAAGATGCATCTGACATTCTGACCCCATTTTTCGTTTCCTTTATCCCAATTCCCACCCACTCTTTATCTCTCTCTTTTCTTTTTTTCTTTGACCAAATCTATCTTCCTTACACAACAACAACAACATATCTCATCTTCAATCAAATCTCAAAATCTATGCATACTAATTTATATCTATATATCTAAGATAAGATAAGAAGATATTCTTTGAGTAAATATCTCCACCACTGAAACCAGATTCCGGTGGATCCGCTAGTTGACGGAGATATCGCCACCGCCGTGGTTCCGATTGGAAACGACAACGACAATCACCTTCTTCTACACCACCAGATTGCTCTTCTTTCTTCTTTTTTTTTCTTTATAGATCTAGTACTTATTTCTTCTTCATCTTTATATTTTATATATCTAGGGTTTATTACTTTAAACTTGTATAGAATCTGATTTTGGTATATATGTGTTTGTATATGGATCGGTTTTGGATATATGTGTTTATGTATACATTTCTAGATATAGCAATTTAATATAGATATAGAGACATTATATGTATACGAATATGAATATGAGTTTACATCCCCAGAAAGAGAGAAAAAAGTTTAACAGGTTTTTTAACATGTCTTAACAGGTGCACCTGTTAATTTTCGTGTCGTGTTCGTGTTTGAAAAAAATGACACGATTAGTTAACAGGTCGTGTTCGTGTTTGACCTTAACAGGTTCGTGTCTTAACAGGTTCGTGTCTTAACAGGTTTCGTGTGCTTAACTGGTCGTCTCCAGTTCAGTGTCTATATTGCAAAGTACCCACCATTGACATAGAGGTGTCTTCAGTTAGTACCATCTATTGAGTTGGGACTTACAAGTGGTATTAGAGCAGAAGGCTAATATACTTGCCTAGATCTGCTTAGATGACTACTACTGAAGGTGGAGATGGTTCTGGTCAGGGTGAAAACCCTTGAATACTAATACACCACCTTCAAATGTTATAAACCCTCCTGTTAGAAATATAAAATGGTGTTAAATTGTAATATTTCTAGTTATACAAGGGGTATTAGTGTTAATTAGATCATTAGTATAAATACCCCTTCCTAAGTCATTTGTAAGAAGCCTTAATCATAATTCCATACATCCTTCTCTCTAAACTTATACTTTCTCTCTCTACATCATCTTCAACCTCCCTTTCACACACAAACACACTTTACACACACTATCCTTAATTCCACCATTAAACCTCAATTAAGCTCAATTCTATATCTAACAATTGGTATCAGAGCATAATCGGTGTATCCGAACGATCCGTAATCATATCCATAACCGATTTTGTTCGAATTTTGAGATTTGAGCTTATTTCTAATTTTCTGTTACTGTTGAATTCTGAGGCTGAATTGTGTTTCTAATTACAGATTAAGAGTGGATTGTTGTTATGATGATTTGTGGTGATTTGATTTGAATTGCAAATTTAATCGGTTAATTCTACATTTTAATGTCAGATTCAAATTTGATGTGATAAAAAAAAGTCAAAAGTCTGCTACTGTAGCTACAGTGATCAGTCACGACTGAACAAAATCAATATTACATTTTACATTAATTAAAAGAAAAAAAAAAATACAGAAAAGAAGAAAATCAACAAAAATTTTTCATAACTTCTCTCTTCAATTCTTCTTCGTTGTTGATTGAATCATTCTGAAATTCATGAGGTTTTGATCGCGGTCAAATTCTGGTCATAATCGTCTTTTCAATTTTTCGATTTGACAACTTTTGGTGTCGGTTACTATTTCCGGCGAGATTTTGATTTTTCCGGCGAGGCTTAAAATTGATTTTTGTTGCTGAGGGTTTGTTTGCGGTTGTTTTCTAAGCGTTTTGGTAATAGTTTCATGTTCTAATTCGGTGTATCGAAGGAGTAATTGACGTTTGAAGTTTTCCGGCGAGATTCCGGCCACCGTTGTTACTGTTCACCGTCGTGATCTTGAAGAAACCATTTTTCTGCAAATACTTTCAGTTACTGATCTCAATATTTTTCAAAGTCAAAGTTTTCTTTGGTCAAAGGTTCAAAAGAAAAGGTTCAAAAAGATGGTTTGAAAGAAAGTTCAAAATATTTTTTTTAATAAGAGGTTCAAAAGAGGTGGTTCAAAAGGAGTTCAGAAAGAAAAGGTTCAGAAAGAAGGGTCAAGCAAGAAGGGCTCAGTTCTTTTTAAGTAAGTGACCTTACCATTTGCCGAGCAGGTTACCAGTGTTTGCAGAAGTTCCAGACTCGTGTTTATCGCATTTGCAGAGGTCGTGAATCAAGCCATTTTCCGAGCTCGCTACACGACCAGCATCATTGTTCTAGTGTTTGCTGAGCTCAACCCCATGACCAATACTCGTGTTTGCAGAGATAGACTCTCGAGCTCATCTTGTATCCTTGTGTTTGCCGACCTCTTACTTAGCCAAATTTTTTTCAAACACTCATTTGCAGAGCTTAAACCTCTGCAAATCCCATTTACCGAGCTCGTTTCTCTGCAAATCAACATTTCGTGTAACATTTAGAAAAACTTTCTCAAACACCTCATTTGCAGAGCTTATACCTCTGCAAATCGACCTATTTTCCGACACTTAACAAATTTTTCTGTCAAAAACCCCATTTGCAGAGCTTATACCTCTGCAAATCCCATTTGCAGAGCTCATACCTCTGCAAACCATTCAAACTGAAAATTTCTTACTTTCACCATTTGCAGAGCTTATACCTCTGCATTCCATTCATCAAGACTTACAAAAAATTTTCGGCCAATTTTTCTTATTTGAACTGTTTGCAGAGCAAAAACCTCTGCAAATAGTTCAATTAGAAAATTTTTTCTCATTTCAACTGTTTGCAGATCAAAAACCTCTGCAAATAGTACAATTAGAATTTTTTTTTTCTAATTTCAACTGTTTGCAGATCAAAAACCTCTGCAAATAGTACAATTAGAAATTTTTTTTTCTAATTTCAACTGTTTGCAGATCAAAAACCTCTGCAAATAGTACAATTAAATTTTTTTTTCTAATTTCAACTGTTTGCAGAGCAAAAACCTCTGCAAATAGTTCAATTAGAAATTTTTTTCTAATTTCAACTGTTTGCAGAGCAAAAACCTCTGCAAATAGTACAAATTGAAAAAAAAAAAATTCAAGTTTTTTTCTAAAACCATTTTTATTACTTACCCATTGTTGGAGTGAAATTTGAGAATTTTTTTTTGAAACCCCCATTTGCAGAGATATATGCTCTGCAAATAGCACTTTCTAGCTTCAAGTGTTGTGAATCATGGCTGTGTGGTTGTTGTTGTGATTGCTTGAGTCGTGGTTGTGTGATGTGATGACTTGTGATTTTTCTGATCTAAGTATATTCATTTTTGAGTGATTAATCTGTTGTGATTTCCCATTCAATATTTTTCTAGTATTTTCCATTCTTCATTTCTTAATCATCATGTCTTCGAAAGAAGCATTAGCTCTAGGTTCTGGAAAGAATGATGATCAGGTAATCTCTGTCTCTAAGAATTACTTAAAATATCTTATGAATCAAAGTGAAACAGTGATTCTTGAAAAACAAGAACTTGATGCCAAAGTTCTTGAGTTGACCAAGACCGTGAGACAACTGCAAGTTGAGAAAACTAATGAAATGCTAAGAGGAAATGCTTTGGTGCAGGACATTGAGTTATTAAATGTGAAACTGAAAGAGTCGAATCCTGAGTTGAAGGAGCTTGAAGATGAAATTTCTAACCTAAAATATGAGTGTTGTATCAAAGATACTCTTTATCAACAACTTGATAAGAAGTATAAAGAGCTCGAATCTGCTGCAATGGAAAGTCTTCAATCTGAAGTTGACCGAATCAAACCTGAGAACAAAGAGCTCCAGTCTGGAAATACTCTCAATTTGTCTACTATGGTAAGTCTTCGACTTGAAATTGACCAACTCAAATCCGAAATTAAAGAGCTCAAATCTGCAAATGATCTCATTTTGTCCAACATGGAAAGTCTTCAAAAAGAAAATGATCATTTGCAATCAAAGATTTTCAAATTAACAAATGAGTTGGACAATTCTTCCAAAGAGCTCAATAAAATTGTTTTGGACTATCAATCAAAAGAACTTGTTTTGCAACAAAACATTTCTGAGCTTAACCATGAGTTGCGAAATAAGTCCACAATTTTTGTGAGCAAAGAACAAAGGTTTTCGAAAATAATCAAAGATCAACAAGATTACATTTCATCTTTGGAATCCAAACTTTTTGAGAAAGATACTCTTGTTTCGAAATTAAAATCTGATGTGTCAACAATTTCTTTCTCTGATTTAAATGCTTCAGTTACAAAACAACTTGAAAAGATAGAGAACCGAATTGCATCTTTTAAATCAAAATCGTTGGACACAAAGCTTGAAAAACCCATGAAACAATCGAGTAATTCAACGATTCCAAAGACCGAGGTGTCAAAATGTTTTCCAAAATCAAGTTCATCCAAACTAAAAGTTGATGTTCCAAAGAAGGTTTACACGGGTAAATCTTCAAAACCTTTTGAAAGAAAAGTCTCTCAGTTTACTAATTACTCCTTGCAAAAGGGTAAGAAGTACACTAAGAAACCAAATTTTGATGGAACAACTACTTTGGTCTCTTTTCTATCCTTCGAGGATAATTCTAAACATATTTCTCAAGCAAAATCTCAGTTGACTAATTCTAAATGGAAACCGATTTCAAAAGATAAGTCAATTGAGTCAAAATCATTCAAATATTCTTTTCGGAACTTTTTGATCTTGCACCAAAACCTGTGAAAACAGTTGTGCAAAAAGTGAATGATTTTGCTTCGAAAAATCATTTTCAACTCAATCTCTCAAGATTGGAAGCTTTTCAAAGAAATCAAATGATTTTTCACCGTTGCTTCCACGAAAACTTTTCAACTAAACCACCGGGTTTTAGTTCTCCGTGGAATGCAACCTCTATTCATAAAATCGATGAGACTTACATTTGGACTTTCAAGAATTCAAAAACCATTGGACCCAATCTCAAATGGGTTCCAAAAGTGATTTCCAAGTGATTTGATGAAAAGTGGCTTATGCACACATCAGTGTATAACCCGTTCTAAAACCGTGTTTATAATTTCATCAATTTTTAGAAAAATTCCAAAAAGATTTTCATTTTCTTATTTTAAAAATCCAAAAAGATTTTCTCTTTTCATCATTTTTACTTTGTCTTTTAGTTACTCACAAATTATTAGGATGAGATGCAAGGCATCGAACGCCTTTGTGTACTGCCTTTGTTGTTTCATTTTTAATGTTTGTGAGCAACTTTCAAACTCTTTACTCACCCTTTATATGCAAAAACTTTGTTTATATCATGCATATATTTAGGGGGAGTTTGTTTATGAAACCAAAACTTCCAAGTGTTTAAACTCATTTTCCATTTTAAAACACTTTGGAAGATTTTCAAACCATTTTCGATCATCTTTATTGAAGTTCGGTGTTAGATTTGCACATGAGAGTTTAGGCCACTCATAAAAACTCCATGATCTTTTCATCGCCGATGAGATCTAACCCCGGAGTTCAAATCTCAATTCTAGATTGTGAGGTTTATGAGCGTGGTGATGATGTTTGTGCAAATAGGACATGAGGGAGTAGTCGAAAAGTGAGAGGTTAAGGTGAAAAAGATGATGTGAGAAAGGGCTAAAAGAAATAAAAGCCCTCCCCAAAATTCTCAAAAAGCCGGGTCAACACGTTTCTATCGGATTTCATATGTTGATTTCTCGATATTGAAGAAGACTTCATGGACCCAGTGAAGCAATGCACATCTTTACCTAACCACTCAAGTATTTCTTAACAAATGCTTGTTTTATTCTCACGGAGATTTTCACATTACTATCGACTCTTCATTTGGAAGATGTTGATATTGAAAAAGGGAGACACTCTGCTCCGGTCCCCGACTTCATTTGATCACTATTGAGTCTAGAGCGTACTTGAAATATTCATTCATTTGACTAGGACACAATGAGTCTTTATATGTCTTTGTGACATCGCATATCTTTGTGATATTGCCAGAACATTCGTAGTGATATCATATTTTTGATATTCCATGATGATCGAATGGAAATCCTACCAATGCTAACATCATTTCCAACGTTGAACGTAGGTCTCACATTTTCATTTTATGAATTTGTCGAGTAAACGAGAAGTCTATGTGACCTCGGATTTATTTTCCCAAAAGTCTTTGAGGATAGTAAGACATGGTCATCGAACGCCTTTGTGACACTGACCATGAATTGCATTCTTTGAAGCAATCTATCGGTTGAAAAGCCATAGACCGAACCATTTAGAGATAAGCTTTGTGCATTTCTCGATGATAATGGGAAGTCCTAAAATAGTAATCGTATTTTTAGGCCACACCATTAATCCTTTTGATTTTTGGTTGTGTTAACGGATCATTTTTATCCGGTTTTCATTTCTCTTCACACAAACACAAAGAACCCAAACACCATTATAAAATCTTTTTCCAACAACGCAACCTTACATTCTAGTTCACCAATAGGTTCATTCGGAATTGGGAATTGGGTTGGGTTAATTTGGTTGAATATTGTTTGTTGTGATCTACCGTTTATGCTATCAATCATTATTGTATGATGAAACCGTTTCACATATTCATCATAAGGGGGAGAAATGATTATATGATTGATAGATAGAGTTCAAGGATATAGGTAGAATTTGATTGGTAGAATTTGTTCGAGAATGATTGTTGTGTTTGGATGTTCAAAAGATCGTTAGTTTAGGTGAAGAGAGTGAATAATTATCGTGCTAAGTTGAGAGATTGTTTTGAGAAAGTTAAAGGATTGATTCGAGATCGAAGTATATTCAAGATGAAGTACATGGTCGATAATTGAAAGATTTGTAGGAAAATTGACCATCGTTTGATGATTAGAAAAGTTTGAGATTGAATAGAGATTGTCGTTTGTTGATGCTACAAAGAAAATTAAGTTGGATAGTTAAGTTTGTTCTTTATTTGAAGAGATTGTTCATTTGAGGGGGAGCAAGAGTAAACTCATGAATTGTTAAAGATGCTCCGAAATGATTGTTTGTTTGAGGGGAGCAAGAAATTTGAAGATAATTCGTTTAGTTGATAAGTTGCTCCAAGAAAGAAATGTTTGTTTGAGGGGGAGCAAGAATAAATTGATCAAAGAATCAAGTGCTCCAAGATGTTTATTGATTCAGAGACAAGTTAGACCAAGAAATGAAATTTCCGCATTCAAAAACCAAGCTTCCGCAAAGCCAAAAGAATTCAATGTCAAAACCAAGCTTCCGCATGCTACTCAAAGATTCAAGTTACTTCTCCAAGCAACATCAAGTTGAAATCAACATTCAAGAGTTCAAGTTGTGAAAGCTCAAAAGCTATAAAGATTTCAAAGATGCTTCCAAAGTATTCAAAGTTGCAAGAGAAGATCAAGTTTTAGAAAGTCATCGTCAAAATATATGTTTGTTGAGAAGATTCAAAGTCAAGTTGATACAAGACATTGAAGACAATGAGAAAGCTTCAAAGTCCAATCAACATTGAAGATTTTCAACAAATGGGCTCATCATATTATTTAAAGACCGAAGACGATGCAACATTTACAATTCAACACCAAGGGGGAGATTGTTAGAAATATAAAATGGTGTTAAATTGTAATATTTCTAGTTATACAAGGGGTATTAGTGTTAATTAGATCATTAGTATAAATACCCCTTCCTAAGTCATTTGTAAGAAGCCTTAATCATAATTCCATACTTACCTCTCTCTAAACTTATACTTTCTCTCTCTAGATCATCTTCAACCTCCCTTTCACACACAAACACACTTTACACACACTAACCATATTTCCACCATTAAACCTCAATTAAGCTCATTTCTATATCTAACCCTCCTCCTCCTACTACCCCAAACCACGTCCATGTACACTACTCTAATACTCCTGTTCCCAAATTCGATGGAAACAGTGAGACCTTTGGTACATGGAAGGCCAGAATGCTCTTGCATTTTGGTGGGATAGAGAGGTATATGTTAAAAATCCTTAAGGATGGACCATATATACCCATGTCTCTTGGGGTAAGTCCTCTTCTAGATCCAACTGTGTTAGAATTATATTTGTAGTAGTTGATTTGTATCTTTTGTACTTATATTGTAAACACATTAACATGGAAGGGGGCATAATGTAAATTGTGCTTGTATATAAACCCCCTTCCTTATGCAATATGTAACCTTTTGACCATTAATGCTATCCAATCTTTCACCTGACTCTTTCTCTACTCTCTCTCTACTCTCTCACTAGAACCGCCATTAACACACACTAAAACACACACTAAAGCTCAATTATACTTTATAACAATTGGTATCAGAGCACAATCAGCATATCTGAACGATCCACAAGCATAATTCAAGCTGTTTTTGTGCTTAATTTTGATAGATTTGAGTTTTTTCTGAAAGTATTATTTGCCGAGTTGACTGTTCAAGTTAATTCTGCAAATTAAGTGTGTTTTGATAAGAATTCTGTTCACCGATCGATTCAAAGATAGTATATCATCATTCTGTATCAATTTCAGACTTTAATTTCAACTTTTGATCATATTTTGAATGAGCTCGGCAAACAGAGGTTTCATAGGGTTTTGATTTGAGTGAAAATTTGTTAAAATTTTGTTCGAGGATTTGTTCGCGATCCATTTCTGAACATTTTGATACAATTTTCAAGTTTTAATTCGCAAAAATGAGTGAGAATTTGAAGTTTTTGTGTGAGCTCGGCATTTGAGTGTTTGGCTGAACGAAGAAGACGACTGAAAACCGACTATTTTGTCGTTTAGTGAGTTCTCGTGTTTGCAGAGGTCGTTGGCTAAGTGCTAGACGAATAGTGTGATTTGCAGCGATACAAGCTCGGCAAATCATCATTTCAAGAAAATTGTTCTAAGTGTTGGACGATTTGTCTCATTTGCAGAGAACTAAGCTCGGCAAATACGTGGTTTCAAGAATTTTGGTTGTTGATCTGGTTTATAGTGTTTGCAGAGATATTATCTCGGCGAACAAGGTGTTCAGCTCAAATTAGTCTAAGTGTTGAAGATTAAGTTGGAACTTGTGCTATTTGTCGAGATCTAAGCTCGGCATCTAGTAGGAATTGAAGTTTGATTCAAAATTCTCGAATTTGTGACTAAGTGAAAGAGCCATTTGCCGAGAACTAAGCTCGGCAAATCAACAAATTTTGTGAAAGTTGATTCAAAATCATTTTTGATCAACATTCTTTCCTGGTGCAAAGTTTTTGAAATTTTCAAAAGTATTTCTTCATTTGCCGAGATCTAAGCTCGGCATCCTTCACAGTTCAAGAAAATTCAAAAATTTTTTTTAAGTCTTTACTTGAAAATTATGTCTTCAAGGGAAGCATTGGCTCTTGGTTCTGAGGGAAGACCACCTGTCTTGTTCAGAGGATCTTATCCTCAATGGAAGAAGAGATTTTTGAACTGGATAGACAGGCAAAAGAATGGAAAACTGTTAAGGAAATCTTACAAAGAAGGTCCTGAAATCCCAAAGAATCCAATTAATGGAGAAGTGTTGCCAGAAGAGAGCTGGAACACAGATCAGAAAAGCAGAGTTGAGGCTGATCAGAGTGCAATTGCCTTTCTTTACCAAGCACTTCCAGATGACATATACTGCAATGTGGATTCCTACGAAACAGGAAAAGACATTTGGGATGAGGTGGAAAAGCAAATGGAAGGGTCTGATGTATCAAACACCATCAGGTTGTCAACTGTTCTGAATATGTATGAAACATTCAAACAACAGAAAGGAGAACCATTAAATGAAGTGTACATCAGATTCTGCAATGTCATCAATGAGCTGAGAAAGAATGATGTTAAAAGAACCAACATGGAACTAAACATCAAATTTATCAAGAATCTGGAAGAAGAATGGCAAGTATATGGAACCCAACTCAACCAACAATCTGATTTTGCAAATCTCACCATTCACACACTGTTTGAGAAGCTACAACTGAATGTTGATGATGTGAAGAGAATTCAGAAGAAGAAAGAAGAGAGCATACATTCAGATCCATTGGCTTTGGTTGCTGAAAAGAAGCGTCAAGATTGTCAAGACACAGTTTTGTTGATGCTCAAACTGATTCTGATTCAAGTGATATGAGTGATTCTGATCTGGATGAGAATCAAAAACAGATGTACAAAGAACTCGCTTATTTCACCAAGGCTTTCAAGAAGAAATTCTTCAAAAAGAACCAACATGGAACTAAACATCAAATTTATCAAGAATCTGGAAGAAGAATGGCAAGTATATGGAACCCAACTCAACCAACAATCTGATTTTGCAAATCTCACCATTCACACACTGTTTGAGAAGCTACAACTGAATGTTGATGATGTGAAGAGAATTCAGAAGAAGAAAGAAGAGAGCATACATTCAGATCCATTGGCTTTGGTTGCTGAAAAGAAAGCGTCAAGAGTGTCAAGACACAGTTTTGTTGATGCTCAAACTGATTCTGATTCAAGTGATATGAGTGATTCTGATCTGGATGAGAATCAAAAACAGATGTACAAAGAACTCGCTTATTTCACCAAGGCTTTCAAGAAGAAATTCTTCAAAAAGAAACCAACAAACAATCAGCTTAGGACTTCATCAGTTTCTTCTTATGCTAAAAATGAGAATGCTCCTAAGTTTGATCAGAAGAAAGTGTTTGCTGGTGGTGAGAAGAAGTATGATAATCAGAAAAGGTTTGAGAAGAAGGTCATGGACAAGAGATCTGAAGACAGAAAATGCTATAACTGTGGCTTGACTGGACATTTTGCAATCAACTGCACCAAACCTCGACAGAAGAACTCCGAGTATTACAAGTACAAACTGTTGCTGGCAAGACAAGAAGAAAGCGGAATTGCTCTTCTCGCTGAGGATGACAAGTGGTTACATCTTTCTGACGAGGAGACAGATGAGCTTGCAGCAAATGTGTGCTTCATGACAAAGATTAAGAAGTCCAAGGAGTTGGAGGAAGATGATGACAGCTCTTCTGAAGTCGAGGATGAGGTAATTTCTTTTCCCAAATCTGTCTTAAAACATTACATGGACATGTCTGAAACTGCAAGAAAAGACTGCAGGGAGTTGAGTAAAAAGAATTTATCATTAAAGAAAGAATTGGAGGAAAAAGAAAAAGATTTTCAAATTAAAATTGCTTCACTTCAAAAAGATGTTGAGAATTTGAAATCTGAAAAAGCAGCAGTCTCTTTTACTCAAACTCCAAACTGCATCTTGAGAAACAAGAACTTGAGACCAAAGTTCTTGAACTGAGCAAGACTGTCCGACAACTTCAAGTGGAAAAGACCAATGAAGATTTCGAGCAAATGCTTTGGCTGAAGACATTGAGTCTTTTAATGTCAAGATGAAAGAATCTATCCCTGATGTGACGGAATTTGAAAACAAAATTTCTGACCTAAAATATGAATGTTGTATAAAAGATTCTCTTAAACAAAAACTTGATAAAGAAAATGATGAACTGAAAGCTGAAATCAAATCTTATCAAGAAAAGTTGTATAAGATCAATCGTTCATATCAACAAATCTTTTTAAATAGGCCAAGAAATTCAGAAACAATATTCACATCAGGGTTGGGTTATAATAATCCAAAATGTTTGCTCGAAGCACAAGAAGAAGTCCCACCATTATACATCGAATCGTATTTGAGATGTGGGATGACCGACCAATTCGTGAGACCAACTGATAGTGATTATGAGGCTGAGGATTTTCTAGACAAGTGTCCAAAAGTTTATTTTAATTATGGGTTAATGGATGAGTCATATGATTTCTTCGCTAACTCTACAATTAAAACAAACAAAAACAATCATGAGGCTGTCATACCTGAAATTTTTGAATGTTTTACTGAAAAACCTTTGGAAAATCCAATTCCTATTCCAAAACCTGAAAATTTGAGAGCTTATGTACCACAACAAGTTTTGGAAAAGGTAATTGAAGATATGCAAAAGTCTCTTGAGAAAAAGCAATCGATAATAGAAAATCTGAAGGCTCAAAATCACTGTATCAGTGACCAACCCAAAGTAGATTCAAAAGTTTGTGATCAATCCGGATGTTCTATGATTTCTGTGAGTAAAGTTGTGCATGCTTCTGTGCAAACTGAGAAAGAAACACATATCTTTGAGAAGTGCAAACTTGACTTTGACAGAAAGTTTTCTGAATCATTTGAAAAAATCGATAAAAAGATTTTGAGTATGAAAAAGAAAACAAATTTGTTTGAAGAGAATCATCAAATCCATGTTCAAAAAGTTAATGTAGACATCAAGAAAGGTGTTCATGTGTCTGTGCAAACTGAAGGTGATTTAGATGATGTTCATGATATTGATGATTGTTTCTTCCCGATTACATCTGAAATTGAGACCTTTACCAAATTTTCTGAAGGAACTTTATCGTACTTGAATGAAATTGATGCTTTCAAACAAAAGTTTGAAAAAGAAAGAGAACTGAAATTAAATGTGCTAAAGGAACTTAATGATTTGAAAGTTGAATTCGAATTTCAGAAAATAGCACTTCAATTTCACAAACAAAAAGAAAAAGCATCAATTCCATTCAAGAGAAGTCCATGTCCGATGAAGATAAGTGACGTCAGTGTGAAATTGGAAACTGATGAAATGTCAACATTTTGGAAGAAAATCATGATTTTGAACCTGAATTTGAAAAACTTTTTGTTCAAAAGGAGGAAAAACTTGATTTAAATCTAAAGAAGATTCCAAAGTCACACTCTTCACAATCTTCATCCGATAAGTTCCAAAGACCAAAGACCACCCAACAATCAAAGATCAACCCATTACCCAAGACTGACTCAAAACCAAAGACCAACCCATTACCCAAGACCAAAGACCAAACAAATACCCAAGACTGTTTCTAAACTAAAGTCCAACCAATTACCAAAGACCATTCCACAA
The DNA here is from genome assembly GCA_034093135.1 of Erigeron breviscapus. Lineage (NCBI taxonomy): Eukaryota > Viridiplantae > Streptophyta > Magnoliopsida > Asterales > Asteraceae > Erigeron > Erigeron breviscapus. The sequence goes on from CM067171.1 coordinate 27,881,337, forward strand.
TCAAAGACCAGTCCATTACCAAAGACTGTTTCAAAACCCAAGACCACCCAATCACCTAAGACTATCTCAAGTCCAAAACCAAAGAAAGGTCCCAATGTCACAATGAAATCAAAGACTTCTAGGCAAACACAGATGTACAAGGTCAAATCTGAACCCAAGGCACATAATGAAGTCAAACCAAACAGTGGTCCGAAAAGATTGTTAAGAATGAAACTTTCTTGTTAGGTAACAAACAACCTCAGCAGGTTAAGTATTCTAGTTTCCCTAGGTACTCTCAGAAGAATCCTAAGTGCACTTTTCATAGGGTTAGAGATACTGTTACAGGCATAACTAAATACAAAGACCAGTATGGATGGTTGTCACCTAATAACATTAAGAAAGTGAATAAGACCACGAAACCCATCAAGAAGAAACCTGTTAAGAACATAAATGCTAAATTAGTATCTAACTCTAAGAATGTCCGTGTTTCAGGTGACTTGTGCATGAAAAGTAGCAGTAAATGGATTCCAAAAGATAAATTCTTGCATGCTACTAGAAAAGTTAAACTTGATGGAAACACTACCATGTCAAACAAGTGTGGATTGTCCGTAGATCAACTATATTAGATAATGCTTCTACATCTAGGACTAGTCCTGCTTGTATCAAAACATGTGTATAACCTTTTACATTTTGCTTGTAATTCGTATTTGTATTTTGAACAATTATGTGTGCTTGTTTGTTTTTTGAATAAATTGTTTGTTTGCGTGTTATTTTGCTTGTTTTTTATTATGTGTACTTGCATGTTATCCACCTAACCTGCAAGGACCCAATCTTAAAGGGTACCTAAACCATATTCCCTGTCCTTGCAGGAATTTCTCATTTGTGTATGGTATGTCGACTCGGGATGTTCTCGCCATATGACTGGAACCAAATCAATTCTTTCAAATTTTGTTGAAAAGTTCATGGGAACTGTCAGATTCGGAAACGATCATATCGCTCCTATTCTTGGTTATGGAGACATTGTCAAAAATGGAGTCACTATAAAGAGAGTTTCCTACGTTGAAGGACTTGGACACAATCTCTTTAGTGTTGGTCAATTTTGTGACAATGATCTTCAAGTATTATTTAGGAGATATGAATGCAAAGTGCAGACTGAAGATGGTGTGGATATTCTGACTGAAACAAGAGACAATAATTTGTTCACAATTGATCTCAACAACATCCCATCAATTCTTCAGAGATTTGTCTTCTTTCGAAAGCAACTGCACAAAACTCTTGGTTATGGCATCGCCGTCTTTCTCATCTAAATTTTCAAACGATTAATGCGCTCGTGGATAAACAACTTGTTGAAGGCCTTCCGGACTACAAGTATGAAAGTGAACATGTTTGTCCTGCGTGTGCAATTGGTAAGATGAAGAAAGCTTCACACAAACCAAAGAAGCATCTGAGTACTGAAGGTCCTTTGCACCTTATACATATGGATTTGTGTGGCCCAATGAAAGTTCAAAGTATCCATGGCAAACGATACATTCTTGTGATTGTCGATGATTATTCTCGTTACACTTGGGTATTCTTTCTTCATGCAAAGAGTGATACTCCAACTGCAATTATTGATTTCATAAAGAAGACCCAAGTGAATCTTAAATCGTCAGTTAGAATTGTTCGCTCAGACAATGGAACTGAATTCAAGAATTCAACGATTGATTCTTTCTTCAAGTCCATGGGTATTACTCATCAATTTTCTGCTGTTAGAACACCTCAACAGAATGGAGTAGTTGAACGTCGAAATCGAACTCTTGTTGAAGCAGCTAGAACAATGCTTTCCTATTCGAAGTTGCCACCGAATCTATGGGCTGAAGCTGTTGCTACTGCTTGTTTTACACAAAACAGATCCATAATAAACAAGAGGTTTGATAAAACTCCGTATGAGGTGATCAACAAAAGAAAGCCCAATGTGAACTTCTTGCACATTTTTGGATGTGTATGTTTGTTCTCAATGATCGAGATAATCTGGGCAAATTTGAACCAAAAGGCGATGAGGCATATTTCATCGGTTATTCGAGAGAATCGATTGCATATCGAGTATATAACCGGAGAACCAAGAGAATTGACGAGAGTATGAATGTTAGATTTGATGAACTCTCAGGAATGGTTCTTGAACAACATAGTTCAAGACCCGAACTTCAAAGTCCACAAGCTTCCGCAACAAAGACCTACTTCAAATGTCAAATCATTCTCTACTCCTACACCACAAGATTTGGATATTCTGTTTGAAGAATTTTTCAAATCTCAAAGAAGTTCCTGAATCTGAAGTACATCTCGATGAACCATCAAGTTCAAATTCGAAAGAGATGGATCCCAATGAGTCTTCACCAACACAATCATCAGATGAAAGTTCACCATCTGATTCTCCTCCACCTACTGATAATTCTGAGTTGCATACTCAACCTCATGTTATCTCTCAAGTGACAAATCCTTCAACCAATCCAGAAGCTTATGATCAAGATCACTTTGTTGAACCAATTGCTACTTCACTTGAACAATTGACAGAACAACATACTCCTGATTTTATTGATTCTGAAGAATCTGGTGATCCAATTGACCCAATTCCTCACACAACCAAATGGACTAGAGCTCATCCGATATCTCAAGTCATTGGTAATCCAACAACTGGAATTCAGACAAGATCTGCTTCCGCGAATGAATGTCTGTTTGTAAATTTTCTGAGCATTGTTGAACCAAAGACAGTGAATGAAGCTCTAAGTTGTCCAGATTGGGTGAAAGCTATGCAGGAGGAACTGAATCAATTTGAACGACTTGAGGTGGAAATTGGTTCCCAATCCTTACAAGAACAAGGAGCCAATTAAAACCAAGTGGATCTTCAAGAATAAAAAGGATGAAACTGGAGTTGTTGTACGCAACAAAGCACGATTGGTTGCAAAGGGATACTGCCAACAAGATGGAATTGACTACGATGAGACATTCGCACCAGGTGCACGAATTGAGGCTATTCGGATGTTTCTTGCCTATGCTGCCTACAAGAACTTCACAGTCTACCAGATGGATGTTAAAACTGCCTTCTTGAATGGAATTCTCAAAGAAGAAGTGTACGTTGAACAACCAGAAGGTTTTGTGAAGTTCCAAACATCCGAACTATGTTTACAGGTTAGATAAGGCATTATATGGTCTGAAACAAGCGCCTCGTGCATGGTATGATGCTCTATCCTCTTATCTTGTGAAATCTGGTTTTAGCAAAGGTTCGATTGACACTACCTTGTTTATCAAACGACAAGGGAGTGACATCATTCTAATCCAGATTTATGTTGACTGACATAATTTTCGGGTCAACTAATCCTAAATACTGCAAGAATTTCTCTGCTTTAATGATCAAGAAATTTGAAATGAGCATGATGGGTGAATTAAACTTTTTCCTTGGTCTTCAAGTAAAACAGTTGTCAAATGGTACTTTTATCTATCAATCTAAGTACATTCTTGACATGTTGAAAAAGTTTGATATGATGGATTGTCAAACAATTGGCACACCCATGGAATCTCGAACAAAGATTAATGCTGATTTAAATGGAAAAACTTTTGATCAAAAGAGATATCGCAGTATGATAGGATCACTCATGTACTTGACTGCAAGTCGCCCGGATATTATGTTCGCCACATGCATGTGTGCCAGGTACCAGGCCAATCCCAAGGAAAGTCATTTCCAGGCCGTTAAACGGATCTTCCGATACCTGAAAGGCACAGTTAACCTTGGTCTCTGGTATCCAAGGGATACCGGTTTCAGTTAATTGCATATTCGGATGCTGACCATGCAGGTTGTAAGCTTGATCGAAAGAGCACTTCTGGGAGTGTACAGTTTCTAGGGGATAGATTGGTCAGTTGGTCTTCAAAGAAACAGAATTGTGTATCCACATCTACTGCAGAAGCTGAATACGTTGCTGCAGCAAGTTGTTGTTCACAGGTTCTTTGGATGAAGACACAGTTGACTGATTATGGATTTCAATTCAACAGGATTCCCATATACTGTGATTCTAAGAGTGCAATTGCTATTTCTTGCAATCCTGTACAGCACACAAAGACCAAGCACATAGATGTTCGGTACCATTTTCTTAAAGATCATGTCGAGAAAGGTAATATCGAACTCTATTTTGTCCCAACAGACTACCAACTTGCTGACCTTTTCACCAAACCTTTGGATGAAAACAGGTTCAATTTTCTGAAAACCAAGTTGGGAATGCTTGATTTACAAACTTAAATGCTTTAATGCCATGTATTCTATGTTTATTTTCTATTTCAAACATTGATGTGTTTTACTTGGTATTGCATGCAATGTTTGAGGGGGAGAAAAAGGGTAGAATGCATGATTTTAGGGGGAGTTTGTAAATTTAGTATAGTCTAATATGCTTAATTTGAGGGGGAGTGTGCAAATGCATGTGAATATTTGTTTGCTTATTTGTTTTAATGTGTTTTTTTATTTGTATGTGTGTTTGTTTTTTTTTAAAATCTGAAAAATCAAATACAAAATTAGAAAATCTAAAATAATAAAAAGATTTTTTTTGTTGTTTGTTTTATTTTTTAATCTGTTTTTTTTTATTTTTTTTTTTTTTTGTTTGTGTTAGTTTAAGCCCAAAATCAATTTGAGCCCAACTATCATGTTTAAGCCCAAAACCAATTTGAGCCCAACTACCATGTTAAGCCCAAAACCATAAAGCCCAACATGAAGTGCCCAGACTTTTTGAATTCGGGTTGACACGCGGGTCACACCCAGACCCGCAACCCGAATTTGATTTTAAATAGAAAATGGGCGGTCCATTTTGATATCATTCAAATTCAAATCATTTTAAACTTTGTTTTTCTCTCAAACCGATCAAAAATTCATCAATCAATCAATAATCTTCATATTTCATAATAATCAAAGTGGGTGCAGTCTAGTGATTATTTTGTGGACAATAATCAACGTCCATCTTCATTCGATCAGTGTTTGTGAGGTGAGATTACTTGTTTTATGTTCGCACTTCAACTGTTTGATTATTTGCTTGAAAGAACTGCCATGATCGATTTTGCATTTTGTGATGTTATGATTTGATGATTATAGATGCATGTTTAGGATTAATACATGTTGTGTTGATTGATAAGACTGCATTTGTTTCGATTTGATTGATTTTCTGGGCTGATCATAAAAAGGGCTGGGTAATATTATGAATGTTTGAAGATTTTGCCTGTTTGCAGAGATCCCAGCTCGGCAAACACTAGGTTTGTTCCTCATGATCTTCAAATATTCATACTATTTGATTTTTCATGTTGATTAAGTCTTAACAAGTTTTCATGAAAAATGCCATTTGCAGAGCTCTAAGCTCGGCAAATGCATGTTTTATCAATTTCACTAAAACTCACTTAAAATTCCCAAGTATTTTTCTGAAATCACCATTTGCAGAGCTCCCAGCTCGGCAAATGCAGTGTTTCTGGTCAATCATTTCAAGAAATTTCTTTAAGTACTGAAAATCCCATTTGCAGAGCTCCCAGCTCGGCAAATGCATGATTTACTTGTAATTGGTTTCGAAGAAATTTTCTTTAAGTAATGAAAAGCTCATTTGCAGAGCTACCAGCTCGGCAAATGAAATATTTTTGAAAAAGTTGTTATAATCGAATTACTTTGTGTCATTTGCAGAGCTCCCAGCTCGGCAAATGCACATTTTTTTTCATTGAAAAACATCCTTTATCCATTGATAACATTCTTGTTATTCAAATCAAAGGATTCTTCATATATCAAATTGAAGTTCAATCTGAAATGCTTATTTGCCGAGATATAAGTTCGGCATTTACGAGGATTGACTTTAAACTCAATGATTTGCTTACATGCTGGTCGCTCATTACTCGCATTTGCCGAGATATTAGCTCGGCAAATCAAATGTTTTATCAAACCAAGTGCCCAAAACCAATGTTCATACTTGTCATTTGTCTGGGCAAAACTTTTGACTGAACATGTCATTTGCCGAGATCTAAGCTCGGCAAATGCACATTTTTTTAAGTTTTATTTTTCTTTTTATTTTGTTTTCAATCTTATTTGTTTAAAATTGTCTATGTGTATGTATGTTTGTGTGTATTTTGTTGTGTTTATATAGTTTTTCATAAGTGTTAAGGGTAAGAAACAAGGTATCGAACGCCTTTGTGTACTACCTTTGTATCTTATTTTTAATACTTATGAGATTCTATATGTCATTATTTTTTTTAAAGTAGTTGTGTGTATTTGTTATTTTCTAAAATAATTGTCTGGTCAAAATTTTTTTTGGTCAGTTTATTTTTTTCAGAAAATTCAAAAAGATAAAACAAGATGGTGATGTTTCGAGAAGGTGATACAATGAAGATGCAAGCAAATCAAGCTCTTCACCTTCCTTTTAATTCAAGATTTCCAATCATAACAGAAATTCTAAGTCATCATCCTCTGAGAGATGCATTAATGAACGGTGCTGTTGTTCCAGAAAAATATATATTTGACTTATGGGAATCAATTGAATTTGTTAAAGCAAGTAAGAGAAGAAACACTGAAGACTTCTTCCGATTCACTCTTAGATCTGAAGATCATGAAGTTGAATGCACATTCACATTAAATGAACTCAGAACTGTTATTGGCTTTCCTGAACATGAAGAATATGAAGAACTGCCTTCTATTGAAGATATGTTAGCTGCAGTTCAAGCTCTGGGTTATGAAGGAGATTTGGCAACAATGAGAGACTTTAAAAGAAAGAATATAGCTTCTCTCTGGCATACGATGTATAATGTTCTGGTTACGTGTCTGATGCCTTCACAAAAAGGAATTGATGCAATGACAAAACATTCCTTGTCCATCTTCTATGCAGTCACTCACAATGTTGAGTGTGACTTTGCCAAGATTATATGGGATAAAGGAAGTATATTCCCTATATCAGATTTTTCACATTGATTGTTGAGGATGTGCTTGACAACAATGACGATATTCCCAAGATGGAGGACAGCTTCAAGTGCGTCATTGCAATGTATAAATCGAATATGAGAGGCACTGGAAGTGACAATGTAAGACCGTTTCCGATTCCACCATTTTTGATCAACTTGGTTCCTGCTCAGAGTCCCCACCTTAGGACGTATCTTGAGTGGTTAGTCTCAGTAATGGGGTCTGAAAGCCGACAGACTCCTGCCCAAACTGAGCATAGGTCGCCAAGTGAGGGTCCTAGTTCGTCAAAAAGAAAAGGAGGGGTTAGTGATGAAGGGGCCTCTGAGCAGAGGAAAAGAAAAACAAAAAGAGTTATTTTTGAGCAAGATGTTGCTACACCTGAACCAATTTCATCACCTGTTTCGCAATCTACACCAACCGTTCACCTTTCACAATCTTCACCACAATCTACACCTTTACCATCCTTGTTTCACCGATTCCACCAACTTTTACACCACCTCGTTCTTCACCGATTCTTGATCCAACACCAATCACCTCAGCTTTACCTGAAGAACCGACTCCACCACCAGGTAGACGACTAAAAATGTCTGCTAGGAGTGTTCTAATGCAGAAATCAAAGAAGAAGAAACGAAAACATAAGTCGTCTAGATCTGCAAGACACACAGTTGAATCTACTGCAGATGATGACCAACCTGGTGCCTCAGCGGAGTTTGATGTTGAACAAGCAACAGAGAATTGAGCACTGGCGATGATGTTGTTGGAGGAACAAGGAAGGAATTAGCACTGGTGTTTATGTAAATGGAGTTACATTTGTGTTGTTCTTAAAGTACAAGGGGCTTAAGTGAAACTTAATGTATTTAGTATAAATACCCCTTGTATCTTAATAATGTAACTAACCCTTGAGAACCCTTGCCATAATAAACACACACATTTGACTTAATTAATTTCTCTCTCCTCCCTATCATCTTCAACCTCCATCCACACACACTCACACACATAACCCTAAACCTCATTGTTACTCAATAGCTCACAAAGAACACAAACACCATATTAAAATCTTTTTCCAACAACGCAACCTCAAATTTTAGTTCACCAATAGGTTCATTGGGAATTGGGAATTGGGTTGGGTTAATTTGGTTGAATATTGTTTGTTGTGATCTACCGTTTATGCTATCAATCATTATTGTATGATGAACACGTTCCACATATTCATCATAAGGGGGAGAAATGATTAAATGATTGATAGATAGAATTCAAGGATATAGGTAGAATTTGATTGATAGAATTTGATTGATGATATTCATTGTGTTTGGTTGTTCAAAGGATCGTTAGTTTAGGTGAAGAGAGTGAATAATTATCGTGATAAGTTGAGAGATTGTTTTGAGAAAGTTAAAGGATTGATTCGAGATCGAGTATATTCAAGATGATGTACATGGTCGATATTTGAAAGATTTATTGAATAATTGACCATTGTTTGATGATTACAAGAGTTTGAGATTGAATAATGTTTGAGAAGAGATGAAAAGTTTGAGATTGAATAGAGATTGTCGTTTGTTGATGCTACAAAGAAAATTAAGTTGGATAGTTAAGTTCGTTCATAGTTTGAAGAGATTGTTCATTTGAGGGGGAGCAAGAGTAAACTCATGATTGTTAAATATGCTCCGAAATGATTGTTTGTTCGAGGGGGAGCAAGAGATTAAAGATTTGTTATTGAATAATTTGCTCCGAGATAGTTGTTTGATTGAGGGGGAGCAAATGTTAATTGATCAAAGAATCAAGTGCTCCAAGATGTTTATTGATTCAGAGACAAGTTCGATCAAGAATTGAAGTTTTAAAGTCAAATCAAATTTCCGCATTCCAAAACCAAGCTTCCGAAATGCCAAGAGATTTCAAAGTCAAAACCAAGCTTCCACAAAGCCAAAAGAATTCAAAGTTAAATCAAGCTTCCGCATCAAAAGTCAAAACCAAGCTTCCGCATGCTACTCAAAGTTCAACTTACTTCTCAAAGCAACATCAAGTTGAAATCAACATTCAAAAGTTCAAGTTGTGAAAGCTCAAAAGCTACAAAGATTTCAAAGATGCTTCCAAAGTATTCTAAGTTGCAAGAGAAGATCAAGTTGTAGAAAGTCATCGTCAAGAATATTTGTTTGTTGAGAAGATTCAAAGTCAAGGTTGATACAAGACGTTGAAGACAATGAGAAAGCTTCAAAGTCCAATCAATATTGAAGATTTTCAACAAATGGGCTCATCATGTTTATTTAAAGACCGAAGACGATGCAACATTTACAATTCAACACCAAGGGGGAGATTGTTAGAAATATAAATTAGTGGTGTTTAATTGTAAATGGAGTTACATTTGTGTTGTTCTTAAAGTACAAGGGGGTTAAGTGAAACTTAATGTAATTAGTATAAATACCCCTTGTATCTTAATAATGTAACTAACCCTTGCCATAATAAACACACACTTAATCTAATTACTTTCTCTCTCCTCCCTATCATCTTCAACCTCCCTTTCACACACAAACACACTTTACACACACTAACCTAAAACCTCCATTAAACCTTCAATTCATTATAACAATTGGTATCAGAGCATAATCGGTGTATCCGAACGATCTACAAACATTTTCTAACCGATTTTGTTCATAATTTTGAGAATTTGAGCTTCATTTTCTGGAAATTCTGATCTTACTGTTACTGTTCAAATTGAAGCTGTTTAGTGTTTCTGATCATTGATTAGAAGTGGATTTGTATTCAGAAAGGTTAATCAGTGGTCAATTTCGAATTTCATATCAATTTTTATTAGCTTCGTGTGGTTATCTTTGAACTCGGCAAATGACACTTTCAAGTATATCAAATTAGAAAGTCAACAGTTTCTTTTAATGCTGCTACAGTAACTGCATTTTTTTTTCAATTTCACGTGTGTAGTCAGAACATTGATATCATCAAATTACATTTAATTTGAAAAATAAAAAAAAAATAAAAACAACTTTTTACTTCAATCTTCTCTCCTTGATTTCTTTATCAATTGTTGTCGAATAATTCTGAAAATCACAAGGTTGCGATCGCGGTTGAATTCTGAGCATAATCATGTGTTCATTTTTCTGATCGGAGAACTTTTGGTGACGGTTAAGATTCCGGCGACATTTCGAATTTTCCGGCGAGTCGAGATAATAAAAGTTTTCACCTAGGGTTTGTTCGCGATTCTTCTGAGTGTATTGGTGGAGATTTCGTGTTCTAATTCAAATAAACAAAGGAGTAATCGGATTTGTTGTGTTTTCCGGCGAAGTGAGCTCTGCAAATCAAGTTTTTCCGGCAGCCAGTGTTCATCAATTTTTTTTTACAAAAACATAACTTGTAGAGCCAGTTTGTCTTCAAACAAGTGTTTGAGAGACAAATTCGAATCAGTGTTTGAGAATATCCTCATTTGCCGAGCTAAACTTAGAAATTTTTCGCGGTTAAATTGTGAGTATTTTGGTGGTGGTGTCGAGGTTTATTACAACGAACTGAAGGATTAATCGTGTTTTGAGCGTTTGCAGAGATAGTCTCACGAGCTAACATTGTTTGCTCGTGTTTGCCGAGCTCAATTTCACAATCAAATCATACTTACTCGACCAGCTTCTTAATACACGTGTTTGCCGAAGTAAATTCACGACTAGCATAACTTTACCCGTATATGCCGAGCTAACCGATCAACATGTTCTAGTGTTTGCCGAGCTCACCCCCGTGACCAATTCTCGTGTTTGCAGACTTGACCGATCAACTCATTTGCTAAATCAACACAATGCCGAGCTAACTGCTCGGCACTCAATACAAATTGACTTAGCAAATTTTTCCTTTCACTACAATTCACCAGTCATCAACCCGAACCCCCTAAGTCTTGTGTTTGCCGAGCCATACTTAGCAAAATTTTCCCCCAAATTTCTCAATTTCAACTATCTGCCGAGCTCACTGCTCGGCACTTAGTACAATTTAGACTAAAAGTTTTTTTTTTAACCAAGATTTTCAATTTCAACTATCTGCCGAGCTCACTGCTCGGCACTTAGTACAATTTAGACTAAAAGTTTTTTTTTAACCAAGATTTTCAATTTCAACTATCTGCCGAGCTCACTGCTCGGCACTTAGTACAATTTAGACTAAAAGTTTTTTTTTAACCAAGATTTTCAATTTCAACTATCTGCCGAGCTCATTGCTCGGCATTTCATTCAACCAAGAAAATTTTTCATTTTTAACCATTTGCCGAGCAATAAGCTCGGCAAACAGTTCAAATAAAAAAAAAAAATTCAAGTTTTTTTTGACCGAAATTGTTTGTAGTGCTTGCTTAACTTGTGTGTTCATCAGTGCTTACTTGAATTTCATATCTTTGGCATCTAATCGAATCGTGTGGTTAAGAAAAAGAGAGATAAACAGATAACTTGTATTCAATTTTTTTGTTTGTGAGATTTTTTTTAATGCGAGAGAGAAGAGCAGAGAAAGGTTTAGAAGAGAAAAAGAGGGTTGGATTTTTTTGGGGGGAGAGTTAATCTGTTTTTTTTATGTAGAAGTGTGTAATGAAATTGTGTTGTTAAAGTAAAAGAAAACCGTGTAAAAGTGAATTAACACATATTATGTCTACATTCATACGCATTTTCCTCGCTATTGAAAAAGCGTGGTCAGACGCACGTGAGGTACCTTTTGATTTCCAATCAGGTATACTCCAAGTAATGTTGGAGTTTCCAGTGAGTATACTCAAGAGTTTGTCAGCATGTCCTTTATGTGGCTGAATTGAATAACCGTGTAGTAGGTGTTAAGCGTGTAGTAGGTGTTTTGGCATTCTTTAATTTTTATTGGTGTAGTAGTTTTTTTTTTCTTCTTTCTTTTCACGTAATTTTTTTTAAAATTTGTTCTCTAGATATTAATTAGGCTAATTGGTGTTGGGGCTAAATTTTGTGTAGTGCCGATATTTTTTTTATTTTGGACTTGAGCGTTGGATTTCCGGTTTGGCCTAATAGATTTAATTTTTCTTTTGGTCTAGCTAATTGTGGGCTAAAACTTGTTTGGATCAAGCATTTTAAAGTGTTTTGGTCCGAGGAATCACTTGACTCTAGAGGTTTTTGGACTAGTTTTTGAGTGTCTTGTGCTAAATTTTAGTTGGGCCACAAATTATAGTTTTTTTTAGAAATTTTTTTTCTCTTTCTTCTAGTATTTTCCATTCTGCATTTCTGAATCATCATGTCTTCGAAAGAAGCATTGATCTAGATTCTGGAAAGAATGATGATCAGGTAATCTCTGTCTCTAAGAATTACTTAAAATATCTTATGAATCAAAGTGAAACAGTGATTCTTGAAAAACAAGAACTTGAGGCCAAAGTTCTTGAGTTGACCAAGACCGTGAGACAACTGCAAGTTGAGAAAACTAATGAAATGCTAAGAGGAAATGCTTTGATGGAACTTAATGTCACACCCCCAAAATATATTTATTTGCGGAAAACAGGGGTGAACAATAATGGACATTGCAAACACATATTATAATGAACGCCCTCTACAATGAGACGTTTTGATAAACTTTTATACATAATACTTGTTGAAATATTACAAAAGATAGAATGACTTCAAATATCAACAAGTTAAGACACCTCCAAATGTTTGAGACTCCAAATAGTATGCATCACGTATATGCATCAAATAGCTCAAGTACCTGAGAATACACGTTTTAAAGTTTCGTCAACATAAAGTTGGTGAGTTCATAGAGTTTATAATAAGGATTTACCTTTGGATCATTGTCCAACAAAATGATTATACCTTTAGATCATAAGGTTATATCTTTGGATCACGGGCCCAAACAATATACCTAACTTTAAATCAAAAATGATAGAATATGCCTTTGGATCATCGTCCAATAAAATAATTTTACCTTTGGATCACAAGACTTTTTCTTTGGTATGATAATGCATGCATTACATGGTATGTATTATAATCAATACAAAATGTATTGATTACAATTGAAGAGATACCTTAAATGGTAGGAAAAACCAGCATTTTATTTCCAAGTTGTGTTAGGGTTGGCCTTGGGTCGTGAAGAATACCGGGGCGAATTAAGTTGCTTAGTGAATGCTTATGCAAACTTTTCGCGAACTACCTTCCATTCCTCCGGTATAAGCCAAAGAGGCCCAAGGTGCAATCACTTTCGGAAACATTGTGCGGTTAAAAGCGTATCAAGGATATATTCTATCCATAAATCAAACAATTCGAAAATACGAATAATTCACAGATGGTGAATAGTAATTATATGAATTAGGATAGTTAGGTATATAACTATGCCCTTGTTTATATACCATAATAAGTATTTAAAATGATTTAATAAAATTTTTACGATTTCTCGTACTTTCGCTAATAATTCATTTTTCGCAATAGTAACAATATTTCAATATTCATATATAAAAGCGATAGTTACCGTATTTAAATGCAATTATGTATCATTGAGTATAAAATTAAGTTGACAAGCATTTCAATACATAACATATAGTACTAAAATCATATAGCAAAATATAGTAAGGTTTCATAAAAACACTTACAAGAAAGGAGAGTTTTTGAACTCTATGATCAAGATTTCGACGCTACGAAGAACACGACTTCCGATTCTAATGAAATTTTCCCAAGACTTGGACTTGTTTACTGAGTAATTGAAGATTATTTCCAACCCAAATTGGGTATTACAACTGGATTTTTAAAGATCTTTAGAAAGAATTGTTGATAACAACTTCTTCTGACGATTTTCGGCGCACTTTGAGATCAAAGCGACTTTGCTTATACTAGAACAATCAAGTGTTCTTTGAAACTTATAACAAGAATGGGGAAGATGATTTTAGACTTATAGAATGCTAAATTGAGAGAGAATGAAGTTTAAGGTGTGAGTTTTTAATGAGAACTTAAGCCTAGTATTTATAGTAAATGAAATGGAATTAAATATGATAAAATTTTGCATATGAACATTATGGACGATTTTAATCAACAAAATGCAGCCATGAGTCACTCTAATATGTGGTGGATTGAAGTAGCAAAGTTGTAGTGAAAGAGTGTGGTGTCATGGAAGTTAAAAGTCTTGAAAACTTATCATGTAATTTCTTGGAAATTACTATATACAAGTTGACATTTTTACTATTCATGGGCTGAATTTTTATAAAATTTTCAAGTGTTATTTTGTGAAATTTAAAACCATATTAAGGTATCTTAAATCTAGACTTAAGGTTCTAGCAAGTTTGAGGCGAAACCGGAAGAGAAACGATCGAAAAACCAACGTTTTACAAACTTTCATGAACTTTTCTTCTTTATATGTTTTAATTGCTCATCATCAATGTTTTTGATCTTTGTTTTGATAGTTTAAGTTGTACATTGATTAGTTACATAATCAATAAGAAATCTTAACACATACTCATATACTTAATCATGCCCTAACTTAGCTTAAAATGCTCTAAACTAGCATATATAACATATTTGTTCAATATATGGTTTAACTAGTTGATATGAAATGCTTTGGTGCAGGACATTGAGTTATTAAATGTGAAACTGAAAGAGTCGAATCCTGAGTTGAAGGAGCTTGAAGATGAAATTTCTAACCTAAAATATGAGTGTTGTATAAAAGATACTCTTTATCAACAACTTGATAAGAAGTATAAAGAGCTCGAATCTGCTGCAATGGAAAGTCTTCAATCTGAAGTAGACCGAATCAAACCTGAGAACAAAGAGCTCAGTCTAAGAGGTTTCAACTTGAAATTGACAAACTCAAATCTGAGAACAAAGAGCTCAAATCTGCTGATAATTCCAGTTTGTCTGTCATGGAAAGTCTTCAATCTGAAGTTGACCGAATCAAATCTGAGAACGAAGAGCTCAAGTCTGGTAATACTCTCAATTTGTCTACTATGGAAAGTTTTCGACTTGAAATTGACCATCTCAAATCCGATAATACAGAATCAAATCTGCAAATGATCTCATTTTGTCCAACATGGAAAGTCTTCAAAAAGAAAATGATCATTTGCAATCAAAGATCTTCAAATTAACAAATGAGTTGGACAATTCTTCCAAAGAGCTCAATAAAAGTGTTTTGGACAGTCAATCAAAAGAACTTGTTTCGCAACAAAAGATTTCTGAACTTAACCATGAGTTGCGAAATAAGTCCACAATTTTTGTGAGCAAAGAACAAAGATTTTCGAAAATAATCAAAGATCAACAAGATTACATTTCATCTTTGGAATCCAAACTTTTTGAGAAAGATACTCTTGTTTCGAAATTAAAATCTGATGTGTCAACAATTTCTTTCTCTGATTTAAATGCTTCGGTTACAAAACAACTTGAAAAGATGGAGAACCGAATTGCATCTTTTAAATCAAAATCGTTGGACACAAAGCTTGAAAAACCCATGAAACAATCGAGTAATTCTACGATTCCAAAGACTGAGGTGTCAAAATGTTTTCCAAAATCTAATTCTTCCAAACCAAAAGTTGATGTTCCAAAGAGGGTTTACACGGGTAAATCTTCTAAACCTTTTGAAAGAAAGGTGTCTCAGTTTACTAATTACTCCTTGCAAAAGGGTAAGAAGTACACTAAGAAACCTATTTTTGATGGAACAACTACTTTTGGTCTCTTTTCTATCCTTCGAGGATAATTCTGAACATATTTCACAAGCAAAATCTCAATTGACTAAATCTAAATGGAAACCGATTTCAAAATATAAGTCAGTTGAGTCAAAATCATTCAAATATTCTTTTTCGGAACTTTTTGATCTTGCACCAAAACCTGTGAAAGCAGTTGTGCAAAAAGTGAATGATTTTGCTTCGAAAAATCATTTTCCAAATCAATCTACCAAGATTGGAAGTTTTTCAAAGAAATCAAATGATTTTTCACCGTTGCTTCCACGAAAACTCTTTTCAACTAAACCACCGGGTTTTAGTTCTCCGTGGAATGCAACCTCTATTCATCAAATCGATGAGACTTACATTTGGACTTTCAAGAATTCAAAAACCATTGGACCCAATCTCAAATGGGTTCCAAAAGTGATTTCCAAGTGATTTGATGAATAGTGGCTTATGCACACATCAGTGTATAACCCGTGCTAAAACCGTTTTTGTAATTTCATTTTTAGAAAAATCCAAAAAGATTTTCATTTTCTTATTTTTAGAAAAATCCAAAAAGATTTTCATTTTCTTATTTTGAAAAATTCAAAAAGATTTTCTCTTCTCATCATTTTGTTTATTTACTTTGTCTTTTAGTTCTCACAATGTTTTGGATGAGATGCAAGGCATCGAACGCCTTTGTGTAATGCCTTTGTTGTCTCATTTTTAATGTTTGTGAGCAACTTTCAAACTTTTACTCACCCTTTATATGCAAAAACTTTGTTTATATCATGCATATATTTAGGGGGAGTTTGTTTATAAAACCAAAACTTCCAAGTGTTTAAACTCATTTTCCTTTTTTAAAACACTTTGGAAGATTTTCAAACCATTTTCGATCAAATTCAAAGAAGTTCGGTGTTAGATTTGCACATGAGAGTTTAGGCCACTCATAAATACTCCATGATCTTGTCATCGCCGATGAGATCTAACCCCGGAGTTAAATTCTCAATTTAGATTGTGAGGGTTTATGAGCGTGGTGATGATGTTTGTGCAAATAGGACATGAGGGAGTAGTCAAAAAGTGAGAGGTTAAGGTGAAAAAGATGATGTGAGAAAGGGCTAAAAGAAATGAAAGCCCTCCCCAAAATTCTCAAAAAGCCGGGTCAACACGTTCCTATCGGATTTCATTTGTTGATTTCTCGATATTGAAGAAGACTTCATGGACCCAGTGAAGCAATGCACATCTTTTCCTAACCACTCAAGTGTTTCTTAACAAATACTTGTTTTATTCTCACGGAGATTTTCACATTTCTATTGACTCTTCATTTGGAAGACGTTGATATTGAAAAAAGGGAGACACTCTGCTCCGGTCCCCGACTTCATTTGATCACTATTGAGTCTAGAGCGTACTTGAAATATTCTTTCATTTGACTAGGACACATAGAGTCTTTATATGTCTTTGTGACATTGCATATCTTTGTGATATTGCCGGAACATTCGTAGTGATATCATATTTTTGATATTCCACGATGATCGAATGGAAATCCTACCAATGCTAACATCTTCCAACGTTGAACGTAGGTCTCACATTTTCATTTTATGAATTTGTTGAGTAAACGAGAAGTCTATGTGACCTCGGATTATTTTCCCAAAAGTCTTGAGGATAGTAAGACATGGTCATCGAAAGCCTTTGTGACACTGACCATGAATTACATTCTTTAAAGCAATCTATCGGTTGAAAAGCCATAGACCGAACCATTTAGAGATAAGCTTTGTGCATTTCACGATGATAATGGGAAGTCCTAAAAATAGTAATCGTATTTTTAGGCCACACCATTAATCCTTTTGATTTTTGGTTGTGTTAACGGATCATTTTTATCCGGTTTTCATTTCTCTTCACACAAACACAAAGAACACAAACACCATAAAATCTTTTTCCAACAACGCAACCTCACATTCTAGTTCACCAATAGGTTCAATGGGAATTGGGAATTGGGTTGGGCTAATTTGGTTGAATATTGTTTGTTGTGATCTACCGTTTATGCTATCAATCATTATTGTATGATGAACACGTTTCACATATCATCATAAGGGGGAGAAATGATTAAATGATTGATAGATAGAATTCAAGGATATAGGTAGAATTTGATTGATAGAATTTGTTTGAGGATGATTCATAGTGTTTGGTTGTTCAAAGGATCGTTAGTTTAGGTGAAGAGAGTGAATAATTATTGTGCTAAGTTGAAAGATTGTTTTGAGAAAGTTAAAGAAAGATTGATTCGAGATCGAGTATATTCAATATGATGTACATGGTCGATAATTGAAAGATTTATTGGATAATTGACCATTGTTTGATGATTACAAGAGTTTGAGATTGAATTATGTTTGAGAAGAAATGAAAAGTTTGAGATTGAATAGAGATTGTCGTTTGTTGATGCTACAAAGAAAATTAAGTTGGATAGTTAAGTTTGTTCTTTATTTGAAGAGATTGTTCATTTGAGGGGGAGCAAGAGTAAACTCATGATTCGTTAAATATGCTCCGAAATGATTGTTTGTTCGAGGGGGAGCAAGAGATTAAAGATTTGTTATTGAATAATTTGCTCCGAGATAGTTGTTTGATTGAGGGGGAGCAAATGTTAATTGATCAAAGAATCAAGTGCTCCAAGATGTTTATTGATTCAGAGACAAGTTAGATCAAGAATTGAAGTTTTAAAGTCAAATCAAATTTCCGCATTCCAAAACCAAGCTTCCGAAATGCCAAGAGATTTCATAGTCAAAACCAAGCTTCCGCAAAGCCAAAAGAATTCAAAGTTAAATCAAGCTTCAAAGAATTCAAAGAATTCAAAGTCAAAACCAAGCTTCCGCATGCTACTCAAAGTTCAAGCTACTTCTCAAAGCAACATCAAGTTGAAATCAACATTCAAAAGTTCAAGTTGTGAAAGCTCAAAAGCTACAAAGATTTCAAAGATGCTTCCAAAGTATTCAAGTTGCAAGAGAAGATCAAGTTGTAGAAAGTCATCGTCAAGAATATTTGTTTGTTGAGAAGATTCAAAGTCAAGGTTGATACAAGACGTTGAAGACAATGAGAAAGCTTCAAAGTCCAATCAATATTGAAGATTTTTAACAAATGGGCTCATCATGTTATTTAAAGACCGAAGACGATGCAACATTTACAATTCAACACCAAGGGGGAGATTGTTAGAAATATAAATTAGTGGTGTTTAATTGTAAATGGAGTTACATTTGTGTTGTTCTTAAAGTACAAGGGGGTTAAGTGAAACTTAATGTAATTAGTATAAATACCCCTTGTATCTTAATAATGTAACTAACCCTTGGAAACATACATACATCTCACTAAATTACTTTTCTCTCTCCTCCCTATCATCTTCAACCCTCCCTTTCACACACAAACACACACACTAACCTAAAACCTCCATTAAACCTTCAATTAAGCTCAATGTTAGCACTGGAGATGATGTTGTGCTGGAGGAACAAGGCGGAATTGAGGGAGGAGTTGAAAATGTAAGAGAGGATGTGCGGTCAGGGTTAGGACAAGGGCATAAAGAAAAAGTTGGCCCTCCGATAGTTCAAACCACAGAGTCTAGCCGGGTTGTTTACCCTAGGGTAGAAGTCGGGAACTGCCCATTCTCGCTTGCACCGGAACTTCTCCTCGCCATTCTGACTCCTCACAACAGGAGTTAGTCTCAGATATTCACGGGGAACAGCCACGCTCACCACACCCTCCTCATTTGGAGGATGAGAGTGTTGAAAATAGAGAGGACCAGCCCCACCTCTCGCCTTCATTTGATGCACAAGAGTCTAGATCCCCTAGGGACACTGATTCACAAGCCCAGTTGAGTACTGGTGCCGGAACAAGCGGAGAGGGACCCACTTTGTGTTGACCCTCAAGGACAGCTTGGAAATCCTGCCTTAGCTAACATCACGCCAGCTTTAGCCGCAGGTAACAGTCCTCAGACCGAGACTGGGGAGCAGTATGAACGCCGTAGTGACACTGCTGTTCCTCAGGATCAACCTGAGACTGTATTAACGGGCATTCTCAGTGACCCCGGTGTTGTGATTGGTGTTGCCCAACAACAAGTCCAGGACAGTGATTTATCACAGTTCTAGGACACCAATTGATTCGGGTTGCAAAGCCCATGAATCTGAAACTGCTGGTGAGGGTATAACCCGAGGATCCGCAGGAAATCCTGAATCAGCTTCACTGAATTTAGGTCACACCACAAGTGTGCAAACAACCCCCGGGTTGGATACTCCACTTCCAACACAAACACAAAGAACACCAACACAAAATGAAAATCCATCAAAATCAACAAATTTACCTACAAAAGACTCGGCGTGTGAAGTGTTATTGAATATTTTGAGGTCTGAAGGTGATTTGTTGACTGTTACGGAAAGAGGGGTGTTGAATGCTCTTGAGGTGAGAAAAGGGAAATAGCAACAGAAGGAGGGAAGGGTAAAAGCTTTACAAGATCAAGTTGAACGACAAAAAGCTGAATATGATGCAAAGCTTGCTGCTTTTGAGCTTCGATTGTTGGCGTTAGAATCTTGCCGACCGGCCTCGGTTCCTTCTCGTCGGGATGATCCTGATTCTGATGATCACCCCGAGGGGGAGAACCAAGGAGAAGGTCAAGCCAATATTGATAATTCATCGGCAAGTGTTGAAGTAAATGTTGGAGATGTAGTGATGGAAGAAAGAGCAGAGGGTGTGAATATTGAGAATGTTGAAAACGATTCTTTGAATGATGAAATTAAAAGAAGGTTAGTCGAAGTTTTTGGTGATAGTTCTGATGTAGAAAGTGATGATGAAGAAGTTGAAAATACTGTTGATATGAAGAAGAAGGTTTTGTGATAGAAGAGGATTTGGTTGAATATGCTGCAGATGATGCAGATATTGAGGCATTAAAGGATAATGTTACGTTTGATGAGCCAGAGATTGTTGAGAATCCAATAAATGAAGAAGTTGCTGAAGAACCTGGGTTTGAAGTATTTGAAGACCTTGATTATTTTGAAACAGGCTCTTCAAGCAGAGTTGAAGTTGGAGAATCATCTGCTCGTGCTAGCTCAACTCCACAACATTATAATTTTAGATTTCAACAATTTTGATGAGCTCAGAAAGACTCCAGAAGCTGCAAGTCAGAACTTTCAGAAATCTACTTACAAGCAGGTTTTGCGAGAGGCAATCACATCCGAGGAAGTCCTCCCTGATTATTTTCCAACTGAGCTAACTGAAGAACAATTAAACTTTATTAATCGGGGATACTTCTTGAGGGATAGAGAAAGAATGGTTGCTCTCGGCATTAAACCAAAAGAAGCAGCAAAGAAATCAAGATATCTGGAAGAAAGGGCTTACCCAATATTTTGTGGAGCTACAGGTCACTAAAACCAAGAGACCAGAGTTAGACTCAATGTACAAGTTTAAGGAAGCCAGGCAAATCGAAGAATATACAGAGCTTCTTAAACTTACCAAACAATATAACCCAAAGTTGCTGAAAGAACAGAGAGATCATAAGATATTGGTGCTGATCAGGGTGATCTTGATTAAAAGAGTTACTATTTTTATCCCATGTTTTCATGTCAAGAGAGATAATAACAAGATCTACCGGTTCACAGAAGCCCAATTTAAACTTTTGCCAGTGGACGACATTATCTTCCTTTACAATCATTTCCTGAATGCCATGCAAAGATATCGTGAAGATGTGATTGCTTTTGATGCTGTGAAAAGATACATGTCAAGTTGCATTCAGTATGCTTCATTGGAAGATTTTCAGATTGGATTTGAAGTTGTGAAGAGAAAGATTAATGTGCCCTATCCAGATCAAAGTCTATACACTGCAGATATTGAACAACTAAGTATTGGTCATATCATTGAAGAACCATCCTTCGGAGTTGTGTTTTTGAATAGCAGAAAGAAGAAGATTTTCATTCGCATGGATGAACTTGCTTCCTATTCTGATGGAACGTTGGAGTTTTGCAAGAATGTGTTGTTGTGCCTGCAAGAAGATGAACACGATGAAAAGAAAAGGAAAGTGTTTGATAAAGCAATCTCCAAGATCAATCAAAGACTCGAGTACAAAGACAGTATCAGAATGATGAGAGAGGCAAAGAATGTTCAGAAGTCTAAGTACGTCGTACGTCGAAGAGGAGGTTGTTGGATCAAATACGAGCCCGGTCATCTTCCAGGTCCACAGAACATTCCTCCAAGAAACTATGCAGACAACATGGTTGTTCCAGCAGACAGACCCGAAAGAGAAAACTGTTCTGGCATCCAAACAAGGGTAGACCAAATACAAGAGCTTAAAGAAAGACAAGACTGGATATTTTTGACAAATCACTACTAAGGGGGAGATTGTTAGAATTATATTTGTAGTAGTTGATTTGTATCTTTTGTACTTATATTGTAAACACATTAACATGGAAGGGGGCATAATGTAAATTGTGCTTGTATATAAACCCCCTTCCTTATGCAATGTAACCTTTTGACCCATAATACAATCCAATCTTTCACCTGACTCTCTCTCTACTCTCTCACTAGAACCGCCATTAACACACACTAAAACACACACTAAAGCTCAATTATACTTTGATACATACTGGAAGAAGAGGCTCCAGAGAAAAGCTGAAGACCATTGGTCTGATGAGGATCGCAGTGGACTGGTTGGACACCAGACTGAAGAACATGATCCTTGGAACTGTCCCTGAAGATCTAATTCCAACACTTGTGTTGTTCCCCAGTGCAAAGGAAATGTGGGATGAATTAGTTATTCAATTTGAAGGAGGTGATGACACTATTGTCACCAGAAAGGTTGCCCTGAACAAGAAGTATGAATCCTTCTTTGCTCTTCCCAATGAAAGTTTAACTGGTACTTATACCAGGTTTTCTAGCCTCATTAATCAGTTGAGAGGCTTGGGTGTTGAGAAGGATAAGGATATTCTTCTTGAGAAGTTTTGTGATATTCTTCCTTCCAAATGGGAAAACATGGTTCTTGTCTTAAGACAAGGTAAAACCCTGCACAATCACACTCTTGCATCGCTCTATGGAGCCTTCAGATTCACTGAAGATAATAATGCAGCAAGACTGGTGGCTGAGCAAGATGCCATGAACCATGCCCAGAGTTCCAAGGTTGCTAGTAACTGAGCGACCTTGTGCTGCTTTAATATCTGCAGAGAGTGTCCAGCCACACTCAATGAAGGAGATGTTAAACAGTTTCTTGAACTCTGGCCTGACCACTGAAATCAGTGATGGTTGTGATGAAACTGACGATGATGATCTGGTCGCCATGATTGCTAAAACCTTTAATAGGTTTAAGCATAAATCTAAAAGATTTAATGGCCCCAACAATGCTTCCAGCTCCAGCTCTCTGGATAAAGCCAATCTTACCTGCTATAAGTGTGGTAAGAAAGGTCACTTTATGAAGGAATGCAAATCTAGTCAGATGAACAACCAAACTGGTCCCTGTCCCTAATTTCAATCGGCCTGATGATAGCTACAAAGCTAAATATAAAAAGTTAAGGCCCAGATTGCCCTCCTGTCCATGGAAAAAGAAAAAGATCAGTGCTTAATGGCACAAACTGAGGGAAAATGGGAGTACTCTGATGACTCATCAGATGATGATGAAGAGGAAAGGGACATGTGTTTCATGGCCTTGGAAGATCAACAGAAGCATGTGGCAAAAGAAGATGTTATCACTGAAAGATGGGTGGACATCATTTTGAAAAAGGTATGTGATTATGACAACCAGGTTGACCCAGAACTGAAACTGGACCTTGCTGAATCATTAAATTGTGATTTAGTGTTTGTGGAAACTGTTAGAGCAGATGGTGAAAGGTATCTGGAAACCATCTTAACTGAACTGAACAATGTCAGACCACAATTAAATGATTTATAAAGTGTCCAGTTGGCTCTCAAGGAGTCAGTTTTGAAAATTGAGGCTCTTGAACTTGAAAATCAAAAATTAAAATCTGATCTTGAAAAGGAACAAATGATTATCAAGTCGTGGGTAAAAGCATCTGGAAAGAATTATGATGCATTTTCAAGAACAATTGATGCCCAGAAAAATGCATGGAATCTGGAGATCTGGAAATGGCAGCTCTCATACCAGATCTTCATGCATTGCCTCCAGCTTAGGGTTGAAACTCCATATGACCAACCTAAGACTGTCAAAACTGACCCAATGAGACCACCCCCACTGAGGTTAAATCTGGAGCTGAACAGGCAAAAGCTCCAGTTAAAAAGGCCGCTGGTGATAAGCATTTACCTCAAAAGTCTAAAGAGCCCAAGACTCAAAAGACCAAAACTCCAGTTGAACCTAGGTCCAAGGTTCAGCAGCCTATGAAAATAATATTTTGTTAAACTGGAAAGTCAACTCCAACTTTTGTCTCGACAGGTTCAGAGTTGTACTGCCCGGATTAAAAATCTGGAAGGAGGTTCATCACCTCCAGTTTTAAAACAAAATATTAAACCCCCTTCAACCAAAACAAAAGAATGTTCCATCTGGAACTAAATCTGATAAGAAAAAGGGGATAAGTATCAATACCAATCATTTTTACTCCTGCACCTGGAGCTGATGAAAATGCTCCAGATGCAGCCTCCAGTTCAATCCCACAACAATCAACTGGGACTTCTGAAGTGAAGTCCACTGAACCCATCAAGAAAAGATGGGTTCACAAAAATAACTAATGATTTTTGTGGGTGTGCAGGGCGATCGAAAGAAGAATACCTGGTATCTGGACAGCGCTGCTGGCCAGACTATGACCGGATGTAAGCCCCTGCTGGAAGAGTTCACTGTCCAAGATGGACCGACAGTGACGTTTGGTAATGATCAATGGAAAGACTGAAGGATATGGTGTGCTCAATAATGGACAAGTCGAATTCAAGAGAGTTGCATTTGTGAATGGTTTGAAATATAACCTGATCAGTGTCAGCCAACTTTGTGATGATGGCTACAGAGTTTTGTTCGATATTGCACAAGGCACCATATTTAACAAGGATTGGAAAGTGGTGATGGTTGCACCAAGAAAAGGGAATGTGTACATCATGGATATGGAACCAGCTCCAAAAGAGCAGTGCTTCTATACCAAGGCTGATGAGGACACTAACTGGCTGTGGCATAAAAGATTATCCCATCTTAATTTCAAAAATATTAACAAGTTGTCTCGCAAACAACTGGTTGATGGGATACCTCAGATTTCATTCAATAAAGAAAAGCCATGTCCAGGGTGTGAGATGGGCAAGCAGAAAAGGGCCAGTTTCAAGACCAGGCAAACTTTAGCATCACTGAACCTCTTCACATGCTTCATATGGATCTCTTTGGTCCAGTGAATGTTTAAACTAGAGCTGGAAAGAAGTACACTCTAGTTGTGGTTGATGAATTCACCAGATACTGCTGGGTGGTATTCCTCAGATCCAAAAGTGATGCACCTGCTGAAATTATCTCTCTCATCAAAAGAATTGAGCTCAAGTACACTCGAAAAGTTTGTCAGTTGCGAAGTGATAATGGTACTGAATTCAAAACAAAGTACTTGAAACATTTTGCAATGACACTGGCATCTCTCAAAACTTCTCATCAGTTCACTCTCCAGAGCAAAATGGAGTTGTGGAAAGAAAGAATCGCACACTGATAGAAGCCGCCAGAAGTATGCTATTTGAATCAGGTCTTCCCACCAGTTTTTGGGCTGAAGCAGTGGCAACTGCATGCCACACCCAAAAAGGTCAGTTTATGTCAAAAGACATAGGAAGACTGCCTATGAAGTGCTCAGGAATCGTAAACCAAATATTGGATATTTCATGTATTTGGTTGTCCAGTTTATATTCTAAATGATTCCAGTCAGCTTGGAAAGTTTGATGCAAAAGCTGACGAAGGGGTATTTTTAGGCTATTCAGATATTCGAAAGGCCTTTAGAGTTTATAATTATAGACTCCAAAAGGTCATGAGACAATTCATGTCACATTCGACGAATCAACTGAAGCAATCAACAAGAGACCAAGCCTTGATATCTCTCCAGTCGTTCCAATAAATTTTGGTGAAACTGACCAAGTTCATCAGTCAGTTTTCACCAAAAGATGTTTCCAGTTACACTCAACTTGGAACCAGTTAAGAAGAAGAGCACCACCAGTGACACTTCATTTTATCCCTCCATCAGTTTCAACTTACCACAGAAACTGGTGATTGGATCAGATGTACGTGTCACTCCAATATCAGCACCAGTTCAAATCCTACTTCTCCAGTTCTTCAAGAAATGCCATTAATGAAGAATTTCATGATGCAATCGTGACCTCATTGACTCTGATGAGGGATAGAAGTAGTTTGGGCTGATCCTCCTCCAGTTGCTTGCAACTGAAGAGGATCACCAGGTGACTTGCACTGATATTGTTGTACATCAACCTAGTCAATACACTAAATGGACTCGAGCACATCCAATTGAACAGATTGTTGGAGATCCAAGTAGTGGGGTTCAGACTAGAAGAGCCACCCGTGAGCAATGCTTAAACGTCACCTTCTTATCACTATTGAACCAAAGAAGATTGACGAGGCTATGGCAGACCCAAGCTGGGTGGAAGCTATGCAAAAAGAGCTTATCCAGTTCGAAAGGAACAATGTATGGGAACTTGTTCCTTGTCCACTAGGGTTGAAGAAAGAGCCCATTGGTATAAGATGGGTCTACCGAAACAAGATGGATGAAGATGGCAATGTTGTAAGAAACAAAGCCAGATTAGTTGCCAAGGGTTATTGTCAAGCAGAGGGAGTTGATTTTGATGAAACTTTTGCTCCAGTTGCAAGACTTGAAGCCATAAGAATTTTCTTGGCTTATGCAGCTCATCTGCAATTTAAAGTCTTCCAGATGGATGTCAAAAGTGCGTTCCTTAAGGAACATTGGAAGAAGAAGTTTATGTTAAGCAGACTCCAGGTTTCATCGATGAGAAGCATCCTCATTGGGTTTATAGACTGAACAAAGCTTTGTATGGTCTTAGACAAGCCCCAAGAGCCTGGTATGATACTTTAACTAAACATCTTCTCAAAAATGGCTTTCAAAGAGGTGCAATAGATAATACCTTGTTTATCTTGAAAGAAAGAGGTAATATCTTATTGGTACAAATTTATGTTGATGACATTAATTTTGGGTTCAACTGATGATGCAATGTGTAAAAAGTTTTCTAAAATCATGTCATCTGAGTATAAATGAGTTTAATGGGTGAATTAACATTTTTCTTGGGTCTTCAGATTAAGCAAACTGAAAATGGAATAATCCTCCAGTGTACATGTTCAGTCTTGTCTTAAAACTGGTGGTCAACCAGATTTCATAACGTTAGAAAATACTTGGTCAATTTTTGTGACACGTGATGGTACTCAAGTGTTTAAACCCACTCACAACCGTCATATGACGTGTCAAAGATATTTTGTAAATAAAACTGTTTTTATTGGGAAAATGAAAATTAGTGGGCGCGTGGGTAAGTTAAGCCGTCGTAGCATTTAATGCTGACACGGAGAATTAAATTTTTGGTTCAAAATTCAAATTAACATTTATAAGAATATCTAATCATTTAGTATCTAGAGATTTCCCACAGGTATGAAATCATTGTTAATGTCATTTTAATGTTTAAATATGACCAACATAGGGTTCACACCTGGTCTAGAGGTTTGATTGGGATTCAAATGCGTTTGTTGGTCGATTTAGGTCATTTCGGGTAAAATGTGTGTAATGAATCCATGAATCAATATATGATTTCATAGTGTCAATTGAATCATATTTTGGGTGTATATGAACTGTAGGTGTCATGGTTAGTTTCCATGGATGTTTGATGGTCGAGATTTTTCGTAAAACAAAGTGTTTATAAGGTCTGAAAATTCAGTCATATTGCAAAAATCGTATCTCCTTTATAATAATGAGTTAGGAGATGAATCTTACATTTTTGAAAACTTCTTTGAGTCCCCTACATTTGTTAAGAACTGAGTTTTCTCTCATTTGGTCGTCTTGTATGCCAAAAGTAGTCTACGAAACTGAAAATAGTCAAAAGATGAAAGCAGTCTACAAAGAATGAAAGTAGTCAAAAATGGACTAGTAGTCTACAAATAGATGGAAGTAGTCAACAGAGACTATTATTTGACAAGTATATAGACTGTAGGCTGGTTTAGCCTCGTTTATACTCGTTAATTGATCCTATGTTCATTATAGGTAGTTGGGAATACTTGCTTTGCACGGTAACCTTAGTTATCGTTTGTGTGAGCTTCTACGAGGTAAGATACACTACTTTTGACACGCTGAGGGTTCAACAAAAGCATGGTTTTCAGAATATAACTTCTTTAATCTTATCTTGTATACTTAAGGGTATCGGGTTATATGGAGTGTATGGGC